>OX104130.1:39232990-40432990 GCA_944470555.2 Heterobilharzia americana
AAATTTCTGAACTAGCTTCACTAGCCAAGACTCTAGCAACTCGGGCGTGGATGTGTGCTATGCTTGTGTGACAAGCATACAGGACGCATGTGCAGTTTCTCACTTAGCCTTTCCCGGCCATTGTGGTGAATCCGTAAAATTCACCCTTCGAGTTTCTAGAGATTCGATGACTAGTTCTCGCGGTCTTGCAGGTGTAGGCAATAACACTAAGCATTAGGACAGAAAACACTACTAGGCTGGATCCCAGTTGACAGTCACCTATGTGCTGTCCGACTGAACGGCACAGTGGGAACTTGAAGGGGCAGTGGACCTCGCCGTTGTCTCTTTGTAATCTCTTCTTACGCACCTACTGACTGAAGTTTAGGTGAAGTGAAGGATGAATTATACCGAAAACTGTCTAACCTCCTTCTGAAAGTCAAGCGTTCAGACGCTGTTATTGTTGTTGGTGGTGATTTCAATGCACAAGTGGACAGACTGAGTCAGGCAGAAAGGCATTTAGGTGGCTTTTTCTGAATCTCGGCTGAATGAACTGGAAGCGGTGATTGCCTACTACTACTGTCTTCAAATAACCGTTTATTTCTAGCTAGTATAAACTTCAGGCATAAAGAAAGACATTGTGTGACGTGGCCTCCACCGAGCTCAACCCAGAGATGGACACAAATAGACTACATTGCTATCAGTCATCGCTTGAAAGGACCGGTGAAAGACTGCCGCTCCTTCTAGAGGATGTGTTTAGATAGCAACCACACGTTTGTTCGTCCACGTATGTATCTGCGTCTCAATGAATGTAGAAAAACCTTAGCAACAAAACGATTACAGGTGCAGTTTGACAATGAGAGCACTAAGGCCGCTTTCAGTTAGAAATTAGCGATGCAGTTATCGGAACAGAAGACAATCGCTCATCCAGAAGAAGCTTAGTGCCGTCTTCAGTCTTCTGTAAAAACAGCGTTAAAGACCGTGGCCGACTGTCAAAGAGTGGTTAAAAAGAGCCAGTGGATATCAGTAGCTTCTGAACTAATGGATGCACGCAAACGCATTTCTGCAGGCTCCGAGTACAACAAGGAGCGAACGCAACTCAAATGTAGACTGACAAAAAGTTTACCCAATGACTGCAAACAGTGGTGGTCAGCGAAGACTAAAGAGATGGAAACGACAGCGCCGATAGGTAACAGTAGACTATTATTCAGACTTATTAAGGAAACTGGGGGGAAAACGCCAGTGGCGAGTGAGACTGTAACGGTAAAGGATGAATTTGCAATTCATTCTTAGGGGAGATGCCTTGAAAAATGGGCGGGACACTTCAAGGAGTAGTTCAACTGACCTCCAGTTACTATTACGTTCCCCACTATCCAGTCAGATCCTCAGTGGAACATTGGGATTGGCCCCCAACACTTGTAGAAGTTGAGAAAGCGGTAGACCACTTGAAACGAGGAAGGGCAGCAGGATCAGATGGACTAGTTCCTGAGGTACGTAAGGACGGTAGTAGAATGTTTTTAATAAAGTTAACTGAAGTGTTAACTAAGGTATTGGAGTCAAATATGATCCCCTGTGACCTGTCTGAATCACTGATTATCCAGTCTTCAAGGAAACCGAGAAATTTTCTTGTGATAACCACAGAGGAATCAGTCTGACGAACATAGTGACTAAGATTCGAGGTTCTATAATCATTACACCCATAAGTGGAGCTTGGGAACAGCAAGCCCGAGAAAACCAAACAGGCTTCATACCTGGTCGTGGGTGTATCCATCAAATATTCACACCACCAGATTCTGAAACACAGACACGCTCACCGAAACTCGACAACAGCTGTATTTCTCAACCTAAAGGCTGCATTCAAATCCACCAATCCACAACTCTCATGCCAATGTCTCTCAGTGAATGGCGTCCCAAGTAACTACATCACCTTATTGAAGGCTCTCTACTCGAACACATGTCGGCGTGTTACAATCCACAGTGAGATGTACGAAGAGCTGTGCTCGTACAGTGCTCTCCGTCAAGCATGCTCACTCTCTCCTTTCTTATTCACTTTCATCATACACGGTCTTATACACGTCTCCCTCTTGTCATCTGACTACACACAGATTGACCTAATCACAGGAGGACTTTTGTTAGACCTACAATACACAGATAACATAGTCCTGTTACGTGAACACATTGACAAGATGCAGGATCTTCAAGACACCTTGAGTGGTGATTTGAGAATGTTTTCTGGGATGCGTTTCTCACTACCCAAATCCGAATTGTTGCTCCAGCATCGGTCTTCAGCGGTGCCCCTGTCAACAACAGAGGGTGAAGCGGTTGAGTGGGTTGAATACCTCACTTACCTGGGAAGTCAGATCAGGCATGGTGGCTCAGTGGCCGGTGAAATCTCTGCACGAATACAAGAGGCTCGGTTGGCTTTTGCGAACTTACATCATCTGTGGCGCCTCCGTGATATCCGATTGTCTATTCAGGGTCGAGTGCACTGTGCTGCAGTCCACTTTGTTCTACTTTATGGCTGTGAAACATGAGGCTTAAAGGTAGAATATATGAGAAAACTTCAGTTGTTTGACTACTGTTGCCTACATATCGTGGTGTCACCACGTGAGCAATGCGGAAGTCAGTTGTGGAGTTTTAGGGAGGAGCGGTACTACAGTTGATGGGGTTGTGAACTTTCATCTACCGAGCTGACTGGGACACGTGTTACGTGTGCCTAGTCGCCGTCTGGCTCGTCGTCACACAGTGTTGGCCGGTATGGCTTCAGGCTGGAAAAAGGCTTGGAGTGGCCATACTAAAACATGGCATCAATTCATGAACTCCTTGACTGTTGGTTTGAGCCATGGTGGGGCGATGCAGACTAGCTGGCTGGGGTCCGAGGGACAAGAGGAACCAGTAGTTGGAGACTGTAGGTGATATGGCTCAAAACCGAAGTCAGTGGCGCAGATGTATACACACATTATTCTCATCTTGACCGCTATACTTAATCTCATCATCTTCCCATTCTTCCTTCCTCTCTTTTACTAGTTTCTACTACTTTTGATCGATTTCTCTCTCCTTCTTTATCTTCTATTTTATTGCCTTGTTATTTGATGTGCTGACATGAGGTGTGGCAACTTGAACCGTTACGTAGTAATGCCTAGTCTTATGTTGATCTTAAGGAGGATGATGATGACTAACTGTTCACTACTAGTACTTGAAACAAAAAGTACTAGATATTTGACGTGTGTAATCTCCTATTATGACCTGTTTAACAATCTTTTTCGAATAAATCGTCAAGCTAACACTGCAGTTGATCTGGTTATTGAAGGACGTTTCTTAATCTTTATGGGGTGGGTGGGGAAGAAATTGTTTATTTTGGCAATTCGTGAGTTTACTTCAAGTGAATGATTTCACTAGTAACTGAACAACTAGATCATTTTAAGACTGAGCGATTGGTTTTACCTTTTAGCAGTAATAAAGTAGGATATCTCAAAGTATTCCACATTTGTTATCCTGCCATTCTTTGTCAATATCAAATTTATTGGTGATGAATCATTATTTTTCTTCTTAATACTGATTTTACTTTCCTCTTGAAGTTTCTTTTGTTTTTGTTTGAACAGTAGGATTATTTGGGCATCAAATTAGAGATGAAAAAGTTTATCTTTTGAGTTTCTGTTGTTAGCTTTAGTTATTTTCATAAATACTATACATCAGATAATCAATCTATTAGCAGATTTTAGCATAACATATACGAATTTGATATTGTTGCGTGTAGAATTTCACCAACTAGACTGTCAGTATGTTCATCATGCAAACATTAAAACTTCTGAATATCTGATCATCACCTCCTGTCCACCCCAAGGAAAATATTAAGCCGCATCATCCTGAAGCGACTTGAGGATGCGCTGGATTCGAAAATACGACCGGAACAGGCTGGATTCAGAAAGTACATATCATGCGCGGACCAAATTGCAACGCTACGCATCATCATGGAACAGAGCGTAGAATGACAGTCAGTCAACTCTCCACCTCAACTTCATCGACTTTCAAAAGGCCTTCAACAGCGTCGAATGAGAAGTAATTTGGAAACTGCTTCAACACTACGTAATACCACAAACCTTTGTCAGCCTCATTCAACAACTATATGAAGACGGTGCATGTCAAGTAATTCACAGTGGGTAGCTCAGTGATGCGTATGAAGTGAAGACAGGAGTAAGACAAGGCTGTCTACTATGACTGATGATCTTCCTGATTGTGGTGGACTGGATCGTGCAACAAACTGTGAGGAGCGAGAAGAGGGGGATACGCTGGACCGGGGAAAAGATCCTAGAAGATTTGGATTTCGCGGATGACTTGTATCTAATGTCGCACAAACTCGAAGATCTACAGGGGAAAAAATAACAAGTTGACAGAAGAGGCGAGGCAGCGAAGACAGGACTTCAAGTGAACGTAGAGAAGACAGTGGTGATGAGGATACCCAACCAACGCCATCACCAACAACAAAAAGCTCCAATCTGCATCCACGGGATGAACTTAAAGGAAGTAGCCCCTTTCACCTATCTAGGCAGGCAGCATCGTTTCAACTACAGGCAGCGGTGGCACAGACGAGGATGTCAAAGCCAGCCAGGATCGGAAAAGCAAGACAGGCCCTCCTGCATTAATCTGAAATCAGTGTAGAGATCTACTGCACTCTACTCAGCATAAAGCGTGAACAACATCGGGATTTTCAACACCAATTCAGTCAAGTCAGTGCTTCTATGTGATGATTCAGAAGCTTGATGCGTCACGAAAAGCATTTTGAATAAACTACAGATATTCATCAACAGCTGCCTACGCTGATCCGGTACTGAAGATCAGATGAAATGGCGAGGAAGAATAAGCAACAATAAACTGTGAGAAGATACCAACCAAGAACCCATCACCCAACAAATATGCAGAAGAAAGTGGAGATGGATTGGGCATACACTGAGAAGACCGACCGGGGACATCATGCGCCAGGCACTCGAGTGGAACTCAGATGGGAAATGACGAGTTGGGCGTCCGTGGCGATGGTGACGTGGAGGAGATCATGTGAGTAAGAAATGAGAGCTTGTGGGCAGTCGTGGAGGCGAGTTCAAAAGATTTTAGAGAGCAGAGTACAATGGAGACGTGCTACTGAAGCTGTGTGTTCCACTAGGAACCAAGGAACAAATAGTAATAAATAATGATCTGATCATGAATTGTAGTGAGTTATACAAAAGGCACACTAGACATGGAATTTAAGTCGTATGTTGTAGTTAACTAGTTTTCAAAAATTACTTAGTTGTGGCTTTACGAAACGTTTAGATCATACCTTAAGTAGCATTTAACAGATAGTTTTCTATCATGTTACCTAACCCATGGATCACTTAAGTTGTTAAAAACTCTAAGAAGTTTCATTCCTTCTTAAACTTCAAGAAACACCATGGATCCCAACGGCTTTTTAACGAATTTCTCACTATATTACTGTACTCTTAAAACATAAAGAAGTCATTTTTTTTAATACATAGAAACTGATGATTTCCAATTCAATTGTTATTTAGTAGGTTAAAAGTGAAGTAGTTTTCCTAGTGGTAAAACTTACCACTCTACTTATACAAAACTTTTCTCATGATTAAAGTTCGCCTATTTAGTTGATCGTAACACATTTCTAGGGAAATGTTTTACTAGTAATGAGACTTTATGATTAGTTTGCTAGGATATGCTGTATTGTTTTTACAACACAAATACTTTCAACTATATTTCACTTAATCGAAACATTTTTCATACTACAAGAAATTAATTTTGGAATCTCTTATCTATATTTATTGTTTTCAGAATTGAAATTACCTTCTGAGTCAATTGCAATGCATTTAATCCAACATGAAACAATGCCACTGCCAGGAATTAATGGTATGATTAACTAATCTATATAATTGGTTTCTTGTAATCATGATAAAATATTTTTGTTATAGGCTTCAAGTTGGATTTCATCAGTTAGTTGCTTCCTTCTATAAGATTCTACAAGCTACAGATTTATTACAGTTAATTGCATTACAAATAGCTGAACTATAACTTTAAACCCTGTGGTAGTTATACTGTATTGGTGGTTTAATGAGAATAAGGTATTTTTTTTCTATCTAAGTGATACTTCTCATTTTTATCAACAAGAATGAAAAAATGTTCTTCTGAAGAGTTAAAAAAACTCTATTTCACTTCAGCAAAATGCATTGGAGACTATGAACCTACTGAAAAGTCATATCCATCTGCATACATGTGTAAGGTGAATGCATGCAAACATGTCTCAGATAAGTATCCTTTGGCTCTGAGTTTCAATAGGCAGTTGAAAAACTAAAACATATATATATATATATATATATATATATATATATATATATATATATATATATATATATATATATATATAGTTCAACCAGTCTGTTTGATGACTTCTGTTCTGACGGAATATATAGACATTTTTGTTAATTATAAGTGTAAAACTTGGGCACTATGGTAGAATGCAATGCCATATTAGATTTGTTTATAACACACAGTGATTGAAACAGTATTATTTACCAAATGATGACGTTTCCAGCATAAATTATCATTGCTCCTAATCATATCAATGTAATCACACCACTTTCGACATTTGATTTTTATAGTTATGTCACATCTTATTCTTTGTTTCTATTGGTAATAAAATTCTGTATATCTCCTATATGTGTTGCATCGTTACTTTACATGTGTTGGGAGTTGATTTGATGAACAAAAATTCAATATCATTTGATTATATGAGATAGCCGTAGTTTGGCAGACTATTTCTACTGGGTGATGATTGAAGGTCAGATGAAAATCTGAACCGCGACCGGATCCGAACCAGCAGGGTCCGACTGGTAACCAGATTTTCATCTCACCTTTAATTATCACCCAGTATAAAGATTCACTAATCAATCTCTCTCTCCACCTAATTATATTGCAGTTGAGTACAGGGGCTTTATCTCATCCACCCTATTGTGTGGTTGTGTGTTCATGCATGCATTACAATAGCCGAGTCTCTTTCTAGATTATTGATCTTATTCGGGTCTGTTACTCTATATTAGCTAAATTCCTATGTTTCGCTATTCTAACTGACCCTGACCGGCTTGTTTCACCTATTTGATTAACCTGACTCAGTCATTACATGGAATTCGACATATTAGATTATTTTGCTGAATTGAATATATCGGGTCCCTAAGCCAGCTGACAAAGTTTATCTCTGAGTGAGTTTGTAGGTTCAAATGCCACCCTAACTCGAGCTTTGTTGATGATCCAACTGAAAGTTCCCGATGTACCTTTCTTATAGGGTAACAGAATGGAGGCTGTGAACTCTTTTCTACTCGTGTTTTCCTTATTATTCATACTCGGGTTACTGTTATTAGTTCTTTTTTCGTAGGAATTTCTTAATAAATTGCAGAGGATAATTATTAACTATTAGTACTTCTTTTATGTGCTTCCGTTCCTTGATTAGGCCCCTTGCATTGACCAGTCAGTAGTTTAGCTCTATCACTTAGACATTCGAGTAAACCTGCCTTAAATAACGTTGGATAAGGTGACCTGAGGTCTAGACACGTGCTGGAATGTGTCGGCTTTCTGTAGGTGATAGTATCCAGACCACCGTCTGTCTTTCGTTTTATCCTGCAATCCAACAGAAGTTATATATATATATATATATATATATATATATATATATATATATATATATATATATATATATATATATATATATATAAACTCAGTAGTAGACGCAATCCAATTGACTTACGAGGTAGAAAATGAACAACGACTATAAAAATCAATCAAATGTTGAAAGTAGTGTGATTACATTGATATGATTATGAGCAATGATAATTTATTTTAGAAACGTCGTCATCAAGTGAATCATACTGTATCAATGTGTGTTATAAATGAAATAAACGAATCTGATATGAAATAGGCACTTTTGCATGGTATCCTTGTGATCATGATTTGCATTACGGAATTATCGAGTCAGACAGAGTTCTTGTTAAGAAAAAGTTATTGTGATAAATGGTTACCAATGCAATCGGATAAGTAATTGCCCACCAATACCAACATTCATGACCGGTATCATCGGCCTAAAGTAGAGTTAAAACATATTTTATGAGATGTAGGTAAGTTATATTCAATATGTTTGAAATAAAATAATTCCAAACTTTCACCTGCCCCGTCTCTCCCCAATATATTTGTGAAATCGTATCTTCTTTAACCACTGAATTTATTGATATTATTATTATTATTATTATTATTATTATTATTATTATTATTTGCCCCTTGGGTTCCTAGTGGGAACATACGGCTTCAGTAGTACGTCTTTATTTCGCTCTGTTCTATGCAGTCTTTTGAACCTGGCTCCACGACTGCCTACAAGCTTTCATTTCTTCCTCACATCATCTCTTCCATGTCACCCTTGGAGGCCCAACTCATCATTTCCCATTTGGGCTCCACTCGAGTGCCTGGGGCATTATGTCCCCGAATGGTCTTCTCACTGTATGCCCAATCCATTTCTACTTTTAGCCACTGAAAGGGAATCGTTTAGAGGATTGTTTTTTTTTTCTACAACAAATGGTTGAATCAACAATATTTTTCGTTGGTTCTGTTTACATTATTTAACTTTCTCATCGTTTTTATGGAGACAACTTTCCACCACTTAAAGGTTTTTACTGCTAGTTGTGTTGTGGAAAGACTGAAGAAATAACGCGGATATTTCGAACACAGAGAAAATCGCTCAATACTTACTATACGTTATGCAGCTGGCAAATGTTCCATTTCCTTTCAAGATTTTTCAATAACACACTGTTTAATATTTCGTCCAAGCATATTGTGTTCGTCATTTGTTTGAAAAATTACACCAGGTTTTGTGTCATGGTGCATGACCTTTCTTCGTTGGTAGAGCGATTAGTCTGGTTAATTTCCGATAACGAATGTGACTTTAACCTACTAAATAGTAGACAGGTCCTCTGTGCTCGTTCAGGGTGCGGCTTCTACTCCTTCTTTATGGAATGGTGTGTCTATTTTCCTGCGGATACGATGCCGGTTTTTACTTCCTAGAAGGACAAGCAGCGCACTTAAGACTAAATTAAGCAATAACGCCTGCGATGCCCTTAGATACCCGGAGCCACACTTACTCTACAACGACGGTGTCAGCAAGTCTGCAAACCTGACCTGAAAGGATTGGGCAAACTATTTCCTCACCGTTGTGTCTGGGATCGGGGCTTGCAGTTCTTCCCCGCGAACGAGGAATTCCTGGTACGTGCAAGTCATAAGCTTGCTCTGGTTACGTCCCTACCCTTTGTACACACCACCTGTCACTACTACCAATTGAATGCTCTAGTGAAGTCGTTGGATTAGTGTCGCTGAACTAGCTTGCCGCTCGACTGATGCGTTCTTGTGCCGAGGTGTGCTAAGACATGCCTTAATATTAATGACGCTGAAATACATTCTCATGCTGATGATATATAAATACTGTGTGCTAAAACATGGCGTTAAAATCTTCATACCATAAAGTGAATCAATTGAATTCCGAATCATGCAGAGTCCTGGGTTGATATTCACCAAACTGCTACATATGAAACAAACGAAATGTCTAAGTATACAACAAATTATTACGTTTTATACTTCAATACAGCAGTGAGTGGACAATAAATCTTTCTTGCGTTCACTCTAAGAATCTTAACCATATTTTCAATGACGTTCAAGTTTTTTGAATGACAGATGAGCAAAATCAACGGAAAAGCTCGCACATCAATTCAAGTTGCCACACATCATGACAGCATGCAAGGAACAAGTAAGTAGAAAAAATAGTCTATGAGAAGAAAACGAATTTGAAAAGCAAAGTTAGTAAAAATGTTCAAGCTTTAGAAAATGTCAAAGAATGAACACATATTTACCATTGTAACTGACCTTCAGCCATGTCATCATGATTATAGATTGATTCCTATGGTGTTGATGACCCCAAATAGGAAGTCTACATCGCCCTACACACCTCAGACCAACAGTCAGAGACTATATGAAGCGGTGTCACGTCTTACTCTGACCACCCTTAGCCTTCCTACTCTGGTTAACATTGGACGTCAAAGTAAATGGTGGCTTGGCATGCATAGCATATATTCAAACCAACCCAGTCTCTGAAGGTTCATAGTTTCATCGAATAACTTGCCTTTCTGGCCTTATATTCTTCGCCTGACATTGACATTTAGGGCGATGAATTGCAAACGTTTGCATGTCATTCAAGTAGCAGTGGATGATAAGTATTATAATGTTACAAGTCTTCTTTATCTATCGCACGACTGAAATAGGTATCTTCTGGAAAGGGATAAAATACGAGTATTAGTTTTTAATTGTAGGTCAAGCTTAAAGAACCTTACCTACCATGGAAAGATATCATTAGAGACATTGGTCAAGCAAAGAAAACATTAAAATATAAATAATACTACTAGAATTCGCAGGAAAAAATGATATCATTTTATTTCACGAATACTCTTCAGCTCCATACACTTTAAAAGTACTCTAGTTATTAGTACATAAAATATTTCAGAATCAGAGAATCAATAATCTTATGTTGTACGATGAAATCATTGATAATCCATAAAACGTATAAGAAAATTACTAATTGGTTTTAGGTTGGAATTCATCACGGACTGACATCAGTTTGAAGAACATTGGAAACCTGGGAGCACTGGACAGCTGTTTTGTATTACCTTGGGACTCCTTAGCAGTGTGCACTCATCACCACCAGGGATCGAATCCAGGACTTTCCAGTTCCGTGGCAACACGTTACCATTGAGCCACTGGGTAGAAATTCAGTGGTCCATATTTCCTGCTTCAGTCAGTTCACCACCCAGCGTGACCTACATCCAATGCTGTCGTTGAGTGACTATCTTCATGTTCGAACTTGGTTGGCACCACGACCTGTCATTGGAACTGTGAGAAATCACCTCTCGAAGCTAGTCACTGATAGGCGCTAGATTTAATTCTATCTGGAGGTTTGTGGAGGTTTACTAATTGATTTCAGGTTAGAATTCATCATGGACTAACATCATTTGGAGAAACATTGGAAACCTGGGAACGGTGGACAGGTGTTTCGTCCTAGTCTTATACTAGGACTGATGTTAGTCCAGGATGAATACCAACCTGAAATCAATAAATCCCAACAATACATCCAAATTGAATTAATCTGGTGCTCATTGGTCAACCAAGTTGAACATGAGGACAGTTACTCAACGACGACATTGGATGTAGGTCGCGCTATATTGCGAACTGATAGAAGTCAGGAATATGAACCATTGGATTCCGACCCAGTGGCTCAATAGCAACGTGCTGGTCATGGAACCTGAAGGTCCTGGAGGGTTGCGTTCATGGGTGCGCACTGTTGAGGAGTCCCATACTAGGACGGAACAGCTGTCCAGTGCTCCCAGGTTTCCAATGTTTCTCCAGCTGATGTGAACCCGTGGTGAATTCCAACCTGAAATCAATTAATAAGTCTCCACATACTTCCAGATTGAATTACTATTTGTACACAGGTAAAGACTGTAATTAAGGCTAGCTAACAACAGGTGAGCGGAATAAAGGATTGTGCAATTAAGATGAGACAGAATCAAATCATAGCCATCATGGAAGTTAGAGATTGACCATACTCTCTTTCTCTATCCACAAGTCAGGTTGAAAGCGTTTTATAGCCATCGCTCCCATGAAGCGTAGTAATCCAGACATTTTCTGTACTGCCATTGATTTAAAACTACTCGGGTCTTCATCTTGATGTCCTGTGTCTACAAGATGTCTGGCAATTGAACTAGTTAGAAGTTTACTTCCTTTGAAGCACAGATTCTTGAAGATATGCTTAGGAAGCCACGTGGATGCCCTTCTCTCCGTCCTTCTAATGTGTACTTGCTATCGCAAGTGCATGTGAATTCTTAAATACGGTTGAAAGTGACATAAGCAGGGTAATTATCTAATTTTGGCTGGTTTATCGATTATGTGGTATTGTATACTGGTACAAGTTTAGTTGCAGGAAAACTCCTTCTCATTGGTTCTTTGATTCTCGGGCCTATTCTCTCGGATATTACATCTCCCATGAATACAAGATGAATAAAAGCCTTGTCAGTGGTTGGATGGTTAGTTCTTTGAACCTGTTCTTTTCCACACTTTATAATAAGCCTCTTTGAATATTCATTCTCTCTGAGACACTTTTCAATAATAATGATGGATAGTGGCTAGCAGTTGGGATCCAGGATGCGCATTTCGTCCTATTTGAGACTCGTCAGCTGGACGTACCTGCCTCCCAGTGAGTGATGTTCCCACTGGGATCCATCATTACTCTATAATTAAGAACACAGGCAATATCGAGGCATCCTCACAGGAGCCCATATGCCAACAGAGACTGATCAATTCGGTCCAACCAACGACGGTGTAATACAAGCAATAACACTTTTCAATGATGTTTAGTTCTTCATCTAATTTGTCCGCAGAACATAAGGTTCCTAGCTTTGGTGTAGAGTGTTTTGACTAGCCCATACTTACAGCTGACAAGACAGAAACTCTTATAGTTAAGGTATTGTCCGGTCCACATGTTTTTTCGATGGATGGTCTTTTCAGTTGTACATTTATTGAGGTCCCAGAAACTTAACTGGTTTTCATGCTCATATTCCGTCATAAATTTAATCTTGGGATGAGCGTCGTTGGACATGTCGAACAACTGAGCTGCATGTTTCATATCATTACCAACAACAAAGGTGTCATCAATGTACCTGCAGTAATAGGTTTTTCCTCTGACGACTGAACTCAGGCAGATCTTATCGAGATAACCCATGAAGAGATATCTGCCAGGAGAGTTCCTAGCAGTAAACCCATGGCCACTCCGTCAATCTGTTTATAAAACTGGTTATTGAAATGGAACTGGACAACTTTCGTGTGATTTCGGGCAACGACAGTAGATCAAGTTTTTTGACAGATAATATCAATCGTTTCACTCATTGGTATATTTGTAAATAAGGAAGTCACATCGTATGAGATGATGAGGTTGACTACTATTTCGGGCTTTGTCCAAATTTATCAAGGGATCTAATTGGATGAAATAATTGGTAATGTTTTTGTTTTAGAAACTTTGTTGCTCTGCAGTTGTCTACATCATGACAGCGGTTGCATTCGCTAGCAACACTATCTAGTCAGTCTTTGTGACATAAGATTGACTCAAGAGTGATGGGAATAACTGAACGCGTTGAACAGAAATCTGAGTATATTTGGCATACGTTTCGTGCCTTTCAAATTTATGATGCTCCAAGACTACCTGAAACTACTCCCAGTTTACCAATCGAGAGTGAAGTGGTCGGATGTGTCGACATGGTAGCCACTTAATGTTTCGCGACAATAGGCCAGATATTCGACTACCTGTTAAAGGACTGCTTTGCAGTCTATTCTGTCCTGTTATACAGCTGTGACACATGGCCGTTGAAAGTAGAAAATATGAAGCGGTTACAAAGTTTCGATTATATGTGTCTTCGTAGCATGGCTCGCGTTTGGTGGAATCACCTTTGTGAGCAATGTTGCGGTCAGGAAAAGAGTACTCGACAAAATAGGCAAGTCGATTGGTGAGGTTGTGAACGTTTGTCGACTGAGATGGCTTGGATGTGTCGAGTATGCTGAGTGACAGCCTGGCTCGACATGCAATACCCTAGGGGGAAGGTGGATTAGGTTGAAATAAGGCTCTGGGCAGCCAGACGAGGACGTGGCACCAGTCGTTAAAGTTGGTCTGAGTTATGTGTGGGAAATGTAGACTGCGTGGCTGTGGTCCCTGAGAACTCTTGGTGACATGGCTGAATATCGGTCACAATGGCGCAGATATATTCACTCCTTAGCAGCATCTACAAGCTTGAATATTCACACTAACTGTTATCTTCAGATTGTTTATTCTCTTACACAACTTTGTCTACTACGGTATCGCTCTATCCAGTTCTTTGTACACTTCTATACTTGAAGTGTTTCACTTATGTGCGAGGTAATATGTTGATTCTGTCTTTGTGACATAATAGTACCTGACAAATATCCAGTCTGTCCTATGCAGTACGAATCAAACATTCACCACAACATATCATCTCTGTCCGCGTCTAATGTGGTCGACGACGGTTTCGGTAACTGAGATAAACTTATCTTTTGTTTATCTGTCAATATTGGCAAATCTACTGGTTAAACTAGGCATATTTCGAAAATTCACTGTGAACTGTTCTCTTATTGTTGTTGCTTGTATTATACCGTAGTTCATTGGACCGAATTGATCAGTCTCCATTGGCATATGGGCTCCTGCGTGGATGCCTCGACGTTACCTATGTTTTTAGCTATATTGTAACGATGAATAGTGACTATTAGTTGTATCCAGCCTGACACGCGTTTCATCCTATTCGGGACTCGTCAGCTGGATGTACCTGTCTCCCAGTGAGTGATATTGTTCCCACGGGATTTCAATTCGGTGCCAATCGCTCCAAACGCCACAGCGTTATCCACTGGATCACCGAGTCAAGATAGTCACTTCTTGTAAGATGGGTTTAGTGTCAACGACAGGATAACAGAAGCAACAACATTGAAACTATGCCCATCGCTCAGGAAGTAGCTATCGTGACTCGGTGGTCTAGTGGATAACGCTCTGGAGTTCGAAGCGATCGGTCCCGAGTTGGAATCCTGTTAGGAACATCACTCACTGGGAGGCAGGCATATCCAGCTAACAAGTCCTGAATAGGACGAAATGCACATCCTGAATTTTATTGCTAGTCACTATCCCTCATTACTATATTCTTTTGTTGTTTATATTCATATCGAATTTTATTTAAACATTTTCTAGGTCAACAAAGAAGATCTAAGGGAAGATGTTGTCGTCTGAACTGCTTTTGTTTATCATAAGATCATTTCTATTTCATTCGGACAATGTACAACCATGAGTTGATTGAGACTTATAAAATCCCGATGTCTTTCTACAAAATCATCCCTTTTTCTATTGTAACAATAAGAATAAAATTTCTGCTTGCCTATTGATACAATCTTCAAGTATACACATCGATTGTGTAGAAATTTTTTCATTCATTCATTCTTGATGATGATGATGATGCATTCCCCTTTCCCCTCTTCAGGCTTATGATTTTAAACTATGGTAAAACATGAGGGTGAGATACCACTCAGATTAGCTGTGTAGCCTTCTTACGACATTATAGCATTTCTTTACTTCAAATAATTCGCTTTCTACTTACATTTCTCTGAATATTTCTTTTTGTCTTGTTTGTTTTTTACAGTTGACTTGTTTCTGACTTTCTTTTATATAAACTAGATGATTTGAGGAATAGAATTCATTGCTGTGTTCTCTCTCTCCCTATATATATATATAACCCGACAGTATACATAATATTGTAGTTTCTCCTTAATTTGTATTAGATTTGCATATGTTTAATGTGATTTATTTAGATGTATTTAACATACTACTTTATTATTATTGTTGTAATTAGCGAGGAATAGAGGTGTAAAGAGTATATGTAATTGTTGTTTTGTACCTATGTATCCCAATATCACATATTCTATATACTTTGTGTGCAATATATTTTAGTTATAATAATAATCGCTTTATTCCAAACAATATGTTTTATGCAGTTTGGAATTCTCAGCAAGTTCACTACCAGAATAATATGTTCAAACAAAACGATTACTGTATCCAAGTGATGCCATTAATAGCACTGTGAGTCGCAATAATATTGAGCAGTTAGCTGATTTTGGATTAGCTTCAGATGTCGAAGGGAGGAGGTACATAGAATCGAACGTAAGTTTTGGTGCTCATGGTCCATTCAGCCAATACAACAATCTGCTATAACAAGCTAAGCGTCTGAGGAGTGGAAATATGATGAATGTTTGCCCAGTTATAATAGTTCATTTCTATCTGAAACCAGGAAGGGCAGCAGGACCAGACAGACTACCAGCTGAGGTATACAAGAATAGTGGTAAAGCGCTCTTAGTCAGGTTAACGGAAGTGTTAGCTAGTAAATGGGAATCAAATACGATCCCCTCTGACTAGTCAAAGTCACTGATTATACCAGTCTTCAAGAAAGGTGAGAAGTCCTCTTGTGATAACCACAGAGGAATCAGCCTGACGAACATAGTATCCAAAATCCTAGGTTCTATAATTCTCCGACGCCTGAGTGGAGCTCGGGAACACCAAGCCCGAGAAAACCAGGCAGGCTTTAGACCTGGCCGTGGATGTATCGACCAAATATTCACGCTGCGCCAGGTCCTGTAACATAGGCATGCTTACAGACGCCCGACAATAGCTGCATTTCTCGACCTGAAGGCGGCATTTGACTCCGTTGGTCGAGAAGTCTTATGGCAATGTCTGTCACTGAAAGGCGTGCCTAGTAAGTACATCACCTTCTTGAAAGCTCTCTACTCGAACACTTGTGGGCATGTTAGAGCCTATGGCGAGTTGTCCAGGGAGCTATACTCATCAAGTGGTGTCCGTCAAGGATGCCCACTATCTCCATTCTTATTTAATTTTATCTTAGATATTCTTATGGAGGTTTCCCTCTCGTCACCTAATTACAAAGACGTTGACCTAATCACAGGTGAATTTTCTTTAGATCTGGAATGTGCAGGTGACATAGTCCTGTTAAGTGAAGACGCTGACAAGATGCAGAGTCTTCTGAACACTTTGAGTGGGAATTTGAGAATGTTTGGGATGCAGTTTTTACCACCCAAATGCAGATTTTTGCTCCAGGACTGGTCTTCAGCGGTACCGCGGCTAACAATAGAGAGTGAAGTGGTTGAGTGTGTTGACCACTTCACTTACCTGGGAAGTAGGATCAACCCTGGTGGGTTAGTTGGCGATGGGATCTCTGCACGGATACAAAAAGCCCGATTGGCTTTTGCCAATTTGTGTCACCTATGGCGCCGCCGTGATATTCGTTTGTCTACTAAGGGTCGCGTGTACTGCACAGCAGTCCGCTCTGTTCTACTGTATGGCTGTGAAACATGGCCGCTGAAAGTGGAGGACACAAAAAGGCTTCAGGTGTTTGACCACCATTGCCTTCGTAGTATAGGACGTATTCCGTGGTGTCACCATGTGAGTAATGCAGAAGTTAGGTGTAGAGTTTTGGGGAGAAGAGGTAAGTCAGTTGACGAGGTCATGAACCTTCATCGATTGAGATGGTTGGGACACGTGTTACATATGCCTAGTCGCTGATTACCTCGTCACACAATGTTGGCCAAAGTAGGCGCAGGCTGGGAAAAGGCCCGCCGGGGTGGTCAGACTAAAACATGGCACCAATGTATGAAGTCTCTGACTGTTGGTTTGAGCCATGTAGGGAGATGCAGACTAGGTGGTTGGGTTCCGCGGGACAAGAGGAACCAGTGGTTGGAGACCCTAGGTGATATGGCTCAGAACCGACGTGAGTGGCGCAGATGTATACACACATTATCCTCATCTTAACAACGCCATACCGAATCTCACCATTTTGACATTCTTCCTTCTCGTACTTTATATATCTTTTGGCTGAATTTTCTTATCTTCATCTTTCACCTCACTACCTTTCTATTTGATGTACTGATATGAAGTGTGGCAACTCGGCCCGTTAAGCAGTAATGCCTGGTTTTATTGATATTGATGATGAACCGATGTAGAGAACCAGTCTTTAGTTTTAAGGATAGTAGGTTAGGTGGCTAGTTTTTAATCCTTGCAGCGGATGTCACTTCTAGGGTCCAGTTTTTTCTTTGAAGCGTTTATTGAATGAAGCAATACTACTTCAATGATGAATTATCGTGATAGGGGTCCAGGTTTTGTATGAAGTCTATTCGGCCATGGCTTTTCAATCTTCATGATGAAATCAGAACCGAAATAGTTAGTCTAAATACTGTTTACCAAGATACGATAACTTCGTTTTCGAAGGATAAGATAGAAAGCAGGTCTAACTGCTCGTGATATAGGAGGTGTGAAGTTCGCCTGTGCAGCTTTGTACGTCTTCTTTGGACACTTCCCTAGCAGTGACGCCTTACTGCCTGTATGCAGCACATATTCTCCGTAAAGCCTCGTGAAGTTACCGCGTCCGGAGTACTTTAGTTGCGGTCGCAATAAAATATGCTATTATCCTAAGTTATGACTCCTAGATCCTTTTATTCACCGATTGAAAGCAACCGTAAGCCATTCACTGGTTTCGTATGAAAGTCCCCTGGACTGCTGTGCGATCCAGGACGTTTGCTGGAATTAATCACCGAACTGCGCACTAAATTCGTCAGCAAATACCTAGGATGACGACTTGACCACTGTCGGTAGTTAATTATTACAGATTAGGATGGGAAGGACTCTAGTAGTATCCCGAGTAACCACAAAATTAACCGGTTTTCATTCAGACAGTATCCGTTCTACTTTCATTCATACTGTCCTTAACCCACTCTTGTACCTTGCAGCCTATGCCAAACCAACACGTCAATGTGACACACCTTGTCAAAAGCCCTAACAAAACCAATGACCACCACATTCAAGGGCAGTTTATTATTCCTAACTTCTATCTACTCTTTCGCTAGAGGTAGACTTATTAAAATGGAGAATCTGATCCGAAAGTCGTATTAATTCACATTATAATTTCGTCCTTGCTTTTTTTCTTTAATACTTTGGCAACCATGCTATTAGGACTAACACAATGAAAGTTAGTCACTAATTGCCTTCCTTAAAACTGGAATAAAGAAGAACATCTATCTAGTCCCCAAGTGACTCACTAACTGACTCATGTTTTGATCGCTTGCCTTTCACAGACAGACAAAATCAAGGTAAAACCTCGCACACACGTATATCGGCTCAAGTTACATCAATAATAGACAAAAATTGAAAAATCTATAGGCAAGTCATCGGTTAAAGACGCCTATTTCAGATACATAAACTCTCCAAAAGTATACATAACCTACTAGGAAATAAGATATCTAATGGTAAACAAACATCTGCCAGAAACAAATTAACCTTGAATCTTTGGAGAAGATTTCAATGATTAGAGTATTCTTCATTTTAAATGAGACATTAAATATACAACAAGTTTTATTTTAAAAATTATCTTGAATACATAAATGAGCATTACAATGAAATACACACATACACAAGTAGACATTGAAGAGAAATTATTAAGTAAACACACTTCTGTAGCCCCTTTTGCTAATTAGTTTCAATAGTTCGATTCGATGCAGTGTTTATACAATCTGAAAGACAATCATTCTGTATAGTTGATTCTAGGCCACATGGACTAGATGAGTTAGCATTAGACTTATTATTATTACTATTATTATTATTATTATCATGGCTAGTATTTGGCACTAGTGAATGACGTAGAAAAGTTTGACGTCTTGTGTTAATTAACCCTGAGGATGACTGACTTTCATTATTCAATTGTTCGCCTTCACTCTTTGACATTTTATTCTTATCAGAAACTTCATTAGATTGAACAGAATCATATTGATCTATTTTACGTCGTTTTAAAATAGATAAATTGTCCATTTTATTCACTAGGTCATGATGAGACATACAAACTATCTGAAAATAGAAATTAAATTGAAAGAAAGAAAAGGTCATATAATAAACAATTAACACTAACATTATCATAGACATTAGTAGATTATCATGTATAATAGATGATGGAGTTTTTTTTCTTCGATAAAATGAGGCAAAAAAAAGAGAAGAAAAGAAAACCGAAGGAGAAATACTTCAACACAAAGACACCTTAATCATATGAACATAGAATTGATGAATAGCAAAGAATAAAAAACATATTAATGATAAGTATTTCATTTCGTTGGAAGATGAGACAAGATTATTGACAGAGATAACTGAGTTTGTAAGTTGGTATAACGTGAATAGAACATTGAGAAATATTGTCTCTCTTCTGTCTTTAAGAAAGATGTATTCGTTATTGAATGCATAGATATGGCTTAAACCTCTTAATGCCTCAACAAAAATTAAAATACGTCCCCCCCTCCTCCTATTTCAATAATACGTTTAGCTATTAAGGAACTGCAGTTGTTGTCTTTTTTTTCGGAGGGGGGGGGGTTAAATGACTCTATTTGCTTCTGAAGTCACTTTGGAATATGTTCTGTAGCCCTTATTTCAATGATTGATGAGTCCTCCCTATGCATATGTATGACTAAATATACATTTAAATCGGTAAATACAATGGGATGTAACTACATCTTTCCTGTGTTCCTCAGGTTTTGATGGGTATATAGGCTACGAATTTTCAATCACACAAAATGTGTTAATTGTTTTGACCAAAAGAATATACAGTTTTATTACTCACATTAATATCATCAAGGCCTTGATGGTGAATATTTTCATTAGATTGATGGTGTTGCTATTGGAAAATCCCTTGGGTTCCCTTTTAGCAAATATTTATATACTAGGTGATGATTGAAGGTGAAAATTTAGACTGTAGTCGGAATCGAACCAACGAGGTCCAAATTTTCATTTCACCTTCAATCATCAACCAGTATCAATACAAGTCTGCCAAACCACAGCTATCTCAGGTATTCAAAATGATAATCAATATGATGATCCCCGATCTCTACTTCAGTTAGATTTGGATTAAGATGAGAAGTCCTAACGAGGTAGCCAGTGATCAAGCGATAGTAACGTACCACGAATTCACATAGTGGTCGGGCAAAACCCTTGATGATTCAACTGAAATAAAAATCTAGTCAGCAGTCAGACTTCATAGCTCATTCGGTAGAGCATCGCGCCAGTAACCCCGGTAGTCGTTAACTCGAGTCCGGTCGCAGTCCAAATTTCCATTTCACCTTCACTTGTCTGTCAAAAAACGGTTACATTAGATAGTCAGGAAAGTATTTATATGTTATACGTTAAAAAGTGATTTGAGGACTTAATTGAGAAAGTTCCATTTTGTAAAAGATATGCGGTATGATATCTGAATCATAAGTGATGATCCACGTTGTACTACTATTTCACTTTTGAATCGAATGAATGTAGTATAGAATAGCATATCTTTAACAAGTTTAAAACAGATTGATAATTGCCTATCTTTCTTAGATGTATTGATAAGTCGACAGCAAGATGAATCAATAAAACGATCCATTTAAAGAAAACCTACTTGGACACGTCAAAATAAATGAGGCTTACTTAGGTGCTTATTTAATCGACTTCAATGAATATGCACAGCGTATACATTGGAAGAAGAGGCAAGATTATTGACGGAGATATTAATTGAGAACAACTACCCATTGAAGTTTATAAGCTGGCATAAAGTGAACAGAACATTGAGAAATACTGTCTCTTCTCTATCCATAAGAAAAATGTATTCATCAAGCTAACATACATTAGTGCTACGAACAGCTTGTTGATAGTCAAATATAGACTTAACGCTGCCATCAATAAAACATATTATACAGCTAAGGTTTGAGATAATTGAAAATTTAAAGCCTACATACTCATCCAAGCCAATGGAACAAGGTAAAGATGAAGTCATATCCCATTGTATTTACCATTTTAAATATACGTGTGGTTGATCACATTATACATAGGAAGGATTCATCGATCATTGAAAATAAAGTCCACAGAACATATTCTAAAATGGCTTCAGAAGCAAATAGTATCATCTGACCCAATTGATGATACAAACAAACGTCCAAGTACCTCAATAGTTAAACATAATATTGAAATGGGGAGTGGTAATGAAATGGATATGCAACAGTTATTTAAGCTCATCTCTATAAGACTTAAAGAATTAGTCGTTAGGAGGACTAAGTCCTTTTTATGCATTCAAAACACAATTTGTTATCAAATTAATCCTTTCCTTGGTAAGTTTCCTCGGTTTTGAATTCAAGGTCATTGTACTATGTACTTTGTTGTTGCTGCTTTAGTGATCTTTATGGTTGCTTTAACCTTCAATATAGACTTCCCTTCTAACCGATAACTACTTAACTATCTTGTATTCTTTCATAGAAATGATCAGATTGTTTAAATAAATTGAAAAACAATTTCCACCTCTATTATTTCTATGATATATAGATACTATTTTGCTATAATTATCATAGGTAAATATATTTGTATTTAGGCTCATTCCTTAAAGGATTTATCTCATACATTGTGTGCATCACCGACTGACTGAAGTAGAAAACACAACAATCTTAATAATAATAACAATATATAGTATAGTAGTAATGAGAAGCCGTGACCTGTGAAATCGGGCAGTTGGAAGGGAAGCGGATGCTAACCTAAGACCTTGGATGATTATCGCACTATATCGTGAATTGACAGAAGCTAGAAACTGTGAACACCTGAAAATCGATCCAATGGCTGAATGGTCAACGCGTTCGCTGTGAAATCTGAATATTCTGAGTTCGATCTCTAGTCGGATCGTAACTGCGTACTCCTGAGGAGTCCCATAGGATAAAGCAGCTGTCCAGTATTCTCAGGATTTCACTAGTTCCCCAGCTATCTGTCCATGATGAATATTACTTCTAGATATTTTAGTCTTTTAAATAATTTAATAACGGGTTAGCTAGTTAATTTGATGAAATAATGAATAATCTACATTTGATTACTTAAAAAGTAAAACGAGATTTCACAGCGAAGATGATTCATTTGCACAATTGTACATTTGTGAATAAAAGAATGTCGTAGAAAAGTTTCCAGTTAGAGTTCAAACCTAATAGACAGATGTATAGGGGGGGCGATGAAATGTTATTACGTAATACAAGAAATGATGTCAATAGTTTGTATAAAATGCATTGAACAATAAGATTTGATATCTGTATAAAGCCATCGTAAAGGAAGAGTTTGTACGTGTTTCTAGCAAATATACAATTGAAGTTTGAAGCTGTGAATTTTCAAGGCATCATTTATGCATAAATGTCTAGTCTTTATACTGTTTTGAATGGACTTTGAACAAAGGTTAATCGGTCTATCACTTTATTGTGTTCTCATAATAATAGCTGATTTGTCAGAGTGTGAAAGACAAGTTAACGCGTTAGGAGTCATCAGTGTGAATCTATAAGTTCACTTGCTCCCGTGGAGCTGAGCATGTCAGCTATACTATATGGTCACCTAGAAAACGTTCTTGTAAACATTATTCAGTCTAGTCGCTGGAGGGTCAGCGCAAAACCAGCTCGTGTTAAACATTTCATAGACTTTGGATATTTGTCTCCTCTGCAAATGTTGTTAACAATTCTGTAAAGAGTTCAAGTAAACCGTTCAAAATGGGTTGAAGTTTAGACACTTATATATAATTCATGCCTTGGCAATTCACAACTTTAAACCTCAATTGTATGTTCAAAAAAACACATACAAACACTCTCTTCCCTATGGCCTTAAACAGACACTCTACACCTCTGTTTTTGATTAAATTTTATCACATACCAAATCTTATTGTTCAATGCATTTCTTAAAAACTATTGAGACCATTTCTTGTATTATGTAATAACATTCCCTTCCCCTCTATACATCTGTAGATTAGGTTTCAACTGAAGCCAGAAACTTGTCTACAACATTTCAACGTTTTATTGAGATATATTTACTAATGTACAACTATGCAAATGAATCACTGAAAGGAATGTTATCTTCGCTGTAACGCTCTTTTCTTTTCAATTCGATAAAACGCAACTAGCAACTAAATGAATACAGAATTCGAGGGTTTGTGGGGATTTAGTGATTTTTCAAGTTGGCGTTCATCATGGCCTGACATCAGTTGGAGGAACATTAAAAAAATAGGAGCACCTGTTTTCGATCCATGCCGAGGCGGGGTGATGGGTGCGCACTGCTGAAGAGGAAGTAGCTGTCCAGTGCTCCCAGGTTTCCGATGTCCCTACAACTGATGTCAGTCCATGATGAATACTAACTTGAAAAATTACTAACCCCCCACAAACCTCTAAGTTAAACTGACATAGTGCACATGGGTGACTAGCTTCAAGAGGTGAATTTTTGAAGTTCCAGTCAGGACTCGTGACCGATGGAACAAACCTGGTGGCTGTGAGGACAAATACTCAACGATAACATTGGGTGGTGGTCACCCTGTCATGAACTGATTGAAGTAGGAAATAAGGACTAGTGGGTCCTGACCCAGTGGTTCAGTGGTAACGTGCTGGCCGCGGAACCAGGAGGTCGTGGGTTCGGTCCCTGGCAGGGTCATGGGTGTACACCCCTGAGGAGTCCTATGCTAGGACGAAATAGACATCCAGTGTTTCCAATGTTCCTCCAACTGACGTCAGTCCATGAAGACATTTTTAATACATAATAATTAAGGTAAACGGTGGTAATATGATACTTCCTCAGCTGATGGATATGAATATATGTTGGCTAAATTTAGAATTGTATGGCAGATTTTTGATGGATAGTGACTAGCAGTGGAACCCAGCCAGACGCGCGTTTCGTCCTGTTTGGGACTCGAACCCGGGGCCGATCGCTTCAAACATCAGAGTTACGATAGCTACTTCTTGTGCAACGTGTATGGTTCTTAATGTCGTTGCTTGTACTATCCCATTGTTGGTTGGACCGAATTGATTGGTGTCTATTAGCATATGGGCTCCTGTGTTTCAATTATATATTAATGCCAGAAACAAAATTGTATGATATCGAATGAAAAAAAGCTTACAGTTATGAAGACATTTATATCGTATTTATAAAAGAAACCTACCCTAGCAAGAAGGGCATTTATTCTTTTATTTTCTACAGTGGAGTGAATACCATCACCACTTTCAGATCGAATGTTAGACAGCTTACATTTACGTTTTGGTAAAGCTGGAGGCAGAACAACAATGCTTCCTTCAACATGAGCCAAACAAAATGATGATGGACATATAGAACAGAAAATATGAGAAGGACGACCACAAGCATCACAATGATGCCAAGGACAAAACCATTGACCTAAAGTTAACAAAGATAAATGTTCAATCTACATTGAACCAATAAATCAATAAAATTTATCTTTGTAATTTAGAAGTATGTTGAAAATAAAATAATATTGTCATATGTATACTGAGGAGTTGACGACTTTCAAGCGGTGGGTCATGGGTTCGAGTTATGCACCACCTACCACCTACAATACGTGTATGGCTCATATCTACTGCACGAATGTGTACAATGTTACTGAGTAGGTTTCAATTTTCGATTCTTGTGCATACTCGCCTTTATTTCTAATCTAGAACAACAAATTGTTGGTTGTATTGCTAGTTATTATGTCAAAAAACTGACTGAATATACACCATCTGCTTAAAGAAGCTCGATGCATAGAGTAGATCTTAATTAGACACATAGTAGTCTTCAACTACAAGGGCAATAGATCTGACGTGATCATTTATAAGAATGTTCATAATTCCGTTCAACGTTGTAATCTAGAATTTTTCCTTTGAAATATTATCGTACACAGAATATGTAATTACAACAATGTTTATATCCCACATGTAGCGCATAAAATTCTGTTTCATTTTCGCACTTATAGATTAGAATAGAGTATTCAGTTTCAAATACAAACTGCCTGCGTTATTCTCATATAACTGACCAATTGAATCAACGTAGAACCTTGCACATAAGTGCATCGGCTCAAGTTATCACACTTTACAGTAATGCATAAAATACAGGTTGATAGAAAAAGATTGATTTCAAAGTAGACAAAGTTTGAAAATAAACGTTAGTGAAAACATTCAAGCTTTAGAAAATGTCAAGGGATGAATACATCTGCACCATTGTTGTCGGTTTTCATTTATGTCGCTAAAAGTCCTCAACCACTGATTCCTTTTGTTTTCAGGACTCCAATTGGGTAGTCTACATCACCCCACACGCCTGAAGCCAACAGTCAAGGACTTCATCAACTGGTGCCAAGTCCATATCTAGCCACCCTGAACCCTTTTCCATCTTAATCTAACTTTAGTGTCATTGTTTGTATTATACTGTCATTGATTGAACCAAATTGATCGGTCTCTATTGGCATATCGGCTCCTGTGCGGATGGCTCGATATACCTGTGTTTTAGTCATAGTAAAGACGGATGGTGGCTATAATACAAACAATAACACTAAAACTGTACCCGTCGCATAAGAAGTGGCTATCGTGGCTCGGTGGCATTTGAAGCGACCGCTCCCGAGTCCGAATCTCAGTGGAAACAACATCACTCACTAGGAGGCAGGTATGTCCGCTGACAAGTCCCAAATAGGACTAAATCCCCATCCTGGATTCCACTGCTAGCCACTATCTATCTTTAATCTAACTTTTCCCAGAGTAGCACGTTGAGGCAAGCAATAGCTGGGCATGCGCAGTACATGTTCAAGCCATCCTCATATAACCAATCAGAACATAAACATACTGCGAGGAGCAAAAGACAGGTATATAGGAGGGAATGTTTATTGCCAACAAGTGGGACAGTAGTCGTTAAATACGGTACACCTTGCACTAAAACCGTTATTAGCAAAATGTGCTTCATTTCCTTCTCTGCTTCTTCCTTGATTTGCTCTTTATACGCCTGCCTTGTCCCTTGCGTTTCTTTTGGCGGAATCTTTACCTGTTGCTGGTAATTCCCTATGATTTCTGCCACCCTCTCAACATATACTACTTATATTCATTCTTATCAGCAACGTCCACTACAATACCACCATATAACGATTTACACTATTTAGCCATAAAGGTGTGAATCATGGACAATGAAAGTAAATCCTACAAGAAGACACCAAGCATTTGGTCATATTTCAATGAAGTATCACTGCTGTATGACAAGAGTATACAACATTCACGCCAAAAAAAATTATTGAGTGTTGATTAGAGGTGATTATGATGATGATAATTGCCTACTTCAATGTATGCGGTTAGCTGCTATAGGATGATAGAAACTTTGAGTTAAACTGACCAATGAGTAGACGCACCCAGTTTATGATACTGATTTCTGCTCCTCTTACTATGAGTCTTTTAACACTGATGACTAGAGTTTCGAAAATACCAAAGATTCGATTACAAACGTAATATTCAATAATTCTAGTTCAGATTGGCTGCTGTACCTCGCATTTCACAGTATCGTTTACGTCATGTAATCTTTGATAGGACTGTTCAGTCATTTCTGTTTCATTTTTTGAAATGTCTCGTATAAATATTGGTTAAATCGCTTATCAATATTTAAAACCTCTTTTATTGCCTTCATGGATATGCAGTATCGGCCAGATATCGACCGAAGGGTCTTTTCAACAGTGCAAATCACGATTCCATCAGGGATCGAACTCAGGACTTCAAGCTTCGCGATGAACGCGTAGGCCATTCCGCCATAGGCTCGGAGTTCATTGGCCCACAGTTTCTTACAGCTGTCAGTTCGCGTCTACCCACCAAATCCTTACTTGGCATCCATTTCACTTCCAACTGATTGACCTCACAGGTTGAGGCTTCTCATTAAGACTTCGGGATATCCATCCAAAGGTATATCATCAATTTAATCTGAGGTTTGCTGTGAGACCTGAGGACGACCCTAGTCGTGAGTACGCACCGTTGAGGAGTCCTATACTAGGACGAGACAGCAGTCCAGTGCTCCTACTTTTCTAATGGTTCCCAACCGATGTCAATCGATGATGAATACTACCTTGAACTAAATACAATCCCCAAGAACTTAATACTAGATTAATATCATTATGAGTAGATTCAGTTTAAGAAGTAAGAACAAAAAAGTAAACTCTATGGTAATCATCTAGTAAAAGACTAAACTTACCACCGGTAGGTGGTGTATCCAAATCAAGACAGAATAAATGATAAACTTTTGAACAATCAGATTTACTGCATACAATTAAATCAGATGATTTCTGTAATGTTTGATCCTCTTGACTAGTTGATATTGAAGTGGAGGATTTCAATTGTAATTCAGTTTGACTTATTGATTGAGGTGAATTTAATCCATAGAGTGAAGTTTTAGTCGGTGAATGATTGACAACAGCTGCAACTAAATCTTCTAATTCACGTTTTAATCCACGTTTATTTACAGATTTATTTGTTGATAAGATATTACTAGTAGAAGATGTTGGACTTAGAATTTCATAAGATAATGGTACTGTTGATCGTCTTCCAACAGGAGCATCTTTTTCACCACATCTAAGAAGTTAATTTTTTAAGTAACAAAAAAAAACAACAAAAGGAAATCAACTTTAGAGCATATTGTTGATAAGATCTGATATATAAGCTGAGTTGAAATATTCACCTGGTGTTCCATTAAACAATAGAAAACATCTAAATCACATAAAAATGACAAGCTCAAAACTATAATTAGTATCAAATGTCAAGTATACGAATGATGGACAAGGGCTAGCAGTGGAATTCAGGATGCGCATCCAGCTGATGGGTCCCAAATAGGATGAAATGCGCATCCTGGATTCCACTACCCATCATTACAATACATAGTTAAAACACAGGCAATATCGAGGCATCCCCACAGGATCCCATATGCCAACAGAGACTGATCAATTCGGTCCAATCAACGACGGTGTCATACAAGCAATAACACTAGAACTATGTACTCTTTACAAATAATTGCTTTCAATTACACCATTATAGGATCGAAGAGTATTTCACATAAAGCCCATTTAAACATATCAACTTCTTCAGGAATTTCATATGATTCTTCACTTTCATGAATTTGAATAATAGTAACAGAACTACCATCCAGGTATTACATAGATTCTCCTCAGCTGCTTTACAACCTGCAGAATATTGTTTATGATGAACATATGCACTATATGCACCATATAACATACTTTAATAGATAGATAGATAGATAAAAGTTTTACGAATTGAGATGGAAGGTAACAAAGATTTAGACTGACCGACATCGATGAAGTTATTAAAATGACTCAAAGGTTAACTATTTACACAATGATAGAATGAACATTTGAGAGAAGATAGGAAAAAACATTGAGATGGGGTCATGCACAATGTTAATCTGGAATTAGTAAAAAGGACATCATGGTTGAGCAAAACGTAATGAAAGGTCAACAACTTTTTCACAAGATGAGTGGAACTCAGGAAGTGAGAGTAGATTTTGAAATAGATCGAAAAATAAGTTGAAAAGCAGAAACTACAACGTCATACAAATGAAAAGATTCATAAATACATCCCACTGGAAAGACACATGGAGCGGACTCTACTTCAGTTTTTGTCCAAATAGTTGCAAAAACAGTCTGATAAGGACACTTTTTTAAACTGTACTCTGAAGAGAAAACTGTGGAGGAACTGATCTTTGTCGAACACTGTCTACGTGAAAATGGTTACTCAAAAAAGTGCAGTACAGTTGACAAGAAGCCCACCTTGCTTTCACAGGGGATGAAATCGCTTCAAGGATAAGTCATAGACTGAGTGCTGCAATAAAAATCACCTATCCAGTCGCCCAATTAGTCTGTATGCATCAAACTGAATGCACACTGCGACAGTTCAAAGTGAACAAGTTCCCTACTCTTGTTACCTCCAGCTGCATCTACCAATTCACATGTACGTGCCAAAACACACACATTAGGATAACAGAGAGAAGGGTTCTTGTTCGCATTTCTGAACATATCCTGGAGAATATGAGTATTAAGGGTCCACAGTTTTTATAAGTTATTTGATTGCCCGGCATTCGATTGATACTGGACATCAAGTTGACGTATTAAAATCCTTCAAAGTGATCAATAAACAACGGAAATCCACTCATTTGGGGTTTGGTGAAGTAGTTCCAATTGAAACACTCAAATCTGATTTGCGTACTCAGGAAGACACTGTTTTCAACCTTGAATTATCTTGGTAATTTTAATCTAAATTCGTAGGTACAAGATTTCATGACCTCATGACTCTCAAGTTTTATATTTTACACTTTATTTTTCGATCTATTTCAAAATCTACTCTCACTTCCTGAGTTCCACTCATCTTGTGAAAAAGTTGTTGACCTTTCATTACGTTTTGCTCAACCATGATGTCCTTTTTACTAATTCCAGATTAACATTGTGCATGACCCCATCTCAATGTTTTTTCCTATCTTCTCTCAAATGTTCATTCTATCATTGTGTAAGGTTTACTGCTATTGATGGGAGGCAGGTACATCCAGCTGACGAGTCCCACATAGGACGAAATACGCATTCTGGATTCCACTGCTAGCCATTAATCATCATTATTGTACATAGTTAAAAAGACAGGCAATATCGAGGCATCCGCGTAGGAGCCCATATGGCAACAGAGACTGATTAATTCGGTCCAATCAACGATGGTGTCATACAAGCAATAACACTAAACCTATACCCATCGCACAAGGAGTGGCGATGGTGTAGTGGATAACGTTCTGGCGTTTGAAGCGATCGCTCCCGAGTCTGAGTCCTGGTGAGAACAACATCACTCACTGAGAGGCAGGTACGTTCGGCTGACGAGTCTCAAATAGGAGGAAATGCGCATCAGGCTGGATTACACTGCTAGCCACTGCCCATCATTACTATAGATAATCATAATGTTTGCATTTTTATTGATAGCTATTTATCTACAAAAATATCTTTTCATGTGTTGATAACATGTTTCTAAAAAGATGTGATGCAAAAAGAAACCGATGACATAAGCCTACAACTGAGGTTTATAAATATGCTCAACAATTTCTAATGGTGCTTACTGAAACTATCTCCTTCGACTATTTGTTTACTATACTTCAAATATTGAAAACCTAACTGTAGTACACTTTACAGAGTGATAACGCAGTTTGATAAAGCGAAAAAGACAAAGAATTACATAAATAATATCATTTTACAAAATGTTATGAATCCCAATGTTCACTAATCATCTGTGTTCAAGGTATGTTTCTTTTACCACTGTTGAGTTTGAATACTCTGGAAACGTAACGCGATTTCAAGTCGGTGTTCATCGTGGACTGACATCTTACAAAAACACTGAAAACCTGGGAGCACTGGACAGCTGTTTCGTCCCGGTAGGTGACTCCTTAGCCATAATCCCGACCATCGAGGAATCTAGGACCTTCAGGTTCTGCGGCCAGCATGTTACCATTGAGCCACTGGGTCAGAATCCAATGGTTCATATTTCTGAATTCTGTCAGTTAACAATATAGCGCGACCTCCATACAATGTCGTCGCTGAGTAGCTGTCCTCATGTTCAACGTGGTTGGCCTCACCGGTCACGACTTCTCATTGGAACTTCGGGAATCATCTCTCGAAGCTAGTCACCTATGAGCAGTAGAATAATTCGATTTTGAGGTTTGTGGGGATTTGATTCATTTCGGGTTGGAATTCATCATAGACTGATATCAGTTGGAGAGATATTGGAAACTTGGGAGCACTAAACAGCAATGCGCAACCCTAACCCGGCTAGGGAGCCAAATCAGGTTTCACGGCGAACGCGTTAACCGTTCAGCCACTAGGTCTCAGTCTAATAATTCACCCGCGGGGCCAACCAAGTTGAACATGAGGATACCTACTCAAGGACGGCATTACATGGACATCACACTGTTGTGAACTGACAAGAGTAGGAAATATGGACCATAGGATTCCGACCCACTGGTTCAACGGTAACGTGTGGGTCACAGAACCTGAAGGTCCTGGATGGTTGGGGTCATGGGTGCGCACTGCTGAGGAGTCCTGTACTAGGACGAGACAGCTGTTCAGTGCTCTCAGGTTTCCACTGCATCTCCAACTCATGCTAGTCCGTGATGAATACCAACCTGAAATCAATAAGTAGATTCCCACAAACCTTCAAATCAAAGTAATGCGATTCTACTCTCAATACTGAAAAATAAGGATGTGGATACAAGTGAGTCTTACGGGTTTTGAAACTGTTGTATAGCATAAGAAAACTGACCGAGGTAATTTATTTTTCATCTCTAGACAAGTTTTAGTGAAACGCCAGTGGGAGAGGTGGTAGTCGACACTACTCAGACGTGGCTCATTGACGTGATTAATTTATAGAGATTGATATCCATTGTCTTATAATTTGCGGAGCTGTGGTTCATCCGTCTAGAGAGAAGACTTTTAACCACAGGGTTTACGGGTTAGACCGTTGCTCCATCCACCGAGGTCTGGACAGCTCTAACACAATACGTGTGGCTCATCGCCTACTCCACAAAAGTGAACGCGGTTGCAAAGTGCATTTCAATTCGGTAGCTGACGATAAAATTCCGGATGCAAGCTTCGTCCTAAGACTCATCTGGATATGATGTATCTTCACCCCAGCGATTAGTGTTCCCAATGAGACTCAGACACAGTACACATGGCTTCAAATACAAAAGCGTTATTCACTCGGTCACGGATAATATTTGGTATGTGAAATGATGTGTAGTGGCTTCTAGTCTCAGCGGGAACAACGTCATTCACTGAGGTGCAGGTACATCCAGCTGATGAGTAGTAAAAACGACGAGATGCACGTTTTCAATCCCACCGCTAGCCAGCCACCAATTAAACTCTAGCATACTGAATATTCAAGCAGTATTGAGGCATACGCAGAAGAGCCTATCTACCGATGGAGGTCGAGCAATTCAATTCAGTATTGCTGAAACTTTATCGTGATTTGAAAATCTATGAAATAAGTCATGACCTATGCTGTAACGATGATTCAGAAAGAAACGGAATGTGGTTTGTGAGAAATCCTGAATTTCAGCTTCGTGCTTCTTAGTATTTATCATCACGGCGTATCTACAACTTCAAGAGGGCTGACGTTTCTTCTGAGATCTCGATCCATGTCACCCGATGCTGTAGTCAAAGACATTATTACTGAGCTATATAGACTGTAACTAACCTCTTAACGGACTGGATGATATAGAATGATAGGTTACTGAAGAGTGGTCGGTTCCATGCTGTCTGGTCTTAAGTGATGACTGGGTTGTATTATCCATTTTACAATTAACTAACATCAATGAACTACACCATGATAGTGAATTTCCTAGCTTGGTGACCACATTATTAAGAGAGAAGAGGACTCGATCAGCACCCAAGACTAGAAATAAAATGCAGTATATGATAAATGGCCGCGAATTCACTGTCTAAAACCATGAACTTTTTTGCAGAGTAATGAGAAAATGAAAAAGTTTCGAGGAAATAATAAAAGAGAAAAACCAAATATAAACTAACCGGAAACACTTAGTCTCATAATGTTTGCTCACGGATGAAAGACTACTAACACCATTCAAACCAATTTTACCATTTGTTATTGAACATGTAGATATAGTTGAAGTAGAAGTCTTATTGGAACCTGTGTCACGTCCATCTTTTTGATTAGACTTGTCAGCATCCCCAGGACGTGAATTTCCTTGTGATGTATGACGTTTGGATCCACGAATGGTGTCCGTATTAACTGAGACAGTTGATGAACTGTTTGATTCAACACAAGCAGTAGATGTATTGCCAATTTGGGCATTACCATTATTAGAAGACTCTGAACGTGCACCCAGAAATCCAACACAATTAGATGCCCCACATCGACAATTCAATCGCTCTTGACCCAATGCAACAAAATTATAATTGAATGTAAGCTCTTCACCAGCAGGTATATCTCTAGTATTAATTATGTGAAATAAACAAGAAGCGGTTTGAAAAAAGTGTAGACAGATAAACAGCATATATTTACCATTACAATCCATTAGCCATAAATACTATTCCTACCCCTTGATAAAAATACGAACATATTTTATGATATTGGTAATTCCCCGTTGCTATGCAGGGCTCCATTGCTCGACGTCTGTTGGCAGATGGGTGCCTATGCGGATGACGCGATACTGCCGGATACTCATGATATTATATTGATCTTGGTAACTAGCAGAGGAATCTAGCAACGGAAAATTACAAACATCATAACAAGTACTGATACCCGTAGCACAAGAGATGATTATCGAGCCCCAGTGGCTTATTAGACAACGATATGGCGTTTAAAGTGAAGAGCAATGAGTTCAAGCCCCATTAAAAGCAACATCACTCACTAGGATGCAGGAACATTCGGCTGACGAGTCCCAAATAGGACGGAACGTGCGTCCTGGATTCCTCAACATAAAAACATATTTCATTTGCAATTTTAACCAGTCGGCTGAATGCCGATCTTTTAAGACCGGTTTGAATTGGTCATGACTATCGAGGTGGAGATATTCGTAGAGCTGGGTAACACTGACAATGTAAAGGGTTCGACGGATTCCTAATGAAGTGTACTATCGAAGTGATAGGTGAAAAGAAATTCTTAAAAGAAGAAAAAAGGTCCATCACAACTGTTTTTTGAAGAGTATCATGACTCAGTGGTTTACTGGATAACGCTCTAGCGTTTGAAGCGAGTCTTAATGGAAACAACATCGCTTACTGAGGTGAAGGTGCATCCGGTTGACGAGTCCCGAATAGGAGGAAACGCGCGTCCTAAATTCCCATTGCTAACCACTATCCATAATTGATATGTATATATCTATGACAAAAAATGTAATCCTCACTACGGTTATAAGAAAAACGGATTATTCTTTATTTTCCTTATTACTCTAGCAACACCAAACTACTAAACCTCTACAGACAGACGAATCAACGTAGAACATGGTGCAGAAGTGTATCAGTCCAAGTTTCTACACCTTACACCAGCAAGCAGAAAAAAAGTGGATAGAAGAATTGATATTGTGCATAAATGTGCATGAAAGTTGAGAGGATAAACAGACGAAGGTTAATAAAATATTCAAGAACTAGGTGACAGAGAGTGAACACGCATGGGTCTCAGTAACTGATTTTCAGTCATGTTACCAAGGATCTCCTATCATCTCGAGGAGTCCAATCAAAAAGTCTGTACGTCTCAGATCAGACACAGAACGCCGGCTTAGCAATTGCCGACCTGCGGTATCTCCAGAGCCGACAGGCGGCATATCCGACTTTCTATCAGAGGACGAGTATACTGCGTTGCGGTTCACTCTATTCTATGGTACGGCTGTGAGACACGGTCGACGAAGGTAGGAAGTATGAAGCAAACATACGATTCTCATCACAGATCTTTTCCTAGCATTGCTTGCGTTTAATGGAATCGCCACGTGAGTAGTGCTGAAGTCAGGCGAAAGGTATTAGGCAAGTCGATTGGTGAGGCTATGATCTTTAGTCGAGTGAGATGGCTTGAACACGTACTACGCATGCTGAGCCACTGTCTACTTCGATGCGCCTGGTTAGAGGAGGTTGGGTTAGGTTAGAAGAGGGTTCAAGGTGACCAGACGAGGACGTGGTAATAGTTGATGAAGTTTCTGACTGTTGGATCTAACTGGTGTGGGGCGATGTAGGCTGTGTGGTTGGGGTCCTCGATACGAAAAGAATCAGTGGTTGAGTTTTCTTGGTAATATGGCTGAGAATCAATCACAATGGCGCAAAGGTATTCACTCCTTGACATCTTCGAAAGCTTGGATATTTTCACCAACCTTTATCTTCTTTGATATCACTCTTTTTGTATCCACCTGTTCTTTGTGTACTAATTTCAAGTGTGATAACTTGAGCCGACACACCAATGTGTGAGGTTCTACGTTGATTTGTCAGACAGTCTACACCTCTCTATACAGCCCAAACCAAGAGTCAGAGACTTTATGGGGTACTATTAAGCTTTGATCTAACCACCCTAAGTCTTCTTCCAAATCAATCATACTTCGCCTTTCATTCTACATCGAAGAAGGCAGTGACTCGGCATGCACAACACATATCCAGGCTACATCAACTGGTAAAGGTTTACAACCTCATCAATCAACTTCCCTGCTTGGTCTGCACTCCTCAATGCTTGGATGGTGATTCCAACACTCGCGAGGAAGACAACTGTGGTCAGAAATATGAGATCTCTTCATATATTCTCCTTTCAATAGCCACATCTCACAACCCCATAACAGAACAAGACTGCAGAATAACATAATCGTCGTTTCATATGTAGTCGGATGACGCGAATCCGCAAATCCCAGGACCTTCTGTATCAGAGCTGAGATTTCGTCAGGAACCAGCCATCTTCGGCTGATGCGACTCCTCAAGTAAGTGAAGTGTTTGATACATTTAACTACTTCACTCCCTATCCTTAAACTACAAGTTGGTACAGACGAGTCCTGATAGGTACGAAACGTATGCCAGACATACTCAGATTTTCATTTAGAAGACCCTATATTTTGTCAGAGCTTTCATCTAACATGCTTGTATCATCTATCTACTTCAATTCAACCCGATGTTCTCTTGGGAGTAAGTTAATCCCTGCAAAGTCAGACGTAGCTAGGTTTAGATTCAGTAACAAATTTGAACACGAATGATGACACCAGTGGTTTTCGTTACTTCTGACAGCAACTCTGCATAGGCCCTTATACGGCTGTGTGATTTCAAGTAGAGTTTTGATTAGCATAATACAATTTCCCAGTACCTCCTTCACAGTAGAGCACTGCTACACGATCTATCAGTCACCTAAGCTAGATGATGTTTTCAGGTCAAGAAATACGGAAACAGTCAACCTGTGTTCCAAAACGTACAGTAATCAGCAATACAAATGATTTATTCATTATCACACGTGTTTAAAATCCAACCTACTTTTGTCATTATTTAATCTACAACCAACTTACACAAATATACTCTGTGTATCTCGTTAACTTAAACAATAACAGAAGAGTTAGTTGGTCCCACAGTCAGTCACTATCAACAAGTGGACTGGTAACAATTCACGGTGTTACACTTTACATCAACACATTAGCATGAGTGATTTCAGAGGGAAAGTGGTCAATGTGTTGTAGCACTTTTGAATAATATGCGCAGTCAATTAGGCTGCTCAATTCTTAAAAAGTATGTCTTTACTCAATTCTAATCATCAACTACTGATTCCTATCATTTCAGAGATCTCGGCCAGGAACTTTATCGACTGGTGCCACCTCTTCATCTGGTCAACTGGAGCCTTCTTCTAGCCTAATCCAACTTCCCTTAGTTATGGTACGTCGAGGTAGGCGGTGGATCGACATGTACAGTACATGTCTAGTCCATATCAGTTGATGAAGGTTCACAATTTTAATCGACTTGTCTGTTTTGCTTAATACCCTTCACCTGACCTTAATATTGCTCACACACTGGTACCAAGTAATGGTACCGGGCATAATAAATACAAACCCACTCACATTGCAATATAGGAACAAACTAGGATGAATATTTACAGAAAAAAAACGATAATACCTGACAGCAAATAAACCAATTCTATTATCTCCATTCACAGTCCACTTTTGAGTATTTAAATTAGGATCACATGAATGATTCATGAAACGGCTTAAATTCCCTTTAGGACCAGCATCTATAATCCTCTGACTATCCAATTTCATCATATAATAATTGGTGACATTATTTTCATGAGCAAATCTTAAACGTCGATTCGCTTCATCCTCATCAATTAAATCACCAACATATTCATTTACAAATTCACCCTAAAATGATAGAGAGAGAAAAAAACAAACATTATGTAATGATATAAGTAAGCATAATGTAGATTCGACTCTTAGAGTAACCAATGGATGAACTCATTCTATGTATATTATACATGAGGCTGTAACTCATTGGATTGGATAGTTGACTTTGAATCAATGGGTCACGGGTTCGAGCTTCGATTCACTTGCTGGGGTTTGGTCAGCCAGGTAGCATCACCATTAGCCCTTAAACAATAGATGTGACTCACCGCCTACTGCATGGATATGTACAAGGTTGTTGAGGGCGAATACCATGTGTGAAATACAAATATCACCCTTATATATCTTGATACATGTATATGAACAATCTATAAAATAACCTTCATATCCTATCCACTATATTTCTTATACATAGAAAAGGCGGCAAAACAATGCATAGTATAATATAGGTTTTTCAGCTAAAGTTGCTTGCTTCGTGTTGTAGTTGTATGGATGCTACAATATTCTCAAGTGTTTTTCCTAATTTCAGTTAACGGATTCGCATCCAAAACTGGATTTTATATATATATATATATATATATATATATAAACACACTCAGCCACCTTGTGCACATCCATGCAGCAGACAATCGAGCTACACCTATTGTGTCAAGGTTAGTAATACTAGGTGGCTGCCTAACTTCGGTGGGTGGAACAAGGCTCGAACCCGCGTCCCAATGGCTGATAGTTACCTCCGTAAACCCCTGAGCTATAAACAGTTGATCTAATCCAAATCTAGACGATCAGAAGGTATTTGCTTTAGCAGATAAAAAACTCATTTATTTGCTCTATTTGTATGAACAACATTGCAATGAACTTCACAGATGATATGTGATGTGTGAAGTTGAGCAGATTGGAGGTCTACGCCTATGAGCTACAAAGTTTGATGGCTTTTAATTGGAATACTCTCGAGTTGTAAAGAAACCTGATCTCTATTTATTCTCATGGAAGTACATTTTCATTCATATATCAATATGTTTCTATGTAAAGCTACTAACTTATTCAATGTAGACTTCAACCTATTGAAAAAAAATATTGCCAATCTTGGCATAGACACATAAAATTGTAGTGGTCCTACCTCAGACTCTTCAATGGACATTTAGTACAAAGATGATATTTAAGAGGATAGACTTTTAAAAAATGCTGATTATCACTAAAATACAGATGACTTTTCACTGATATTATCCGATGAACTTACTGCTCCAATTAACTTCTAAGTAATCGAATAGAGAGTTAAGAGATTACTATCACTCTTAGAAACAGTTGTGTAGTGCTTAATACCAACAAGTCCTCAACTTTCGCTTGTGATCTCTTGAAGTGTTATGAGAGAGAAGAGAATTTGAAAACCATGTTGCTGCTGTTACTAAGAAGCGAACTGATAACATCAACCTGAAGCAATGTAAAAGCTTCCTTTCCTTTCTTTCATATTCTGAGAAATAAGTATCCAACTTTTCAAATATATCATTTATCCGCAATTCAAATGCAAATCTTGTGACTTGGACCTAAATTCTGCGATGTAACTTCAAAAGTCGATGAGCTCCATACATAAGTTCAGTTCAAAAATTTAATTAATCCAACTAGAGATCTAGTCTCAGTTTCATTATGATGATGTTAACCATTTGAAATCAACAGTTTTAAATTGCTATTTTAACTACATAAATAGAAAATCTACCTATCGACATCTTTTGTCAAAAGAATATCGAAACCAACTGAATGAACTGAAGAAAAGTGAAAATTTGGTCATGATACGTCTAGATAAACGTTCTAGAATAGTACTACTAAACAAATCTAACTATTTGTAAAAAACTTTCACTGGTTCTAACCGATGAAAACAAATTCTTAAAACATACAACACAGAAAGATCCTACTGAGTAAACAGAGCTGCAATTGTCGAAAATACTGAAGAAAATGAAAGACGAATCATTCATTCATTAGCATAGAACTATATGAACAACTTCGTCTATCGGGTTCAAAGATCTCCCGTTTATACGGTCTTCTCAAAATACACAAAGAAGGCACTCCACTCCGTCCAATACTAGATATGATAAATTCTCTATCATTTAATCGCGAAATAGCTTGTAGAAATACTTGAACCTGTAAAGAAGAGGCTATTAAACCATAGTCTCTGAAAGACATTTGATTTTGTTGATTCAATAAAGTGTCAAATTGGCAGGTAAGAGAATGATTTCATTGAATATCGTGTCCCTCATCACAAATGTCCCACTAACAGAAACCATCTGCTTTCTATGTGAATTCATTCAATGTCATAAAATAGATGTTGGTATTCCAATTCATAACCTAAAAGACCTTCACCTTCGATGTACTTTCAAGGTACACTTCAGATTTAGTAATGAAATCTACAAGTAGATAGACAGTGTGGCAATGGGTTCTCATCTAGGACGTTTTCTAGCTGACTGCTTCAAAAAAACCAACTTACCATCAAAAATTAGTGTAATTCATGTCTAAAAAAGATACATTGCGTTGCCCACTATCCAGTCAGATCCTCAGTGGAACATTGAGATAGCCCTCCTCCCTAACACTTGCAGAAGTCGAGGGAACGGTAGGTAACCTGAGACGAGGAAGGGCAGTAGGACAAGACGGACTAACTCCTAAGCTATACAAAGATGGTAGTAGAGTGCTCTTCGTTAGGATAACGGAAGTGTTAACTAGTATATAAGAATCAAATACGACCCCCTGTGACCTGTCTGAATCACTGATTATCCCAGTCTTCAAGGAAACCGAGAAATTTTCTTGTGATAACCACAGAGGAACCAGTCTGACGAACATAGTGACTAAGATTCGAGGTTCTATAATCATTACACCCATAAGTGGAGCTTGGGAACAGCAAGCCCGAGAAAACCAAACAGGCTTCATACCTGGTCGTGGGTGTATCGATCAAATATTCACACCACCAGATTCTGGAACACAGACACGCTCACCGAAAATCGACAACAGCTGTATTTCTCAACCTGAAGGCTGCATTCAAATCCACCAATCCACAACTCTCATGCCAATGTCTCTCAGTGAACGGCGTCCCAAGTAACTACATCACCTTATTGAAGGCTCTCTACTCGAACACATATCGGCGTGTTACAGTCCACAGTGAGATGTACGAAGAGCTGTACTCGTACAGTGGTCTCCGTCAAGCATGCTCACTCTCTCCTTTCTTATTCACTTTCATCATACACGTTCTTATACACGTCTCCCTCTTGTCATCTGACTACACATGGATTGACCTAATCACAGGAGGACTTTTGTTAGATCTACAATACACACATAACATAGTCCTGTCACGTGAACACACTGACAAGATGCGGGATCTTCGAAACACCTTGAGTGGTAATTTCAGAATGCTTTTTGGGATGCCTTTCTCACCACCCAAATACAAATTATTGCGCCACCATCAGTCTTCAACGCTGCCTCGGATAACAATAGAGAGGTGGGTGTTGAACAATTCACCTACCTGGGAAGTAGGATCAACCATCGTGGCTGCTCACTGACTGATGAAATCTATACACCAATACAAGAGGCTCGGCTGGCTTTCGCCAAATAACCCCACCTATGCCGCCACCCTCATATCCCACTGTCCATTAAGCGCGTCATGTGTAATGCACACCACTCCACTCCACTCCACTGACTCCTACTCTATCTCTGTGAAACGTGAACATTGAAGGTGGAAGACATGAGAAGGCTTCACCTGTTTCACCACCATTGCATTCCTAGTAAAGGCCAACGTATTCCATGGTGTCACCACCATGTGAGTAATGCAGAAGTCAGGTGTAGAGTTCTACGGAGAAGAGGTAAGTCAGTTGACATGAGTTTCAACCTTCATCGACTGACATGACTAGATGCGACATGTGTTACGTATGCCTAGTCGCCGTCTGCCTAGTCGTCACACAATCTTCGCCAATGTAGCTTCAGGCTACAAAAAGGCTTGATGCGGACACACTGAAACATGACATTCACAATTCATGAAGTCCTTTACTCTTGCTTTCACCATGTACGCTGATCTAGACTAGCCGGCTGAGGTCCGCGCGACAAGAGAAAACAGTGGTTGCAGACTGACTCTAGGTGACATGGCTCAGAACGACGCTTTACTGAATCTCACCATTTTCTCATGCTTCCTCTCTCTCTTTCTCTTTTTGTACTTTATAATCCTTCTGACTGAATTTTCTTTTCTTCATCTTCCACTTCACTATCTTTTTATCTGGTGTACTGATATGAGCTGTGGCAACTCGGACTGTTACGCAGTAATGCCTGATCCTATGTTGATTTGGATGGAAGGAATGGAATTCACTCTCGTATCAGAATCAAACTCAAACTTCCATTTACTTGATATTCAACTCCAAAGAAAATAAGATAATTTACTTCGTAGATCGATCTACAGAAAGCCTACGTGGAACGGACAGTTCATTAATTTTCAAAGTTCGGTCCATCTGTGCAAAAAGAGAAATTTTATCCACTCACTTTCTTCGGGGACCAGAAAACTATGTACTGAGGACACGGTTGATAAAGAACTGCCAAATATTGGAGGGACTCTAGCAGAAAACGGTTTCCCACTCATTTCATTGGTAACAACATAAAGCCAAAGAACCCAACTCAACAAACACATTTGGTGTTAAAAATGACTCTTTTGTTGAACTTTGGATTCGAAAATTATATTGTTGCGGATATCCTCAGGAAACAATTGTCAAAACCCTTAAACAGAACATACTTCACCGCCAAACTCCGGATTATTTTCTCCCGCAAGAAATGGTTTGGTCAATGTGTGAAAGACAAGCCGATGCATTAGGCCACATCTTTCTGTGTATACCAGTTTACTTGCTCTTGTGGAGCTGAGTACATTGTCCGTACCATGCATCTGCTTATAAAACGTGCCCACAAACACTACTCAGCCTGGCTGACTGGCAAAGGGAGAACGAAAATGTATCTTCAGTTCAATAACAAAACACGTCGTGAAACCAATCCACTTAACTACTTTTGAGAGCTTACTTAAAATCCTCTACAGGGTCCGAGCAAACCACTCGAAGGGAGTAAGATCAAGGTATTTTGCTATAGCTGAAGCACTAGCCATTCAGAAGTTCAAGCCAGTGTTTTGTGTCCAAAAGGGCACGTCCAACCTTTATCTTTTCCAAGTCCTTGACTGTCATAGATTCATCCTGTATTAGGTAAGTATACATGTATTTCATAATCCCTTGTCCATTCTCCCACTCTAAACTCAAATGTGTATGAGTTAACTTCCTTTAGTTATTCAATATATTTTGCCCTCTAACGGAAATAATTCTAGAACGTTCTTCCCACTGCAACATATATTCAAGAATATACAGCTTGGTAAATGACTTCGTCGAAAAGAAGAAAGTTTTCTTCACTGCAACTATGTCTTGTCTTTTCCTATAATGTATTATATATAGCATCAGTTCATGAAGTCCCTGACAGGACTGTTAGTCTGAGCTGTTTAGTGATATGTGCACTTCTTCCTTATCTTGCTACAACTTTGTAACACTTTTGATTACTATCTTATGCATTCCTCTACCTTTCATCAGTTTGTCTACTACTATGATATCCTGATATGAAGTGTAGCAACTCAGTCTGTTATATGGTAATATTAGGTCTCATATGTTCATGCTAACTGATTAACGTATATAAACATTTGTATAGAAGTCTTAGGATATCACTTCATTTACCACTAGATTCTTCAAACACTTGACTAGATGTTTACATTAAGTTTGACTAACATATAAGAAATTCATGAACACTACAAATGAAACGTCAAAGTTTTTCAACGGTGAATATAAGTGTTAACTTACAAAGATGAATAACCGCTACCTTAGCATAAGTGTCATCCAAATTTATATTATTATCAATGTAAAGGTTCAGATTTCTATCAAGACGATACAGTAAGCTTCAAAATAATTGGACCACCGAAGAAGAAATGAAATATTCAGTCATAATACTAAACTAAAAAGTCATCATAAATGACAATTGTAGAAGCATAAAAGAATGAATTATATACAGGAACATACCGCACGAATTGCAACCATAGTTTTAAGCCCCCAACCTCGTTGTTCCCCTGTCCAAAAAGGTCGTTGTGGTGGATAGAGACGTTTTGTGAAACGCTGATTACGACAAGCATCTCCATTTGGACATATACTAGGTAAGCATTCATAGTGTAATTCACGATTTATACAACGACTAGATGGTCCACAAGGATCCTCTGAATTCGGTTTACATTCACAACGTGGAGCTTCACTTGGATCTGTAAGACGATAAACTCGAACAGAACCAAGCGGCCAATTCACCTATAAAGATAGAAATAAGAAGAACAAAGCACGTACAATTAGGTACAATAACGCTAAATGTGTACGGTAATTAATCCTACTAGTAACATATCTGTGCATTGAAATGATTAATTATAGAAATAGAAATCAAATCTCAGAATACTTTTCTATTCATGAAATCAACCTACAATCTTTGAATATGACGAAAGTAAAAGAGTGTAGGACAATGACTCAGTTTTGTTCTGAGACTTCAAGATTACATGGATCGAAACCATGATCTTCAAATGTTATACTGAGCATGATGTTACGAAGTGTGAGTTTCAATCATATAGGACTTTTAATCAGGAACAACTGGAACCCCAAGTTCATGAGTACTACTGTCACTCACTGTAATAAGGATATAGATGATAGATGATTAATGAAATTGTTGATTGGAAAATTACACTGAGTTTTATTGTTGCTTCTTCATTTACCTTCTGCATTTCTTTCTTATGTTTCTCGTTTTCACCCTCAGAACGTCTACCTCTTGGATGACAAATATACTTGATTTTCTCATAGACTTCATGATACAAACTACTTAAATATGCTCGCATAAGTAGTACACATAACTCACCAATAAACATTGAAAGCTGAATTTTATACGAAATAACTGCCATAAAGTGACAGGCAACAATGTATCAACAATTCAAATACTAGCTGATGTCTAATTATAGTATTGGTCTATGATGAAAGCTTCCTATAACATTATTGCATATATCTAATCCATCTTAGCCACCGCCTGCCTAGTCGTCACACAATCTTCGCCAATATAGCTTCAGGCTACAAAAAGGCTTGATGCGGACACACTGAAACATGACATTCACAATTCATGAAGTCCTTCACCCTTGCTTTCACCCATGTACGCTGATGTAGACTAGCCGGTTGAGGTCCGCGCGAAAAGAGAAAACAGTGGTTGCAGACTGACTCTAGATGACATGGCTCACAACCGATGTTAGTGGCGCAGATATATATATATATATATATATATATATATATATATATATATATATATGCACTATCCTCATCATTTTTTGATTCCTCCTCCGCAGTTTATTAAGAAATTCATTCGAACACACAAGAATAGAAAAAATAACAGTCACACGAGTACGAATAATAACGACAACACAAGTAGAAAGAAGTTCACAGCCTCTATTGTGTTACTTTATTAGGAAGGCACATCAGACACTACGTAGAATTCTCAACGAAGCTAGAACTAAAATGACATTTAAAATCAAAAACTTACTCAGAGATAAGCTTTGTCAGCTGCCTTAAGGATCCGATAGATCCATTTGACCAAAATAATCTATCAAATTCTATGTAATGACTGTGAGGTCAAGACATAGATACATACATACAAACTAGCAGGTCGGGGTCACTCAGATTAGCAGAACAAAGAGTGACATACCCCAATAAGGCTCAGTAATCTAGAAAAGAAATCGGCTATTGTAACGCATGCATTAAGACATAACTACACAATAGGGTCGGATAAAAATCATCGTATTTGGGTCAAGTGAGGAGATTGATTACTACAACTTTGTTCATCGAATTTACACTCAACACATGTTCAACAGCTATATAAAGACGTCACATGCGAAGTAGTTCACAATGGAAAGCTCAGTGACGCCTTTGAAGTGAAGACAGGAGTAGGACAAGACTGTCACTTACCATCACCAATCATCTTCATGATTGTGGTGGACTGGATCATGCAGCAAACAGTGAGGAGCGATAAGATGGGCATACGCTGTCTGACCGATGAATATACCCCAGAAGATTTGAATTTCGCCGATGATGATTTATGTCTAATGTCACACAGGTTTGGAGATCTACAGGTGAAAACTAACAAGTTGACAGAAGAGATGAGACAACGAAGACGGGAGTTCAAGTGAATGTAGAGAAGACGGAGGTGATGAAGATACACAACCGACAACAACAAGCACCTATCACCATCAGTGGGAGAAACTTAAAGGAAGTAGTCTGTTTCACCTACCTACCTAGGCAGCATCGTTCCAACTACAGGGGGCGGCGGCACAGATGAGCATGTCAAAGCCAGCCAGGATTGGAAAGACAGCAAGACACACCTTCCTTCATTAACCTGAAATCAGTGTAGAGATCTACTGCACTCCACTCAGTATAAAGAACAATATCCGGATTTTCAACACTAATGTCAGTCAAGTCAGTGCTTCTACATCCTTCGGAAACTTGGCGCGTCACGGAAAGCATTTCTAACAAATTACAAACATTCATCAACAGCTGCCGACTACGCTCACTAGATACTGTAGATCAGATGGCCAGAATAATAAGAACAAGCAACAAGGAACTCTGGCAACGAAATAAAGAGGCAAGAACCTATCGCCCAACAGATATACAGAAGAGGAAAGTTGAGAAGGCCGATTGGGGACATCATGCACCAGGTCCTCGAGTGGAATCTAAAGGGGGAAACAACGAGTTGAGTGTCCGAGGCTGACATGGACGAGATCATGTGAGGAAGAAATGAAAGTTTGTGCGCAGTGGTGGAGTCAGGTTAAAAAACTACCGAGAACAGAGTGCAGTAGCGACGTGATAAATGAAGCCCTATGTTCCACTAGGAACCCAAGAGATAAATAATAATAATAATACATGTAGTAGAATTGACGCAGCATCTATATCAGATATATGGAAAACTTTATTACGAGTGAAAATAAATAATAAGAGCTGACAGGACTATAAAAATCAGACGCCGAAAGTAGTGGGATTACATTCAAATGATTAAGAGCAGTAATTTATGCTGGAAACATCGTCATCAAGTAAATAATACTGCATAACTCATTGTACGTTATATATAGCATAAACAAAGCCGACATGCAATTACATTCTATTAATAGAAGTAGTTTCAAGCTCAATAGACAAGACAACCGCTGAATAAATCTAAGCACAATATGAACTAGCAATAAAACAGTGAAATAAGGTGAGACGAAATTTGATAAGAGCAAAGAAGCCAAGAAGCAACAACAACATAATAAGTACTAAAACTCACAAACGTAATTTAACAGTTAATTGTGAACAAATCGAATTACTTCATGACAGTAAATAATAGGAATTTGTGGACACCGATATGAATACGACTAAGAAGTCTTGGTTGCATTGTGTTCTCTGAGCTGGATCGTTTAATCGTGAAGCTTCCATCGTCCTTCTAGACGACATCATCAGCACTAACTTCAGTATGAAGTGAGCTGTCAGTATCACTATTAAACAACCTAGCTCAGAGAACACAATACAACCAGGACCATCCACTTAAGCTACAAATATTCTCCACTATTTCATGACTAAGTCCATAGCTGATGCTCAATGCAGTCTTCTTGGTGAGTCAAAATGTTTTACTTCAATGCTAAAAATAGTCTCAGTAGAAAATATGGTAATATTAAGACTAATAAACCAGGTTAACTAATAAGAGGGTAAGCTGACTACAGGAACATCCTCAAACAAATGAACTAAGTATTCAGTCTTGGTACTATGCCCCATTGGAAGCATTCAATCTGTAGACAAACCAATGCATATGGAATGAAGTAAAAGTGAAATAATATTCATATAGAAGACTATGAAAAGCAACAAGCTTATATGCCAATGCACCAATCAGTATTATTCTACAAGCTGTCAGGACTCAAACTTTACAACGATTTCGAGCTCACTCATAGAACAATAGTGCAGACTGAAGAAACTCTTAAAGAAACGGAAACCACTTAAGGAGTTCAGTTGTTTCACCCCTATAAATTTCAACATAAAGTAGCATATCAAACAGATGGAGGGGCAGGGTAGCAATGGGATCATTAATATCCTCAGTTATAGCAGTTATATTTATGAACACTTGGCAACTGATGGCTCTTCGAAAACATTTAATCCTACACCTAAAGTACGGTGGAAAGGTGTAGATGACACGCTTATTGTGCTAAAATCCGAATATATCGACAATTTCCACACATATTAAGTGGATAGTAGATACGATACAAGTTAATTTTGATTTAGAAGATGAGCACGGAGAAGTAGCTGTTGGATTGTAAAATAAAACGAAGACAAGACGATGGTTCAGGCGCAAGTGTCTGCAAAAAGCCATCAGATTCAAATCGATACCCAGACATCAAGCTATCCTAATCCTATATCAGTAAAAATAAAAGGTAAGTTTAGTTAAGTGTTTGAGTAATTGGGATAGCAATCTACCCAGTAAGTCTGAAATTTTAAATCAAGAAATGAAACACGTACGAGGAACTTTACTTCTCCTAAATTTATTCACAAATTCATAAAAAACCATAAACAGGTAAGTAGTGATGTAAATGATGATTGCAACACAACTAAGAAAACACCCAAACCCTCCATAGTATTGTCAAATAAGAAAGACATCAGAAACGCTACTTAGGATTCTCAACAAGGCAGTGATTAGGGTGGCATTCTAACCCACAAACTCACTCAGAGACAACCTTGTCGGCTTAATGATCTTATTGGCCTAATAAGACAAGATAATTTTCGCCAAACTCATTGCGATGACTGTGAGGTAAAGTACATACATCGGACTAGCTGATCGGGGTCAGTCAGGTTAGCGGTACGTAGGAACCTAGTTAAACCTAAATTGATAGACTGCAACTAACATGAGCAATCTAGAGAACAATTCAGCTATATCTATGCATGCGATAACGCACAGGTTGGGGGGGATAGAGTAACTCAGCTAAAGACTAATGTAGTTAAGTGAGGAAAGGCAAAGAGAGAGGTCATGAAACTCTACTGCAAAAACGTATACCATCTTCAGTTGGACAACAACAGCATTTCTAACAAATGTTTACCTTTATTGGTTTGTAATAATCTGGACGACGTGTTCTGCCTAAAAGTTCAGAGAACTTTTCATGCCTTTTAAGCCAACCTCGAGCAGCTTGTTTCAATGCAGCACTGTATACAAACTTTCTGCGTCTAACAACAGACGGTGGTGTATGTGGATGTGGTGTTGCTTTAGTTGAATTTTCATCATTCAAACATTTATTTGTACGTGGTCTTAAGCATAAATTCCGTGATGGACGACTACTATTCGATTTACTGATTGATCCATTAGGAGATTCCATTGGATTAGTAGATTCTGGTGTTTGTTTATTATCATTACTAGTGTTTTCTTCAACAAGTAAATTGCTGGAGTTCAACTCTAACAAAGGATCTTCATCTTCGCCATCATCAGCATCATTATCACGACGATTACGATTAGTACGCTGTTTTGATGAATTACTTTTCTTTATACTACCATTACTACCACCACCACAACCACCTCCTTCTTCACATCGTTCAGATTCAGTAGAATCATCATCTGAGCTTTAAACAAAAAGGATAAAACACCGTATGTCAATAATATTTTTACAAAAATATAAGAAACTCAACTATACACGTAAGCTAAGTATTATCCAAAAAATATGAGTTGCAAAACATCATTATTTAAGATAAACAACTCTGAAGAAGATCACTACTACACGGTAACGAGAGACAGAATAAAACCTAATGTGAAAAAAAACTACCGATAACTCATTATTAATAACAGATTAGTTATTCAGCACAATAGGGACTAGATAGGGATAAAGATCCCTAAATCTAGAGCATGAAAAAAATGTCTACTAAACCTGAAAACAAATTATTATTTTGTATACCTGGGACAGCCATGGTTTGGCAGGCTAGTGTCGATCCTGAAAGATGATTGAAGGTGAAATGAGAAATTAGACCAAAGCCGGATTCGAATATGTGACACACAAGTGGGTTTCAAGGGCCGATGCTCCATCAACTGAGATATGAGGTCCAACTGCTGACCAGATTTTTATTTCACTTCAATCACCATATATTTGCTTGACTACCATGCGAATTTATAACGCGTTACTGTCACTTGAACGTATTCACACTGGCTGCCTAGTCAGGACTTCCCATCCCAATCCAACAGAATTAGATAAGGACAGCATCATATTGATTATCATTTTGACTATCTGAGTGAGATAGGTATGGTTTGTCAGACTTGTATTAATATACTGCGTGATGATTAAAGGTGAAATGAAAATCTGATCAGCAGTCGGACCACGCATCACAGTTGGTAGAGCATCGGCTAGAAAAACTGGTGGTCGCTGGTTCGAATCCCACCGCGGTCCAAGCTTTCATCTCACCTCCAATCATCACCCAGTAATAACAACTTACTTGTCGTACGAAAAACACAAGGAATCAGTATATAAAATTAAACTGTAAAGAGACATAGCCGGAAATGCTTCAGTTATTTACTTTGACTGCTAAGGACATGTTCCTGCATGAGGACTAATGATACGATCCAGATATCAAAACCTCGGTAACTGAAGCAGAGTTCCAACCCACAGCTCAATACTTGAAAGATAGCTTTCCAAACCAACGAACCACAATCTTACCATGCTTTTGTCTTTCGTCTCGCGGACCCCAACCACGCAGTCTACATCTCCCCAAACGATTCACATCAACGGTCAGAGACTTCATCGACTGCAGCCACATCTTGGGTTGGCTACCCTCAACCATCTTCCAAATTAATACAACTTCCCCTAGTTATGGTACGTCGAAGTAGGCGGTGGATTGACATGCGCAACACATCTACAATCGACTAAGTTCACTAGTTCATCATCAATCCCCTTACCTGTTTGGCTCAGTACTCTTCGCCTGACGTCAACATCGCTCACACACGCAAGCAATACTACGAACAAACCTACGATCAAAACCTGTAACCCCTTCATGTTTCCTAGGCTAAACGACCATGTCTCAGCCATATGACAGGATAGAACGAACTGTAGCGCTGTATACTCTTCATTTATTAGGTACTCGGATATCTCGTCTGTCAGCACCACAGACGACACAAATTGCCAAATGACATACAGACCTTCTGTATCTCAGTTGAAATTTCATCAACAACCAGTCCATTCGGCAGGCTGATGCAACTACCTGAGTAATTGAAGTGATCGACATATTCCACCACTTCACTCCCTATCATTAAAGCTGAGATTAGTTGTGAGCAGTCCTCTTGGAGCATCATCCTACACTTGAAAGTTGCGAACAGCGTCTCCATTCAGGCGGACAATATTGTCTGCATACTCTAAATCAATGAGATGACCACCAGGGAGTAAGCTAATGTCTGTGAAGTCAGATGTACCTAAGCTTATGCCCATAATTATTTACGAGAAGATTTATGGGTAGTAATTATGTGATGAAAAAAATAAGGATTTTAACAGTGAACTCAATAACCATCAAAACCAAAACATTTTCCAATGAGACTGAAACAGAAGTCGAGTAATCCGACTCAGCATAGCAACAGGAGATTATACGTATCAAACCACAACTGATGCCCATCGCACACGAGGTGGCTCTCGTATACCAATGGGTAACGCTTTGGCGTTTTGAAGTGATAGATATTGATGCCCTGGATTCCACTGTTAGCCACCAAGGAGATAGCAACACTCAAATATTGTTAGTGGAAGTTTTTTTTATTTAGCCTTAGTGTAACAAACTGATCATTCTAAGTAGTGCAAACCCAGATAGTGAGAGCGATTCAAATCAGAAGCCTCAAAGAGGTTGTTTTTCATTCATCTGTAATTATCGTTCGCGCTAATTAAAATCTAGCATACTTATTTTATCACAAGTTCTGAATCTTTAGCATAAAAAAAAACCGGTAAAATAAATTCGCACTCAAAACAGAATTCAGTAACCTTGAAAAACAAAAGACCTCAGAAAATCTGTCCAAAAGACTGTGTGCATAAGGTATTAGAGATTTCAGAGAAGTCATCAAAACTTAGCATCAGAAAAACTTCACTGGTTGTTCTACTTTTTTTTGGAAATAAAAACCAGGTATTGTTTTTATATCTTAGATTTTCAAGCAGGAAATCTGTTTAAGTTCGTAATTGTAATCCAGCGGTTACACTTTCCGAGTTAGAGCCTTGGTTGGTCGACAGGATTTAGACCCGTCAGCGGGTGTATCGATCAAGTATTCACACCACCAGATTCTGGAACACAGGCACGCTCACCGAAAATCGACAACAGCTGTATTTCTCAACCTGAAGGCTGCATTCAAATCCACCAATCCACAACTCTCATGCCAATGTCTCTCCGTGAACGGCGTCCCAAGTAACTACATCACCTTATTGAAGGCTCTCTACTCGAACACATATCGGCGTGTTACAGTCCACAGTGAGATGTACGAAGAGCTGTACTCGTACAGTGGTCTCCGTCAAGCATGCTCACTCTCTCCTTTCTTATTCACTTTCATCATACACGTTCTTATACACGTCTCCCTCTTGTCATCTGACTACACATGGATTGACCTAATCACAGGAGGACTTTTGTTAGATCTACAATACACACATAACATAGTCCTGTCACGTGAACACACTGACAAGATGCAGGATCTTCGAAACACCTTGAGTAGGAATTTCAAAATGTTTTTGGGATGCCTTTCTCACCACCCAAATGCAAATTATTGCGCCACCATCAGTCTTCAACGCTGCCTCGGATAACAATAGAGAGGTGGGTGTTGAACAATTCACCTACCTGGGAAGTAGGATCAACCATCGTGGCTGCTCACTGACTGATGAAATCTATACACCAATACAAGAGGCTCGGCTGGCTTTCGCCAAATAACCCCACCTATGCCGCCACCCTCATATCCCACTGTCCATTAAGCGCGTCATGTGTAATGCACACCACTCCACTCCACTCCACTGACTCCTACTCTATCTCTGTGAAACGTGAACATTGAAGGTGGAAGACATGAGAAGGCTTCACCTGTTTCACCACCATTGCATTCCTAGTAAAGGCCAACGTATTCCATGGTGTCACCACCATGTGAGTAATGCAGAAGTCAGGTGTAGAGTTCTACGGAGAAGAGGTAAGTCAGTTGACATGAGTTTCAACCTTCATCGACTGACATGACTAGATGCGACATGTGTTACGTATGCCTAGTCGCCGTCTGCCTAGTCGTCACACAATCTTCGCCAATGTAGCTTCAGGCTACAAAAAGGCTTGATGCGGACACACTGAAACATGACATTCACAATTCATGAAGTCCTTTACTCTTGCTTTCACCATGTACGCTGATCTAGACTAGCCGGCTGAGGTCCGCGCGACAAGAGAAAACAGTGGTTGCAGACTGACTCTAGGTGACATGGCTCAGAACCGATGTTAGTGGCGCAGATGTATACAAACACACACACACACACACACATTATCTTCATCATAACGACGCTATACTGAATCTCACCATTTTCTCATGCTTCCTCTCTCTCTTTCTTTTTGTACTTCATAATCCTTCTGACTGAATTTTCTTTTCTTCATCTTCCACTTCACTATCTTTTTATCTGGTGTACTGATATGAGCTGTGGCAACTCGGACTGTTACGTAGTAATGCCTGGTCCTACGTTGATTTCGATGAATGGATGGCCTTGGTCGAAAGGCAGATAGAGTCGACGTTGAACCTCACACACAAGTCTATCCATTGAATTCGCTACAATTCACAGTAGCATGCACAGAACAAGTGGATTAGAAAGAGATTGACATCAAAGTGGAAAAAGGTACATAAGGGAGAAAGAATTTGGAGATGAAATTTTGACAAGCCTTGGAATAAGGAGGAATAAAGAATACACCAGTGCCGTTGCAATCGATTTCCAGTGATCTTCAAAGAGTGACTTCTATGATGTTGAGGATCAGGTAGTCTAAACCTTTTTATACGGTTCAGATGAAGATCGAGGGATCTTGTAAACTGGTGTCGCATCTTAGTCTGGCCACCCCTGAGCCCTCTTTCAACGAAATCCAACTTTTGCTAGCTGAGTAGGCTTTTTAGAATTCAATCATTCAGGTGCTAATGTACTTCGATAGCAAGTGAATTCTACAGAAAACCTACATAGCGAAATGATTACAACAAATGGATTATGAGTTGAAATTCAGCTGTGCTTACTTCTGCCTGAGCAGACAGCTAGTATCATCAGCTCTCATATAATGTATGTCTCATGGCCTAGTTCCCAAGTATTTACGAAATTGAGTTATGGTTATGAATGGTAACGTGCTGACCGCGGGACCTGAAGGTCATGGGTTCGATCCCTGAGGGTGAGGGTTCATGAGTGCGCACTGCTGAGGAGTGGCGTACTAAGAAGAAACAGATGTTCAGTGCTTTCAAGTTTCCAATTTTCCCCAACTGATGTCTTTTCATGATGAATACTAACTTAAAAAACCACTAAATCCCTATAAACCCCCAAATTAAAAAGTCTGAAAAACCTACAAAAGCCAAGGATTTTGAACCAACCTTCATATTAAAATAAAATAAAACTTAACCAGTGGAATGTCTTACCTTGAACTATTACCACCGCGTTTATCATCACCCTCTTCATAAGGAAATAATCTAGCCCGTGTAGTCCATAGGTAAACAGGTCGTGAATGTCGATGGGAAAGACGACCAGTTAAACCGAATAAACGAACAAGTACTGAACCGAGTATATGATCAAATGAGTGTGATGTTGGACTGGTTGTCGGTTGGAAATTAATTGTAACAGTTTTATTTTCAGACTGTGCATGACAATGACTTGTTGGCAAGTGTCTTGGATGGACTAATTCACCTGGCCACCAATACATACCAGCGGTTAGAGATGCATAATCATTTGAACGAAATGCACCTGATAAATTCAGTGAAGATAAACGATGTGAACTATATGCACCAGATAATTTTAAAGAACGCTGATGGTATGACTGTAAACTTGGCGGTAAACGAGCCCATACAATCTCACCATAACGTAACAGACGACCATTTGTACAATCTTCGCAAATGAATTTATCAGGAACCTAGGAACAATAAACACAAATGCTTGTCAGTAATAAATCAATAGGGAAAAAACCACTAATAAGCAAAAATATGTTGATAAATACGTACAGTTGCTTCGATTCCTGAATGTGCTGAGTATGACACGCGCAAGATTTAAGAATTATGTGGTGATAAGAGTCTGCAGATAGGAAACATATACTCAAGTTACAAAAAATAAATGAAGGAGATTCAGAATAGCGTAAGTGAATTGTTTGATCGAAAGCAGATTTTAAGCTAGACTATAAGGGAATTTATGGTACAGTGAATAAGGTAGTCAACGTCTGAGTACGAAAAACCAGGGGTACACTTTTGCATAATCAATAAAGCATACAATTCTTTATCGGTTCATTAAGCTGAGGTGATTACGGATAAGCTGCCGAACTAGCAGGTATAGACTACAAAATCTTTTAACCGTTTTGCTCTGGAAAAAATGACGTAGAACTCTGTTCAAACTTACGTGGAGATCGATAAACTGGCTGAATAAACCGATACACAGAGTAGTACAATAATGTATTTATGGTTAATTGGTTTAAGTGTTCGACTATCAAGCACTAGCTCCAGGCTTTAAATCCTGCCTAGTAAATAAATACATACCAGGTTGAGTGACATTATGGCATCAATAATAGGCCACGAAACTCGAAGACACCAAAGCAAAGAATAATAATTAGGTGATAACACGAAAGAATCAAGATGACATATAGAAAAACTTTCAATCTAGATATATGTGGCCTCAAAGATTAGAATATATGTCTGCCAGTGCTGACGACACAGAAGTTACTACTATTTAGCCATTTAGCATAAGACTAACTACCTCGGCTACCTGTTGCTTTATTCTTAACACCAAACAGCACACATTGTACCATAGTGTCGTGTTAACTAGTGATATACAGTCCCGAACGTTCAGACATAGTCATAACAGGTGACTTTAACGCCTAAGCAGGAAAGCTTAGCCTGTAGAAAAAGCATCTTTGAGATATCTACAGAATCCTGTCCCAACAAGCCGACATCGGTGGTCGTCTGCTACAATTTTTCCCTGGCAATCATTTGTTTCTAGCCACCACTAACTTCAAGCAGAAGGATAGACACTATCTCATATGGTGTCCACTGACTTCAAGCCAATGATGGACACAGATAGATTATATCGCTGCAAGCCATCGTTCCAGGATTGCTCTTTTTTGGAGTATCAGTTTGAACTCTGATCACCCCTTAGTACGGGTTTGAGTATGTCTGCGCGTTACTGGTCACAGAAAACAGGCGGCAGCGAAACCTATGCGTGTTCGATTAAAAGATAAGAACACCAAATACGTGTTTAGGTGAAAGATATATGAGTATTTATCTGAATATGACATTCTGAGGAAACCTGACCCGATATTAAGTCTGCTGTCGAAACAGCGGAAAATATAGTAAGTAACCTAGACCCAAGAAGTTAGCAATGGATTTCTGTAACATCAGCCAAACTGATTGATGCCAGAAGATTGATCCCAGATGATTCTAACCATAATGTAAAGCGAAACCAACTGGAACGTAAACTAACAAAGAGTCTTCGCAAAGACCACTACCAGTGGGGGGTGGCGAAAGCGATGAAGAGGGTATCAGCGTTAGGCAAAACCCTGCAACTAATCAGGCTTATTAAAACACCAAAATGATGGGATACCGATAACCTCAAAGGGAAGGCAGTTAGAATGTTACGCAGAACACTTTGAATCACAGTTCAACTTGTCCAGTATCCAGCCTAAACCTTAATGAGATGTAGATATTGATAATCCAACTGCCCCTCTAAGTTGGGAAGACTATTTTGAAACTGAAACGATGCAAAGCAACAGGATCTGACAATTTGCCACTAGAGGTTTTTTTTGAATAAGAAGTTAGGGAATCAATGAGTGGAGTAGGGGAGATACATACGAGTTTGTGTCAACAGACTAGTCTAATTCTGTGATCATACCAGTCTATAAGACCACCATAGATGAATCAGTTTGACTAATATCATGTCCAAGACGCTTGGGTCCATGGTTATTCAGCGCATAAAGGGAGCTGTAGAACAGAAACCTCAAGACAACAAGGCATCTAAATTGATGACAACTATCAGTTTCTGACAAGGATTCCCGCTTTCATCATCCCGGTTCAACTTCGCGACAGACTTTATAATGGATATTACCTAAGTACCTTTGACACTTGCTTACTCCCTGGTGGTCATCTCATTGATTTAGAGTATGCAAACAATATTGTCCTCCTGAATGGAGACGCAGACAAAATTCAAAGTCTACTGAATCCCTTGAACATAACTCTGAGTATGTTCAGCTTGTGTTTCGCAACTTTCAAGTGTAGGATGATGCTCCAAGAGGACTGCTCACAACTAATCTCAGCTTTAATGATAGGGAGTGAAGTGGTGGAATATGTCGATCACTTCAATTACTCAGGTAGTTGCATCAGCCTGCCGAATGGACTGGTTGTTGATGAAATTTCAACTGAGATACAGAAGGTCTGTATGTCATTTGGCAATTTGTGTCGTCTGTGGTGCTGACAGACGAGATATCCGAGTACCTAATAAATGAAGAGTATACAGCGCTACAGTTCGTTCTATCCTGTCATATGGCTGAGACATGGTCGTTTAGCCTAGGAAACATGAAGGGGTTACAGGGTTTTGATCGTAGGTTTGTTCGTAGTATTGCTTGCGTGTGTGAGCGATGTTGACGTCAGGCGAAGAGTACTGAGCCAAACAGGTAAGGGGATTGATGATGAACTAGTGAACCTTAGTCGATTGTAGATGTGTTGCGCATGTCAATCCACCGCCTACCTCGATGTACCATAACTAGGGGAAGTTGTATTAATTTGGAAGATGGTTGAGGGTAGCCAACCCAAGATGTGGCTGCAGTCGATGAAGTCTCTGACCGTTGATGTGAATCGTTTGGGGAGATGTAGACTGCGTGGTTGGGGTCCCGGAGACGAGAGGAATCAGTGTTTGAAGACTCTTGGTGATATGGCTGAAAATCTCACAATGACGCAGATATTTACATTCTTTTACATCTTCTAAAGCGTCATATTTAAATTCGTTCACCTTTCATACACCTTTGTTGTTTTTTACTAAATACTTGTTCTTTACAAACTACTGTTAAGTCTGGCAACGTAAACCGATGTACTTGTATGAGAGGTTCTACGTTGATTTTGTCTGTCTGTCTGTTACCTAGTGACCGTATTGAAAACCTGACCGATCGACATTTCTCAGTAATAAGGCTATTCCGTTGAAATAATTGGTTTATTGTAGTAAAATGATGCTTCGTGAGTTTTAAGGTAAAAGTAAACGCTATGTGGTACTCCACAGTCACCTTGAATGGATCTTGAAACTTTTGGCAAATTCAACCGTGGAATCATGATGTTAGTCAGCAAATAAATAATAATAATATCACACATGAGTTCAGTGTGAATACTTTAACAATGTACATACCTCATCAATTTTAAGACATTCTTCATGAAAAGAAGCTGGACAGTTTTCACAGCATATAATACGTCCACCTTTAGAACAGATAAAGCACCAAGACACATTAGTTGGTCTAAACATATTCAAAAGTCCAGTTGATGGTAATTTGAGTTGAATATTGGGAGGTGAAGTATAAAGTTTGCATTCTTCTTGTAGGCAATGTCGTGGACAGATGATTAAGTTAGGAGCCACCTAAAGAGAGTCAAAATGGAACAATATTGTCAAAGCAGTATTAACTGAAAAATGCTTTTACAAGTAACACAAAATAACACTGACTAGACCAATTATTTCATTTACAATATTAAAATAAATAAACGTGGTATCTCAATGCGAAAATCAGTTATATTATTTTATTTATTTGTCCCTTAGGTTTCTAATGGAACATAGGGCTTCAGTAGCACGTCTCCAATGCGCTCTGCCCTCTGAAATCTTTTGAACCTAGCTCCACGACAGCCCACAACCTCTCATTTCTTCCTCGTACGAGCTTCTTCATGTCACCCTCGCCCCGGACGCCCAACTCGTCGTTTCCCATCTGGGTTCCACTCGAGGGCCTGGCCTGGAGCGTCATGTCCCCACTCAGCCTTCTCAATGCCCTACCCAATCCATCTCCACTTCCTTCAACTGCATATTTGTTCAGTGATAGGTTCTTGCCTCGTTGGTTTGTTACCAGGCCAGAGTACCTTCTTGCTTATTCTTTCTGGTAATCCATCTGATCTTCAGTAACGAGCCAGAGTAGGCAGTTGTTGATGAATGTCCGTAGTTTGTTAGAAATCCCTTTCGTAACGCACCAAGTCTCTGAACCATACAGAAGCACTGACTTGACGTTGGTGTTGAAAATCCGGATCTTGTTCCATAAGCTGAGTACAGAAGATCTCCACGCCGGTTTCATGCTAATGAACACCTATCTTGCTTTTCCGATTCTGACTTTGACGTCCTCGTGTGTGCCGCAACCTGTAGTTGAAACAGTGCTGCCTGCTAGATAAGTGAAGTAGGCTACTTCCCTTAAGTTTCTCCCGTTCATGGTGATTGGAGTTTGTTGTTGTTGTTGATGGTGGTGGTGCGGTATCTTCATCACTTCTGTCTTCTCTATATTCACCTGAAGTCCCGTCTTCGCTGCCTCTTCTGCTAACTTGTTAGTTTTCGCCTGTAGATCTTCAAGTTTGTGTGACATCACACACAAGTCATCGGCGAAATCCAAGTCTTCTAGGTTCTTTTCCGTCGTCCAGTGTATCCCCCTCTTCTCGCTCCTCACAGTTTGTTGCATGATCCAGTCCACCACAATCAAGAATATCAAGGGGGATAGTAGGCAGCCTTCTTTCACTACTGTCTTTACTTCAAAAGCATCAATGAGCTTCCCATTGTGAATTACTTGGCATGTGACATCTTCATATAGTTGTTGAATGAGGTTGATAAAGGTTTGTGGTATTCCGTAGTATTGAAGCAGCCTTCAAATTACCTCTCGGTAAACGCTGTCAAAGGCCTTCTCAAAGTCGATAAGTTGAGGTATAGAGCTGATTGCCATTCTATACTCTGTTCTATGATGATGCGTAGTGTGGCGTTGCAATTTGGTCCACACATGATTTGTACTTCCTGAAACCTGCCAGCCTGCCTGTTACGGTCGTAGTTTTGAATCCAGTGCATCCTTTAGTCTCTCTCCAGGATGGTGCGGCCTAATTTTTGCTTGGGGTGGACAGGAGAGTGATTCCGCTCCAGTTCTTGCAAACACTGAGATCTCCCTTCTTCGGCAGTTGGACAAGGTAACCCTTCTTCCAATCGTCAGGTACCTTCTCTTCCTTCCACACCTTCTGCAATAGTGGTGTGAGCATGTCCACTGTTGTCTCTGCGTCTGCTCTCAGTGCTTCTGGCGGGATCCCATCTGGTCCTGCTGCTTTCCCACATTCCAGTAGCTTTGTGGCGTTCAGGACTTCCATTTTCGTTGGAGGATTTATGTTCACTTGTAGTTCAGCGGCTGCAGGTGGTATTTCTGGACGAAGTGCAGGTGGTGGTCGATTCAAGAGCTTCTTGAAGTGGTCGGCCATCGTTCCCTTTGTTTCTCTTCTTTCGTAATTAAATTTCCGTCACCATCTTTTATTGGTTTCATCTGCGTTGATCTCTTCCCAGATAGCAACCTGGTTATTTAACATAATGTTGTCAGGTCTCTATCTCTCCTACCTGCACCTGTTCTGCTTCACTTGCCAATGTGTCGTAGAAGTGTCGTTTGTCTTTCCACCCACTCTTCTTCACTTCTTTGTCCAGTGTAGTGTTTTATACATTGTACTCAGTTCCTCTTCTCGTTGTGCATCCTTGCACTGCTTTATCTTCTGCTTCACCGTACTCCTCTCCTGCTCAATCAGCTTCCATGTATCCATTGAGATCCATTCCTTATCTTCTTTCCTCTGCCTTCCTAATACGGTTGTGCAGGTTTCTTTCAAAGACTTCTAGTGTTCATCCAAACAGGTTTCTTCAGGGATGTCCCTCAATATCTCACATTTTGTCTTGATGGCTGGTATGAAGATTTCCTTTGTAGTTTCATCCTTCAGTTTCCGAGTGTTGTACTTGAACTGTGGTCTATCACCAGCTTCCTTGAAGGCTTTCAACTTGATTTGGAAGGTTCCTTGTACTAAATAGTGGTCTGAACCTACATCTACTCCTCTTCTTCACCTTGTGTCCCATAGGCTGCGTCTCCATTTTCTTGAGATTGAGATAAAGTCGATTTGATTTTTAGTGTGTCCTGGTGTCTGACGAAATCCATGTCACTCGCTTTGTGGATATCCTTGTGCTTGAACACACTGCCTAACTCCAATCACCAAATCGTTGAATGCACAGAATTATGCAAACAATTCTCCATTCTCGTTCATCACCTCACCGAGCGCTTCTTGGCCCATGGTTAGTTCTCTTCCCGTGTTGTCCCCTCCCAGTTTCGCATTCATGTCGCCCATTAGAATTTTGATATCGCCAACTGACGTCTTGTCCAGTGTTGATTGAAGTTGTCTGTAGAATTCCTCTTTCTTCCCTTGATCTGCATTATTTCTAGGTGCATAGTGTAGCAATGAATGGTTGTGACTTTCCTTCCTTTTGAGTTGAATCCATATTGCTGTCATCATCCTGATCCTGCAGGAGGAGATTGGTTCCCACTGCATGAGGTCTTCGATGCCTTTGGGGACATCATAATACCCACTCCCTCAGTGTGCTCGTGGTTGTCGTCTGGGTGACCGCAGTAGATTATTGACTACTTTCAAGTTGACAGTTTGGAGAATCCACTCCCATTCCATCTGCTTTCGCAAATTCCAAGTACTTCAACGTGATACCTCTTCATCTCGTTTGCAATCTGGTCAGCCATGCTGGGTTCAAACATCGTGCGGACATTCCATGTCCCCATCCTTACTTTCGCTTTCATCGAGAGAAGAGAAGATACATCGGTCGACTGGTTTCCCGAAGGCTTTTACCAACCGACGTCATTTCATCTCTCCGATTCCAGTGAGGAATAAGTTTGTTTTTATTTTTTGTATTTTGTCTGTGCTTTGAAGTTTCTTTAGCGGTTGGATTGGTTTTTTACAGTGTAGGGTTGCTAGCCCTATGCCCAACCTTCCCTCTTTACCCGGGCTTAGGACCGGCTAGTAACTAGTGAACTAGTTAACCAGGCGAGGTTATATGTAATAAGAACATGATTACAATTTACTTAAACAGTAATGTTTATGTCACCACAAACTCTCCAACACAACAAATCCTTTTAATATCTATACATACTGATGGAAACATTTTGTCTGTAAATTGATTTTAGGAAACATCAAGTTGATATAATTATACTATTTAAGGTGGACAGCTTCGTTTATGCGTCAATAATACTCATGACTGAAACAGCTTGAGGATAAATTACACATTTACTTTAGTTTTTTATATATCCTAGTCACTTTAAGCCTACATAATTGGGTGTACAGCTGGGGAGGAGAGTTGAGATAATAATAAAATCTAAATGTGCAATAACTTATTATTGTGAAACTGTAGACCATTGATCTAAGAGGCTAACTTTCAACTAGTGGATCATGAGTTGAAACCCCCGGCTCACTTACTGAGGTTTATTGTTCCCTTAAATGAGAAGCCCAGACTTATTAGCTGTCCAGCAACCTTATAATAATAATAATGATAATAATCACTTTATTCCGGACAATAATTTTTAATACAGTATGGAATTCTTAGTGTGTAATATTTCACTAAATTTACTACTTGTATAATATTTTCAAATGAAATAATTACATCTAAATAATGTTAATAATGACAGAATTATAAGGAACAGGATTTAGTGAACAGCTGTCGCTAGGTTGTCGGTTAGTCTGTAGGCATGCTCTTGCAGGAGTGAAGCGATAGAAAAACATGCGTAAGGCTGGTGGTGTGGATTCATTCAGATAGCATGAAAGTTTGTAGTGTGAGCTAACTACTATTCAATTGATAGTTATATAATATGCTTGGGAGCCCATCAACATCTACCGTGACGTTTTTTCATAGTTTTGTTGCTAACCTGTCTAACAATAGGTTGAAGACAGTTTAAGAATGCGCGAAAGTACATAACACGATTTTTTGACATTTGAATGATTAAAACAAGTTCAGAAGGAGTAAGTTGATGCAATATATTCGATGAAAAATATTTTGTAACCAAGACCTTAAGGAAGACGGTGAGTGCTTTGCTTCTACTCGACAGATTGTACATCATTAGTTAGATTATATCTATTTACAACGTTTTCAGCATCATTGTTTGTACAACAATACCAGCGAAATCTCATTAAATGTTAGGACACGATATATGAAAACAAGCCAGTAAGTTACGATTTCAAGGATAATTCAACCAATCAATATGCCATACATTTAGTTCCCTTGACAAATTCGAATAATGCAAGAACAAAGACATTTTATTTCATGACTTTTCATCACCTCCAAATAGCATACAATTGAAACCAAGTATTAGTAGTAATAATGCCAAAACATACTTCTAATTGGTAGAAATAAATGACGATTTGAAATTTATGATTAACAATAAGGTATTGAATGAGTCAAGAAACACAGGAGCAATAATTCGAAGTCTTAGTCGAAACCAATGGTAATTTATATCTGATGAGATAGAAAATTCTGGAGTGGAAAGGGGAGGGGACAAATGAAAATAAGTGTAAAAGAAGGGACTGTTCAAGAGCTAATAGGTTACGTAGTTAAACGAAACACTGGGAAGTTATTAACATTCAGTAAGTAAGGAAATGATGCAACCAAAAGGGAAGACTATATACATACACATGCAAAGAAATTATATGCAGTTACTAAGGTAAAGAAAGGTTAGTTATAGTCTCTTTTTGAGTACATAGGTCAGGCTGGAAGTGTTTGATAGCGAGAGCTTCCAAAATCACGTAATAAGCATGGCATTTTTGTTTGTTATCCTGAAGGATTGAGAAATGTCTATTTGATGTCCTGTTTCCATCAGGTGCCTGTCGATTGCGCTCTTAAAGATCTTGCTACCATTCAGACACAGATTTCTTGGAATATGGTCATAAAATCTAGTAGACGCCTTTCTTTTGATACGTCCTATGTACTTGCTTCCACAAGCACAGGTGAACTGATATAAGCAGTTGGTGACGTGTTATTGAGCATAATATTTTGTAAATTGAGATCAGTCTGACAGCTGGGAAGCTCCTTCTCAGTACAGCTGTTAATCTTGTTTCTATTTTTTCAGATATCTCATCATCTTTGAGTGATAGACGAAGGAAAATAGGCTTCTTCTAAACAGTTGGATGGTTTGGTCTCTCAATAACCTATCAGCTCTTGAACAGTCCCTTCTTTTACACTTATTTTCATTTGTCCCCTCCCCTTTCCACTCCAGAATTTTCTATCTCATCAGATATAAATTACCATTGGTTTCGACTAAGACTTCGAATTATTGCTCCTGTGTTTTCTTGACTCATTCAATACCTTATTGTTAATCATAAATTTCAAATCGTCATTTATTTCTACCAATTAGAAGTATGTTTTGGCATTATTACTACTAATACTTGGTTTCAATTGTATGCTATTTGGAGGTGATGAAAAGTCATGAAATAAAATGTCTTCGTTCTAGTATCGTTCAATCAATATAAACATCAGACTAGGGTATTACTGTACAACGGTTCAAACTGTCACAACTCATATCAGCACAACAAGCAATCAAGCAGAAAAATGAAGGATGAAGAAAGAGAAAAAAAATTGGTCGAAAGCAGTAAAAGAGAAAGAGGAATAAGAAAATGCTGAATTCGGCATAGCGATTAAGATGAGGATAATGTGTGCATACATCTGTGCCACTGACATCGATTCTGTCCCGTATCTACTAGATTCGCCAACCACTGGTTTCTGTTGTCACGTAGACTCCAACTGGCTAGTCTGTACCTCCAAACATGGCACAGACTAACATTCAAGGACTTTATGCAGCGATGTCATGTTTTAGTCTAGCTATCCCGAGCCTATTTTTAAGCCTGAACCTACTTCATGATAGTTAAAACTCCAGGGCAGTCGACCAACAACTTCGCATGGTGATATACGCTCTACATTACATTACCAGCATCTGAATCAAAATATTACGCAATACGAATTCCACTGACGTAAAGGTTAAACACTATCACTTGGTTACCATAGTAGACCAGATAACTGGTTTACATTCGGGTGCAAAGCTAAACTAGCGCTCTGGAGACCAATTGCATTTGCTTACTGTGTATGTCATATAATCATACCAGAGTACCATTCTGTTTATAAAGTGTGGTAAAAGTGAAAATATAAATGAATCACGTATCGTAACTCGTTTCGTTCATACACTTGGTTGCAAACTTGGAGGGATTTTAATTCCTACCGAATAGATCAGGCACAATGTTGAACTTCTCATAGATTTTCGAAACTCACTATGTGCTACAATGGTGTGATACACTTTACTCTACCTTCAATGCCCACTGCTTGAAATGTTGAACGTAATGCGATAGTCTTCAGTAAATAAGTCAGAAGTTGGGTTATTCCATGGAATTTTTTCCCTTCACAAATTGAAATCGAGTAAAAACAACACCTTTAGCAGGATGGCATATATCCATGTTATTTCGTGGCTTCTCATCAGCTGCTTATAACTTAAAACAATTTTAATACTGTGTGGTGATTGAAGGGTAATTTGGACCGTGGCCGGATTCGAACCAGCGACCACTGGGTTTCCCGCCCGGTGCTCCACCAATTAAGCCAATGTATGCACAATCAAGCGATAGTAAAGCGTCACGAATCCAAATGATTGTCGGGCAAAACCCTTTGGAATCCAAGTGAAATAAAAATCTGGTCAGCAGTCGAAACTCGTAGGTTAGTTGGTAGAGTGTCGGGTCGGAAACCCGGTAGTCGGTCGCTGGGTCGAATCCGGCTTTGGCTCAAATTCTCATTTCACCTTCCATCATCACCCAGTATAAATCACTAGTCTGCCAAACCACTTTTATCTCAGATAGTCAATTTATACAAAATGTATGCATACTCGAATCAACTTGACAGAAAATTGTTGCATCAAGAACAAGATATTCAGCGAAGAGACTCTTTTCAACGAATTTATTTTCAAGCTGTACAATCGTATATATTTGACATTTGAAAAATTATATCTCGTGAGGAAAACTAAACACTATATGATGATGACAATAATTAAATTTTGAGGGAGTTGTGGAGATTTGGAATTATTTCAAGTTGTTATTCATCGTAGACTGACATCAGTTGGAGGAACAAAGAAAACCTGGGAGCACTGGACAGCTGTTTCGTCCTAGTATGGGACTCTTCAGCAGTGCGCACCCAGCTAACAGAAGTTGGAAATATGGAGCATTGGATTCTGACCCAGTGGCTCAATGGTAACGCGCTGGCCGCGGAACCTGAAGGTCGCGAGTTCGATCCCTGCTAGTGGGGTCGTGGGTGCGCACTGCTGAGGAGTCCCACACTAGGACGAAACAGCTGTCCAGTGCTCCCAGGTTTTCTTTGTTCCTCCAACTGATGTCAGTCTACGATGAATAACAACTTGAGATAACAATAATAATACAGCGGATGATGACATAGGCCTAAACTAAAGAAAATATTGACATGAAATAGTTGAAAACATGACAATTGAGTGAATAAATATGCAGAGCTAAGTTCGCCAATATGTAGAAGGATAAGACCCGGTATTCAAGAGCGGAAGTTAGATGAGAGGGGGGGGATAAGTGTATTCAACTTCAATGAGAAAGTTTACACAAAATGCGTGAAAGGTAATAAAATTTATGTTGACTAAGAGTTCATGTGAGTAGGTCAAGAGTGTGAAATGTAAAATAACAAAAAACAACATGCACGAATCTAAAATGACACATAAAAAAGCATGGTGATTGTCAACAAAACAAAAGTCTTTACCATGGTAAGTACAGACTGATAACTGTTTCTATCTGACCACAAAATCCGGTTTTAATCGTTTAGTGTCTAACGCTTAAGCAAAACGCAGCAAATTCGAATTCATCTGGTTACTAATTGTTTTGAACGATTTCTAAACACCCATTACATGTTCACTATTAATAAGGTGACGAGCATTAGCACTGTTGAAAACTTTTCCACTACTCAGTCGCAAATCCCTTGGAATATGCTTAGATATGGGGTCAAAAACTATCCAATGTATTTTCTTTGGCACGTATATGCGAATTGGTAGATGGAGTTGGTGGTAACATGAAGAATAGACTTGTCACCCTTTGAGTGTCTCAGTAAGGAATTTTTCCGGTAGGGTACGACTAACCTAGTAGCTAGATAAGTCTTTTTAAGGCAGCATTTACTCTGTGATTAATTCTACCAGAAACATCACCTTTGAAACTAAGATTTAGAAAAACAGGCTTCTTCTCGACTTTATCACACCTCACAGTTTTGGTAAACCCCTGTTCCTATTGATGAATCTCTGTGGATATCCGTTATCTGGGGGCAACTTTCCACAATATTCATTTCCTTTTCAATGTCTCTTCCGAACAAAGACGTCTTAAGCGGTTGAAGAGTTTTCACCAGCCCTTTCTTATGACTAGTGGAGCAAAAGCTATTGAAATTAAGATGCATTCTACTCCAATAATCTTTACGACGGATTCGTCTAAGTATGTTACCATTGATAGTTCGTTGAATTCCAAGGTCAAGGAAGTGAAATTTATCATTCTGTTCACATCCCATTGTGAAACTCTATGTTTTGGTGTACTTTGTTGAGTAGACTGAGCAAAACATGAAGAATGTTTCAGGTTACCGCGAACAACGAATGTATCACTGGCACACCTGCTGTAGAAGGTTGTCTCATCGATTACATACTTACTTCATACTCGTACGTTCAAGGTTCCCTATAAAGACATCAACCTGTATGGAATTGAAGGGACTGCCCATCACAACTCCATAAATTTGACGGTACATGACAGTATTGAATCCAAATTGCATATTCTTGGTACACATGAGTAAAAGGTCCCTCAATTCTTCTTTAGGTAGAGGCAAAATGTTGACATATAATTTCTACAGTTTCTTCCAAAGATATCTTTGTAAACAGCGAAGATACAACAAAGGACATCAAGGATTTATTAGAAATATTCAAAACTTCCAGTTTCCGAGTGAATTCTAAGCTATCTTTCAACCCATGGATTGTCAGCTTTTCCCGAATTAGCTTCAACTGCTTTTCTAACCAACGAGAGTTTTTGGAATGGTGAGTTCATCATAGACAATATAGGTCTCATCGAGACACTAGATTTATGTAACTTCGGCAAGTCATACAGATACTTCATATCGATGATATCTTTAGTTCAAGTCGGCAATTTTCTGTCAAGCTGATTCTAGTATGCAAGCACATTTTGTATAAATTGATAATAAAATTGTTATAGGTTGTAAGCAACTGATGAGAAACCATGAAATAGAATAGATCCATACAATTCTGCTAAAGCTGTTGTTATTGATCTATTTAAAGTTGGGTTATTAACAGTAGGCTTCACAACCATGTACAATTTATGCCGAAGGTACTTGTTTACTGACTATAAGCATAGTAAATAGATAAATAAAATGTTTTCCAAAGTGTTTACTATTAAAATACTCAAATGAATGAACAGTTGGATAAAGAATAGAAACAATGAATTAGAGGCTAAGTGAAATAACTTATTTTGTACGAATATAATAATATCATAATAACAAAAAAACACATACTTCTTTACTACCAGCCGGTAAACACCAATCTCCTGGTGATAAGCAGCAGGACACATAACGCAACGAATAAAGTGAGGGGATGGACGAGGCATGGTCCCAGGTGTTTCAGCTGAACACGCCAAACATGTATGAGCAGGACAGGCGAATGCACCAGCACGCCTTTCACGTACGACAATTGCAAAAGGCGGTTTACGTAGGCAACTAGGATGATACCATCGTCGACAAGCACGTACAGAACAGCGTATCATTTGATCACTTCGCGCCAACTCACATTTATTTGATTCTAATATTGGTTGAATATCTCTCTGATTGGAATTAGTTTCAGTAGCAGACTCTTCAAATCTCATACGTAATTCAGCAATATTTTTATCAACTACAGTAGACTCTGAATTCTCATTATCCACAAATGGAGTTGCAGAACAACTAGAAACTTGAAGTGCTGATAAATGAGGATCAGAGTGAGTGAGCTAGAGAAAAACACCAACAAAACATCATAGCAAAACTATATCCAATTAAAAGTGTAAGGGCCAACAAACTAAAATAAAGTAAAATAAGAACGGAAAATAGTGCCATCAAATAGTGAAACAGTATCATTTATGGAATAACGTTTCGGATACAACTTATTGTCCATATTCATATCAAGTAACTCCACAACTTTGAGACAGAGTTTATATGTTCCTAATTTCCTCTCCTTTGTGATGACAAGGGTAGTAGAATTTTCCATACCTGATACAGGTGCAGAACCATTTCGATTGCACGTATTTGGAGTTGATTCGATAAACAAAGTTTCGGTTATCATTCTCTCCCTCCACCCAACTAAGTTAGTTTTTAAGGCTGTCGCTCTATCGCACCCTATTGTGTGATCGTGGGTAATTGTGTGCAGAGCTATAGCCGAGTTTTCCTCTAAATTCCTTATCTTATTAGGATCTACTGATCTTGATTTAACTGAGCTTTTTGCTCTGTTATTCCAATCGACCCTAGTCGACTACTTTGACCTATGTGTTTCATCTCGCAATCGTTGCGAGGGATTTAGTAAACAAGATTATTTTGCTTAATTGCATCAATAAGATTTTTAAATGCCACTTGAATCACAGCCTTATTGAGAATTTTATTGGAATGATTCTGTGGTGCCTTCTTTGTATGGTAACACAGCAGAGGGTTTGAATTCTCTCCCAATTCTGTTACTATCATTACTATTAGTAGTAGAATTATTATTAATAACACTTGTGTTAGTACTGCTACTGGTAAATATTTTCCTTTCGATTTCACATGAACTTATTGATAAATTCAGGTGGGTAATTATTGAGATGCAGAATATTCTTGATGTGTCTAGTTTTTTATCATAGATTTTCTGGCTTACTAGTCAGTTTTTTCGCCTTATCACTTAGGCATTTAACCAAGCCTACTTTAACTGAGATGGATCGATACGATTTGAAGTCTAAGTAGCAATTGGAATGGGAAGGTTTCCTACAGACACTAGTCTCTAAACTTCCGTCTCGTTGTCGTTTAATCTTCCAATTCAACATCGCTAGCTCACCTTCATCACTTTCTAATTCACAGGTAAATTGAATTGCATTCACTACTAAATTTATGTGTCAAAAACCTACTGATGTGTTCCGATTTCAGTACTGTAAATGTATCATGTACATATCAGAATCATATCCCTAGAGTAGGACTAAATGTTCCCAACTATCCATAAATGTGTCCGCGACGATAGGGGATATTGGTAACTCTATGGCAAACCCTTCAGTTTGTTTATATTTTATTTTGAAACTTAAAAACTGTAGATGTCAGGCACAATCGTGCTCGTGGCATGATTTCCTCGACCAGGACCTTCGATCGATGCGTAAGCTAATTATCACCCTTAAGCCCACTTTCTAACAACCTGTAGAGCCATTTCGAACGGTGTATTCGTGTGAAGGCTAGTTTATGTCAAAACTAAACATTTTTCACTGCCATCGACTCGTATATAAGCTAACCTATGCTTTAAGTCATAAGAGTTGGTAAGTTGAGATTTTGAGTGATCTCTTATTGGGCTTAGCACCATTGCTAAATATTCACACAACTCGTAAGTCGGAGTGTTTCTAAAATATACTATAGGACTAATGGGATAGCCTGGCTTGTGAATCTTAACAGTACCATACATTCTACAGGGGTTATTAGTTTTCGGCATTAAATTAAACCATTTTGACTCACCTAGAAATGGCTTCATTCTGCGTGTCAGATCCCCTGTCGATTTCTTAACCTTATTCATAATCGTATTCATCTTTTTCTTAATTTCCTCATACGGTCCTGTTTTTATATGCTCATTCATTTTGTAGATGTAGTCAGACTTGTTCATTACAACTGTAGAGTTAACACACAGTTAACACATTAAAATATACTCAACCTTTTCAGAAATGTTCTACCGATAGCAATCATAAACTAGAATCAAGGAAAGATCCATTCAAACAAGCGGCTTTCAGTAGAGTTATTCTATCCATACAATTTAAATATTCTCGTTTCTGAACTATTTAGATGATAAATCAAGAAAGGAATTATGTTGGTGCATCTAAACGTGTTCAGAATTCAATCCAGTTCGAAGTTAATGAAATGATAAATGTAACAGATTACATTCAATGAGACTAGAGTTAAGAGAACAAGTTTCCATTGAAAATCTTGATATTTCCTAACATATTAATCAGAGCTTAACCTATGAAGATATTACGATGAAAATCTAAGTACAGAATAGATTAGACAATGTATAAGGATGTATAAAACATCCGCAGTTGAATACAATAACTAAATAAAAAGATAAGATGATAATTTCTTTTTTGACTAATCAAGAAAATACACTTCATCTCTTCTGTAATCACTTATATTCCATTAAGTTTCCAAGTTGACAATAAAAAAAAAGGTTATAGGTACATTTAGTTTCATTGACCTATTGTACACTATTCTTTAATGTTGTGATGTGGTGGTCTAGTGGGTGACACCTTCGCGTTTGAAGCAATCGGTCCCGGGTTCGAGTCCTACTGGGAATAACACTGCTCATTGGGAGGCAAGTACATCCAGCTGATGAGTCCCATATAGGACGAAACGAGCGTCAGGCTAAATGAATTTCACCGCTAGCTACTATCGATCACTAACAGGACTTTCTAGTCTAGAGAAGGGAATAATTAGCGTATACGGGCAAAGATTCCTGGCAGATCACCTCTGAGTTTATAAAAACTAATGAAAATAAGTAGCTAATAAAAATGCAAAGGGAACTTACATAACAAATGAAACATTGTCTTAATCCAGCTAAGCATAGACTACATACAGGATTAGGTTGAGTTGAGTCATTATTCAATCCAGATGTTGTTGTTTCCTTTGCAATAGAGCCTTTGTTATCTTTACCATTTGCTGTCACTGCTTGATGATGATTATTACCTTCATCTGTACCATTATTTTCACAATTTTTTTGTTTTACACTTCGATAAAATATGTATGGAGCACAATCTAAGTGTAGATAATTTCCACAGCCTCCAGCACATGCCATAACTGAGGTATCTAATTTATCATGATGTAATGGCTGATTACAAGTTTTCTGTGAATCCAGCCCTGTATTTACATCTAGTGCAACATTATTCCCCGTCGACTGACTTGTTATTGAACTATACTCTCCACAAACACAACATAAGAAGAAGTGTTTCGGTGTTGTATAACCGAAACGCAGTTTCTCAAATTCAAAGGTATTGGCTAAATCGACCCAACGCAGACCTGTTTTTTCATTCTATACCAACAGATAGAAAAAAAAGAAAGAGAAGTACGGGGGAATAAAACAGATGAAACCACGTCCAAGAATTTGCATAAAATCAATAACAAAAGAGATAAAAATGTTTCTCTGACATTTGAGATACCATCAAGTGACCCTGCGAAAAATGCATCATTTGTCAAAGTCATGAGCAACTACCGGACAAATTAAGACATAAAGATCTATTCAGTAATGTTGTTTCATGCAATAGCTTGCAATCTTTCATCGTTCATTCGAAATGGTCGGTCTCTAATGGCATTTGGGTTCCTGTGAGAATAACTTGATAGTTACAAGGAATGCATTTCGACAGTAATGGAAGATGTTGGCGAGCAGCGGAATCCTAAAAACGCACTTCGCCCTAGTCGGAACTCGTCATCTGGATGTGCTTACGTTCCAGTGAGTGCTGTTATTCACAGTGAGAGTCGAACTTGGAGCCTATCACTTCAACCGCCAGAGCGTTATCCACTAGGCTGCTGAATTATAATAGCCAATTCACTTGCGACGAGGATAGTTTAGCCGTAATAGCTGGTAATTTCTTGTGGTATTTATTGTTTCGGACATTCGAACTTCATGGTTTCGGAACCCGCTCTGCCGACTGATGTTCGAGACAGCCAAATAGTTAAACATCATATCACAAGTGTAGCATATATCTCGGATGATGATTCTACATGTGGTCGTTGAGTTGCAACACTAGAAGTAAGGTGAAGGATTATAATTTCCACAATAATATACCTTTTAAGTAATATTACTGTAATTAGTCCTTGTCATCGATATATTGAACGCTGATTTTAGTGTCTACATGGATGTAATTCGAGTAACAACAGTAGTGGTAGTAGATAGTACTGAAACCTATAAGATGTGCACCATCTTTTGGCGGACAATGGTAGATTTCATAATGAAGAATGATAGTGGTACGCAACAACTAAAAGAGAATCTTTGGTACATGAAGTAAAAGTATCCTACAAATTTATAAAATACGAATGCAGGTAAGTAAACAATACATAAAGCCAAATTATGCTTAAGATTCACTAGATGGATTCTGTTGTTAAGATTAAGGTATAAAAAAGTGTTACTGCTTAGCTTTTTGTCCTATTTCTTGTGTGTACACCTACGCAAACTTGTATATCCACGTTTAGATCATGTCGAATAGTTAGTAATAATGATAATAGCAATAATAGTAATGGCAGTAATAATACTTATAATAATATTACTGAATAGTAATGATAAATAATTGTCATTTGATTATCTGAGATAGCCGTGGTTTGACAGACTAGTGTCGATTCTGGGTGATGATTGAAGGTGAAATAGAAATTCGAACTGCAGCCTGATTCAAACCAGCGATCGACCACTGGGTTTCCGGCCCGATGCTCTACCAGCTGAGCCACGAGGTCAGACTGCTGACCAGATTTTTATTTCACTTCAATCACCAAAGGTTTTGCTCGATAACCGTGTAAATTCGTGACGCTTTACTACCTCTTGATCATATTTACATTGGCTGCCTAGTCAGGACTATTCATCCCAATCCGGCAGCGGTCCAAATTTTCATTTCACCTTAAATCATCACCCAGTATAAAAATACGAGTCTGCCAAACCACGGCTATCTCAGATAGTAAGATGATAATCAATATGATGCTCCCCGTCTAATTCAGTAAGATTTGGATTGGGATGAGAAGTCCTGACTAGGCAGCCAGTATGAGTACAATAAAGCGGTAGCAACGCGTCACGAATTCACATGGTTTCGGGCAAAACCCTTGGTGATTCAAGTGAGATGAAAATATGGTCAGCAGTCAGACCACGCAGCTCAGTTGGTAGAGCATTGGGCTGGAAACCTGGTGGTCGGTTGCTGGTTCGAACCCGACCGTGGTCCATATTCTCATTTAACCTTCAATCATCACCCAATATGAATGATAATAATGGCAATAATAATAATAGCAACAATAATGAGACAAATCGGCAACTATGTACCTTTTTACTTGCAAGGTCACGAAAAATACCTGCCATGTGAAAGCTAATGATATCATTCAGTTACCCATATCTTGACAAAGTAGGTGGGGTGAGGGTCCATGAAGCATTGCTTCAAGAATAAGTACCTAAAGTAATGAGCTACGGCTTGAAAGCTGAAGGAATAATTTTCAATGTCATTCTTATGTCGTTGCAATTTTAGTGTCCAGGTGAAGATACTAACTTTAAAAGTATGCAATCAGTTTATATTTTCTTCTTACCATGTTTGAGTCTAACAACAGTGTAACAATAACTTTGAATGTCGCTTACGACAAGGTTCATTAATTTAACATTATGGATTTTAAGACTTCAACAAGTTTTACCAAGATAAGAAAGAAGATTATAGACGTACTGTCCTTAAACCTTTAGTGTTAATTAGTTGAGGGAAATCAACACGAAACCCTCAGCCTAGGTTTCGCACTTTTCACCACTTAACAGTCAAGCGTATCTACATCGACGACGGAAATGATGTCCCTTGAAAAATTTGAACCTACGTCAACCAGCGCTAGGATTAAAGACCTTACCATTGAGTATTCAGGCAGAGATTGACTTTCTGTAAGACTTGTTTAGATACATTGATTGGTTATTCTTCAATTAACAGGAGTTCAAAACCTAAACAGAACCTACTAACCAAAAAAACATAAACACCATATAAACAATATTTATTATTCTCTGACCTTTTAGATCTATTCGATATTAAAACAATTTCATTTCATAGTTCTTACTGAGCTCAGTGTGACAATAAGTTATCATTTTGGAGTAAACCTGGTAGCCATGAGGACAAATACTCAACGATGGCATTGTGTAGCGGTCGTGCTACGTCATGAACTGATAGGAGTAGGAAATACAAGTCATTAGATTCCGACCCGGTGGCTCAACGGTAACGTGCTGGCGGCGAAACCTGGAGGCCCTGGGTTCGATCCCTGGGGATATTGGGTCACGGGTGCGTACTGCCTAGGACCCCGTACTAGGACGAAACAGCTGCCCAATGCTCCCAGGTTTCCAATGTTTCTCCAATTGATATCAGTCCATGATGAATACCAACTTGAAAAAAACTATTCTTGTGTTTCTAAACGTTCATGCTGAAGAATAAAAGGGTTTTAACGCAGATGGGCATCTAATCAATAATATGACAGTAGAATAAACCTTGTCAAACTGCTGGTTTACTTCAGTTATCTCTTTCACTCTGGAATAATTAAGCGTATTTTCGATAGCTGCTCACAGTAATAATAATAACACAGTTGAGTAATTTTACTCAAGTTTATATTACAGGGCTGTAAGTACCACTTGTTTTATCGACAATATAACAGTATGAAACATACAGCAAGAGATGAGGAAGGATATTAGCTAGTAAAACTAAAGTAGTAGGTTAGTATATTCGAAACAGGTAGGTACTTCCTTACATAGCTACTAAAATGTATAACATCTAACCTTCTTAAGCTTTTAAATAGTTGATAAAGTTGAATTGCTAACATGAGATGGATCATATAATGAGGCAGTAATAGGCATAAAAGAACTTTTCCCAACCAATTAAATTTAGCATATACAACTCTTTTTTTGTTTTGAATTGCATCCAATCCGTACTTTGTGATGCTGTTCATTCACAATGTCGCTCATATCCTCGCTTGAATACAAAAACATACTCGACAAAGAAGCTAATCAACTTACGATTGACAACAAAACTACAAACACAGAATTTAATCTAGGCAAACAAAGTTTATAAGAAAACAAACATAAGATGGAATAAATGAAAGTAAAATACCATCACTAAAATGAGATAGGAAATATATTGTTATCCTGTAGATATGATAATTATGTGAAAACGACAGTACTACTAATAATTATGACAGTAGCATGTTTCTATCAGAAGAAATAAATATGAAAATTGTGAAGCAAATGCATAATTATGAATAGAATCAGCACAATTTCACAGACTAGATACCTTGGAATAATGCAATTAGTTTTTGAATACGTTTAAATATAAATAACAAGAAATATTTGAGTAGATAGATTTTGTGAGTAACTTTATTCTGAAGATCTACCGTTACAAATTCATGAATGTTAAACAACACAGATGGGTATGTGGAGAGGAATAATATTCAGAAAACACCTGAACCCTACAATAAATCCATTCATATAGTTTCATATTAATCCATTATATACGAGACCTAGTCAAATACCTCACTAGTATAATAACACATTTTCTCGGATAAATCTGTTCAGGGAGGAATTGAAAAGCAGGTTACCCGGATATATTCACAAGGAAGTACTTAAACAGATCCAGAGAGATGAAAAGATATTCTGTCAAAAGGAAACCCTTTGATATAAGTTGAGTGGAACTGATAAAGAGATAAACGATGCAACTAAACAGCATGTCAGCTTCCGGACTACCGATGATGGCCTCACCAATGTATGCATACGAGTTTAACTGCTCCCATGCAACTAGATACATTGCCCGAGTATATGTTATTCAATCTGCATGCGACTGTGTACACTTATCTTCGCGTGGTTGAAGAAAGGAGTGAATAAAGGCTATTGACAGTGAAAATAAAATTAAGTTATATATAAAGTTGCCTAGAATTTAACTGAATTTGTCTGATTACATCCATTATGCATAGCCGAAGCCGCAAGTCTCAACATATGGAAACCTGATTTGTACATTTCAGAAGAGTATATGAAGCATCAAATAACCAAAATACTATCTGGGAAGAGATCGACGCAGATGAAACCAATGAAAGATAGTGAAGGAAACCTAGTTACTGAAGAGGAGAAACAAAGGAAACGATGGGTTGACCACTTCAGAAAACTCTTGAATCGACCACCACAACCACCACCACCTGCATCTCGTCCAGAAATACCACCAGCAGCCAGGCTACAATCACCAGTGAACACAAGCCCTCCAACAAAAGCCTAAGTCCTGAACGCCATAAAGCCGTTGAAATTCAGGAAAGCAGCAGGACCGATGGAATTCCGCCAGAAGCACTGAAAGTAGATGCAGGGACAACAGCGTCGACCGAGAAGTAATTTGGCAACTGCTTCAACATTACGAAGTACCACAAACCTTTATCAACCCCATTCAACAGCTAATATGAAGACACCACATGCCGAGTGATTCACAATGGAAGGCTCAGTGACGCCTTTGAAGTGAAGACAGGAGTAAGGCAAGACAAAGTTGCTGCCTACTATCACCGATGATCCTCCTGATTTTGGTCAACTGGACTGAACTGGGTCATGCAACAAACTGTGAGGAGCGAGAAGATGGGCATGCGCTGCTCGACCGATGAAATGACCCAGAAGATTTGAATTTCTCTGATGATGATGTGTCTAATGTCTTGTCGCACGAACTGGAAGATCTACAGGAGAGAACTAACAAGTCAACAGAAGAGGCGGGGCAGCGAAAACGGGACTTCAAATGAATGTAAAGAAGAGAGGTGATGAAGATACCCAACCAACAACAACAGCAATGAGCACCAATCCCCATCAACGGGTGAAATCGAAAGGAAGTAGTCTGTTTCACCAACGTACTTAGGCAGCATCGTTTCAACTACAGGTGGCACAGATGAGGATGTCAAAGCCAGGATGGGGAAGACAGTAAAACAGGTCTTCATTAACCTGAAATCAGTGTGGAGATCTACTGCACTCCACTCAGCATAAGGCGTGAACAACATCCGGATTTTCAACACCAATTCAGTCAAGTCAGTGCTTCTATGTGATGGTTCAGAAGCTTGGTGCGTCACGAAAAGCATTTCGAACAAACTACAGATATTCATCAACAGCTGCCGCATACGCTCACTCGATACTGAAGATCAGATGGCCAGAAAGAATAAGCAACAATAAACTGTGAGAAGGCACCAACCAAGAACCCATCACCCAACAAATATGTAGAAGAAAGTGGAGATGGATTGAGCATACACTGAGAAGACCAACCGGGGACATCATGCGCCAGGCACTCGAGTGGAACCCAGATGGGAAACGACGAGTTGGTCGTCCCAGCTGAGGGTGACATGGAGGAGATCATGTGAAGAATAAATGAAAGCTTGTGGGCAGTGGTGGAGCAAGTTTGAAAAGATTGCAGAGAACAGAGTGCAGTAGGGACGTGATAATGAAGCCCTATGTTCCACTAGGAACCCAAGGGACAAATTATTATTATTATTATTATTCACCCCTTAAATCTACTACTTTAGGGTCAGTGGAACTTTAATGTAGATTAGCAATGAACCTAAAACATTTGACCGCATACTCCTTCTTTATGCAAACCTTCGCTTCTTTCCCGTTGCTATGATGCATTTCCTCCGAAAGTTGTTTATTCGATAGCATTTGTTAACTAGCACTTTTACAATTAATCAGATCGTTGGCAGAATTTGTCAATGTATTCATAAGATTTTTATTCAGTCAACTTACAAGCCATTCCTTCACAAAATCACTTTAAAATCAACATATTTATAGTCTTTAAATTGTAGCTTCATTCTCTCTTCATACTGTTGTATTTATTACATATAATTAACACCATACTGATAATTGTTCCGTTTATCAAAAGTGGCATCCAGTCGATTTGATTTGATTTAACTCGAGTAGAAAAACCAAAATACAAACTTGCACAGAAGTGTGTTTGGTTCAAGTTGCCATATCTAACAGCAACACATATCAAGGAGAAGTAGATAGAAAAAGAAAAACAGAGTAGACAGAAGTGAATGACGATTGGTGGGAATGCTCAAAATCTAGATGAGAGTGTATAATATCTGTCGACCCCAAAACACGTTTCTACACGTCTATCGTGTCTTCTCTATTAATTAGTCGGGTCGGGAATCAAGTAGGAATTTGTCGAAAGTTGGTGTCTGACAGTCGATATCGGTGCATCGTTAGCGGCCATAGCACATAGCAGTTCCCAAATCATAACAGTGGTGACGGAAATGGGATATGGATTCTTCGAAGTTGGACAGTTTCCTCGAACAACAAATGAAGATTATCGACAGATCATAACGTAATCCGAAATTGCCGGTACTGAATCATCGCTTACTACATCAGTTTTAATACCGCCTTCAGTTGATGGCATCGCCAATATCATCACTGAATTTCACTACGACCCTAATCCCAATGAGACCTTTCGACAGTTGGTTCAGGCGTTACGAAGACTACTTCGAAGTGGATTTTGCTGGCCAAGATGATTCTTGAAAAATACGTCTCCTACTTTGAAAGCTTGGTCTACATGAGCTCGACCAGTACTACAATATGATTTCAACGCAGAACTCATGTGATCGCACTTTCGATGAAACAGTCCAGACACTGAATGACACGTCTGCAGAATATCAACGACTGGATGACCTGCAGCGTGATACCAGTTAATCCAATTCAAACACCAGGGTGGTTTTGAAGTTCATACATTTCGTCAGACATTTTATTCTTCCACGTCACCCTCTGGCCAAACACCCCCTTGCCTTAATCTTACCGGTTCATCGGCCCAGTAACTCATGCGGTACCAACTGATCCCCGAAGAAGACAACACCATCGCCTTGCTGGCGCATTATGGCGCCTGGCGTCTCGTGAAGTCTTATCCATCTAAACAACATCGATTCTAGGACCGTAATGCTGAGGGCCATAAGGACGGCTTTTGCAGCCGACACACACACAGTGACGTGTACAAAGCCTATCCCTCTAGATACCGCCGTAGATCTCATTCTAGATCGGTAGGTAAATTTCTTGGCTTGATAGATGATTTTCATGCTCATGTACCTGCCCATCAAAAGAATATCGAGAAGGCTTCTGGTCCTCCAGTAAACAAGGTGAAACTCCTTCTGGGTCTGTCAGATAGATGCAAGAAAAATACAGTGCAGCCCAGTCTGACCCCAAATAATATTCTTTCGAAGAGGGAGATGATATGGAGATAGAGATAAAAGATTAGTCTGTAGAGGAACTAATCGAAATGTATTTTGTGTTATCGCGTTAACAGTTAGACAAACAGATGGTGGGTCAGCCAATCGATAGGATTATTTTAAACATCCAAATATCTATATATTAGGTGTATTTTCCTTTGTTTTTGTCTTCGGTCTTTCGACCCCAATATACGTCTCTACACGTCTATCGTGTCTTCTCTATTAATTAGTCGGGTCGGGAATCAAGTAGGAACTTGTTGAATGTTGGTGTCTGACAGTCGATATCGGTGCATCGTTAGTGGCCACAGCACATAGTAGTTCCCAAATCATAACAATACATAACCATCATTGTGCCTAGTTTTGAGCCAGATATCCCTTATTATCTCAAGTCAAAATTTAGAAACCTCAGGAAATCGTGTCAGGTTTTAATTTAGCCAAAACGATTAACATCGCATGTTGAGGTAGGAGATAGCTCAGTATGCTTAACACTTGTCCAAGCAAATTCAGTCGATGTAAGTTCACAAACTCATTGAATGATATGTCTTCCTTGCATTGTTCATGATACAGTTTTTTTTAAATGAAGAGAATTTTTCTACATGCCTTATACTGTATAACATGCTTATTGACTAAAAACCGTAGAGTCTGAGTGAGGATGCAGGGATTGTATTACAGCTCGCTTGAATACTTTCTGTTTAAAAACTGAATGAAGATTTTCCAACTTTGAGAAAAGATGACAGAATAGATATTGACAGTTCAAATGATCAAAATGAAGTGGATACAAGATAATCAACAACTAACCTTAGAACTATCATTCGACAGCTTTAAACGTTTTCTATGCCCCACTGAACTAGTTGATGTAGACGAAGAGATATGAGAACCATGCTTGCCTTTGAAATCGGCATCACTATCAGATGCTACAGATGTGTCTGAATCTCCTGAAGCAGAAGAAGAATTACTGTCTTCTGGGTAGGCACGCTTTCGTGGTTTCGCTGTTAATTTAAAAATAAAGAATGAAGCGTGATTACAGGAGTAAATATATATATATATATATATATATATATATATATATAAACACGTATTGGTAGTGATTAGAAAAAAAATGAAGAGATTCATCACATTCTAGTCTACTTTGGTGATTAGTAGTGAAATTTAGGACGGATGTTTCGTCCTACTTTGGATTCGTCAGCTGCATGGACCTGGACATCAGTGACTGTTGTTCCCATTGAGACTATAACCCAATACCCATCGCTTCAAACGATAAAACTAGCCGCCAAATAGATAAAAAAAAATGGATATCCAGGCATTAACGCGGCATCCGAGTCCACCTATATTGATCCTAAGTTGATTATTATTATTATTATTTGTCCCTTGGGTTCCTAATGGAACATACGGCTTAAGTAGCACGTCTACATTCCACTATCTTCTCCGCAAACTTTTGAACCTAGCTCTATGACAGCCCAGAAGCTCTTATTTCTTCCTCACAAGATCTCCTCCATGTCACCCTCAGCTGGGACGCCCGACTCGTCGCTTCCCATCTGAATTCCACTCGAGGGCCTGGCCCGGTGCGTGATATCTCTAGTCGGCCTTCTCAGTGTATGCCCAATCCATCTCCACTCCCTTCAACTGCATATTTGTTCAGTGATAGGTTCTTGCTTCGTTGGTTCGTTCCAAGAGCTCCTTGTTGCTTATTCTCATTATTCTGGCCATCTGATCTTCAGTAACGAGCCGGCGTAGGCAGTTGTTGATGAATGTCTGTAGTTTATTGGAAATGCCTCCCTTAACGCACCAAGTCTCTGAGCCATAGACAAGCACTGACTTGACGTTGGTGTTGAAAATCCGCATCTTGTTCCACATGCTGAGTGTAGAAGATCTCCATATTGGTTTCAGGCTAATGAACGCGTCTTGCTTTCTCGGTCCTGACTCATCAAGAAATGACACTTTGGAGCACTAGACAACTATTAAGTACTAGTATGTGGATCCTCAGCAGTGTGCGCACTCATGACTCCACTAGGGATCGAACCTGGGACCTTCTGATTCCACAGTCAGACATTGAGCCACTTGGTCGGAATTTAACGGTCAATATTTTCTTACTGCTGTCAGTTTATGACAGCAAAACCTCCATCCATTGCCGTCATTGGGTGACTATTGTCACGTCAAAGTTAGTTTGCCCGCCACCGGTCACGACTTCTCAAAAGGACTTCGAGAATCACCTCTCGAAATAAGTCACTGGTGAGTACTAGGAGGTAATTCAATTCGGAGGTTTGCGGAGATTTACTTATTGATTCCAATTTCGATCCCCGGCGATAAGTGGACACTGCAGAAGAGTCACATACTAGGAAAAAATAGCTGTCCCGCGTTCTTAGGTTTTCAATGATTCTCCGACTAGTGTCAGTCCATGATCAATGTCAACTTGAAATCAATCAATAAATAAATCTCCACAGACTTCCGTTCGAACATAACAGTCAATATTTACAGCTTCAGTATTGAATGTTCTGATAGTTTTCTTGCTCTCCTTATACATAATTTCTCATGTACTAATTTTTCAAGCTTCATTGGTCTCCTCTGATTCGAGGATTTTTCTATGCACTTAGAAAAAAGAAAGGTATCAACTTGAAACAGCTTGCAGGAATAACGGACCTGTTACCCAAGATTGACAAAAATAGTCAAAATGATCATGTATAAAGCGGGAATTGAGTTTTTCAGATACCATTTCAGTATTTCTGATCACATGAGGCTTTGTATGCATGTTCATAAGAATGCTCTTTAATGAGTTGAAAAATTCAGTTACGGACCAGTTTGATTACATGCTTGAAACAGAGGCTGATTTGAATAGCTGAGAATCAATTCAAGTAAATATGAAATATAAAAGGCAGTTTTACTACGATATTATGAATCACCTTCATATGACTAATAGAAACTGAAATACCAGTCACATAAATAACTCACAAAGTAACGTGAGTTTTCCTGTATTTTTTCTAACAAATTCAGAGAGTGGATCCAATTTACGAAATATTGTTTCAGTTGCCCAAGGGAACAATGCTAGTCGACCATTAGGCTCTGGTTTAGCTACTTTAGCTGCTGTCGCAGACTCTCTAGCAATATGCCATGCCGACTGAAGACTTGGATGAACAGTGAACTGACGTAATGCCTAAAAATTATGAAGAAGAATTGTTGATGAAATGATGAATTTATACATTTTCAAATATTTATAATGTTTACATTATAAGCTTACATAGTAGTTGGTCTTTTAGCAATGAACTATTTACCAGAAAAACAAATTAGCATACAAACAAAGAAATCTGACCAGACAACAAATCACTTCAAAGTAGTTTAACCTTGTAATATCATATAGACAGAAAACAACAAAATTAAGATGTCAAAGTAAATAAGAAGGATAAGAAGGAAAAAAGGGTGGGGCAAGTAAACAAAAAGTAGTAAGAATTTTAAGCTTCAATCTCAGTTAACACAAACTTTATGAAGTTTAAAACCGCACCAGTTGACATTTCGACATGGTTTGAGAATTTTGAGCCTAAGGCTCAACAATGACAAGTTTAGTGGTTTCAGTGAACATCTTCCCCCTTTTAATTTATGGTTCGAGGTTAGTTTTGGAAGTAAACAGATTTAAAGGAGAGAAGTTCAATTTGAAATTTCGAAGATCTGATGAAAAGGAGCAGAAACTCAAAAGTAAACTTTAATCATGTAATGTGCTCAATTGAACTAATGTTGACCTAAAAGACTACTCAGAAAGAATGAAATAAATATGACACTTGAGCAGTGTAGTAGACTTTAATTTTGTTTCAGTTTGTTTAACAGTGCCCGTTGGTGATTTCCGAAGTTCTAATGAGAAGTCGTCACCAAGTAGAACATAAGGATAGCTACTCAAAGACGATATAGGATGAAGGTCGCGCTACATCATGGACTGACAGAAGTAAGAAATATGGGCCATTGGATTCAAACCCAGTGGTTCAATGGTAACGTGCTAACCGCGGAACCCAAAAGTCCTAGGCTTGATCCCTGGGGGTTCGGGATCATGGGTGCCCACTACTGAGAAGTCTCATACTAGAACGAAATACCTGTCCAGTGCTTTCAGGTTTCCGATGTTTCTCCAACTGATGTCAGTTCATGATGAATACCAACTTGAAAAATAAAAAAAAAGGTATAAAGAGTCACTGAAAAATCTATAGGTGAGGTAAGGCTTCGGATTATTCACTCTAATTCTTATAGCCTAAGCTATATGTAAAAGGTGACTTCCAACCACACATCGCTTGCGCCTAATCTATTATATAACGACTATCAACTAGATGTGAAAAAATAGAGCTTCTAAAAGATTTAACCTTTCCCTTTCAGAATCATGAAGGTAAGTGTTCGGTAATATGTTGGAAAGGTCACCTAATAGTACACTCGATATAACTGTCTTCATGATGGTAATTTAAATGGTAAATACGCATGGAAAATGAATTGCCATATCCCACCAAAACTTTCTAACAGGGTTCGAACCCGCCTTCGACATACATCTGAGACTATAGGGATTCGAATGAACAATCTGAAGCTTTGTATTCAAAAGGAATTTCTGCAGCCTCTACCACTGACCTGTCCAGGGAAGACTTACCTATAGGGTTTCTAAAATGCTCTTTTTAGCCTTTTCGTTTTTGTCCCCGTTTTCACACCACTACTATGTTGACGTTCAAACTTTGTTTATCCACTGCATTTATCCTTCAGTAATATGCGACTTTATTGTCCTTTTCCAAGCTCTGACCTACTTGGTTCGTTTGCACACCTACTTACACTCATTTTGGTGACTATTAGAAGAATCCAGGATGTGCGTTTCGTCTTATTCGGTACTCTCTTCAGCCAGAGATACCTGCACCCCAGTGAGTGATGTTGTTCCCACCAAGGATAGAAACCCAGTACCCTTCGCTCCAACCACTAGAGTGTTATCGACTAAGCCACTGGGGCACGATAGCCACATCTTGAAGCGAAGGGTATTGGGTTCGAGCCTAGGTGGGGACATCACTCACTGGGGTGCGGGTATATCCAACTGAAAAGAGTCCCAGATAGTGCGAAACACGCATCCTGGATTCCTCTGCTAGTCACCAAGATCAATACAACATCATGAATATCCGGCAGTATCGAGGCATCCGCATAGGAGACCATCTGCAAACAGAGGTCGAGCAATTCGGCCCTGTATAACAACGGGAAATTAAACGCTTAGTTTCAGTGAGTTAATTTGCTTGTAATGTTAGTAAGCTGTCAGCATATCGAAAGCCATTGAATAAAAGAAAGAAGAAAACGATATGCTAATTTATAAGAAACTTTAAATCACTAATATCCAAGCAGTTTTCTATTCAACTCTGAGAATAAGTTGCCAATGGACTCAACGATCATAAAACAAGCAACCATATAGTGAGTAAACTACTTACTATCAAAATGCCATACAACTGATTTTTCTCATCGAAACTGGTTTTAACTAGGAAAGAAAGCGTTAAAACTTTAACAACCACTCAGTGAAATATAACACAGAAGTTTATTAGTCTGTTATTAGTTTGTCACATGAATGTGCTATTGTGGCTGACTTTTAGCCATGTCACCAAGGCCCTCTAACCATTGATTCTTATCATCTAAAGGATCACAGCCAGGTAGTCTACATCTTTCTATACAGCTCAGACCAAAACTCAGACTTCACTGACTGTCACCATATTTTGATCTGATCACTATGAGCCTTCATCCAACTTAATCTTACTTCGCCTTACATTCTATATAAAGGAAGGCAGTGGCTCAGCATGCGTAACACATATCCAAGCCGCATTAGACGGAGAAGGTTTACAACCTTATCGACTGGATCACTTTTGTTGCCTAACCTCACCAGTGCTAACATGGTGATTTCAACACATGAACACATGTGAACAATGCTGAGAAGATACTTATGGACAAAAACCTGCAATCTTTTCGTATCTTTTGCTTCCAGTGGCCACGTTTGACACAATAACATTATAATATTACCACTTCTTAGTAAATGTCTGTTTATCCGCTAAGAACTTAGAGCGAATGCTACACTTGTCAATTATACTACAAAAAACTATAACCACAACAATAATCACATAAGAAGTGAATGGAGTACCCAGGTTTACTGAAATAGCACAGTAAGATGGAAATACCACGTTGGTTATTCAGCAACTTTGGCAAGAAATATATCGTATAAACATTAATAACAATGACACTAAGATAAGTTTCAATTACCCGGACTTTATCTTTAGCTTCCAGAACAGTTTGACGAAGGAAAGATTCAAATTCTTCACGACCAGAAAATAGTCGTAAACGATTTTGTGGAATTGTGAGAAAAGTCAATGGGCGAATAGTACCCAAAAGACAGACTCGAAACATGGGTACTGTTTCACCATCAAGACTGTATATCGGCTTCAAACCTACATAATAATAAATGGATATGTATGTTACAGTTGCTGGTATTGTTATAAAAGAATAAGAGGATTTGAATAATGATAAAAAATTAAAAATGGATACTAGATAAACATTCCTCTGATACAGAGGGAATAGAGTTAGGATACAGGAAACCATGTATCAAGGTGATGCGATTCAGTGTATTTGTTACAACTCTGAATAAGTCAATACACGCCTAGACATTTTTACTAATTTCATTCAGTGCTACAAGTCCACGGCATTACTACTAAATTACCTAGTCTGTAACCAAATCTCTGGAAGTAAACATTAAGTGGTAACCTACACACTGTTCTGATAATAATCTGTCAACTAACGAGTGCAATATGCTCACTTAGCAGAATAAAGCAACTACGTAGGGAACACATTGATAATTAAAGTAACACTTGCAGCTACACGCAGATCCGTAGAAACAGGTCACACATATATGATTTGAAAGCTAATGATACTTTTTGACCGTTCAAACCATAATATAAGGGGGTTTCGATCTAGAAATTTATTGTGCGAATGAAAAGCGTTTATGCTGTAAAGGCACATTTAAATACTTACCTACACTTCACATCATTTTACCCTACATTAGTTAATAAAGTAGACTTTTCAAAGTAACGGGATACAAAACTAACTAGCAGGACAAAGTCGGAGGGGAAAAATCAGGAAGATGAAAGACACTGCCTTTGACACTGTTTTCATAGTAAATGGAAATTATACCAGGTTCCGTCCTACCGGTTTCTCATCGAAAACAACCCTAGTATTCTCACTACTGAGCTGCACTCTCAATGGTCTTGTAGCTGTAGTTGTTCTACGCCCATTTAGGCGCAAAATATGTGTGATTACCGTGAAAACACGTGCTTCAGGAGTGGTAATCTCCCACCAACTCTTTTCAGCGATAACTAATAGCAACATGATCCATCTGTGTCCACCGCTGAGTTTGGGTAGATAGGCGCCACGTCAGATACTGTCTTTATGTCTGAAGTTCCTGCTAATTAGGATAAGGTGGTTGTTTTAGTACAGCTGTAGCAGGTGATCACCGTTATCTGTTCTTCCGGCCAGAATTTTGGAAGTTCAACTTAAGTGTCCTTTTGCCTGACTTAGCCTACCAACTTGTGCATTGAAATTACCTGCAAAAACTACCATGTCAGAGCGCTTAGCTTTCAGTAAGAGACTAGACAGTTTTACTTCAGTTTACTTCAGTTTTTTACTTCATCCGAAATTACAAAGTGATAACAGCGAGTCTCACTACTCTTAGCCTTCACTGTGCCATCTAGTCGAACAGCGCGCTTGTGGCTGTCAACTATGGTCCAGTTGAGCAGTGCACTTTCTGCCTTAGCCCTTGGTGCTGTCAAGACAGCGAAAACTAGCCATCGAATCTTTATACTCAAAGGTTGGGTTCTGCAGATTTATCATGCTGACTGAGTAAGGCTAAATGAATGTGTATGTTTCCCATAGATACAGAACACAACTATGGCCCGAGAAACCAAAATTTTGGCTACTGAAGCTTGTTATCCGATTCGGTGGACGGTGAAGACATTGAAAGTTCTATTGTATATTCTGGAACGCGGTTTCTGGATCCTGTTACATGAACTTGATTGGTCGTCGAGAGCTCCAAAGCCGTAAGAAATTGAAGACGATGCGAGAAAATTGATCGAGAGATGTGATGAAAGCTTAGAAGGCAAATATGTGCAAAGCTGACAATGATGTGGGGGAGCTTTAGTGCTGACAGAAGTGAGAGCGACTGACATATCCCAACTGCCCACATCCTGTAAAGTTGCCACTTAATGAGGTGCCTGGTAGAGAAATTGGATTAGTGGTATAGCGTGGCCACTGAGCACGCCAAACATCTGCTTAAAGCCAGTCATACATGGCCTTTCTGGAAAATTCTGGTTCGAATTTGATCTGCATTCAGCTATAAACCCATGCAACCGACACCAAAAGATCACAGAGCAAAGAAAGTGTGTCATTTCAGGGGTCGAAATTTCCTAACCCTCATTTCCCACAGAAAAAGAAGTGTCAACGTGGTACTGCTGGTCATCCAAGGGAAACACCTTACTGCTATTACAACCTTGTCCAGTCAGCAGCACGACTTCATCCTTGGATTCCCATCATGATGCGAAAATTCACATCGTAACGGTAACTATTTTTTTGCCTTGTCACTATTCAACAAACTTTCCTGGTTTGATAGGGCCTCGATGGAGCAAGCTATCCACCAGCAAAGCTTGTTGGGTCATTGTGATAAGCAAGCCACCCATCCACCATGTCAAAGCAGCAGGTATCTGTCTAACCGAAAGATGAAGTGCCCAGACTAATTAATTCTTTCTATGTTTATCAGTTTCAACTCCTCCTGTGTAACCAGATATATCGGCTGCTGCTCTAAGAATTTAATTTGACGTATTTATAAACACTTCCCGACGTAGTTAAGGGACGGTGTAATAAGGGCCGTTAATAGCTTCGTATTATTTAGCCATGCGGTAGACATGAATCAGTCATTCCCGATTTTTTTTATCGGGTTCTCATCATGTTGCCAAAGGTGACACGCTTTGAAGACTCAAAAGTGTGAAAGCGGCTTCAATTCATATGAAAGGTACTGAGATATGTTCAGAAAAAATAAATGTTGACGCCATAACTACCCAGGCATACCTTAGGATTAACAACTTCTTAAGCGTCTTACTACATGAAACCTAACTTTCAACTCCGACAGCGTACATATCCTTAGATTTAATCAGTTGAAACCATTTTACTTACATTCGTATGGGCTATTTTTGTGCGCCTATATATTTACCGACACACAATCAGTATTCCTCAAATAATCTACCTTTGATTATTGAACCTTAAACAGGCAGCAATAACAATAATAATAATAATAATAATAATAATAATAATAATAATAATAATAATAGTAATAATAATAATGGAAACGCTGGAAAATTACGTAGGATTCTGAGAAGGCCGGAAGTACTAACTTATACCTCAAATAAACTGACTGAGAAATAAGCCTGGTAAGTTGAACGATTCTATTACGCTAATGAAGTAAAATAATTTGGTTTACCACCTCCTTTGCAGCGATCGTAACGTTAAACGTACATATTACAGCAGTTAACCAGAGCTAACTAAGCTACCCAAGCACAGAAACCTAATTAGATCCAGATCACTAGACTTGTAAGGCAGGGAATTTCGGAGTTAACCTGCTCAGTTATAACAATATACACAATCACACAAAAGAATGGAACAGTGAGTCTGAAAAATGAACTTAGTAAGATGGAAGAAGAGATTGGTAATTCAGTCTTCTCTTATCAAACTAATGCTAAATACAGAAAACATAAATGATTCAGTATCACACTGAGACATCTGAAGAATTCTAGTATCCCTATCACAAAGGATGACAGAAAACTAAAACTACATAGACATCTCAGAGTTGTGGAATTACTTTGATATGATCGTAAATAATCATATCCATAACATTATCTGGTAATTACTATCTATTGACATACTTGTTATTCTCCGTTGTTTTGTTGGATCGAATTGTTCGACCTCTGTTGGCATATGGGCTCCTATGCAGATACCCCGATATTGCCTGAATGATTATGATAAATTGGTTGGTTGTGGCTAGCAGAATCGGCTACCTTTCCTTCGTGGCATAGTGGATAACGACTTGGCGTTTGGAGCGATGGGTACGAGGTTCGAGTCCCAGTGGGAACAACATCACTGGGGTGCAGGTGCATCCAGCTGACGAGTCCCAACTAGGACAAAACGCGCGTCCTAGATTCTTCTGCTAGCCACAACCAACCAATTTATCATAATTATCTGATAAATACGTTTCACTGTATGTAATATACAATGAACAAACTAAAACGAGATTACACGTTTTGATGGTGCTCAAATTTCAGCCTTAGTTTCATGATAACGATGTCATTCTGGTCAGTGGATCTCTCTGTAACTAATCATTAGACCGCAGAGACTCAGCATTATTTACATGGAATCGAACCACACTTAATATCCAAGATGTTACCACATGCCTGTAGAATGCTCAGTGGACAAGGTCGAAATTGAACCCACTTACCTATAGTAGGAAGTTGCGTAGCGAAACGAATGCACAATATCTTTGGAGTTGTTGGCAGAAAAGTATTTTCGCGTTATGAAAGACCAATTCTTGTGTTCAACGAACTTATTAAGATTTTGTCATGTATTAGTTTGAGGAAATTTGACTGTTATGACGAAAAATAAATTGGTATGACTTGATATCATGAGCTTGGACTGACAACTACGTAACCCAGAAATAACATCCCAGCAACTACAGAAACAACTAATCAACTTTCTCGATTTACGTCAGAAAAGTAGTTTTCACAAAAGCTGAGAAACCTAGTAGACTATTCTAGTGGTTGATAGTGGGGCCTTTGCAGTCACTCTAACTTTTACACTTCCCCGTGATCATAATTTCCTGTACACCTCACTGTCTGGATACAGCTCACCTTGTCTACGCCTTGCCGATGCTTATGAGACACTCACTGAAATGAACCCAAGACGAGTTAGTATTCGCAACCCTTCGACTGTCAATTCTTCTTCCCACTCTACAATAATAAAAGGTAAAGATTATCGGCTTCCTACCCTCGCATTTTGTATGATGTGAGTCACACATATGTACAACCGAGTTATATGAACACAATACACCATAATTCATAAAGATGAAATAATTGATTTTATAACCTCGCCTGGTTAACTAGTTTACTAGCCGGTCCTAAGCCCCCATAAAGAGGGAAGGTTGGGCATAGGGCTAGCAACCCTACCCCGTAAAACAAATCTAACCGCTAAACAAACTTCAAAGCACAAACAAAATATAAAAAATGAAAACAAACTTATTCCCCGCTGGAATCGGAGAGGCGAAATGACGCCAGTTGGTGAAAGCCTTCGGGAAGCCAATTGGCCAATGTGTCTCCTCTCCTCCGATGAAAGCGAAAGTAAACGTGGGGACATGGAATGTCCTCACCATGTTTGAACCCAGTAAGGCAGCCCAGATTGCAAAGGAGATGAGAAGGTATAACATCGAAGTGCTTGGGATTTGCGAAAGCAGATAGAATAGGAGTGGACTCTCCAAACTGTCAACTGGAGAATCAATAATCTACTCCGATATTGTCACCCACACGACAACCACGAGCACACTGAGTTATGGAGTGGCTATCATGATGTCCCCAACAGCATCGAAGGCTCTCATGCAGTGGGAACCAATCTCCTCCTGCAGGATCATGACAGCAAGATTCAACTCAAAAGGAAGGAAGGTCACAATCATACAATGTTATGCACCTACAAATAATGCAGAGCAAGAGAAAAAGGAGGATTTCTACAGACAACTTCAATCAACACTGGACAAAACCTCAGTTGGCGATATCAAAATTCTAATGGGCGACATGAATGCCAAACTGGGAGGGGACAACACGGGAAGAGAACTAACCATGGGTCGAGAAGCGCTCGGTGAGGTGATGAATGAGAATGGAGAATTGTTTGCAGAATTCTGCTCATTCAACGATTTGGTGATTGGAGGCAGTGTGTTCAGGCACAAAGATATCCACAAAGCGACATGGATTTCACCAGATGGACACACTAAAAATCAAATCGACTTTATCTCAATCTCGAGAAAATGGAGACGCAGTCTACTTAACACAAGGTGAAGAAGAGGAGCAGATGTAGGTTCAGACCACTATCTAGTGCAAGGAACCTTCCAAATCAAGTTAAAAGCCTTCAAGGAAGCTGGTGATAGACCTCAATTCAAGTACAACACTCGGAAACTGAAGGATGAAACTACAAAGGAGATCTTCACGTCAGTCAGCCATCAAGACAAAATGGGAGATATCGAGGAACATTGCTGAAGGAACCTGTGTGGAAGAACACTGGAAGTCTTTGAAAGAGATGTGGAAAGAAACCTGCACAACAGTATTAGGAAGGAAGAAGAAAGAAGATAAGGAATGGATCTCGACGGATACATGGAAGCTGATAGAGGAGGAGAGGAGGATGATGAAGCAGAAGATAAACCAGTGCATGGATGCTCAACGACAAGAGGAACTGAGCACAATGTATAAAACACTGGACAAAGAAGTGAAGAAGAGTGCACGCAAAGACAAAAGACACTTCTACGAAACACTGGCAAGTGAAGCAGAACAGGCTGCAGGCTGGTAAGAGAGACCTGACGACATTGTATCAAATAACCAGGTTGCTATCAGGGAAGAGACCAACACAGATGAAACCAATAAAAGATGATGAATGAAATTTAATTACGAAAGAAGAGAAACAGAGGAAACGATGGGCCGACCACTTCAAGAAGCTCTTGAATCACCCACCACCACCTGCACTTCGTCCAGAAATACCACCTGCAGCCGCTGAATTACAAGTGAACATAAATCCCCCAACGAAAATGGAAGTCCTGAACGCCATAAAGCTACTGAAATGCGAGAAAGCAGCAGGACCAGATGGAATACCGCCAGAAGCACTGAGAACAGATGCAGAGACAACAGTGGACATGCTCACACCACTATTGCAGAAGGTGTGGAAGGAAGAGAAGGTACCTGACGATTGGAAGAAGGGTTACCTTGTCAAACTGCCGAAGAAAGGAGACCTCAGTGCTTGCAAGAACTGGCGCGGAATCACTCTCCTGTCCACCCCAAGTAAAATATTAAGCCGCATCATCCTGGAGAGGCTTAAAGATGCACTGGATTCAAAACTGCGACCGGAACAGGCAGGCTTCAGGAAGTACAAATCATGTGCAGACCAAATTGCAACGCTACATTACGCATCATCATAGAACAGAGCGTAGAATGGCAATCAGCTCTATACCTCAACTTCATCGACTTTGAGAAGGCCTTTGACAGCGTCGACCGAGAAGTAATTTGGAAACTGCTCCACTACTACGGAGTACCGCAAACCTTTATCCGCCTCATTCAACAACTATATGAAGATGCCACATGCCAAGTAATTCACAATGGGAAGCTCAGTGATGCTTTTGAAGTGAAGACAGGAGTGAAACAAGGTTGCCTACTATCCCCCATGATATTCCTGATTGTGGTCGACTGGATCATGCAGCAAACAGTAGGCAGCGAGAAGAGGGGGATAAGCTGGACGGCGGAAAAGAACCTAGAAGACTTGGATTTCGCCGATGACTTATGCCTAATGTCACATAAACTTGAAGATCTGCAGGCAAAAAATAACAAGTTGATAGAAGAGGCAGCGAAGACGGGACTTCAGGTGAATATAGAGAAGACAGAAGTGATGAAGATACCGCACCACCACCATCAACAACAACAACAACAAACTCCAATCACCGTCAACGGGAGAAACTTGAAGGAAGTAACCTCCTTCACTTATCTAGGAAGCACTGTTTCAACTACAGGCGGGACGGACGAGGACGTCAAAGTCAGAATCGGAAAAGCAAGACAGGCGTTTATTAAGCTGAAACCAATATGGAGATCTTCTACACTCAGCATGTGGAACAAGATGCGGATTTTCAACACCAACGTCAAGTCAGTGCTTGTCTATGGCTCAGAGACTTGGTGCGTTAAGGAGGCATTTCCAATAAACTACAGACATTCATCAACAACTGCCTACGCCGGCTCGTTACTGAAGATCAGATGGCCAGAAAGAATAAGCAACAAGGAACTCTGGGAACGAACCAACGAAGCAAGAACCTATCACGCAACAAATATGCAGGAAGAAGTGGAGATGGATTGGCCATGCACTGAGAAGGCCGACTGAGGACATCACGCGTCAGGCCAGTCACTCGAGTGGAATCCCCATGGGAAGCGACGAGTTGGACGTCCGAGGGTGACATGGAGGAGGTCGTGCGAGGAGGAAATGAGAGCTTCTGGGCTGTAGTGGGACCAGGTTCAAAAGATCTCAGAGAACAGAGGTCACTGGAGGCGTGCTACTGAAGCCCTATGTTCCACTAGGAACCCAAGGGACTAATAAGAAATAAAAAAAAATAATAAATTGATTTTATACACAGAAATTGGGACAATCCACGATCATTGATTTCAGGCAATATAGAATTATTTTCCAACCATGAAGTATACGAAGTTGGGTGAAGTCAAAAGAAAGCTCTTGAGCTGAGCTATACAACAATGCAATAAACTAAAACCTAGGTGAAGGTTCAGTTATAATAAATACAATAATACCGTTGATAAAACTTTTCTGATATTCATATAATCATTTCTCCACTCCCTTTACAAAAACCCGACTTTCTGATGAAATTTTACTTATTCGGTGTTAGTGAGCAAGTGTTCGACTAAAAACTAAATTAAACGTATAAAAGCATCTAACTTTTAGCCGTTACTACCTCTTTAAAAAACTCCAAGTGCATACGATTTACTAGAAAAGTTAAACGAAGTGCAGGTAGAAACGTGTTGATATTTTAAGACAAACGTTCATGCATCCCAAGCACAGAATATTCACTAGTTAAATATAGAAACTTACTAAGACCTTTAGCCGGACATCCCTTCGGCCTCTCGACTATTATGGCTGGCCACCATGGTAAGTTCTCTGGTCGAGTCGGATAGGCCCATACTAACTCTCCAACTTGCCATGATTCCCGACGGTAAGTTAGTCGGATGGGTGTGCGACTAGATAACTTTGAATATAGCAGCTTGCGACTGACTGCTTTCGCCAGTAAAGTCTTCTTACGAGCAATAGAAGTTAGACTGCTTTGTGGAACATGAGTTTTGTTGAAGCTAAAACAGTCAAATATGTCTCAAAATAAAACACGATAGATATCAAACGCTTTTCAAATCTACGAAACTTGATAGCTGTAACACGTGACATGGAGTAAGTTAAACTAGATTTCCTAGTAGTAGCCCAGACGTTAAGTGTTCGATCCTAGCAGCTTTTATACTCAGCATTAGTTGGTGACAATAAAACTGGTTGAAAGAGTAAGCCAATTTATGACAGTGCTCGAAAATGAACGATAGATTGTCCAGATAATTTCTTATAGTGTTTATTTTATTTGAGTTAATGTTGCAACACAACTTCCTAGCCAAAACTTCATCAATCAAGTTACTATATCTGTGATGCACCACTTGATGCCCTTATTATACAGCATTTTTTAAGGGAGAATAATCAGTCTCAAACATTGCCATGATACTGGGAAGGATGAAGGAGTACTCTTTCGTTAAAAGGCAAACTATTTCTGAGTAAATCTAGAATATGCATTACTAAAAATTTAAATATGTTCAGAGGCTTATTGGGTAATACATGGCGGAATTGAAACATGATATCCCTACCTTGCTTTACAGAGTAATTAAAGCGTTTAATTGATGATAAGCACACGTACCAGCTAAAGTTAACGTCACGTTACTGTGAATAATACAGCGAAACTAAGTTAAACGAGAATATTCGGTCGCAGAGTCTTACATTTTGGTATTAAACTTCATATGTCTCATAAAAGTGGGTTTGAGAGACTTCATATCTTCTGTCGTTTCTTCAGCTCTACTTACTTCTTCAGAGCTACTATCATGATGAGAAAGCAGAAATGGTTGAGGTTTGTGTTCCGGTTCATCACTAAGTGAATCTGAAGACACAGAGTAGTGAGACAACGATGGACTCATTTCCGGTGAACATTCAGGCACATTTGAAAACCATTTGATGCTCGCTTGTCTCCAAAAACCATTGATATTGGTAAACATAACAGTTTCCTGTGGAGAATGAGTGAGATCTTCTGAAAACTTGGAGGATTCAAGTGAAATTTCTATGCATTCTGAATCTAAATCTTGGAATTCAGGTGTATTTGGATATGAGGTAGGTGTCACTGAGAATTCTTCACTATGGTTACCGGACGATGAGGACACTTCGTAACATTCTGAACCAGCGGACTGGCAAGTATCTGCAACAGAATCTACAGACGACATATCTAAAAAGAAGAAAGTAAAACCGATTATATGTAAACTGCTAGGTGAAATTGAAAGAAACTTATACTGACCGGGTCGTAATAAAACTTCTCAATGTAAATTCCTTATTTTTTAAGTTTGACATGTTATATATGATACCTTTTGCTAACAACGACTACGAACAGTAAGCCTAAGGACGTACTCAGCATCTAATGTTTATGAAATATCACTTTTCAGCCGTCAAATCCAAAAAAGTAAAGTATCCATCAGAAGTATTAGAAAAAAATATTGTACACGAATATCGAATGGAAATGAAGTGAACAGACACACAACAGTTGTTACACTGCACAACGGCAAAGAAAGTCGAGGCCAACAAAAGTAGGACCATATTCAGAAAAAACAAGAATATCAGAGAACACGGAACAAGTAAATGAAGAGTATAAAGAAGTCATTGATTCCTTCAGTACTTACTAGTTCCAGAACTCTAGTCAGTCGGTCTATATCAAAATGGGACCTTGCACTACTACGTAAGGTCTCCAGTTGCCACACATATCAGCATACCAAGTGAGAATGCACTAAGATGAGAAATGGGGAAGAAATAAACTAAAAGTAGGAGGGAGTTATAGGAAGAGAGGATAAGGGAGTAAAACGAATAGGGGAATGGAATACGACAAAGGTGAAAATAATGCCATGATGCGTGTGGACCACTGAGATCGATCGTGAGCCAAAGTGTCTAGTCTTCAACCAAAGATTACGGTTGTCATGAACCCCAACTGGGAAGTTTCTATTTCCCCACCTGGTTCAGAGCAACCGTGAAAAGCTTCAGAGACTAATGACATGCTTTAGTTCGACCGCTTCTAATCTTCTTTCAACTTTCATCTACTTCAACCAGTACGACGAGACAGATGGTAACTAGGCGTGCGTAACACTGTCCCAGCCAATTTAGATGATAACGGTCTGCAACTTCATCAACAGGCTTACCTTTCTTACTTAAAACTCTCCGTTTGACATATACATTTCTTATACAATGGTTCCTAGACACAAGGCCTATATTAAGAAGAAAAAGGTAGTCGAAAACCTGAAGCCAACTCATTTCCTTCACATCTAATGGCCATGTTCAAGAGCAATATAGTATAATAGTGAGAATCTCTTAAGAGTATGTACATCCTTAACAGACGGTCGACATAATACCCGCGCCACACTTGGTGTAAGCTGTATATGTTCAGATTTAGTTGGTTCTTGACCCATCAGAACTCAACCACTTGACGGCATCACCATCTTACACTCAAGTAGGTTAGTTGACCCAATCGGAAAGGTATCTACGGAATTTCACCCCAAAGAACCAACGACGGTGTTTGTCTGTTGCTCCGACCAACACTAACTTTAGGCATAAAGAGAGACACTGTCTCTTTTAGCGCCCGCCGACATCAACGACTGACACAGATAGATCATATTAATGTAAGCCATCGTTGGAGAGGATTGGTGGGGGACTGTCGCTCTTTCCAGAGTACCAGTTTGGATTTGATCACTCGCTTGTACGGGTCCGTGTGTCTGCCCCTTACTGGTCGCAGAAAACAAGATATAGTAAAGCCTGTCTATGGTCGATTGAAAGATGAAAATGTGAAGTCCAAATTTAAGGAAGAAATAGTTAAGCATTTATCTGAACATGATAGCAATGTTCATCCCGAGGAAACCTGGCGTGATATTTAGTCTGCTGTAGAGAAGGCAGTAAAGACACTTGATAACCTAACCTACACACGAAAGTTAGCAAACGTCATTGGATTCCCGCGAAGTCATCCGAACTGATTGATGCGAGAAGACTGATTCCAGCTGGTTCTGACCACGACGAAGAGCCAAAGTAGCTTAAATGTAAATTGACCAAGGGTCTTCACATCGATCACAAGAAGTGGTGGGTGGCGAGAGAGAGAGAGAGAGAGAGAGGTGGAAAACGAATCAGTGTTGAGTAGTACCTGGCAACTGCTTAGGCTTCTTAAAGATACCGGCAGGAAGAAAACGATGGTGAGCGAAACCATCACCGGAAAAGATGAGACGCTGACAACCTCTCAGGACAGGAGACTAGAACTTTGGACAGAACACTTAAAACTATAGTGCAACTGACCCTCAGAAACGCTTCAGTTGCCCAACATCCAGCCTGAACCTAAATGAAACCTAGATGTTGGTCCTCCAACTCTCTTTGAGAAGGCTGCTTTGAACGCGAAACGATGCAAAGTAGCAGGATCTGACAGTTTGCAAGGATGGAGGTAGGAAATTGCTGAAAAGTCTGACGGAAGTACTAGGCGGTGTATGAGAATCAAATGTAGCACCGTCAGATTGGTCTACTTCTCTGATCATCCCAGACCATAAGAGAGAGGTCTTGTGACAACCATAGAAGAATTAGTTTGACTAATATTGTGTCCAAGATCCTAGGGTCTATAGTTACCCAAAGCCTAACTGGAGTTCGAGAACAGCAAACTTGAAAAAAACAGCCAGGTTTCAGACCTGGTCGGGGCTGTATCGATCATATTTTCGCCCTCAGACAGATTTTAGGCATACTTACCAGAGGCTGACATGCCGTATTTCCTGACCTGAAGGCAGCATTCAGACTCTGTCGACTGTGAGGTCTTGTGATAGTGTCTAACTGAAGGGAGCACCAAGCAAGTAGATAACGCCAATCACGGCTATGTGCTCGGACTCACACAGCCGACGGAGAGTTGTAAAGTGAGTAGACGACAGTTAATGGTTTCCGTCAGGAATGTTTACTGTCATCGTTTTATTCTCATCATAGACGTATTAATGAACATAACCTTATGTACGTCTGACTTCACAGGAATTGACCTACTCCCTGGTGGTCATCTGATTGAATTGGAGTATGTAGATGATATCGTCATGCTAGGTGAAGATACTGACAAATGCAGAGCTTTGTGAACGCGTTGAGCAGAAATCTGCGTTTGTTTGACATACGTTTCACAACTGTCAAATGTAAAATGAAGCTCAAGGACTGCCTGTAACTACTCCCCGTTCAATGATAGGGAGTGAAGAACAGGCTGGCTGCTAACGAAACCTCAGTTTGGATACAGAAGGCCCGTTCGACGTTCGCCAACTTGCATCACTTGTGGTACCGACTTGCGAGATATCCGACTACCTACCAAAGGACAAGTATACTACACTGCAGTCTATTCTGTCCTGTTGTATGGCTGAGACAAGGCCGTTAAAATTAAACAACATGAAGGGTTTTAATCATAGCATCGAGCGTGGTAAAACCACCTTGTGAGCAGTGTCGATGTCAGGCAAAGGGTACTAGGCAAGACAGGCAGTTCAATTGATGAGGTTTTGAACCTTAATCAACTAAGATGGCTTGGACATGCACTGCGCATGCCGAATCACTGTCTATCTCGACGTGCCAGGCTAGGTTAAGTTGGATTATGTTGGAAGAACCAGTTGGTGAAGTCTCTGATTGTTGAACTGAGTCATGTGGGGGAGATGTATACTATGTGGTTGTGGTCCGTGAGACGATCGGAATCAGTGGTTGAGGACTCTTGGTGACATGGATAAACATCGGTCACAATGGCGTACATGTATTCACTCCCTGACATCTAAAGCTTGAATATGTGCACCAACATTTATCTTCAGACTGTTTATCCTCTTCCACAACTTTATCTACTTTGATGTCTGTCTTATTCTATCGACCTGTTCTTTTTGAAGTGTGACAAGTTGATCTGATGCACCTCTGTGCAATGTTCTACGTCGATTTTGTCAGTCAGTCACGTAAGTATCTATACGGTAATAAATAGTGCAGATCACTTGTTACAAGTTGTACTGGGCCACACAGTGTAAGGACTAATGATACTACCTGATACCCAAACTGAAGTAGGTGGAGCATGTTTAGAACATAGGACTTATTGCTTGAAAGTCTAACTAAAACGGACCAGACATATCCTCAACAAATACCTATGACAAGTACATATGTGATTAGATTGTACTGCGCAAATGAGATTCACAGCAATTCAGAAAGCATATGTCAATTCATGAAGCAAGCAATGAGCCAAACCTAATACTTAACGTCTAATAACAGGCTGTCCATATCTTGGTAAATGAAATCTGGTTCAATCCCGGGACCTACCATAAGAAAGTTGAGTGTTTCGACCAACAAACAACATCTCTGCAAACACACTGCGCCGTCCAAACAAATTACTTCTTAGTTTGTTGAGATTGAGGAATACAACGGTCCTACTAACTTCAAAGACCTAATCATTCAGTAGTTCGAAAAGCTCATGACCCATTTACCGAATACACTTCTCTTGGTGTCACTTCCCTCATTCTAAATGCTAAGCAAGTAGTTTCTTATTACTAGCTTTATAAACAATGACTTAACTTAAATTGAGTCTTTTTACAGTTTCACTGCTAGACTAATCTGATACTAGGTTTGCATAGCTCGACACAATGTAGACCGAAATGTCCTGAAATGTTTAAGACTGGTATGCGAAAGTGAATAAAATCATGTTTGGAATGGTTCAGGTTGTTTGTGGGAAGGTTATGATTTTCCATCGGTCAAACTAAACCTTTCGTAAGCCCTGTAGCCAGTTTCTTCTAATCCTACCAAAAACACACTGTGAAGATTTATGGGACTTAAATTAAAATCATAAGAGATGAGTGTGATTGACTTACAAATAAAAAGATTGAACGCTTTTATTTGTTGTCAATCACGGAAAGAACAGTAAAGATTATAGCTATTGTCACAAAACACAAAATAAGACTTTTTTGATCATTAAAGTTGCGATTACTTTCCTCTTTTCAAAAGTGATTTCAGAGATACTAGCGCTTATTTGAGGAGGTAGTTTATGGTTCTTTCATTATGTAAGTTGCTGTTTCACGAACGAAAATGTTGACCTATATCATAAATTTTTTGAACAGTATTGTTTAACTCTACTACAGAAGGTTTAGCGCGGTAACTATTTAGTACACAACAAGATACATGACATAAACATGCGTAGATTTACAATCATATCTTAAGAAACAGGTTAGGCGGAGATTAGCGTCCAGACTTCGCAGACTACCGAAAACAATACCAATTACATAGTTAGTTTTGAGAGATTACCGTGGTGACACTTGTTTTTACTTCAGTGAACACAGTTTCTCATAACTACTAGGTTCAGGTATAATTGCTAGGCACTAGCAAAGGAAAAAGAAACGCGGAAAGGGAGTCAACAACCTTTTGCAAATCCAGGGAGTAGGTAATGAGCTGTACATATTTTGTGAGGACTAATTATGCTGCCTGGCTGCCAAAACCTCGGTAAGTGGGACGGTGTTCAAACCCGTGACCTAGTGGTTGAAAGTCAACTCCCTGAACAGTTGACCCACAGCTCCAGGCACTAGCAAAAGCACTCGATAAAAAATACATTGACTACTAGAACTGAGTTGTGCTGAAGTTGTCTTCATTTATTGTAGTTGGTTCCGTCGTACCTCCGGAACAAGACACGAAATAAAAAACAAACTCGAAATTTCGCGAAACCTCATGATCACCTTTAAATTCTTAGAGAAATATGGATTCGCCTATTCATCAACAAAAGGTAAAAAGCATCTGATGCAAACAGCTCTTTTGGAAGTTGAAAGTAGGCTCGGTAAGAAAAAAGGAAACATTCTTTCCAACAGGTGCTAATACAGACATGAAGTCCTGAAAGTGACGTGCTGTAGCCAATAGTTGTGTACTGACACTGATAAAACCAACGTAGAACCTCGCATACAGGTGCCTTGCTTCAAGTTGTCACACAGCTGTGTATATAAACGGACTGGGACATACAGTGAACAATGTGAATGCTGTGGACAATCTCTTGGTTTAGATTCTCAAAGTAAGACACCACCACCCAATATAAAATGCTACCATTAATGAACAGCATGGGTCCACAGTTACATTAAATTTGTCTGGGATCCTAAATTATAAGACTAAAAGTTAACATAATCAGTTCGGGAAAACTGATATGTAGAATAAGGAATCCTAAGAAACCTTTATCGTAGCCAGCCTAACTGTTCCGCTTTTAGGTTCATCTAAAATGTTACTGAAGCAGAAAAATGTATGGTAAATCCGCTACTCCTTGAGAGGAATGTCTATGAAAGCGTGGTGCGAATGTGTAACTAAGACCATTCAATGTAGCAAAGGTTTATTTACCGACCAGTGAACATATTCCAATACTTAGTCGCTAGAACCTCAGTGGAAAGGGCTACTTCGAGAAAGTAGGTCTACCAGTTCCAGATTGACTTCAGACTAACAAGATATAGCCTTCGAATGACATTAACTAATCTGAGGTCTGTAAGCACCATAGTGAAGACAACGTAAGCTGTTGGCAAATAAGTGATAAATTGCGTCAGAAAACAACATGCAGGAAATGACATAATCTTTCTATTGCAGGTCTTTCTTGGTAGTTCCTCTGACTTAAAACTGCTCAACAGAAACAGTATAGAAAGGTTATCAATCCCGTAGTATTACTTGTTCGGTAACCAAGGTTTACAAATATGCTAGTACACGTTACTTGCATGTACATATGTTGGCAACTAATATGTTTCCGATATACTTAGACTAAACCGTAAGCCATAAGAAATATACGCGCATGTATAACAAGTATTACCTCACATAATACGCTTACCTACAAATATGCATTGATTTAACACCGGCAATACAATTCACTTGGCCATTCAAAACCTCACCATTGCCAGACAGTATTAACAATTCATTGTTAACTGTACGTGAAGAACTGCAACCACACATAATACTAACAATATATGATATTTGAAAACCTAGATAAAAACAACTTTTCAACTGTTTTATTTCTTTTATAGGTTATCCTAGGGGAAATTTTGACTTGAGTAAGCAAAGAAGCTTACATAAACTAAGGCTAAACTAACATAAACCACACACTATAAAGTACTGTCTTAGTATGGAGTAGTAGACAAGCGCTGGTTTCGATTTACTACATGCTAAAAATATGTTATATACACCGCCATTCACACAGCAGCAAGCAATCAAATCAGAAGAAATTATTCCATGTGAGAACTTTTTTTAAACATCAAAACTGCTTGACAAATTAATCTAAATTAGCCGAGATTTCTGGCACGACGAATGCCTTCCCCTGTTTCTGGAACTCAGCTCTAACCAAAAATGTAATCAGTATAAAACGTTTACCTCAAGTGGTGAGTAAACTCATCATCCACAATATCGTCGTCCCAGTTATCTTCCCAAACTGTAGCTTCTTCAAAAGCACGAACACCAGTGCATGCTGAGAAAATTAAGACATACTCTAAGAATTACCATGTGCTGGGAACTCTTCAAAGTCGTCATCTTCCTCTAACATTGCTACATCTACCTTTTCAGAAGGCTTTTGATTCTTTTTATCAGCAGCATCCTCTTTAGACTTCCCCTTGACTTCGTTGACTGTCATTAGGTACCGAAATATTTCAGAACAACCACCAGACTTCACTACAAGGTCACATGATAGGCATTCCGTATTTCAGTCAAACTTCAAACTTCTTGTTGTAGAATTAGCGAACTGCTGTCCCTTGGGTTCTACGTCTGTCTTATTGGAATACTTTATGAGTTTGGAATGGTCACAATTATCTTTCTGGCTCTGAAAAACCTGAAAGGATGGAGATAAGACTAATTAATTAATCTGGTAACCAGGTAAGATGACTGTAGGCTGTGTTAGTCCTTTCAGTATTCGCTTCCATGAAGATCCATTTTTCCTCTGAATGTGTTCCTCAAAAGATCTACTACCAGCAGTTCCAAACGATCCAAATGGTTGTTGACGGAATAGCTTTCACTAAACTGGCTTCTGCGTCTACAATCCGTGGATCACTATTCCTTGTGGTTGTTAACCTGTTGTACAGGTGAAGGAAAACGAAAAAGTGGCGGTTAAAATGTGAAACTTCAATTAGTTCTGAGCAGATCCCAGACACACGTTAAGTGGATATCCAGTAGGCGTTTATAGGATTCAGACGAATTAGCTTGCATCACATCTTCAGGAAGACAGTTCCAGGGTTCAACAACTCTTAAGGAATAGCAGTTGTGTCTGACATCTAACCTGCTATGCTCCAGGTTTGGTTTCTGTGTGTGTTTTCTAAGATTAGTGCTACAGCTAAGATTTGATAAGTGACTGAGTGGGTGGCCAGGCGTGCTCATAATGTTGTAAGTCATTATCAAGTTACCTCTTAGCCCTCTGAATTCCGGAGGAAACAGATCCAGCGCGACCAGCCGTTCTTCATATGTTTTGGGCCCAAGTCCTTGAGCAGATTTTGCTGAACGCCTCCGGCCGCGTTCTAAGCTTAGTTTGTACTTCTGGAGATAAGGGGGGAAGACAATAGTTCCAAACTCCAGGTGAGGCCATATGAAGCTGTTGAAAATTTGGTGGAAGTACTTATGATCGAGTAGTCCGAAAATTCGTCTGAAAGTTACTAACCCGAATTCCCACGAAGTGCGTCTCTGTCACAGTTGGCATAAGATTTTAAGTCTTAGGGGACTAACACTCCCAAATCCTTCCAAGCCAGGGACGCTCAAGTTCCATGCCGTTGAGGCTGTATACATGAGATGTATCATGTTTAACGTGTATCGCCTTGCATTTCTCGGGATTAAATGCAAACCCGTTGTTGACTGCCCAGTTGTGAAGTCGAGTCAAGTCCTCCTGTAGAGAAACACTGTCTTCTCCCCTTTTAATTTCTCTCCAGAGTTTCATGTCATCGGCAAAAAGGAAGGATTGCGGAAGAAACCTGTCCGGACAAATCGTCTGTGTGTATTAGAAAGAGGAGAGGCCCTAGTACTGAACCTTCGGGAACACCGCTACGACATTTCGTTTCTTCAGATATAGAGAAACTCACTCGTACTCTAAATGAACGGTCCCGCAGATATGAAGACAACCAGTCAATGAGTGGAGGTCGAATCCCTATTAATTTCAACTTATCGATAAGGCAGTCGTGATTCACACTATCACACGCTCTAGCAAAGTCTAGGCAGATAACATCAATTCGTCCCCAACGGTCAACAGTGCTAGTCCACCTATCTACTGCAGTGAACAACTTGGTAATGCAAGGGTACCCTTTTCGAATCCATATTGTTGGGGCGCAAACAAATTTGTCTTACTAAGGCAAGCCCTCAGCCCATTGTATACTAACGATTCTGCTACTTTGGAAGGAATGGATAGGAGTGTCACCGGTCTGTATTTCTTTGGATTGCTTCGCTGACCCCCTTTGAAGATTGGCGCCATGTTGCCCAGCTTCCAAGAATCAGGTACTATCCCCTGACTCGAAGAATCCTTAAATAACCTACTTAAAGGTTCGGACAAGATTGAAGCTCTCCCCCGCAATACCAAGGGATGAATTTTACCTGGTCCCGGAGAGGTGTCTTCGGTGAGCCGTAGCAGTTTGCGCTGTACTAGCTCAACGCTTAGGCCGACGATCGAGAGTCCTACTTCGTTAGTAGGATATTCGTAAACTCCTTAGTAGATGGACGATGACGAAAAGATTTGCAGGTACTAGTCGACCAAGAGCCCAGTTGCTTTATTGTCACCATTAGTCAGTCCATTCGCACCTAGTAGTAGACGGACTCCAGCTTTAGTTTGTCGGAATGAAGCAGGGTAGCCGAAGAGACCTCCCGGCTTAGAAACAAACATGTTTACTAGCCCGGCTTGATGCCGCCGCGGATTAGCTGTCAGTGCCTCCGTACATATGTTTCTTATCTGTTTGGATTGTCTGTAAGTATATTCGTGCCAATCATTTTGTGTTCAGTTCAGTGGCATCCCTTTAATCCATATAGTTCGGGAGTGCAGCTCTTTAATACCTTGATTACAAGAAGCACTTCGGTCTTGAAAGTTCCTTTAACGAGTTTTAGTCAGTGATCCCATCATCGACAAAACCATACCCCAATGGAGGAGTCCGACGGTTCCAAACCGTTGTCGATGGAACAAAAGAAACATTCTCTTGACTGGCTTTCGTGTCTAGAATCAGCCGGCCACCAATTCTTGTGTGAGGGCCTACGTATGGAGACAAAGAGGAGAAAAATACATGAAAAAACGACCGGGCTACCAGTTTGGAAATTCACTCTGCGACCCTATGTAAACTATTATTTGAAACTCAAGGGGCACTCACTGTATGGACCAGATAATGAATTGGGGGGATTGCAAGCCTTAACAACTGCTAAGGATTAAGCGTTTCGCCTGATTTCTCACCTATTGTGTTTACTTTCATACTTGCGGGTGTTCCTGTTTTCATTCTTATTAGAAGCTAGCCACACCAAACGGTGATGCGGATGACCTGAGTTATTTGAAGTTTACACACCATAACTAAGTCATCCATCAATCGATTATGTTCCGTGGGGTGTAGACACAGCGATCCGAAGTGTTCCTCATATGACTTGAACCTTAATCCACGAACGGATTTAGTGCAGCACCCTTGCATGGGTTCCGAATGGTTACAACCATTTTAAAGTGCAAGAATAAAGACGAGGGCACTTAATTCTTACTGAGGCCGCATGAAACTGCTGGACATTTGGTGGGAAAGCATATGATCAAGGTGTCCAGAGACTCAAAGCAGAGGGTCCTCTGTTAATCCAAAGTGGCGCGTGAGAGGATTTTTAAGTGGTGAACTAAAGATTGAACCATGACGTTTGACCACTAAATATTATTTCAAACCTTCCCTGAGCCTTTTCCACTTAATAACCCACATCGACGGAGTTGTCGGTCTAAACGGTCCGATCTCCAATAACCGAAATGTCTACTCGTCAAGCATTTAAGAGAGGAGGAACCGAGTCATGCATGAAAACCTCAATTCTAAACACAAAGATTACCGCGACATGGTCACAAGTGGTTAGTTAGGGTGAGTAGTTTAGGTCTGCCACATCCCCGCAGTAGTGCGTGAAAAACGGGTGCAGGACTGTTAGTCAATACGGTGACCGATAACTTTTAAGAAACGTTACATTCTAAGAAGTGCATATCAAGCCATCAACTCACCCACTGTAATCAGCGGTAGTGAGCTCATGACAGTTTACAATCAGGCACCAACGGCTAGTACCCACTTCCTAATGTAATTTAGCATAATTTCATCGACGAGGCAATTCACACTACCGTAAATTACCCTCACTGACGCCGCAACCCGCCTTCACCCGACGGAGTGATTTATATTTCCACGTATGCCTGCGCTTCGGAGCACATTCGCATTCTGTCTGGAATATACGGGATCCTTCCACCATATTTACTTGCCATGAATTTGACTATCCTGATACGTGCATTGTGTGGGATGACAAATACCTACACCTACAGTTAGCCCGGCTTCTCTGACCCATTTCAAGCACTCATAGGAATCGTGTGGCCCTAATATTCTCTCCCGAGGTTAAGGCCACCAGGGTAGCAGACCATTAAGCTACCAATACAAAAACGATTTGCAAGCAAAAGTCAAAATGGCATTGGTTACTAATGCCTCGCTACCGGGATAAACGAAAATTTTAAGTTCTTTCCCTTCTTTTTGTAGGGCTTTCAGCTTGGTCACTGCCCACCTTCTCCGATAAAGAAATACATATTTTATCCTCACATTAGTAATTCAACATGGGAGAATCAAGCTTACGGGTTTTGTTGAAAAAGAACGTATACTCACATATTTGTTCCATGCCTTATGAACTTTTGTAGGGACAACTTCGTTTCACTCACGAGTTACCGACACAACCTTTATTGGACTTCAAGTGTAGGCAGTCTTTGTTCCACCCATCTACTCAATCTTATCGCCTTATTATTGCCCAATATCTCTTCGGAGAGCCTTTCCAACTAGGTTTGAGTCGTTGGTATGTCTTTTAGATGCGTCCAAATTTGTTGGCTCTAACGTATTATGAAAGATTATACTACTTTCTGTACCGTCAACCTTTTTATACGGTGCTCGCAGCCCTTGACGACTATCTGACCTCTTCGATAAGTTTCACCCCCAATGGTTGGCTGTTTATTGGCCGCCTGCTTTTTGTGAAGACAAATTTCATTCGGACGGGAACACCTTCATCTCTCTCAAAAACGTAGTTTTGGCCCAGGTTGCCTGGCGAGGAAAATGTACTGGGCTAGTTCATTGGTGAAACGAATGAATTCTGACTGGACTTGTTTGACCTCTGACTTGCCTGGGCTTACCTCAGATCACAAGGACGGGTGTCTGAGTACGGGTACTAGCCTAGATGACTCCGTTATATTCCCCCAAAGTCACATCTCCTGGCTTTATTTTCAAAAGACATTTAACAGCCCACGACGATACTTGTACCATCACCCAATATCAGACCCACCATAATCCTACTGCTGGTGACACCGGACGAAAGTATCCAAGATATCATTCAGTCTATATCTGGCTCCCGAGTGTCCTTCAGACATTTCTGAGGAACCTGTCAAGTGAAGTTTATCTGATTGTTTGGGTTAAAAGTTTGTTGGTATGCCTCCCCCGGCCCGTCGATCCTTTTCTGAAAGGTGTTTAGCTTTCTTCAACCTCTCCCTAGAAAAGCAATAACAATTCGACGACCCTTTAGCTTTCCAACTATCTTTATTTCATGTGCCCAACCGTTGTATTTGTCCACCGTTTTCAAAGTACAATGCTTTTGGTGTTACCTTCAATACGGAGATTGCATTAGCACGTACATTCTTCCCTTAAAATATTAGCAGATAGGGTCATGGAAACATAGTCAAGTGGATACATATAAATTCTGGGGGTTCCATCAATGTCCCCTCACTTTTCGCACAATAATAGGTCCTTTTAGATGGAAGTATAATCTAACCTTCTACAGATACGACGACATTCACTGTAGACTCAAATGGTAAGTGTGGCGTCTTTAAGGAAAGAGACGGATGTCCAACATGTTGGTTTACTTGTGGCCACCATTATATATTGCGTTCGTTGATATGTTTAACACTGGCATTACAACTTGACACCTGTTTATTTGTTCTGACACAGAAAGTCCGAAACGATGAGCTGTTGCCAGGTTTTCTTTTAGCCTGCAGGGATGGTGTACCCGCGGGCATGCAGACGAGTATACTTAAGTTTGGCGGTGAAAGCTCACTAAGCGAGCACAGCAACCTCAAAGGGAACGGAAGAGAGGACGTAGGTGGCTTACCCGGTGAACACAAAGAGTGTGCAGGCATACCATAATAAAAGACTCCAAAACGGTGCTAGTAAACAGGGAAAAGATAAGGTGGTTTAAAAGTCAAAACCAGAGATTTCTTCCCAAATGTTTCGAACTTGGCGGTTTTCACAGACACAAAGTATCAATTTATACCTCCTGTTATCTCATTTTTCCACATCACATGACGTTTTGGATCAGTAGTACCCAGAATAATAACAAAAGTGACAGCAGCTTACGGACGTTATATGAAGATTGGAATCAGACACGGGCTCAGTGAAGTGATATCTCTGGAAAGCAGCTCTCGAGAGATTTACTGGTGCTTAATCTGCCTTAAGCTCTATGGACGTACTACTACTGCCGGATGCGCAGTTTAGACATATATTGAGGGCATTTCCGGCATCGTCGTGTTAAACGTTCTTGCGTTCTGTATTCTCCCCGTTTGTTATTTTTTCTCAGTATTATTGTGTTTTCCTATGCCATTTCTGACATCTCTGGTTATCAGTAGCTTCTAAGTATAGGGTCCGCGTGTGCCATCAGTCTTCCTGTGTCCTCCTTCAAGTTTTTTATTCTCATTCGTGGCCTATTCACCTTGGGCACTTCTCATGGCTAATCATATTACCTCTCGAAACACAGGTTTTCGATACCACGATCTCTTCCATCAGAAGTTGCCGAACAGGTAAGGGAAACGCTGCTAAAACCTTCCACATACACATAGTAGGATGTCTTAAGGCATATAAGGATGAAGCCGCTTTTCCATCTGAGCAGAAAGTTGTGATTTGCCCTGGGAATGGAGCATCGTCAAAGCTTTGGTAGCACCTGAAAAGTCTGATAAAAGATAGAAATTTACAAGACCATCTACTCTGTCAGCTCTAACTACGCAAACTTACTCCAAGTATTCAATGGGCGTTTGCTTCTAGAAGTGTGAACATTGACATCGATCGGCTGGCTGACATTGCTGATCACGTATGCGACAGGATGTCTTAAGAAGCGGAGGCTGAGACAACACAGAATGACTCAGCAACCCCTTGAGAGAGTAAGACCGACATACCAGCAGGGCAAATAACAGCTTCGCAGTCGCACATATGGTCACCGAAGTTCTTCAGAAGTAGATTCCCCAGTTGCAATGGAATCAAGGGTAGAACTATGCCATAAAGTAGCATGTTCTGTTACCGTGGGAGCTCTACCGAGAAGGCGCATAGTTGTTTGTTGACGTGTGGTCTTAAAACCAGCTATTTTCCAGGGAAACGGAGGAAAAGTGACCAGGAACGATAGTTGTCATTACCGTACAAAAATAGTCGTTTGTTTCCGGGACCAGGTAGGGAGGGGGGAGAAGAGAATTGAGCGTTACAATACCTAAACCTCTTGAAAACCATCATCCGAACCTGGCTTCGGTGCTGCTGGCGGCGGTATTGAAACATACAGAACTAAAGTCTTGGTTTAGGTCCTTGGTTTTCGCTCATTATTCCAATGAGGATTTATCACTTCTGATATTTCATCCTCCACCATCGACAAAGATCCTCAGCAGCACGAGGTATTATTTGACTTTAGCTGGTGTAGGCTGGTCGGTAGCAAATTCGAACATTGCGTCTGGTATTGGCACTGGAGAACGATAAACTTGGTAGTAGCTCAGAGGCTAACACAACAGGGTTTGACATCTACTGAGGGAATTTATTGAGCCAAGATGAGCAGATCACAAAAAGTTCTTGCTGAAATATAGTGAAACACCATCACCACCAGTCTCATCGAGACCCCAGAGTTTAGATTCTGAAAGGTTGTAGATGGTGGAATTGGATTTCGATAAGCTTCGGTAGCTGGGAGTTATGCTCTTTCTAAGGGCTCATTGTCATCACCCCTTAGCATAGTTCCCAGGAAGACATCAGGTGAAGTGTCACTTTGTAGTAATTATTCAGTGCGAAGTAAGCAGATGGTCACCGGTAGATAATCAAATCCTCAGGCGTATGATATTGTGAACTCCATGACAAAATGTCTTTCCTGAGACAGAGCTTGTCGAGACCTAATGTTATATTTCTGCGGATCCCAATGATTTCCTCAAAGCTGCAATCGCTGCTTCCTTCGGATCATTGTAACTCATCCGCATGGCACTTGGTTTGATAAGTGCTGTTCGTACCTTTCAAAGGTTCATAAACCAGGTATCTGGTGGTCCACCTACCGTCAGTGCATATACAGATGACATGCTATTGAATAAAATATCTGAAATGGAACCCTCGCAACATATAAGAATGAGTTTCCAACCACAGCATGAATATGGCATAACAACCAACCGCGGAGATGTGAATCAGGCAAAGAATCACCATAGTTTATGTCCTTTAGCAAACACCAGTGGGGTTATTCCCCTTTCACGAGAATTAGAGGTAGTGAAAAACATCCCTTTCCAGGCTCGTCTTGAAGGCTACACAGATTTTTTGGCCTGATAAGCTTTTATCGGCATTTTGCACCTAACTGTTTCAAATTAGCTCAGAAACTAACAGATCAGTTGCAAGGGAGAGCCAGACCATTTCACATGACCAAGGAGGCTTTCGATGCATTTGACAAACTGAAACTTGCTCTTAGTTTAGAAAACTGTCTTGTGTCAGAGAGACCACTAGTCTTCTGTAGTATACACGGTATTTCTCTTCCCGTTTCTCGGCTCACAGCAAAGTCAAATACGGGTCGATATATCTAACCACTAATGCGTCGAGATCGTCGACAGTGTCCCGGAGCTTGTTTAGCGTGCGACCGATCAAGTGCGCAAAGGCATATTGTCTAACTCACTGACTGATTTCCCATACCAGACAGTAAATTCAATCATATGAATGTTGAAATTAGCGGTCCACTACCGTCATCAAACGGCTTTATCCACATTTTAACACATTTCGACAAATTTACTGGGCGGCCAGCAGCAACTTCTCTACACGCCATATATGCTGAAACAGTGGAGAAAAACATCACCCAACTCTGGGTTTCTAACTGTGATGTTCCAAGTACCATTAATAAAGACAGAGATGCACATTTCCAGTGGTACCTATTTCACAACTAACCGAGCCTTTTGGAACTAAGCGCATAGGAACCATGGCATGCCACCTGCATTCTAGTGGTACTGTTGAGGGGTTCCTTTGGCAACTAACAGCTCCACTGGTGATGGTAAGGGCTGGCAACAAATGGACAGAACCTGCTACTGGTCCGGTTTGGAATACGCTGGAATATTGGCCAGAATACAGGTCACTGTGAAGCAGAGCTAGTCTGCGGAATTACGCTTTCTCGAGGAAAGTTTCAGCCAGGCAACAGAAGTTTCATCGGACTTCATCGTGTGCAGCAAGCGTGGTGAATTTTGGTACATTACGACCTCGGTTCCTACGATACCCATGTAGCTAGGTTCATGTATTTTAGTATGTCTCAGACGATAATCATGGCTTCCTTTGGTACGACTTCCTTAGAAATCAACGCAACCCACACGTGAAAGTCCTGTAAGGTCACATAAATACCCTCTCTTGCGAATCCTAAGACTGTAAATTATGTACATTCACTCCAACATGTGTACAAACAAGCTGTTGTTTTTCTGCGGTGAACATTTTCCAACCAGTACAACTTCTGTAATTCGGGTGTCACCTCAAAGGACAAATGAGATGACCCGGTTCCGCCCTTTTCCCCCCAGCCTGCATTTCTGCTCAAGATCAGCACTAATTGACCGTTATTAGAAGTTTTTACAAGTATCCCATCACCAATTTCCAAGAGCGTCAACAATCCATCCTACGGCAGTACCTGGCATCCTTCCTCTCCGTTGCATCTTTCAGTCCTTCAAGCTGAGTACGTAGGCCGAATGTGTAACAAACTGGATCAATCAGTGTCACATTCTAATACCCAATATCTGTTTATTGAGCTCGTGTAAACCAGTTGATTTCTTCTTGCCCGCTTCTCAGTCTTGCGGAACTCTTTGTTGAATATATTTACGGCAGATATTAATATTCGGATTATAGCTATATTTCGGCAGATGTCTTTGTCGCCTTCCTAATCACTGTCACTAATTATGTATAACAGCGACCAAACTTTTGTGCTTATTGTCACTGGGTCAACCACAGGACTTTCAAAGTAGCTGCAAAGTCGGAAAAGTCATCAGGGCTGAACGTCCTAGCAGACGAGAAAATGTTAGCATTGAGAGACTCAACCTAGTATCTGTGGAACCATATGTCGCTGATCTCAAATTAGAAAACCCAATTAGCAGTGGGACACCAACATCTGGATCGGCGGCAACCGTAGATTTAAACAAATTAAATTTCGCAAAACCACATCCAGTAGCGATGATTTTATAGTTTTTTTGTAGAGAGGGTCTGTCACCATTTTGTAACGTTTGATCAACACTAATTAACTTGATGTGTTCTAGTGCCTGCTTAACCAGTACCTTACACAACGTGTAAGCACTGATAAATTAAAAGAACTGATACGGGAATATATTTGAAGAAGCAATGTATTTAGTTAAAGTAAATGTAATAGTAATGAATAGGGAAAAGTTTATCCAAATTGCCCGGCTAGTATCAACAAGCAGTGAGGAGCGAGAAGAGGGGGGACACGCTGGACAGTGGAAAAGAGCCTGGAAGACTTGGATTTCGCCGATGACTCGTATCTAATGCCGCACAAACCTGAAGATCTACAGGCGAAAGGTAACAAGTTGACACAAGAGGTGGGGCAACGAAAACGGGACTTCAAGTGAACGTGGAGAAGACAGTGGTGATGAGGACACCCAACCAACGCCACTACCACCACCAGCAACAACAAGCTCCAGTCACCAGCAATGGGAAAAACTCTTTCATCTACCAGGGCAGGCAGCACCATTTCACCTACAGGTGGCACAGAAGAGAATACAAGTTCAGCCAGGATTGGAAAAGCGAGACAAGCGCCCACTAACCTAAAACCAGTGTGGAGATCTACTGCACTCAGCATAAAGCGTGAACAAGATCCGGATTTTCAACACTTATTCGGTCAAGTCAGCGCTTCCATGTGATGGTTCAGAGACTTGGTGCGTCACGAAAGGCAGTTCCAACAAACTGCAGACATTCACGAACAATTGCCTACGCTGGTTACTGAAGATCGGATGCACGGCCAGAAAGAATAAGCAACAAGGAACTTTGGCTGACTAAAGACGAACCAACCAACAACCTATCGCTGAACAAATATGCATTGGGAAGTGGAGATGGATTGGGTATACACTGAGAAGGCCGATTGAAAACGTCACGTCCCAGGCACTACAGTGGCACCCCTATGGGAAGTGACGAGTTTTGCTTGTGAAGGTGACATGGAGGAGATCGTGCAAGAAAGAAATAAGGGCTCCTGGGCGGTGGGGGCGACAGGTTGAAAGAATTGCAGAAAACAGAGTGGAATGGAAACGTGCTACTGAATCCCTCTGTTCCACTAGGAACCCGAGGGAGAGATTATAATAATTTCTAAAGACATTTTTGAAAGCATCAAATGCTTGTCTTTCACAATAGGAAACTCATATATGAAAATGATAAACTGCCCTATTCGAAAATTTTAGGTTGAAGAATTTAAAACGAAATTGAAGGTTTGTTATTTTATCGAGCTTAAATAAATATCTTGATGATAACTCCGTGCATCCTCTCAGCGTTGAACTCCTTCTCGCTCCAACGTACTTCATGGGAGCTATACAGTTCGTCAATAATGAGGAAAACTGACAAACGGTGAAAAGAAAGATGATAAATATCTGCATAACAATGACTATGTAGGGGTGCGTGTTAAAATTCCGTAACGTTTGATCAACCCTACTTCACTTGATGTGCTCCAGTACCTGCTTAACCAGTACCTTACATAACGTGTAAGTACTGATAACGAAACACAAATCAAAAGAACTGATATGGAAATATATTCAAAGAAGTAATATATGTAATTAGAATAAATGTTGTAGTAATGAATGAGGGAAAAGTTTGTTCAACTTATCTGGCTTGCATGACTGAACTAGGGACTCTGAGTACGTGCGTGGTAACCAGCACAAAGGGAGCTCAAAATGGCGCCAAGCCTGCTTGGATGCATGCTCGTTAAAACAAAACTTAAAACACCTAGAGCATCTGTAGGTGAGCTAGAGGTTTATTTGGTTAATATAATTTAATCTATTTATTTTGGCCCTAGTTATATTTTGGTGCCAGGAAGGTGCACTACAACTGCTTCGAACATTTTTTTCGCAAGATCGAGAACCACTAGCAAAAATATTCAAAGGAGAAATCATATGACGAGCCTTGGACCAACAAAGCAACTTTACTTTACCGCTAAAGTACGACTCGAGGATTACAAAAGACTAAGAAAATACCGAAATAAAGCATCATCCAAGCTAACCGATAGTTTTAGAAACTCTTTGGTCCATAGAAAAAGCAGAATTTCTACATGTTAAGCCGTTTTGCTAGGGGTGCCTCCTACATTGTGGAATCATCACATAGATTCCCCTTTCCTGCTGACGAGCACCCAAGCTACACACAGCTACATCCTACAAACCAAGTGGAACTGGAGAGTTCATGAACCAAATCTATGATCTTTGTTCGTGGTACTTCCCCTAGCATTGCGTTGAATCCTAATGCACTAGACAAAAAGGAAGATCCGACTATCCATCCATCATGGACAGTGTAATTTAAATAACAGGTTGTGCTCACATCACAAATTGGTGATATACGCGCAAATAAACTGGATTTCTCATCCACCTTGCTTTCTCGGATTCATTCACACCAGTTCACAGCTTCACTCATTAAAATCCCCACCTTAAATTCACAGTCCAACGACTGATAATGGCAACATTGAATCTCATCATAGTTCCTATGTCCTTGAGTGAACAGCATAGTTTGACTTGTTTGCACTCACCATTTAAATATATTCTTCCCGTTGCACACGATCGTTAATTGCCTTCTGGAAGAGCACTGAATCTCTCGACGGCGCACATTCTCTCGTAGTGCACCTTCCTGTCACCAAAATATAACTAGGGCCAAAATAAATAGATTAAATTATATTAACCAAATAAACCTCTAGCTCACCTACAGATGCTCTAGGTGTTTTAAGTTTTGTTTTAACGAGCATGCATCCAAGCAGCTTGGCGCCATTTTGAGCTCCCTTTGTGCTGGTTACCACGCACGTACTCAGAGTCCCTAGTTCAGTCATGCAAGCCAGATAAGTTGAACAAACTTTTCCCTCATTCATTACTACAACATTTATTCTAATTACATATATTACTTCTTTGAATATATTTCCATATCAGTTCTTTTGATTTGTGTTTCGTTATCAGTACTTACACGTTATGTAAGGTACTGGTTAAGCAGGTACTGGAGCACATCAAGTGAAGTAGGGTTGATCAAACGTTACGGAATTGTAACGCGCGTCCGTACGCTCCTTTCTAGTCCGGCAGATCTCGGAACATAACCAAGATAGGGAAGCCCTGAGTCTGTTTTTCAAACCTTGAAGCCATATGAATCCATCTCAACTTTCTGATGTTATAACGCTGAATACGGTCACTCACTTATTAAGGAATACTAAAGAACTACTGAGGAAAGGTAATGTGATTGCCTAACGACCCTGCTGAAGTTAACTGATATCAAATACCTGTAATTATTCAACCTGTCAATTATTTGCTTCACATTACAACTTGCTTGCTTTTCTGAGAATGAAAATTAGTGTCAGAAAATTTCGTGGGAGGAAGAGGAGCATTACTGGGAAAAAGTAAGGTTATCTGATCAGCCGATCAAAGTTAAAAGTCCCACTTGGGACTGTAGACCATCACTAAGTTTACCCGACCCACATCTGCAGCGGTCCTAATAAATTTAAGCCCGAAATTCTAGAAATTTCGAAGGCATTTGGAATTATACATTGCAAGATAGAATGTCTCCTGTCAGTAACGCATCTACTTGATCCCAAAAGTGTGTCTCCACTTGACAGCTTGGTGAAATGCGAGAGGTTAGCTGATTTATAGCCAGTGACGTAAGCAATCGAGCGTGATCCTTACTAATTCAATATTCTTCAGCATTCCCGACAATTACCTATCGGTCCGGGTGAAAACCGAATGTTTACGACTATGTGGCTTGACTGATTCAGTTTGTAGCTTCCGTTGCCTGGGAAAAAAGAATGAACAAGTTCTCGCGTCATTTTCTACTTTCTATCTGATTCACTCTCCAATGCGAGACACTTTTCTAAGTCTTAGAGAATTACGATATTCACAACAGCATGCAGTAAAGCTAAGATGTTTTCCTAGCGTAACGTCTTGCCACCGTCGCACACGGAAATTCCGTAGCTCACTGACTACGTGAGCCTAGCCCAAACCAAGACGTATTGAAAGTGAACAGTGGTCAACATACCATCAGAATTCAAAACTAGGTAGGACCCCATCAATTCCAACCTCTCTCCCAGCTATCACTGAGACCACCACAAACACAACAATGAGCATAGAAAATACTGACTACATACCATCAACTTGCATAAAAGTAATATCTAGTGACGTAGATGACGGCACAGGTCTTGGTGCTGCACTGCAACGCTCTCAAAACAGTAAATCCACACATCAAGCACAGGTAAAGAAGTCTGAGCAACCCGCCACTTCAGTTCTGTGTATATGTATTTGTGTAACCAATTATTTTAAACATTTACACATTGTACATGTGTTTTGGAATAAGGAATCGTGTTTTAAAACTTCGGGAGCACCTCGGTGACTTTTGAAATTTTCGGGGAAAATCTTAAGACACACTTAGGAACTTTTGACGCATTCGGGGACAAGCTTTGGGCGCACTTTGAGACTTTTGACAGTCTCAGGGGAATATTGTTCATCTCCCCATCTGTGTCCAGAGTAAAAGTTTTGGGTTTTTACCCACGACTTACAAAGTGTACCAAAAGTGAATGCTGGCTGGGACCATGGCCGATGTACTTTCATGTAGTTGTTTGTGCCTGTATTTTGAGTTTTGACTCCTGCTATTCATTTTTCATGTCACATTGATGAGTTATTCATCTGTATGGGATCCTGTCAATAGAAATTTTCAGCGTAATCCGCGACATCGGAGCTTCATAAAGAACTCATAAGATTCAAGGTGGCTGCTATACCCATACCCTATATTCAGACCTTAGACCTCGTGTGGCAGAATTAGTGGACGATGGTTCCTTGAGCCCTCTGTCTCGCTTATTGAAGTGCATTCTTGGTTTGTAACGATCACATCCGTCGTTCTGGTTCCGCAAACATCAAGGGGCAGATAATAGGTGATCGATTAATCTGCTCTCTCTGTAGATTGTGTTGCTCCCTCTGACCTGCAAATGACGCAGAGTTTCTCCTGTGCAGCCCATAGGCACCACAAGACTCTACGTGTCCACCTAACCTTCTTTTTGAAAGTACCAAGGGGGGGTTGTAACAACTTCTTCATGAACTGAGTTCCATGGTCTACAAAATCTAACTGAAAACCAGACAGCATCAAAATTTTTACTTGCTCCCTCATACTCTGCTCTTAACGGGTGGCCCCTAACGTGGCACTCCTGATTGAAGTTGTTAGGAGGAATAAGATTATGACCAATGTTGCATGTTATGATCATATCACTTATGACCCTCTGATATTGCAGTGGTTGCGGCTTAAGAACAACCAAGGGATCCAGGTAGGGTTTGTACCATAACCCAGTCACTTTCTTCGTGACTCTTCTCAGAACCCGCTTTAGGATGGCTATATCCTTCTTCAATTGTGGGAAATTTGATGTTTCAAACAACAGGCGAATAGTTCCTAGCTTTGGACTGAATTCTCTTTAACCTACTGAACAATGGTGTTGTAGCGTCACACACTTCCCCAAAATCAATAACCTAGGGTTTGACGACTTTCGACATTGATGCTGACCTTGATAGTTTAACTGGGCTCGCTAAGCTGAAGGCACCCGGTCAAGCATCCTGGCCATTTGGCACGCTGTCGTGTTACGTTCCACTGTTCGTACTCGACTCTCTAGCCAGTTAGTTGGAACGCATCGGTATTTTGGCACAACCATCCAAATATACTATTCCATCTGACTACGCTATCGTGTTCTTCCTTGGTCTCGTATTCGTGGGTATATAATAAGTCCGAATAATTAGTGATTGGTCTTTGCGTCTGTCAAGTTCGCAGCAGAACAAATCCTAAAGTGTCAATATACAACTATTTTATTCATTGTTGTCCGTGAAACAATAACTTTTTATTTTTAAAATCATCTCCCATGTGCCTCAGATACCGATTTTTAGTGTATTGCGCGTTAATGATCAAAGCGATGAATTCAAATTGCCACACTGATAATACCTGCAAACCGGCATGTTTTCATGTAACCTATGTTGTGTGAGAAACATATATTATTATAATTATTATTAAACCTGGACAGGGCCAATTCTCTAAGGAAGTGTCTGCCAAGATATAACGAAGCACTAAAAATTCGTTTTCCCACGTTATGGAGATGTAGGGTGTGTGCTGGATGTGTTGCTGTTATGTAGCTTTTAACCAACCCTACTTCACTTGATGTGCTCCAGTACATGCTTAACCAGTACCTTACATAACGTGTAAGTACTGATAACGAAACACAAATCAAAAGAACTGATATGGAAATATATTCAAAGAAGTAATATATGTAATTAGAATAAATGTTGTAGTAATGAATGAGGGAAAAGTTTGTTCAACTTATCTGGCTTGCATGACTGAACTAGGGACTCTGAGTACGTGCGTGGTAACCAGCACAAAGGGAGCTCAAAATGGCGCCAAGCCTGCTTGGATGCATGCTCGTTAAAACAAAACTTAAAACACCTAGAGCATCTGTAGGTGAGCTAGAGGTTTATTTGGTTAATATAATTTAATCTATTTATTTTGGCCCTAGTTATATTTTGGTGCCAGTATGGTACACTACAGGGGTTTTACCGGAATATTTCCTTCACGACTTTCCAGTTATGGAGGTAACATCTTACCCCGAGCCTGGTCTTCGTGACTATAGGTACTCGTCAGTATTGATTGTCTCCAAACACCGGAGTCCCATACTAGGACGAAACAGCTGTTCAGTGCTCCCAGGTTTTCAATGGTTCTCCAAACGATGTCAGTCAATGGTGAATACTACTTCTAAATTAAAAAATCTCAATTCATCTCAAAAATAATTGATTTATCAAAACACGATAAGCAGTGAACACTTCACTGAGAGACGCTAATGACACAATAACACATGGAACCTAATATACACTGGAAAGCTGATCCAAAGATATGCAAACTGATGGTACAGGTTTATTAACATCCAAATGATCGAAATTCTCATGTTAATAAATATATTTAATATTCTTCATCGTTTTAAGACAGTATACATATTAACTGACTGCTCACAGACCACCATGTGACCAAATTTCAATCATAACGACTTAATGGAACAAGAAAACAACCAACATCAACTAACATGCTCACTGCATCGTTGATGAATTACTTAAATATCATAAGGATGATTCAGAATACGCTCCAAATATGTCGAAAATTGTACTATGACTGAAACGACAGAATAGGTGTATACTGAGGATACTGTAATTCAACCTTGTACATATCTATATAGTGTTACCGTTTTTAAAGTGGGTTGAGCAGGGCTGAAACTCGGGATGGGAGAATTAATATAACTGTTATGACCAGGTCTTATGGGGATTTGGTGTGCCTGACATAATCATAACAATCAACTTTGTCTGAAATACTATCTAATGAGTGATTTAGTTGTACTGTGTGCAATATCTAAAAAATAGACTACTATCAAATAATTAAAATAGTTTCTTTTCTGTGGCACAGTTCAATGGAGTAACGAATTAATTTGTATGAATATTGTATATTCGCCAATTAGTTCATTATAACTCAAAAAGGATCTACATGGAACTGTTTCTCCGGTTAACCACTTGTGAAAATCGACAGCAAAATGATAAGTTGAAGCAACAAACATAAAAATTCTGTCACCAGTATTTAACACGATCTCAATATGTAGTCAATACCGGCGCGATTACTGAATTACCTCATATATCATTGTTCATGTGTATAATTCTGTTGTGTGGTGACAAGGCATTCAAATGTATTATCTAGGCCGCAACAAAGCGATGAAATGGGGTCAATCAACTTTTACCAGTTTAAATACGACAGGTAGGTGGTACCGGTGATAGAGGATGTGAAATGCTTTCTATATCAGTTCAGGTTGACCGAAGAGAGACAAAAAAAGGAAACTGAAGAGACGTTGTGGCATATTCGTCTGGGTACTTTACTCACCTACTAAGATTTGGGTGTCCGGTCAAGCAACAATAGACCTCAGACAACGGATATAGTCTTTTGACTGGTGTACAAATCTGCACCAACAACAGTGTTTGGTCAAAACATGGTTGTTTTGATACGTCACTATAAATACTCCTTCTCATGTCACAAATTTCGACAGGAATTTAAGAGTTTCCTTAGATACATACAAAAAGCAATCAAGTACCGCTTTACTGGATTTCATTGGCGTTAACCATTAACATCTTGACACTGGTCCATCGTATGCAGCTACCAATCAGCAAATGTACCGAGCCCTTAGGTGGATTGTTTGTGATTCAAAATGCTAAATGGGAGTAGCTGTAAGTGCCACTCTAACAACCATTAAAATAGCTAATTGGTGTTTTTAATGTTGTTGCACATGGAGTGGCTATCGTGGCTCGGTTGTTCTAGTGGATAACGCTCTAGCGTTCGAACCGGACGGTCCCAAGTTCTAGTCCCAATAAGGAAAACATCACTCACTGGGAGGTAGGTACATCCAGCTGACCAGTCCCAATAGGACGAAATGCGCATCAGGCTTGGTTCCACTGCTAGCCACCATCCATCATTAGTATAAAATTGGTGTTTTTAATTTAATGAAAAAAACAAACAAACTTTTCTAGAAGAAATAAAGAAGTCTAGTTGGTTATTTCAGCAGTTACTACGTTGGCGAGTAGAGTCACGCGTAAGTAGTAGAATTTCTTATCCAACAAGCAGAAGCCTTAGGGAAATTTTTAAAGTTTTTTTTCAGTTGTAGATAGGTGTTACCATTCAAAGGTACTGGCTTTTAGACTAAGGTTGACAGCTTTCTCTAACAAACCGATATGAAAACCAACTAAATCTAACCAAGCACTTAGTTCATATTTATTTTACTACTACAAGCAATCGAAAAAATATATAACAGAAGATAATTGAAATCCAGTCGTAACTGCAAACTTGAAAACTTTATTCAACTGTTGTACATTTTTAGTTTGAATGCTTTATAATTAGGTACATTTGAAATATGCTGACAAATTGTTCGGGCATGTTTGTTTATCTTTTATGTTTGTCGAGTGTACCTTATTCAGTGTATAACTGTGATTAGTTAATGCAATGCATGTTTGAGATTTTGGAACATTCAAAATCTTGTAAGTAATATAACAAAAAAAAGCAAAAATTATCATAATTGTTGAATATATATCCCAGAATGAGCATTTCGCCCTACTTGGGACTCGTCAGTTGAATGCACCTGCCTCCCACTGAGCAATGTTGTTCATGCCGGGATTTGGACTCGGGAGCGGTTGCTTCAAACGCCAGAGCGTTATCCACTACACCACCAAGCCACTATACCCACTTCTTGTGCGACGGGTATAGTTTTAATGTTATTGGGACGAAATGCGCATCCTGGATTCCACTTCTAGCCACTACCCACCATTACTATACCCCTGTACATTTATGTTTAGTGAGCATTACAAGAAAAATCAAGTTATTCTTTAATCCACTTTTACAGATTGCCTACGTTGATCATCGAAAATCATTGAGAATTGAGGTCAGATATGTGGATTTTCACTGAAAACTATGTCTTTTGTGTTGTTCACACGTATACATGACCTTATGTCATGGTCTAAGTCATCGGTAAGCGGAAGGTGACGTCATAGCTGTTCTAAGGTCATCTTCTGATCATATAGCCTTCAAATTCGCCAACAAAACTGGCTGACAATTTGCTACTACTACACGTATACACAATTTACACACAGATTAGTCACTCGACTAACCACGCCTAAATGTTCTAATGAGACAAAGTGAATACTGACTGCCCCCCTTTTCATTAAGTGACTATAAAGGCCACACTAGCAACTGCTGAAGTAACCAATCAGGCTTCTGTATTTCGGCTGGCAATGCAGTTTTACATAAAATAAACAAGGGTATGTACTCTGGCCATTTACTACTCACCGATTTTCAAATGTTGTTTGGTTGACATCAACATATTATATAAACTATACATGGACTGAAAAATACCTCAGTTAATGTTAAGAAATATCAGGATCAAACACCTATTGACTGGAAGACCGATTATGCTAGCGTTACTCAGGTGTCTGACACTTCATGAACTTTTGGAATATACTCTGATGGCAATCATAAAATTCTGTAAGATTTAACTTTATCAAGATATAACTGGTATATTGATGTAATATTTAGTAATGACAGACTCCGACAAATCGTTTGAAGTGGCTTTTCGAATACATTTTGGAAGAGAATTCTACACTACCTTTTTTCAATGCGTTCTCCAATTTATAAGAATTGAATGCAGTGTGTCTATACAAAGCATACCATGAAGAAACTTCTATGGATCATACTAGACAGACTGTACGCATATATATATCTACCAATACCAATTATGGTGTTAGTCTGTTAGACTAATTCTAAAGTATTCAAACACTATCTAACAGTCAGGTTTACCTTGTTCCATTCAGATTGCGTAATCTGGAGACCGGTTGTTCGCAACTATTTCAGTCATCGTCTCCGCACACTAAACAATAACTGAGTCTAAAGGAGAACGTTAATTACTCTACCACTTTTATCTGAATCCTGATGTTTCATTTTGTTGTTGGGTGTTGATATGGTAGCTAGCTGGGAGTATAACACAGATCAAGGTTAACCTAATCAAACTGTTTCCATTTGTATTGCCTCTATGGTTGGGAATCACTCGTGATTAACAATCAAAGATCTAAGTCTTACCTGCGTGAATGGTTTATCCGTCCTTCATTGTTGACGAAAAAGCCTAGGCTTTCAGTTTCTACAACTCTAAGTTGAATAATTTATTCCAGTGATTGTTCGACATCACTTTACTTTTGCTTAGAGTCCATTTTGGTTATCGGTATGCCTTCTCTGACTGGTGTCATTCTTCTTTCCGAGAAAACATACGGAGCACTATCCATGGCGTCTACTTACCACTTAGTGTTTGCATCATGGTAATATTACCTGGAATGAATTTGGCTGTACTTTCTTGTGTTCCAACCTTGTGGTTCAGTGGTAGCATCCTCACCTTAAGATCTGACTGTTCTGGGATCGGTTCTTAGCAGAAGTGTCAGACCACACCAACGAGAAGTCCCAACTTGAGACAAAATAGCCCTTCAGTGTTCTTAGGTTTTTAATGTTTCTCCAACTGATGCCAGTCCATGTTGAATACCAACTTGAAATCAAAGAATCCACACAAGCATGCCATTTGAGCTACTTTTTTAATCATAACTTCTACTGTGTAATATTTTGCAGAGAGAAATGAACCAGCTTTTGACCTCTATTAGTCTATTCTATGCAATACTACTTTACTCATATGGTTATCCATATTAGGCATAACTTAAACAATAGATTTCTGTCTGCTAACTCACTTCATTCACACATTGTAAATAGGCGAACACGTGGCTCAGCGTTCGGTTAATCTTAATCCGCTCAATGAGCTCTTTTGATTGATGTGAGTGGTCGACAACTGTGCATATCAGCTAGCAGAGCACAGTTAAAATCACTTTGGTTCAAAAAGGTGGTATCATAACTTAGTTAGCACTTGTGAACTGTAATATATAGTAATAATAATAACTATTTATTGACATACTTGATATTCTCCGTTGTTTTGTTGGATCGAATTGTTCGACCCAAATTATCATAATTAACATTCAGGCAATATCGAGGCATCCGCATAGGAGCCCATATGCCAATAGAGGTCGAACAATTCGATCCAACAAAACAACGGAGAATAACAAGTATGTCAATAAATAGGAATAACTACTACCCGTTGTACCAGAAGTGGCCATCGTTCCTCCGTGGCATACTGGATAAGGCCTTGGCGTTTGAGGCGATAGGTACGACGTTCCAGTCTCAGTGGGAACAACGTCACTGGGTTGCAGGTACATCCAGTTGACGAGTCCCAAGTAGAATGAAACGCGCGTCCTGGATTCCTCTGCTAGCCACAGCCAACCAAATAATAATAGTATTAATAATCGTCTGAAAAAAGTAAGCCAGTAAGTCTGGTCGCATTACAGTATTATAAGGTTTTAGCTACGGTAAAACTTCTTCTGTATGTATGAGATTATCTCTGGGAATATAACTATCCTTCCGCAGTTCTGTAAACAAAGAAAGATACTTGTTGACTAATTTTAGCCTAATATACATCTAAGTGGACATTTCTGATCATTTTCTTTCAATGAACAGAATCATGAAGTCACTGGGAAAGTGAACAAGAAATTAATTCAAACTTCGCACAATTTCAGTAATAAACAGTGTGAGCGCAGTACTCGTGACGACCAGCTGTTGATACGTTTTCGTCTAGCCTGTAGGTAGGTAAGTTGTTGCAAGGGGGCGCATAGAGCAATGCGTGAGTTTGCTGGTGACAACCAGAATTTAGGAGGGAAAGGAGAAAGGGAAAAACGGTGACCCGATAACTCAGCAAGTAAACAGGATGTACTTACATTTGAAAATAAAAGATAACTGACTAATGGTGAAGCTTGACAACGAAGAGGTGAGGCAGTCTAGAAACCGAAACTGGAAGGTGGATGAATAACATTTTGAATGTGTTACACTACTCCCCCTTCTTTGGAGGCACTGTCCTCAGTGCCTGAGGAGTCTAGGTATGGTGTGTGAAGCTGGTGCAAGTTACATTCTAATGGGTGGCTACTGTTGAGTGTACGTCGGTCTGATCGTGAGTGAGCCATATCCCACCTCTGACACCAAAATGGAACGACCAGCTGTTGATATGTTTTCATTTAGCCTTTAGGTAGGTAGGTAGGTTGTTGAAGGGTGTGTGTAAAGCAATGTGAGTTTAGTGGTGACAACGAGAATCTGGAAGGGAAAATAGGAAGAGAAAAAAGAGAGACCGACGACTCAGCGAGTACATAGTCACTACCATTGAGCCAACCCAAAACAAAGAACGACTAACATTCAAAAAATCATTCATTCAACTACAAGTTTTGCGTTAATGACCTCAGACATGTTGTTTAGCAGATCATGATCATATTTCTGAAAACTATAAACAATGAAGTACTCAATGCTGTTCATCACTGAATTTTATATTGACAAAGATCAAGTGCTGGTTCTGCAAAATTTCAGTACAAGTTGTGCGTGACTTGTTTATGCGTGATTAATTATTCAGAGAATGACATACACACAGACATACACGCAGAAATCATAACTTCTTTTCCAGAAATTAAGACAGCTCAAATGAAGCATCTGCAACTCCAGCACTAGGAGGTTGAACTTTGAATCCTACAGAAGATATAATTTCCGTCGATGTTGCAGATACGCTTTGCTGACGAGAGCCAACAAACACGAATCCAAGACCCATAACTGCCTGTCCATTATTATTATTATTATTTGTCGCTTGGGTTGGTGGTGGAACATACGGCTTCAGTAGCATGTCACCGTTTCACTATCTTCTCTCCAGTCTTCTCAACCTGGCTCCACCACTCCTCACAAGCTTTCATTTCTTCCTCACACCATCTCCTCCATATCACCCTCGAACACCCAACTCGTACAGCCAGCCAACCAGTCAGCCACAGTTCCTTCGACTATCATATAGAAGCACTGACTTACTTGACTGACATTAGTTTTGAAAATACTGATCTTATCCACGCTTTGTGTTGAGTGCAATGCGGTACGGTGCAGTGCAGTGGAGATCTCCACACTGATCATGCTAATACCTTTTTATTACATTTTTTTTGTCATTGCAGTTTCCAGACTTTCTTCTTTCCTTCCGCACCAACATCCACGTCTGAAGTTCACTGGTGTTCAAATGTCTCTCTTTATTATATCTACTACTTGGTTAACTTAACTCAGTCTACCTATGACTTTATGTATCAACTTCATTTATATGATAATAAAAATGAAACTCGTTATTGCTGTCAACTTGTTTATTGGAGATGACACAATTTCGCATAATTCATTATACTACTTGAAGTAGACAAATTGGACAAGTAAAATTTAGTCAATAAAGGTGTAGGGAACTGCTACAATATATCATGAGTAAAAAGTCATATCTCTAAACTACAAGTACTCTGGAAATATGGCACTTATCTCTTGTCACAAAAAGGTCCTATTCTATGTAGTTATACGAAAAGCCTGCCTCACTCCCATACATCTATATGATAACGCCCCCCTGAGTTAAGTTACCTTTCCTTATTTCAGATTACTTACAGAATTCTTAACTTTTACTATAGTTGTAGAACGTATCGTATGTCAGTGTTCTGTTCCGGGTATGACTGGAAATCGGGTGATGAAATGGTAGATCGAGATCAACTGGGCTTTTCCTGATAATATTCCGTTCATCATTCCAGTCCTCCCCACTGCAAGTGAATCGCAAATGCATCATTCTCCGCTATAGTCTCATTAATAATTGACTTTAGACCCAGTTTTTTGATCAGTTTAAACAGCTGTCTACTTTCACCTGTCACTGCTGCCTTCTCTATCCCCTAAGTCTTTACTGTCCACTATCACTCTTGTTTATTGTGTGAGCTGTTTGTCAGTCTGCATTTCAGTTGCATCCCCTCAGCATTATGCTCGAAGCCTGCAGGAATGAGTTCACATGTTACCATTAATTCACAAGAACCTGATGACATCTACGGGTTCTTCCTGACCTTTTACTGAGAGTCAGTTATAGTATTTAATGACTATTTCATAGAAGACTAGAGATGTTGACTGGCTCCTTTGTGGTGTGTGATATTATCATGTTCCGATAACTGTTGAGTTGAGGTCGATAGACGCCACATCGGCTGCTGTCTCCCTTTATATCTGAAAAGCGTGCTCACTAAGGATAGATGTTCATCTGAGAGAAGTTGCAGCAGGTGACTGCCACCATTTATTGGTTCTGCTTGGATTCGGAAGGTATCACGCCAGTAACTTAGTATTTCGTTTAACCTTCCTATTTGTGTTTTGAAGTCATCCACCATGACAATCACATCTGAACATTTAGCTTTCATTGGGAGACTAGACAGTTTTCAGTACGATTAATCTTTCATTTAGTCAGAAATGCACTCGGTGAGTCCCTTAGCACTGAGAATTACTCTGGGGATATCCTGAAAATAGAAGGTTGACTTTTCAAATTCACCATATAAACCTTGTAAGATTCATAAATTAATCGGATTTGATCCCCGTATACAGGTTTCACAAACACATCATATGACCGTGATCTAAGGTGTCAGTCTCTGGTCTAGGGAAGCTTGTCATCAGATTTGATGAAGGATGCAGATATTGATGTCTGCGATATGTAGTTAGGAGCGCTATTTGAAGAGGTCGAGGAAGCTATTTTGCATGTTTAAATTGCTATGAAGATGAAGCGCGAACATCACAAGAGAAAGATGAAGAAAGATTACCAGGTGACGTTATGGAGGGTTGTTGGTGATTAGAAGTAATTTAGGTGCCAATAAATATGGTGACGACTAATACGGTTTAGCTATCCACACCATGGAAGATTACTTCTTATGATGGCTGCGAAAATTGTGCATGCATAAGCATAAGTATTTTAACCTTGATGCGTGATCATAAATCCTACTGGACGTCTAACTGGAGCAGCCAAACGTGACCTTTGGGGAGGTGATTTAAATCTGGGATTGACTATGTTTTGTCTGGGCTAAGAATATCATACTGTGGGGAGTGGGAGATCGCAGGGCAGAGTACAACATACCTTTTTGTAACAATCGAACTTTCCTAACCTATCCTTCCGCTTAAAGAGGGTGACCACAACAAAAATTGTTGGTCATGAGTGAGAACCATCTTAATTCTGCCCCACCCCGTACATCCAGTAGTATAACTTCACCCTCAAACTACCACCGTTACACAAGCTATTTACACTAGGATTATGACTGCTATTAGCTTAACCACAAATCAGTGAACCCTTCTGGCATGGTAGAACTTCAAGGAACAATCGTTCCTGGCAAAATGGTCCATTGGATGGTCGAAGCATGAAAGTTAAGCCATAATGTGAAAGAATCAGCTATCACTTACAGACAAACGGTTCAGCTGGATATGAATGAAGACACTGAATTATTCTTTAAACCATTGTACTTCTGTTGCTATTTATGGTCTTAGACGTCGTGAAGTAATTGCAGGAAAGGACTCGTTTACGTTTGAAAAAGTTACAAAGATCAATATAGACAGTTATCTGAAATTTGTGAATGAATTTATATACGTAACCACATTACGTGTACCATGAATAGGGTTGACATCGCTAAAGAAAGAGTGTTTTGAAGAAATTATAAATGAGGAGGTATCAACCTTTCCTTTTATAGAACGATCCATTATTCCTGATGACAGAACATATGAGTTGAGAAATATTATGATAGATAGCCTCATAGACTTGAATTCCACTGATGGTAGTTACCAGATCCACTATTTCGGTATCTACACAAATAAAGTATGAGTGATTCAGTCCACCAGATCCTTAATTGACTAGTGCTATACATCCCTAATTTTGCGTAGCTTTCGCCTGCTGTTTTGCTCATGACTTTAGAATAATCTACATGACTATTTTCACACTGTTGCTAGTTTTTATTCTGTCTCCTCTCAAGGCTTAATTGTCATCGGTTGTCACCTATTATTACCTATATGTAGATGTAGAGTTGTCAAGGTCATTTGGAAACGTATATATTCAGCATCATTGTTGAGATAGTGAAACCTCTGTTTCAATGGTCTGTCTTCTGTTCTTGTCTTCACTCGTCGGTGGTATTGTTGTCGTGGTAGCTGACGTTGTGATTTGGGTTAGAGTCAGTTCGTTTGCGCGTTAGGTTCGTATGGTTCATAATCTACTAGGCTGGTGTTGCTTGTAGACTGTTAGGGTATACTACCAGACACAGCAACTAGAAGAGGAGTTGCTGTGTAGATTTCGGACCATTCGAATGATGATTAACAGCATTTTCACGAGTTTACTCAAAGCGTCACAAGAGAAGCTGATGATATTTCAGTTACAAAGTAAGGAAAAGCTATAACCATTTACAAATTCTCTGTTTTTTATTTTCAGTCTTATTTTCAATGCATAACTCATTAATCAACAACATTGCGTCACTTATTTGAGAACGAATCAAACTCTCAAAAAGCCTTTTAGTCATAACTAAAGCTGAAATAATTCCATCCATAATAATAGTTAATACCTTGTAACCATTCATACAAACGAATATCACTCACTAAAATCGAATTTTGGGGTTTTGCAGGGATTTAGTGATTTTTAAAGTTGGCATTCATCATAGACTGACACCAGTTGGAGGAACATTTGAAATCTGGAAGCACTGAACAGTTGCTTCGTCCTTCCATGGGACTCCTCAATAGTGTGCACCAATGAATCCACCCCACCGGCGGTCGAGCCCAGGGCCTTCAGGTTCCATGACCAACACGTTGCCACTGAGACACTGAGTAGGAATCCAATGACCAAAGTTGTAAATATGGCCCACTGTGTTCCGATTCACTGGCTGAATGGCAAGATGTTGGCCACGGAACCTGAAGGGAACGGGTTCGATCCCTGTTGGTGTGGAGTCATGTGTGCTCACTGCTGAGGAGGCCCATACTAAGACAGAACTGCTGTCTAATGCTCTCAGGTTTCCAACCTTCCTCCAAATAATGTCAGTCCATGATGAAAACCACCTTGAGAGATTCACCAAAATATTTAAACTAATTTCAACACTGAACCTTTTGGAAATAAGCTTATCTGTAAAACTTAGTCAAATAATATAAACAACAGAATTCTGAGTAATCACTTGAACAAAACGATTTTGATGCATGGTGGAGGATATTTGCAGCCCATTTGGATGATCTTGGTTGCATTGTGACCCCTGAGTTGACCGGTTCAATCGTGGTGCTTTCATCGTCTGTCTCGACAACATCATCAGCACTAACTTCAGTATGAAGTGAAATATCAATATCTCTCTATGACTGATTCAGTAGCTTGTCCTGAACAACTGGTTTGTGATTAGTTGTTTCCTTTGATTGTTATAGCATTGACTACATGGATTTCCTTGTTGGGTCTTCCTCTACTTGATCACTCACTTTTCTATTGTTTATCCTTCTTCTTATTGACTAATAGATTGTGTCCATGTCTATGCATCTATTGATTGGTGACTGACTTGAATGATAAGCTCCTAGGAATTGTCAGAAATTCGTTATGTTTCCTCTGTTGAAGATTTGTACATTTTTGAAACTGAATTCATGTCCATAGTTGCTGTCCACATGCATTGAAGTGATCGTTGGAATATCGTGTTGCTTAATAGTCGATTGGTGTTCATGTAAACGAAGGTGAAGATGGTGACCACTTTCTTTAGTGTGGTGTTGATCACAGTTATTGTGGTTTATTTTGTAAATGATATTTGGTTTGCCTTCTTTTGTCTGTATTATCTGGTTGGAAGGGGATTTTTCGGTTTATGAGATACATCAATTTCAAGTGGTCTTAGTAATTTTGTCGTGATTTCTGATATATTCTTTATGTATGTTAGGATGTTGCATCGATTGATTTCTGTCGATGACTTTGTAGTTGATGATGTACGGAATAGGCATCTTTTGATAAATATTAAACAACCCACCTTAGAGAATACAGTGCAACCAAGACCATCTACCTGAGTTACAAATATTCTCCAGTGTTTTAAAATCATACGAGTAGCAGAAATGAATGTAAATCATTATTTTTAATAAGATAAGCCTATATTATAGCGATGTACATACCAGGAGCAAACTAAACATTAAAATAAATGCCAGTTAGCGAAAATTCTTGACGTCTGCATATTCATAAGTTTCTTCATATAAAATATAAATGTGATTACTTATGAAATGTAGCATGAAACAACAAGACCTATCAATTCATAGTTTAGATTCTGAGGTTATTTCGTTAACTAGATAATGGAATCGAATTACATATAGTACAGTATACAGTGGCGTATATATTGTCATAGGAAAATTTACACCATCTTTATTTCATCAACTCAGCGCTCTCTCTAATGAAATGATTACGTAGAAAATTTTTAAAATAGCCATATAATTCAACCTTATGAAAGACAGAAAGGCAGACAACAATAGAGTGATATATAGTATAGATGTATAATCATTGTTCAAAGATAAATATCTTTCAAATCAATACAGTGAGTAGAAATCGACTAAAGTGGGTATCAGTGATGTTATAAGAATAGCAGAAGACGACTAACAGCTTTGGGACGTAGAATGGAGCTTCGTTTAAGGATATCCCATAACTAAACTGTAAAATACCGACTTCAATAATTAGTCAGTGTTATGTTTGCTTTAAAACACTGATGAGATTTCTTATGATAGTAGAGTGGAAGGACGGCTACATAGAACTAATACAGGTCTGAAACAGTAAGTTTTGAGTAATTTGTCGTCCATATCTCTTGCCGACGATTTATGTCTAATGTTGCACAAACTCGAAGATATATAGGCAAAAACTAACAAGTTGACAGAAGAGACAAGACAGGGCATGGCAGAGCAGGACAGGACAGGACAGGACAGCGAAGACGCGACTTCCTTCAGGTGAACAGAGACAAGAAGATTGAGGTGATGAGGATACCCAACCAACAACAACGACAGCAACAAGCAACAACCACCATGAATGGGAGAAACACGAAAGGAAGTTATCACTTTCACCTACCTGGGCAGGCAACATCGTCTCAAATACAGGCGGTGGTGGCGGTGGCGGTGCAGATGAAGATATCAAAGTCAGGGTCAGAAAGACAGTAAGACAGGCCTTCACTAATCTGTGGAGATCAGTGTGGAGATCCACTTCACTCTACTCCACTCCACTTCACCACACCACACCACATTGCACTCAACATAAAGCGTGAACAAGATCCGGATTTTCAACACTAATGTCAGTCAAGTAAGTCAGTGCTTCTATGTGAGAGATGGTTGAGAGACTTGGCGCAGAACGAAAAGCAATTCCAACAAACTACAGACATACATCAACGACATCTGCTGACTACACTCACTGGATACTGAAGATCAGATGAGATGGCCAGAATAACAAGAATGAGCAAGAAGGAATTGTGGCTGGCTGGCTGGCTGGCTGGCTGGCTGGCTATGAACCACCGAAGCAAGAGCCCATCATCCAACAAATATGCAGAAGAAAGTGGAGATGAATTGGATTGGATTCGGTTGTATATAGACTGAAAGGACCATTCGGGACACCATGAACCAGGCCAGGCCCTCGAGTTGAACTGAAATAGGAAAAACGAGTTGGGCGTCGGAGATGAGGGTGACATGGAGGAGATTGTATTAGGACGAAATGAAATATTGTGGGCAGTGGTGGAGCCAGGTTGAAAAGACTGTAGATAGGATAGTGAAATAGCGACGTGTTTCTGTAGCCCTATGTTCCACTAGGAACCCAAAGGTCAAATAATAATAAATAATAAAGGTCATTAGGTCTATTCAATTAGGCTTGAGAGGAAGTTACTCAAAAAACAGAGGAGCTTAACTAGTTATTTCAGTAGTTGTTACAGTAGCCTCTGTAGCTGCTAATCCAGTAAATAGTAAGAAAACGAAAAATTAAGATACAGGTGAATGGATTGATTCTTCCTAATAACGAAATCCAGAATGGATTTTTCGACTAATTTAGGACTGTTTAACTTAATGATATTGTATGAAAAAACCACCTATCAGGCTAATCCCTAGTGTTGTTTGCTAGCTGCATGTTTTCACTGACTAATATCAATCAGCAGATGACATTAACTTTGACTACAAGTCAAGATGTTATCACACACATTGGACGAAATCATCAAAACGAGAACAACAATTACGTAATTATCACGGGATTTGATTTCATTTAAAGGCAACCGACTGGATATTTAAAAGTTGAAACAGTGTGAATAACAGAGCGCATAGGATATCATAAAATATTTATTACAACAAACTGGAAATATGATCCACTGACCAGAACGGCATGGTGTATTTTAGAGTTGTTCAGACCTTAATTTACATGGCATGATCAACAGATAAGCATATAAAACATTTGTGAAGATTTCAAGTTGTTATTCATCGAAGACTGACATCAGTTGGAGGAACAAAGGAAACCTGGGAGCACTGGACAGCTGTTTCGTCCTAGTATGATGTCAGTCTTCGATGAATAACAACTTGAAATATTTCCAAATCTCCACAACCCCCTCAAAATTTAATTTGTGAAGATGTAAATTTTCATCAAAATACACTGTAGCATATAATTTGTAGTTCAGCATATGCAAGATGATGAATTGTTCCAGGATACATTCAACTGAAGATGTAATGAATGATACTGATCAAAATGACCATATATTAAGCTAGACAAATAACAAAATGAAAACTCTGTTGTAGTTGTAGATCAGTCACTATATTGGCAACAATGCTAGCTAGATATATCAAAAAGATATAAGCATTGGAATGGTGTTTTACTCATCTGGGTCTCAGTTTCTCAGTGGTTTCCTTGTATTCGTCAAAAGAATACCGTGTATACATTTCATGTTCACCATCTTCGCGGTATTTATGGTATCCAGTAAATCATACATCTTAGTCTCAACACTTTGTTCTCTCCAACGAAACCGTTGCGAATTTTCTCAATTACATCTCGATTAATAGTTTCCACCTTGGAAGTTGTAAGTCACAGAATCGTGGTATGAATAAGTGGCTGTCGTGCCTCAGTGGTCTAGTGAATAACCCTCTGGCATTTGAAGCGATAGATACTGGATTCGAGCCTCAGTAGAACAATATCACTCAGTTGGGGCCAAGTAAACCCATCCGACGAGCCAAAGATAGGACGAAACGCGCCTCCTGGATTCCTCTGCTAGTCACCAAAATGAATATAAAAATATTGGTTGTTGAAGATCTGTTATACAGAATAAGTGGAAACTACTTAACATGTGATTCAACTCTAACTGAGAAAAAAATAATTACTGATTGATATTCATTGGACTACTAGTAGCTGTCATACCTCAGTGGCAAACTGGATAATGCTTCAGCCTTTGAGGCAGTGGATTCTGGTTTCAAGTCTCCAGTGGAAACAATATCACTCACTGAGATGCTAGTAAATCCTGCTGATAAGTCTTAAATAGGCAGATACACGCCTCCCAGACTCTACTACCAGCCACCAAATAGACTGCAATGAGAAAGAAACATTTCCAAAAGACTGTTAAAGAATTATTATCACTGTAATGATGATTCACAGAAGTACTTCTGTAGGCACAAAAAATAAAAAGCAAGGATGTTTAATACAGAAACGATCAATTTTCTTTATCCAATCAAATGTATATTTGATAAAATAATCAATCAACTTGACTAAACAATCTTTTAGAGTAAAGACGCCCAAAACATTCTATGACTTTTAAACATCAGCAGAGAAAAAATTGATCGATTTTAGTATATCTCAATGGAGGTGTGCACATCAGAAACATATAAAAAACTGCAGATTGGTTTTGTTATACTTCTACATCATGAGACTGGATACCTGTAGAAGTTTGTTTTTTTGTTGATCAGTAAGTACTTGAACAACAAACAATATGATTTATATTGAATATTGAATACATCATGTTTTGATCTATAATCATTTATGCTCAGTTATGTTTTTAAGTGACTAATACTAAAAGTAAACTTAACATTTGTAAGTGCGTGAAATATAAAGCTGTAGGAAAAAAATATGAACTGAAGGCTATTTTCATCATGGACTGATTTCAGTTGTATAACCTGGGAGGAGTGGACAGTTGCTTCGTCTTAGTAGGGACTACTCGGCAGGGATCGAAATAAGGACATTTAGGTGCGTGTTAGAACATTTTGCCATTCAGCTAGTGTATCTCATTTCAATAGTCCACATTTGCCTACTTCTGTCAATTTGCGATACAGTGCAACTATTGTATACTGCCATCAGCGGGGTTGTTAGTATGCACTGGAAACTAGTCGTATACTACGGTGAAACAGCTGTCCGATGAACAAAGTTCTTCAATAGTTCTCCAACCAATTTCAGTCTGTGATGAAATCCATCGTTCCCCCTCAAACTGTTAAACTAAAAGTATAATCAATCGTCCAGTTTTAGGACATAAACACCTTTAAGCACGTCACATATTCGTATTTTATAAACAAATGATTAGTTTTGCAAAAGTTAAATAAAATATTAGTTTCCACCTTGTTATAGCAAATGTTATAGCGAATCAAAGGAGTGAAAAAATGTAGCTATGTCAGATGGGTTTTATCGGTCATACTATCCCGTTTACCTTAAAAGCCACTTTACTTAAGACTTAGTTTATAGTACAGCTCAGTTCATGAGCTTTTCATTGACTCCTAACTCAAAGCCATACAATTCATGATTATGAAATAATCTCAAGTTAAGAGGAATCGAATGTTTTGCATATTCCTAATCTCTTTGTATGAAATGAGTTGTTTCATATAATTCACATAAGTATAACTCAGATCGTACAGAATACAAGGATAGGAAGCCGGGAACATTTATCGTGTATTGTAGAGTGGGAAGGAAAGAAAGACATTGTTAAATCGTTCCAAATAATACCATTCATTTCAGCAGGTTTCGCACACGAACTAGCGGAACGTAGACAATTTGAGTGGTATTCAGATATTGAGGAGCACAGGAAATTAAAATCACATGCAATTGTTAAAATCAAGACCACTTCAACAACTAATACTATGATATTGAATGTAGGTCGCGCTATACCATGAACTGACAGAAGTTGAAAATATGGACCATTGGCTTCTGATTCAGTGGCTCAGGGGTAATGTGCTATCTACGGGACCTGGAGGTCCTGGGTTCGATTCGTGGAAGGTCGGAGTCATGGGTGCGCACTGCTGAGGAGTGACATACTAGGACGAAACAGCTATCCAATGTTCCTCTAACCGATGTCAGTCCATGATGTATATCACCTGTCCTTTTCTTAATATCCCAAACACTACTGGTCTACCTACATCAGATAGTGCGAATAGGGACGATAATGCGAAGTATAGAATGGCAGATTGCATTAGCGACGAAAAGCAAAGAATTTAAAACCTAGAAAAAAATAATAGAATCCTCAATATCATGACGATTGAACAGTAAATAAATTACAAGGTCAATGTTAACTATATCAATGTATGCAGCAAGCAATACTTGGTAAGATGTACCTTCTGAGTGACACTTTGAGAGGGCGCATAGTGAAACACTAAAGTAGACCATTGATACATCATCATTACACAACAGTAAATACTGATGAAACCATCAAATTTTTAACATGATCTTCATAACTGTGGTTGACGAACAGTTAAAAATAACAGGTTGATGTTTTTATGTCATTTCTCACAGATAAATTCAGTCCTTCCATCCAGCTAATTTATATCCAATGTTTTTCACATTAGTATGTAATGATTACTGTTTATCTTTGGTTAATCTAGATGATTCAGTTTACTAACAAAGCCTTTAATCTCTTGTTAACGAGGATCGATGAAGTTGAGGTAAAGTTCCAGTTGACTACCATTTTATGCTCTGTTATATGATGATGCGTAGCGTCACTTCGCAGTTTGATCCGAACACGGTTTTCCCCTCATGAAGCCAACCAACCAGCCCTTTCCGGTCGTACTTTTCAATACAGCGCATCTCCTAGTCTCCCCAGGATGATGTGGTTCAATATTTTGCTTGATGTGGACAACAACATGATTTCGCATTAGTTCTTGCAAAGACTAATGTCACCCTAATTTGGGAGTTTGATAACGTAACCACTCTTCCACTCGGAAGGTATCTTTACTGACCTCCTTCAAAACCTCCTGAAATAGTGGTGTGAAGATGTCCGCTGAAGATATCTCTGCGTCTCCTTTCAGTACTTCTGAAGCAATTCCATCTGGTTCTGCTGCTTTCTCAGCTTTCAGCCACTTTATGGCTTCCAGCACTTCACTTCTACTTTTGTCGCAGTGTTTGCGTTCACTGATGGTTCTGTGACTGGACTGCTGGTTGTATTTCAGGACGAGTTGCAGGTGGTGGTTTTGGTGGTTGTGGTGGTCGATTCAACAGTTTTCTGAAGTGGTCAACCCATCGTTTCCCTTGTTTCTCCTCTCTCTTTGGTGGCAACTAGGTTTCCTTCACTATCTCTCATTGGTTTCATCTGTGTTCATCATTTCACCACCAGAGAGCAACACGGTTATTTGATATCATGTTGTCAGGTCTCTGTCTCTCCTACCTGCAACCCGAAGTCTGTTCTGCTTCACTTGCAAGTGTGTCGTAGAAGTGTCTTTTGTCTTTGTGTGCACTCTTCTTCACTTCTTTGTCCAGTGTAGTGTTTTATGGGTTGTATTCAGTTCATCTTTTCATTGTTCGTCCCTGCACTGCACTGCACTGGACTAGTTCATCTTCTGTTTCACCATCTTCCTCTGACTCCTCTATCAGCCTCCATATGTCTGTCTGTCGAGATCCACTCCTTATCTCGTTTTGCTTCTTCTTCCTTCCTAATTCGGTTATGCAGATTTCTTTCCACATGTGTTTCGAGGAGTTTCAGTGTTCTTCCACATAGGTTTCCTTGGGTATGTTGCTTAATATCTCCCATTTTTTCCTGATGGCTAACGATGTGAAGATGTAGTTTGTATTTTCCTCCTTCAGTTTCTGTTCTAAGTGTACAACTTGAACTGTGGTCTGTCATCACCAGCTTCTGTGAAGGCTTTCAACTTGATTTTGTTGGTAGGTTCCTTCCACTAGATAGTGAGTGGTGTGAACCTATATCTGCTCCTCTTCATGATCTGATCTTGTGTCCAGTAGGTTGCGTCTCCACTTTCTTCACATAGAGATGAAGTAGATTTGGTTTTTAGTGTGTTCTGGTGTCTGGTTAAATCCATATCGCTTTGTGAATATCCCTGTGTTTGTACACACTCTCTCCAATCACTTAGAACCAAACTACATGAAACTGGTTGCTTTCTAGTGACCAATCAATTTCTGCTATTTGTTGATATACTAGTAATCTTTCGTTGTTATACTGGATCGAATTTTTCAATCTCTGTTAACATATGGGCTCCTATTTGGAGACCTCGATATTACCTGGATAATTATTATGATAATTTACTTAGTTATGTCTAGCAGAGGAATCCAGCCTAATGCGCATTTCGCCCTATTTGGGACTCGTCAGTTGGATATACCAGCACCTCTGTGAGAAATATTGTCTCCATTGAGACTTGAACCTCGTACCTATCTCACTAATTACATTTTCCAATAGATAATTGTACAAATTCTTTTCATTCACTCTTTATTTTAGTCTTGAAAGCTACTCTAGTGATGCAATTGTACTGTATTGTTCTATAAAGCATTCCTTGTGAAATTATCTCTTTGAGTAATAATCAAAGAAATAATGATTACTGTACTTAAGAAAATGAGCACTTATTGTATTGCATGTGGAATAGATAATCAATCAGTTAGGTATTCTTATTCCTTCGTCATTATCACCAATTATCTCACAGAAATATAAAGGGATTACAATGAAATTTCTTTTATATTGTTGCATATCTAAAGTTTAGAATTTCTATTGGGTTATTCTTTTGTGAAGTGTATTCCTTGGAATGTTGATTGCTACTTCAAAATGTAAAAATAAATCGCAAATGGATTATTTAGAACATGTAAACCAATATATCAACCTCTATACTGGTTACATTTAATCCCACTGAATTATTCTTTCTACTCAAATATGTAAAAGCTTATATTCGTTAAACCTTACCTTGTATATTTAAGGATGAAATGACTGATTTGATGATAAAAAATAAATAATCTCAAAAATACATTACTGTATGGTGCTCATTAGTGACATATTTCCAGATGAATATCACGAAGTTCTAATGAGAAGCCATGACTTGTAGGGTCAACCAGTCGGAAGAAAAGAGGATGCCATCTGAAGACTTTGGGTGATATTTGTGCTATGTTGTGAGTTGACAGAAGTTGGAAATTATGAACCACTGGAAACCGACCCAGTGGCTGAATCGTTAACACGTTCGCCGTGAAACCTAAAGGTCCTGAGTTCGATCCCTAGCCGGGTCGTGGGTGTGTACTGCTGAGGAGTCCCATAATAGGACGAAACAGCTGTCCAGTACTCCCACACTTTCAATGGTTTACTAATTGATATCAGTCCATGATGAATACTACTTCTAAATTAAAAATCCTCATTCACCTCAAAAATGCATTACTGTATAGTGCTCATTAGTGACTTGCTTCCAGATAGAAATCATTGAGCTCTAATGAGAAGACGTGACCTGTGGGGACAACCAGTCGGAAGAGAAACGGATGCCATCTGAAGACCTTGGGTGATTATTGTACTATATTGAGTTGACATTTTAAAATGACTCGTAGAATTCTGTTAGTACTCAAGACTAGATGACATAACACCACAGTTCTAAGGTCACACAAACTTGAAGATCTATAGGCGAAATCTAACAAGTTGACAGAAGAGGCAGGGCAGCGAAGCCAGGACTTCAAGTGAATATAGAGAAGACAGAAGTGATGAAGATACCCAACCAACAACAACAACAAACTCCAATAACCATCAATGGGAGAAACTTAAAGGAAGTAGCCTCTTTCATCTATCTAGGCAGGCTGCACTGTTTCAACTACAAACGGCACTGACGAGGATGTCAAAGCCAGTCAGAATCGGAAAAGCAAGACAGGCGTTCATTAGGCTGAAACCAGTGTGGAGATCTTCTGCACTCAGCATGTGGGAGAAGATCTAGATTTTCAACACTAGTGTCAGTCAAGTCAGTGCTTCTGTATGGTTCAGAGACTTGGCGCGTCACGAAAGGCATTTCCAATAAACTACAGACATTCATCAACAACTGCTTACGCTCGCTGCTGAAGATCAGATGGTTAGAAGGAATAAGCAACAAGGTGCTCTGGGAACGAACGAACCAAGAACCTATCATCTAACAAATATGCAGGAGGAAGTGGAGATGGATTGGGCATGCACTGAGAAGGCCGAGTGGGGACATCACGCGCAAGGCCCTCGAGGGGAACACAGATGGGAAGCGACGAGTTGGACGTCCGAGGGTGACATGGAGGAAATCGTGTGAGGAGGAAATGAGAGCTTGTGGGCTGTCGTGGAACCAGGTTCAAAAGATCTCAGAGAACAGAGGTCACTGAAGACGTGCTGCTGACGCCCTATGTTCCATTAGGAATCCAAGGGACAAATAATAATAATAACACCACAGTTACCAATAGATCTACATAGTTCAGTATTACTTAAGGTCAATCACAGCCCGATAGGTGAGTGATAACATCGCTAACTGCAATACTAGATGATGCAACTTTGAATCTTATAGAGAACGTCAGCAACCCAAATATAACTTAATGATGGCTGATAACCTAGATCCAGGGCTTCGCACTGATTGCCTCTAACCAACTAATAACCTCGTTTTTTATCATAAAATTGTATCATCTTTAATTTAACCAACCTAAAGAAAATTTATTTTTTCAATCAAAATCATGCTGATAGTAATAACCACGGAATAACCCGCCTGATAGGTACAGTGTTTAAGATTCTACGTCTTATCACCACTTGACGTCCAACTGGAACTCGAAAAAACCGAAGAAAACCATATAGTCTACAAAGTCAGTTGTAATAACTGTGCACATCAACGACTGAGTGCGACAGTTAGGTGAACCACTATTACAACACCTGCATGAATACAAGGAGTTTCATACTGGGACGAAACAGCTGTCAAGTGCTCTCAGGTTTTCAATGATTTCCCAACTGATATCACTTTGCGATGAATACCACCTCTAGATTAAAAATTAGTTTTAATTTTTTGAGGTAGTTATAGTTTTGCAGACTTTTGTTACTGATACTGAGTTATGACTTAAGGTGAAATGAATATTTGGGCTGCAGAAGGATTCGAACCAGTGAAACGTTAGCTGTAAAATGTTTCTTTTGTCAACTACCGGGTGAAGACAGTCTCGATATAAGGAGTGGTAAACTAAATATTGGAAAATATCAAGATCAGTAACAAAGTTCGTGTTTACTAGATGCTATACGCCCCGCGGTACGAAGCCGTAAACATATGTTTAGCGCTTATTCTCACTCTTCAGTAAGATGTAGCAGTAACCATGCGGAAAGTAATGTCGCCTCGGTGACTCGAGCTCACGTTGATCAGTGCTGAGGTCAAAGATATGTTCACTAAGCTATTTAAGCAACAACTGACCCACTACAGGACTGGAGTATGTACATGAAGTGACCATCGATTTAACCATCACTTCCTTAGCGCTGAAAGCTGACTGAAGTCTATTGATCAAGTTGAGTGTTTTCTCGTTGGATGCCTTCTTTTTTAAAGATACCCTTAACCACGTATACTTGAGGAATTAAAGCTATTATAGATCACACATTATCTTTATAGATGCTGTTCAACTTACACTTGTTTCAGTCTTAGGTTTCAAGTTCTTCTTATAGATAGAATGAACTGAACAAAGCAAACTGTAAACGGATATACTGATCAGGTATGTACCTGCAACTCTTGGAAGGAGAATATGCGTCTTATGAAGGAGTATCAAACGGAATTGAACATTCATACATTTCAAGCTATCTACCATATCAAGATTCTGTGACCATCGGAACCCTAATTATGCTGATTTGTTGAGGTACTGAGGTTTCCTAAGTTTTGTTAAACATTACTTTGAAGTAACATTATATCACTGCGTACTGTATCGAATAAACTAACCTAGTATATAATTAATCCCAACCACAGTGTCATAGTTTTCCCCTTACAGGAAATTATGATTCATTAACCCCCTGTATGTGCTGCAAACATCTAACACAAACAAAACATATCCATATGTCAAGCCCCTCAGAATAATGGTCATTTTGAAAATTTTCACAAACCAACACTATACTGTGATGTTAGCAAAATGTCAAAATACTCATCAAAAAGACAGTTGACTACATAGGAATCGTTTCTCCAGATTCATTGGACATCAAAGTTCCTGGTTGATTGTCTCTGAGTTGAACAGTTCTAGAAAGCAATGGTATAACCATGTGTAGAGTTCTAGGCGAAAAAACAGGTTGCTTAATGAGGTTGTGAACTTGAACAGGTTGAGGTGAATGAAACATGCGTCCAGTTACCACCTAATCTGATGAATAGTGCTGGATAGTTGGAGCAGAACTGTGTAAGATAAAAGCCATGTGATCAGATTAGGACATATCATGAGATTTCCAGTACAGTTGAGTTCTTTTGACTATCTTCAGCTGTGTAGATCAGTATCCAGCAGAACTGGGCAGTCAGACGTTGCACACCATAGGTGATATAATCTGAGGTTAATTACAATCGCGTATTTACTAGTTATCATCTTCAGTATTCTGATATCTCAAACACCTCTATTTCGTTCAAATTCTGTTAACTGTTTTCCTCCTGTCATGAGTACAGGTCTGGCAACTCAAACCAAATAATCTTCTTATGAGGTTTGTTCTAACTGTCCATTTGTCGAAGGTGTTCTGATGGTGAAAAGAAGGATTCATTGGAAATCATTAATAACTATTAATTAGGACCAATGTTGACAATGGAAAGTTGTTTCAGTCACTTTGATTTGAAGTCCTATTGATTTTTAGCTTGTACTACTTATAAAGGCACATAAAAGTAATATATGGCGTGATATTGTTAGGACGAGCAATTAAAATTAACATCTTGATTTTCGGGGTTTCTGGGGATTTTTATTGATTTCAAATTGGTATTCCTCACAGACTAACATCAACTGGAGGAACATTAGAAACGTCGGATCACTGAACATCAACTGTTTCGTCCTAGCATGGGACTCTTCAGTAGTGTGCATCCATTACCCCGTCATGGATGTCAGTCCATGGTGAATACCAATCTGAAATCAATAAATCCCCACAAACCCCAAAATTCAACTGATCTATTACTCATTGTTGACTATCTTCGAGAGGTGATTCCTGAAGTTCTAATGAAAAGTCTTGACCAGTGGGATAAACCCAGTGGACGTGAGGACAAATACTGAGCATATCGTGAACTAACAGAACTTTAAAATATGGACCACTAGATTCCAACCCAGTGGGTAAATAGTAACTTGCTAGTCCTGGGTTCGGTCGGTCTCTTGGAGTATAGGGTCACAGGTACGCACTGTTGAAGACTGTCATACTAGAACGAAACAGCTGTCCAGCGCTCTCAGGTTTTCAATGTTACTCCAAATGATTTCAGTTCATGATGAATACTATCTTGAAGAGTTAACATCTAATGAAAAGATGTTCTGAAGAATAGGATACAGAATACAATCATATTTCAACAATACTTGGTATAAAATCAATTTTTATAGAGAGTTTTTATATCACATTATAGTAGCACACTACATCATAATTTGACTTTTTTTTCTCATACATATATATTGTGTCTGTTCTACATACATACACTCACCTAAAAATAACCTATTGAAAATGATCTCATCATATATTAAAAGTTTTTTTCAGTATAGAAGAAAACCGAATAAGAGAATATAAATCAAAATATAAAACATAAAGTGTTGTTATAGGTTGTTTACAAGTTGAATTTTACTTCTAATAAAATTATATATGTATACTATACAACAAAGAAAACATTGTGTTAAACACCTTTTAGTGTAAATAATCACCTAGTTAAGATAAATGATAATTTGATTGGTGGTTGTATGTAATTAAAAATTGACCATTTACAATTTAAAGTGCATACATAATCATATAAATAGTAATCTAAACATAATTTGATTTATCTTACTCAATTAGTTAAAAAGAAATAATAATTTGGAGTCAATGTTCAATTATTTCAAACATTTTACAATTCAAATAATATTACTTATTTCAATCTTAATTATACTATATATATTCATTACAAATAAACAATTGATGAATGAAAAAATAATTAATTATGTTCAATATGAAAAATCTACTAATTTACAGTATAAGTTAATTATTCCAGAAACATGTAAAAGTATTTGTAAAGATATATCAAAAATTTCTAAAAGTCAATTAAATCATTCTTTGTTATCAAATGAAAATAATTTGAAATTATGGCCAAATTTCAATGCTAATTTAACAACATTATATAATATTACTTATTTACATTTATTAGGTGGTTCATGGATTTACTTAAAAGATAATAATAATAATAATACTAATAATAATAATAATAATGGAACATCACAAATTATAATTGATAATTACTGTGATAATATTACACATTCTGGTATAGCTATTATTATTCCACATAAAAATCAATTAAAACAACTTTATATTACTTTATCCACATTAATACCATTACTTCAAAGACAATATTTATGTTATCGTATATTTGTTATTGAACAAATTGATAATTATGCTTTTAATAAAGGTAAATTAATGAATATTGGCTTTATTGAAGCATTAAAACTTTTTCAATTTCAATGTATTATATTTCATGATGTAAATTTAGCACCAATTAATAATTATATACCATATGAATGTGATATATTAACTAAGAATACAATGATTCATTTAAGTGTAGCCATTAATACAAATCATTTTAAATTACCTTATACATCATATATTGATGGTGTAATAAAAATATCTACACAGAATTTTATTACTCTTAATGGTTTTACTAATTTTTATTGGGGATCAAATATACAATATGCTAATGATTTTATAAAACGTCTTAAAGCAGTTAATATACCCTATGTACATATTGATGACAAGATTGGACGATATATATACATTTCGAATAGTCAACAATACAATACTCCATTTCATAATAATAATAATAATAATGATCATATGACAATAAATGAAGCTTCAGAAAACCGAAGACATTATGATGGATTGAACAGTTTAGCCTATCATGTGGTATCACGAATAAATAAACCATTTTTTACACAGATTTCAGTGGTAATAGGACAAAATCCAATGTTTTAATAAAACAACAATTGAAATTATCTCATAGTTATAGTGTTTTTATCATATTGATCAATTGTATATACTTTTGACTGTATACATCTTACTTATTGCTGGAAATTGATTCTTCCTTATGTTTCGAAAAAGTATGTAATATTATTAATATGATATATAATATAATAATAAGATAATAATCAGCAGAGAAAAAATTGATCGATTTTAGTATATCTCAATGGAGGTGTGCACATCAGAAACATATAAAAAACTGCAGATTGGTTTTGTTATACTTCTACATCATGAGACTGGATACCTGTAGAAGTTTGTTTTTTTGTTGATCAGTAAGTACTTGAACAACAAACAATATGATTTATATTGAATATTGAATACATCATGTTTTGATCTATAATCATTTATGCTCAGTTATGTTTTTAAGTGACTAATACTAAAAGTAAACTTAACATTTGTAAGTGCGTGAAATATAAAGCTGTAGGAAAAAAATATGAACTGAAGGCTATTTTCATCATGGACTGATTTCAGTTGGGAGTGGACAGTTGCTTCGTCTTAGTAGGGACTACTCGGCAGGGATCGAAATAAGGACATTTAGGTGCGTGTTAGAACATTTTGCCATTCAGCTAGTGTATCTCATTTCAATAGTCCACATTTGCCTACTTCTGTCAATTTGCCATACAGTGCAACTATTGTATACTGCCATCAGCGGGGTTGTTAGTATGCACTGGAAACTAGTCGTATACTACGGTGAAACAGCTGTCCGATGAACAAAGTTCTTCAATAGTTCTCCAACCAATTTCAGTCTGTGATGAAATCCATTGTTCCCCCTCAAACTGTTAAACTAAAAGTATAATCAATCGTCCAGTTTTAAGACATAAACACTTTTAAGCACGTCACATATTCGTATTTTATAAACAAATGATTAGTTTTGCAAAAGTTAAATAAAATATTAGTTTCCACCTTGTTATAGCAAATGTTATAGCGAATCAAAGGAGTGAAAAAATGTAGCTATGTCAGATGGGTTTTATCGGTCATACTATCCCGTTTACCTTAAAAGCCACTTTACTTAAGACTTAGTTTATAGTACAGCTCAGTTCATGAGCTTTTCATTGACTCCTAACTCAAAGCCATACAATTCATGATTATGAAATAATCTCAAGTTAAGAGGAATCGAATGTTTTGCATATTCCTAATCTCTTTGTATGAAATGAGTTGTTTCATATAATTCACATAAGTATAACTCAGATCGTACAGAATACAAGGATAGGAAGCCGGGAACATTTATCGTGTATTGTAGAGTGGGAAGGAAAGAAAGACATTGTTAAATCGTTCCAAATAATACCATTCATTTCAGCAGGTTTCGCACACGAACTAGCGGAACGTAGACAATTTGAGTGGTATTCAGATATTGAGGAGCACAGGAAATTAAAATCACATGCAATTGTTAAAATCAAGACCACTTCAACAACTAATACTATGATATTGAATGTAGGTCGCGCTATATCATGAACTGACATAAGTTGAAAATATGGACCATTGGCTTCTGATTCAGTGGCTCAGGGGTAATGTGCTATCTACGGGACCTGGAGGTCCTGGGTTCGATTCGTGGAAGGTCGGAGTCATGGGTGCGCACTGCTGAGGAGTGACATACTAGGACGAAACAGCTATCCAATGTTCCTCTAACCGATGTCAGTCCATGATGTATATCACCTGTCCTTTTCTTAATATCCCAAACACTACTGGTCTACCTACATCAGATAGTGCGAATAGGGACGATAATGCGAAGTACAGAATGGCAGATTGCATTAGCGACGAAAAGCAAAGAATTTAAAACCTAGAAAAAAATAATAGAATCCTCAATATCATGACGATTGAACAGTAAATAAATTACAAGGTCAATGTTAACTATATCAATGTATGCAGCAAGCAATACTTGGTAAGATGTACCTTCTGAGTGACACTTTGAGAGGGCGCATAGTGAAACACTAAAGTAGACCATTGATACATCATCATTACACAACAGTAAATACTGATGAAACCATCAAATTTTTAACATGATCTTCATAACTGTGGTTGACGAACAGTTAAAAATAACAGGTTGATGTTTTTATGTCATTTCTCACAGATAAATTCAGTCCTTCCATCCAGCTAATTTATATCCAATGTTTTTCACATTAGTATGTAATGATTACTGTTTATCTTTGGTTAATCTAGATGATTCAGTTTGCTAACAAAGCCTTTAATCTCTTGTTAACGAGGATCGATGAAGTTGAGGTAAAGTTCCAGTTGACTACCATTTTATGCTCTGTTATATGATGATGCGTAGCGTCACTTCGCAGTTTGATCCGAACACGGTTTTCCCCTCATGAAGCCAACCAACCAGCCCTTTCCGGTCGTACTTTTCAATACAGCGCATCTCCTAGTCTCCCCAGGATGATGTGGTTCAATATTTTGCTTGATGTGGACAACAACATGATTTCGCATTAGTTCTTGCAAAGACTAATGTCACCCTAATTTGGGAGTTTGATAACGTAACCACTCTTCCACTCGGAAGGTATCTTTACTGACCTCCTTCAAAACCTCCTGAAATAGTGGTGTGAAGATGTCCGCTGAAGATATCTCTGCGTCTCCTTTCAGTACTTCTGAAGCAATTCCATCTGGTTCTGCTGCTTTCCCAGCTTTCAGCCACTTTATGGCTTCCGGCACTTCACTTCTACTTTTGTCGCAGTGTGATAGTTCTGTGACTGGACTGCTGGTTGTATTTCAGGACGAGTTGCAGGTGGTGGTTTTGGTGGTTGTGGTGGTCGATTCAACAGTTTTCTGAAGTGGTCAACCCATCGTTTCCCTTGTTTCTCCTCTCTCTTTGGTGGCAACTAGGTTTCCTTCACTATCTCTCATTGGTTTCATCTGTGTTCATCACTTCACCACCAGAGAGCAACATTATTATTATTATTATTAGTCCCTTGGGTTCCTAGTGGAACATAGGGCTTCAGTAGCACGCCTCTAGTGACCTCTGTTCTCTGAGATCTTTTGAACCTGGTTCCACGACAGCCCACAAGCTCTCATTTCCTCCTCGCATGACCTCCTCCATGTCACGCTCGGACGTCCAACTCGTCGCTTCCCATGGGGATTCCACTCGAGGGCCTGACGCGTGATGTCCTCAGTCGGCCTTCTCAGTGCATGGCCAATCCATCTCCACTTCCTCCTGCATATTTGTTGCATGATAGGTTCTTGGTTGGTTCGTTCCCAGAGTTCCTTGTTGCTTATTTTTTCTGGCCATCTGATCTTCAGCAGCGAGCGTAAGCAGTTGTTGATGAATGTCTGTAGTTTATTGGAAATGCCTTTCGTGACGCGCCAAGTCTCTGAGCCATACAAGAGCACTGACTTGACGTTGGTGTTGAAAATCCGTATCTTGTTCCAGATGCTGAGTGCAGATCTCCACACTGGTTTCAGCCTAATGAACGCCTGTCTTGCTTTTCCGATTCTGACTTTGACGTCCTCGTCCGTCCCGCCTGTAGTTGAAACAGTGCTTCCTAGATAAGTGAAGGAGGTTACTTCCTTTAAGTTTCTCCCGTTGACGGTGACTAGAGTTTGTTGTTGTTGTTGATGGTGGTGGTGCGGTATCTTCATCACTTCTGTCTTCTCTATATTCACCTGAAGTCCCGTCTTGGCTGCCTCTTCTGTCAACTTGTTAGTTTTTGCCTGCAGATCTTCAAGTTTATGTGACATTAGGCATAAGTCATCGGCGAAATCCAAGTCTTCTAGGTTCTTTTCCGCCGTCCAGCTTATCCCCCTCTTCTCGCTGCCTACTGTTTGCTGCATGATCCAGTCGACCACAATAAGGAATATCATGGGGGATAGTAGGCAACCTTGTTTCACTCCTGTCTTCACTTCAAAGGCATCACTGAGCTTCCCATTGTGGATTACTTGGCATGTGGCATCTTCATATAGTTGTTGAATGAGGCGGATAAAGGTTTGCGGTACTCCGTAGTAGTGGAGCAGTTTCCAAATTACTTCTCGGTCGACGCTGTCAAAGGCCTTCTCAAAGTCGATGAAGTTGAGGTATAGAGCTGATTGCCATTCTATGCTCTGTTCTATGATGATGCGTAATGTAGCGTTGCAATTTGGTCTGCACATGATTTGTACTTCCTGAAGCCTGCCTGTTCCGGTCGCAGTTTTGAATCCAGTGCGTCTTTAAGCCTCTCCAGGATGATGTGGCTTGATATTTTACTTGGGGTGGACAGGAGAGTGATTCCGCGCCAGTTCTTGCAAGCACTGAGGTCTCCTTTCTTCGGCAGTTTGACAAGGTAACCCTTCTTCCAATCGTCAGGTACCTTCTCTTCCTTCCACACCTTCTGCAATAGTGGTGTGAGCATGTCCACTGTTGTCTCTGCATCTGTTCTCAGTGCTTCTGGCGGTATTCCATCTGGTCCTGCTGCTTTCTCGCATTTCAGTAGCTTTATGGCGTTCAGGACTTCCATTTTCGTTGGGGGATTAATGTTCACTTGTAATTCAGCGACTGGGCTGCAGGTGGTATTTCTGGACGAAGTGCAGGTGGTGGTCGATTCAAGAGCTTCTTGAAGTGGTCGGCCCATCGTTTCCTCTGTTTCTCTTCTTTTGTAAATAAATTTCCCTCTTCATCTTTTATTGGTTTCATCTGTGTTGGTCTCTTCCCTGATAGCAACCTGGTTATTTGATACAATGTCGTCAGGTCTCTCTTACCTGCAGCCTGTTCTGCTTCACTTGCCAGTGTTTCGTAGAAGTGTCTTTTGTCTTTGCGTGCACTCTTCTTCACTTCTTTGTCCAGTGTTTTATACATTGTGCTCAGTTCCTCTTGTCGTTGAGAGCAACATGGTTATTTGATATCATGTTGTCAGGTCTCTGTCTCTCCTACCTGCAACCCGAAGTCTGTTCTGCTTCACTTGCAAGTGTGTCGTAGAAGTGTCGTTTGTCTTTGTGTGCACTCTTCTTCACTTCTTTGTCCAGTGTAGTGTTTTATAGGTTGTGTTCAGTTCATCTTTTCATTGTTCGTCTCTGGAGTGCAATGTACTGCACTGCACTGCACTGGACTAGTTCATCTTCTGTTTCACCATCTTCCTCTGACTCCTCTATCAGCCTCCATATGTCTGTCTGTCGAGATCCACTACTTATCTCGTCTTGCGTCTTCTTCCTTCCTAATTCGGTTATGCAGATTTCTTTCCACATGTGTTTCGAGGAGTTTCAGTGTTCTTCCACATATGTTTCATTGGGTATGTTGCATAATATCTTCCATTTTTTCTTGATGGGTGATGACGTGATGTTGTTTGTAGTTTCCTTTTTCAGTTTCTGTTCTAGGTATAGGTTCTGGTTAGATTGTTTACTCTTCAGTAAACAGTTTGGAGAGCCCACTTTCATTCCATCCGCAGATTTCTCGTAGATTCCTAGCACTTCTATGCTATACCTTTTCATGTCTTTTGCAATCTGGACAGCCTTGCTAGGCTCATACATGGCGCGGACATTCCATGTCCCCATCCTTACTTTCGCTTTCATTGAGAGAAGAGAAGACAGATCGGCCAATTCGGTTCCCGAAAGTTCTCACCAACCGGCTCCATTTCGTCTCTCCGATTCCAGCAGGGAGTAAGTTTGTTTTAATTTTTTATATTTCCTCTGTGCTTTGAAGTTTGTTTTGCGATTGAATTAGTTTTACGGTGTAGGGTTGCTAGCCGTGTGGCCGACCTTCCTTCTTTATTCGGGCCTAGGACAGGCTAGTAAACAAGGCTAGGTTCTCCTTGTTTTATCGGTAGGGTATAATCTTTGTTGCGTTATAGCTTATGAATTCTTGTCTTTGGTTGAACCGAACTGATTGGTCACTATTAGCAGATGCACTCCTTCCCGGATATCTGTCTTGATACTGTATTAACCTTTCGTTTAACTTCCACTTACATGTTTATTCAATAATAGCACATTCATAAAGTAGAATATCATATACTTTTCCAATTATCAGAGCTCGCTTTTCTCCTCAGTAAATTTCATTTCTCATTGATGTAAAGAAATCTAGAATATTGTCTAGAAATTAGAAAACTTCAATTCTTGTATTGATTACAGATCATTTCTTTCAATATTAAATTGATAATGAATAGTTGACTTTATCATTATTATTAGTCCCTTGGGTTCCTAATGGAACATAAAGCTTCACTAGCACGTCTCCAGTGAACTAACTCTGTTCTCTGAAATCTTTTCAACCTGCCTCCATCAATGCCCACAAACTCTCATCGCCTCCTCGCACCATCTCCTCCATGTCACCCTCATCACGGACGCCCAACTCCTCACTTCCTATCTGCCTTCCACTCGACGGCCTGCCTGGACTGGCCTGGCCTGCAGCGTCATGTCCCACTCGGACTTCTCACTCTATGCCCTACCCAATCCATCTCCACTCCCTTCAACTGCATACTTGTTCAGCGATAGGTTCTGCTTTGTTGGTTCGTTCCAAGAGCTCCTTGTTGCCTATTCCTTCTGGCAATCCATCTGATCTTCAGTAACGAGCCAGCGTGGGCAGTTGTTCATGAATGTCTGTAATTCGTTGCAAATGCCTCCCTTAACGCACCAAGTCTCTGAACCATCACACAGAAGCACTGACTCGACGTTGGTGTTGAAAATCCGCATCTTGTTCATGCTTTATGCTGAGTGCAGTGCGCAAGATCTCCACACTGGTTTCAGGCTAATGAACGCCTGTCCTCCTCTTCCCATCCAAGCTGGCTTTCACGTCCTTGTCTGTACCGCCACCTGTAGTTGAAACAGTGCAGTCTGCCTAGATAGGTGAAGGAGGTTACTTCCTTTGAGCTTCTCCCGTTCACGATGATGGGAGTTTGTTATTGTTGTTGGTGGTGGGGTATCTTCATCACCTCTGTCTTCTCAATATTCACTTGAAGTCCCGTCTTCATTCGCTGCCCTGCCTCTTCTGCCAACTTGTTATTTTTCGCCTGTAGATCTTCAAGTTTGTGTGACATCACACACAAGTCATCGTTGGCGAAATCCAATTCTTCTAGGTTCTTTTCCGCAGTCCAGCTAGTGTATCCCCCTCTTCTCACAGCTCCCCACTGTTTGCTGCATGATCCAGTCGACCACAACACAATCAGGAATATCATGGGGGACAGTAGGTAACCTTCTTTCACTCCTGTCTTCACTTCACTGCAAAGGCATCACTGAGCTTGCCATTGTGAATTACTTGGCATGTGGCATCTTCATATAGTTGTTGAATGAGACTGATAAAGGTTTGCTGTATTCCGTAGTATTGAAGCAGTTTCCAAATTACCTATTGGTCGAAGCTGGCAAAGGCCTTCTCAACGTCGATAAAGTTGAGGTGTAGGGTTGACTGCCATTCTATACTCTATTCTATGATGATGCGAAGCGTTGCAATTTGGTCTGCACATGATTTGTACTTCCTGAAGCCTGCCTGGCTGAATGGTTAACGCGTTCGCCGTGGAACCTGAAGGTTTCACACTAGGACGAAAGAGCTGCCCAGTGCTACTGGTTGATTTTATTTAAGGTGCTAATTTTTTTTATGTTTTCTTTGACCGTATAATTCCACAGTATCGATGAGAATATCACAGAATAAAAGAAAGTAAAGTGTAGATCTGTAAAGAAAAATTATCTCTTTACTTCATATGCCTTTAATTATACCCAGATGCAATTAATCAACGCTCTTTTTTCAAATCAATTAAGTCACGGGAAGAACTGACTCTATTATTGTTATTATTATTTTTCTCTTGGATTCCTAGTAGAACATAAGGCTTCAGTAGCACGTCTCCATTGCACTCTCTTTTCTGCAGTCCTCCCAGCCTGGCTCCACCACTGCCCACAAGTTCTTATTTCTTCCTCACATGATCTTCTCCATGTCACCCTCGCCTCGGATGCCCAACTCGTCGTTTCCCCTTTGGATTCTACTCGACGGTCTGGTCTGGAGTGTGATGTCGCTAATAGGCCTTTCCAGTGTATGTCCAATCCATCCCCACTTTTTTCTGCATATTTGTTGGACGATAGGTTGATGGTTGGTTCGTTGCCAGTCAGCCAGCCAGAGCTCCTTGTTGCTTATTCTTATTATTCTGGCCATCTAATCTGATCTTCTGTATCGAGTGAGCGTAGGCGGCAACTGTAGATGTATGTCTGTAGTTTGTTAGAAATACTTTTCGTAACGCACAGAGTTTCTCAACCATCATATGGAAGCACTGACTTGACGTTGGTGTTGAAAATCCGGATCTTGTTCACGCTTTATGCTGAGTGGAATAGATCTCTACAGTGATTTTAGATTAATGAAGACCTGTCTTGCTTTCCCGATCCTGTCTTTGACATCCTCGTCTGTGGCGCAACTAACTCTATACTGATATAATAATAATAATTTTCAACTAGGAGAACTTACAAATGTTGACAAATTGTTCACCAGTGGATAAATACTGCAGTTTTCTGGTTCTTGTTGTTCACGTTAATGACGTTTTGCAATGTGACCACTAAACGAAGTGATAAAATACTCCGATGCACTGTAATTTGGTGTCAGATGTTAAGATTCAATAAGCAGTAAACTCTGAACTCAGGTTTCATGCTTATTAACCCTCATCAGTAAGGTAAAGAGACAAATATGAGGTCCATTGATAGTTAAAAATTGAGTCACTCAATACTCAAGCGAGAGACTTAGGTACGAAATTATTCAGGCAACAACCAATGCATTGTAGAACTGGATCAAGTACAAGAAATGGTCATCACAGTTTCAAGCAGACTGACTCTCAACCCAATAATTTGACAGAAACTGTACTCAGGAATGTAACTAACTAGGCATAATAACTTTGTGAGAAATATTGAAGTAGGGGAAAATATATACTTAGGAATAATGATGAATATCGTAAATATAGGTGAAAAACATTTTCAGACTTTGTTTCAGGATATTATTCTTTAAACAGAATCAGTAAAGATACTTCAGTTCAAGCTAATGCTTATTTTTAAAACATAATATATCAGGTAGTAGTAGTGCTTCACAGTATCACGCATCAACGGCTCCATGAGAAGTAGAACCCAAGATATTCTGGTTACCAGACGAGCAAGTTACTGTTCAGCTACTGGGATGAAATGCAGCTACTCAGTGGTCTTAGGTTTACCATGGTTCTCCATTGATGTCACTTTTACTATGAATATTATCTTGAAGTCAGTCAATCTCCACAGACCTCTGAAGATGGAATTGATGAGGATAGGTTGTGTTTGATTGGGTTTTATGTGCTACTGGAAGTGTGAGGGCGGTTGACACTTCTGCCAACACTGTAGATGGCTATCTCTTCTTAAGGTACCTGAAAGGGAAAAATACATGTGTGACCAAAGAGCCAACGGGACATGTGCATGAAGTCTGTCACACGTGGTCCCTCGCGGGGTGTTGTTTCAAGGCTAGGTTGTCCCAACTCCAGATGAGAGAAATTCGTACCGCCGGCTCCGGAAGACCGTGTAGCAGGGTGGAGTGTTATTTCGGTGGCCGACATTTTCTAAACCCTCCCATTCCAGTTAGGAAGGCAGTATCAGCATCGCATTGCTAGTCATCTGAGGGAAACACCCTAGTGCTGTTACATCACCTTCCATCTAGCATCAGTACGATTTCGCCCTGAGACCCACATCATCTTATCCCTATTCAATCGACCTTTCTAGCAGGGTACGATTTTGAAGAACAAGCTTTCCACCAGCAAAGCCAGTTGGGTCATTGTGTTATTCAAGCCCGACCACCACGTTAAGGTAGAAGCTATCAGTCTCTACTCGAACTCACGCAGCCATGTAAGGGCTTAAGGAGGGTTGTCTTGTGAACTGACGACAACTAGTAGTGTCCTCCAGAGATGTGCACTGTCACCTTTCCTATTTAACTTCGTCACAGACGTACGTCTGACTTCACAGGGATTGGTCTGGTTAGCTTGGAGTATGCAAACGATATTGTCCTCTCACGTGAAAACACTGCCAAAATACAGGGTCTTCTGAACTCAATTAGCAGAAATCGGAGTATGTTTGGTATGTGTCTCGTTGGTACCTGCCAAATGTAAGATGATACTCCAGGATTGGTCTGCTGGGGAGTGAAGTGGTGGGATGTGTAGATAACTTCACTTACTTGTGGATTTGCGCCTGACTAAACGGGCTAGTTGCTGATGAAATCTCAGCCCCAGAACAGAAGACTTATTTGGCATTCGCCAACTTGTGTCATCTGTGACGCCAACCGGCGAGATATCCGACTATCTATCAAAGGACAAGTATACTGCACTCCACTCCACTCTGTCTTGTTATAGGAATTTGAAACATGACCGTTAAAAGTTGAAGATATGGAGCGTCTATATGGTCTTGATCAAACGTGTTTTCGTAGCACTGCTCGTGTTCAATGGAATCACTATGTGAGCAATGTAGATGTTAGGTGAAGGGTACTAGACAAGACAGGCAAGTCAACTGGTGAGGTTGTGAACCTTAGTGAACTGAAGTGGTTTGGACATGTACTACAAATGCTGGTCTACCACCTTTCTCGACGTGTAGTGCCAAGGGAAGTTGGATTAGGTTAAAAGACAGTTCAGGGTGACCAGACCAAGACATGGCACCAGTCAATGAAGTCGCTGACTGTTGGTCTGAACCGTGTTGGAAGATTTAGACTATCTGACTGGGGTCCTCTCTATGATAGGAACCAGTGGTTGAAGACTCTTGGTGATATGGTTGAAAATCGGTCACAAAGGTGCAGATGTATCCACTCCTTTACATCTTCTCAAGCTTGAATATGTTCACCAACCTTTATCTTCAGGTTGTTTATTCTCTCAAACAACTCAGTCTACTTTGTTATGAATCTTTTTCTATCCACCTGTCCATTATGTACCACTGTGAAATGTAACAACTTGAAGCGATCCACATGTGTGTGAGGTTCTACTCTGCTCTCGTCAGTCAGTCAGTCAGTCACAGACCTCCAAAGTGAATCACTGTCCACTCCTCATAAGTGACAAGCATCGAGATGTCTTTTTAGAGGTTCCAATGATAAGCCATGACCTGTAGGCCAACCCGGCTGATGATATTGGGCTATAGTTACACTTCACCGCGAATAAACATAAGTAATAAATAGCCACTGGATTCTGATCTAGTGACTCAGTTATAACTTACTTGCCTTGAGACCTAGCGGTCCTAAGCCCAACTTCCAAAAGGGCATCTGCGCGCTCCACTGAGGAATTCTAGTATGAAACAGCTGTCGTGTACCCGTAGGTTATCAGTGATTCTCCAACAGAGGTCACTTCGTGATAAATACTACTTACAATTGTTCAAGTTTGTTAGGCACATTCATTTTAGTACTAAAACTTTAATCGACAGTGTAAACGTTTATTATGTGTTGTTGGTGATAAGAATAGAAAACTATAAAACTTTTTTTCATTTAAATGCAGCTTTCATCATGAATCGATTGCAATCATTGAACCATCAAATATTAGGGAGTCTTAGATAGATTTTTCTTCCGATTTTCCGATACCTTGATAGTATGCACTTAGGAGCCAACGCCTAATAGCCATAGAACACTTAAAGTGTATTATTAAAATTGATTTTGTAATAATCCAGTTCATAAAGAACCATTTAAATATGTAATGTTTTAGCGGTTATTTGAGATCTACTTTGAAATGGAGTTTTAGAAGTTGAACTTCAGCGATCAGAATGAATACATACATACATACATTTCACGCCAATTTTCGGCTCAGCTACAAGTCCCTGGCGTACCTCATCTGCTTGGACGTTATTATCTAAAATCTGGTGAATCGATTCCCTTACTGAGTAGAAAACCTCATAGCAATGCATCCATATGAAGATGAACACTCTTGCCAGAGCACTCGGTTAACGCCCCCTCGGAAGTGATCAGTTGACTTCCACAACCCCTCTAACTGTCAGGCTTCGATCTGTCCACATTCGCCGGTAATCAGATCCCACCTTTCTGTGGGAAGATATACGTGCGATGCCTCTCACTAAGTTTTCACAATCCTCCAGAAGGGATGCAGCTCACCTTCCCAAGAGCTTATTTCCTTATTGCTAAAATTTCGCAAACAGGGGTTCTCCTAGGCTATCCATATGTCCAAGGCTAGGGCATACGACACTGGAATTCCGAACAGAATATACCCTACCTTCGCAAGGCAAAACCATACACACCTCTCTAGGAACTGCTTCAACAACAGAGACCATCGGAATTGAGAGGCTGCATTTCCTCACCTTTCTGTTGCACTTCACCCAAAGGATTGAGTGGAATCCTGATGGTTCACTAGGCCGTCTGTGCTTTCGAGATCCATAACACTGATTTGCGCATATGAATCTCGTCAGCCGCCTTTACGGCCACCTTTAAGTTAACTCGTAGGTATCCAGTGTGGCGGTGTAGAGGCAAGCTGTCGTTGCTTAACTGTTTTCCACACCACCAGTTTTCCTGGACAGCGCAAAAACACCCACACCACATCAGATAATGAATAGAAAATGTGATAGATTACATTGAATATCTTTGAAAGATGAGTAAATTTCACCACACAAAACCTTAGATTCATAAGATTGACTGTGCATGGATAAGGGGACACTCATTACTGACGTTTCCCGTAACAGGATGAAGAAGTTATTCAGTCTCACCCTTGATTTAACTGGTGTTAATTGGAAGATGATATTGCTTCATGGAAGTCACCATGAAATTGATTGAATCCTTATAAATAAACTGATTGCAACACTGCAACATTTTGTCTGATTCATATCTATCACACTCTGATATTCATGATTAGTTTTGCTTCAAGTATACAGCGTAAAATTTTATAACACAAATGTAACTTCATTTTGTCACCTGTATCCACTCAACAGATAAGGAGCAATAGATTCAACAGACTTTCATTCATTATCAACTAAAGATCCTTATTAGAGCACCCTTGGTCTATGAAATCTAGGAAAACAATCATGTGAACCTAACTGACTTAAACATGTTACCAAGCCTACATATTACACAAGTATAAGATGAGTAGATGTGAAATCCAAGCATAGTGATTCCCCTATAAAACTGACACCTAAGCTGACATCTTCTCTCCTCTCTATTTTACAATCAAACAAGGTGATTCTCCTTTTTGATTTTCTAATTCGTATATGGATTCATTCCTATCTCCCATCTAGTCTATCTTTGTGAGAAAACTCTATATGTTCTCTGATCTCAGAACAGTAAATGTGTCATCTAGTTATTGTCATCATCCTTCTGAATTGGGTTAGAATGTTCATAATTCTATTTCTTCCCAACTGTCCAAAAATAACTCTGAAATTTTATAGATCCCATTACTTCTCCTTCTGCCTGTTTACATGTTTTGCTTTGGATTTTGAAGACTGTAAAATTTACTGCTGCACAAAAGTTTAGTCGTTTGCCGAGAACGTTTACTACTGATGAGGACCAACAGTCAGCAGTTATAGATAAAGTGGATTACTTGAAGACAGTCAGTGAACGCACAGCTCTATATATTTGACTAATTCATAAATACCTACATAAGTAAACACAAACATGAAGATCCGATGACTAGTATTTTCCTCAATAGATGAGAAAAATGCTGATCAGTTCCGTACAAATCGTTCACTAACACTTAGATACCAAAAAAGTGAGGCAAAACTTAACAAGACCAGAAATGTTGGCAATGAAACAATACTGCCTAAATCTGAAAATGGCAACTCAAAAGTAGTTATGTATAAAGTAGATTACTAAAAGAAAGCCACTGAACGTATCCGAGCAGAATTATGTGGAGAAATCGAGAAACTTGTTGACGTAGTTATGGGCAATGTCATAAAGTTCACAGGTGATGCAGTACATCGAGTGAAGCCATTTATGGGAGAGTCTAAGTGATCCAATTTGATGCCTAGTAGTAATGATGCTAGAAAAATGTATGATACCATTTTAGTCTGTTTATTAGAAATGTCAAAGTGAAACAGTATCATTTACTGAATAACGTTTCGGGACACAGATTATTGTCCATATTCATATCAGGTAACTCCACAACTTCGAAGTCGTGATTCAGGTTGCCTAAAATATGCTTGTGGATTTGATGGCTACCATAGTAACACCTGAAATAGCCAACTGCGTTTCGTTATTTCAACTAGGAAGGTAAATTTTCATAAAATAGAGTAGCTTTTTTATTTCGATTGTTTTTAAGGTGGCATTCGCATCCACTCAAAATATGGAGAGAATCAACAGAGTGACCATAAAGGTCACTCTAACAACTGTGAAGACACCCAATCATATTCCTTTATTGTGCGAAAAACAAACTTCCCAGCCAAATATACCGAAACCTGATTGGTTATTTCAGAGATTGTTAAAGTAACCTTGAAAATAGCTTGTATAACACCTGACTTTCTGTTTGTCTTTCAAGGGTGGCAGGGACAGGTTTTGGGACTCATAGTGTGCACGCGCTGGGCTTACGAGACGCGGTAAGCGTTTGCGAGACCAATCACCTACAAGATCAGTGTTAAGAGATAACCTAAAGACCACTCTGATAACCACTGAAATGACCAGTTAGTGTTCTGTATTTTATAGAAAAGCTACCTTCCCAGTCAAAATATTCAAAGATGATTGATTATTTTAGTTGTTGCTAGGTTTACCTTTAAAGTCACTCAGGTTAGGATTGAGCCGGGAAAATCACTTATTTCAGACAATTACCCCTAGGTAACGTCACAGCCTCTATATCCATTTGTCAGACAACATGATACTATCATTAAGCTGAATTATTTTGCATCCAGGTAAATAGGAGAGTTTCATCAAATGATTGTATGTGACTCAAAGATCTGTAAAACTGCTGCTCACTTTTGCATCCAGTCGTTTTGATGTCATTTGAAAAAATGTTTAAAAAGTATAGTCACCGTTGAACATTTATTCAGATTTATGTATCAGTTACTTACCAGTAAGCGTTGGAATTCTTCTTTGTTGTCAAATAAAAACTTTGCTTCAAGTACACTTTAGTAACGGGTAACCTTGACGATGTTCAATCGGTTGAGGATACTGAGGTGAAAGTCACTCATTACATCCCTCTAGTATGGGTTTCTCCCATCAAGTTGTTGTTTACACGAAACAGTTCATTGATCACACAACTGAAGTGCACATAAATCATGTTGAAAGCATTGGAGTCGTCCCAAGAGGTTTCTAAGGCCTTTAACAGGATCATGATGTGTTGTGCGGCAATATGGAACATTGGTGTGGTTTCAAAGATGATAAACCAGTTGAGAATCTAGATTTTTTTAAGTTTTCACGTGAAACAGATCTATAAATTGTGAAAGGAGTACCATTTCCCCTCATATTCTTGATTGCGATTGGTCAGTGTATACTTGAACGTGATTTTGGCGTCACTAAAGTTTACTTGAACCATCTTCTTCAGTGTCGTACTTCATAAATTTTATTTTGAACCTTTCCAGTGGATGATATCGTCAACTTTCATCAGCCTCTGAGATATTCCTATTCGTTTTCTTCCAGTTGGTTATGTCTATCAGAAATTTTCACTGAAGTTTGAGATAAGTGTCATTTAGACTAGGTCGTGATGATGTACATCATGAATTATGATCAGATGGATAAAATGCAGATTTGCGCAGTATTCCATGACAGATATTTCAGTCAAATCTGATGACAACTAAGCTATTTTATAATGAATGCACCGCTGTAATTAATGTATTCGGCATAAGCAGATTTGAAAGAGAAAAGAAAAAACGAACCAGTAAGAGTGTTTAAATAGCCTGCAGATCAATCAATACAACAATGAATATCAGGGGAACTTTAAAGGCCACCCTAGCAATGACAGAAATAAGAATTAGATTTCAGTCTTTTGGCCGAAAATGTTGATTTAATTAAAAAAAGGAAACCTAATTGGTTATCTCAGTTGTTTGAGTTAACTGTTTCGAACAGTGTTTTTATACAACTAATTTTGTGTGTTGTTGCTATTGTAGTTGAGGATTTGATCCGTATGAGTTGGTTTTCTGTAAACACCAGTTTTCAATTTCTGCGAATCCGTTCTAATCATGAGAACATCTAAAAAAGCAAGTTTGTTGTTTGATTCGTCTTCACTTGTGAACTTGGCATCATCGAAAATGTTCTTGATTAATTTGTAAGTGTTTTCTAATTTGTTTCTTTTAATGATAACAGACGTATCATCTATATATCGGATCCAAAGTTTCGGTTTGAGAGCGGACTTCCATTCCATCTCCTTTCGCAGATTCCTAGCACTTCTATACTATGACTTGTCATCTCTTTTGCAATCTGGGCAGCCTTGCTAACCTCATACGAGGTGCGGACATTCCATGTCCCCATCCTTACTTTCGCTTTCATTGAGAGAAGAGAAGACACATCGGCCGACTGGCTTCCCGAAGGCTTTCACCAACTGACCTCATTTCGTCTCTCCGATTCCTCTGTGCTTTGAAGTTTGTTTAGCGATTGAATTAGTTTTACGGTGTAGTGTTGCTAGCCTTGCCCGCAAACTTCTATCTTTATCCAGACTTAGGACCGGCTAGTAACTGGTGAACTAGTTAAATAGGCGAGGTTCAACGACGGTATAATACAAGCAATAAAACTCATCACATTTGGGCCCTTATTATTATCATGTATAGACAATGTGATCTGATTTGCCATCACTTACTATCTGAACAATCGGTAACTTGTACACGTTTTTAGATTTTATTAATATAATCCATTTACCCTATGCTCAACTTATTCAATTGTATCATGCGTTTTTTTTTATTTACTCCTTACTGAAATCGATTTGCAGTTAAAATTGAAGATAATCATGAAATCATATCAAAGTAACGGAAACCAGAAACCATTTTACTCAATATTATACTTTATTATCACATTGTTTTTTTTTTAATGTGTTCTATAATCTTGTCATATGACGGATTCCATATATTTTCACAAACATCATAGGATTTCTAAATGCATATCATCACTTTGATGAGTATATGCCTAGAACCTGATCACTGTAGGAGTGCATAACTCCGCGTTAAGTTATTTGTTGTATATTTCACCCAGTGAACATGGATAACTTTTCAATGTGTCTACAAGAATTTTCGATCGAATCATCAGCCTCAGATTTTTTGTCGTAGATTCAGTTGATAATGGGGTCTAGTCTCTTCACATACCTTTGTAGTGTGGATATGAAATACAGAATCTTTGACTGACCCATCAATTACTACCCTATGCCATACACTATTCCTCTATGCTTCCATAGCTATTCTGAAGTGCCGTTTACATTCGGTATATTACGACTGGTTGATAATTTGATCTCTTTATCTCCTAGATGAAACAATATTATAATCCGTAAGTGAAGTTTGTAATGTGATTACCTCAGATTCAGATAATAAGCATCGCAGCATATGCATACTTGACTTCAAGTGTGATCTATCAGTATCAAATAATGTAAACAGCACAGGACGCACGTGAAGATAATGGAGAATGTATTCACAACACGATCCAATTCAAAGTTGCAACCAGACATCTATTATTCAAACACACTACAAAGAAACTAATATACAATGTTAACGTCAAATAAGCAAATGTAAATAGTATGCAATACTGAAATTAAGCCACGTCATAAAACATAGATATAACATAGAATGTCTGTGTTCAAAAATAAAATGTAGAAAGGAGAAAAAAAGTGCTTACAAACAATAAGCTTGACCAAGTATTAAGTAACATGGAATACTGTGAAAATGGTCCTTGTTCATAGTGACAACTGTGTATAGTTAACAAGTAGCAGAAGTAAAAACATCAGAAGCTTCTCTAAGATTCAAACACTTAGTAGTGCATGAAGTTTCAACCTCCAGTTTGGTTCTGCTTGCAGAAGATTCTACATCAAATAAAACTCCCCCACATGTTCATGAATGTGAGATGTTGAACATGTTAACACTAGTTTGTTGATTGTATATTTCAAACAGGGAATGATTTCTTGAACATAATTTATTGCTGGCAGTCACATCAAACGTAATTCCACAACTTTTACACTCTATTTTCATAGTTCCATTTAGCATACTTCATCATCTGAATGGATTGCAGCAGTTGCCATTCATCTTGAATAGCTATTCAGTCATTTTTTTGGTTTTGTTCAATACTTCAGACACCATTGACGTTCTTCATCCTGACTAGTTAGTCTACAGGACTGTGAATTTCTCCGATATCATCGTGTAGTGGCATGCATTACTGTGACTAAGCTTTTCCCCACATTTATTACCTTACTAGTATCGGCTAGTTCAAAGCCTGGTCAACTTTCTATACTCTGTTGTTCTAATTCACCCCGACCAGCTAATTTGATCTGTTGGATGCTGGTGAACAAATGTGAATAAAGATTCAGTAGCCAACCGCTCTCTCTCTCTCTCTCCACCTAATTATAGTGGACTTAAGTACAGTGGCTTTGTCCCACCCTATTATGTGGTTGTGTGTTAATACATGGATTGCAATAACCGAGTTGTTTTCTAGATTATTGATCTTATTCGAGTCTGTCATCGTGCATTCAGTTAAATTCCCATTAGTCGGTATTCTCACTGACCTCGATTAGCTAGTTTGACGTATGTACTTGACCTCGCAGTCATTACACGGAACTCAGTAGATTAGGTTATTCAACGCAATCGGTTCTATCGGATCACTAAGCCAGCCGACAAAGCTTATCTCTGAGTGAGTCTGTAGGTTTAAATGCCATCCTAATTCCAGCTTTGTTGAGAATCTTACGTAAAGTTTCTGGTGTTCCTTCCTTACATGACAACACAACAGAAGCTGTGAACTCCTTTCTACGCTTTTTTTTCCATTCGTATTCCTGCCATTATTGCGTTTCTTCTGTGTTCGAATGAATTTCTTAATAAACTGTCGAAGATAATAATTACTTAGTAATGTTTAATTTATGCGAATCAACATCAATCACATGTAATCGAAATGATGCTACACCTATACCAGAGATATGGAAAATTTTGCTACCAATACAAATAAAGAATATAAGGTGACAGGACTATAAAAACCAGTTGTTGAAAGTAATGTGATCATGGGCAATAATCTATGCTCAAAACATCGCCATCAAGTAAATAATACTGTATCAATGTGAGTTATACATCAAATAAATAAATATAACATAGAATTATGTTCCACTACAGTGATCAAGTTTTACACTTATGGAATAATATAATTTTACAGGTATAACTGCCACCTTTGTCTCATTTTTCTGAGAATCCTACATAAGATTTCCAACATCCCTTGTTTGTTTGATAGTGTTGTGAAGATTACAATTTCTCGTTCTCAATGTTGCCATTACGATTATACATATTATCGGTGTTTACATTATTTTTTTTCAATTACTGTCTCTCTTCTGTTTTACCGTCACTGTGTGAGAATTATTATTATTAGTCCCTTGGGTTCCTAATGGAACATAAAGCTTCACTAGCACGTCTCCAGTGAACTAACTCTGTTCTCTGAAATCTTTTCAACCTGCCTCCACCAATGCCCACAAACTCTCATCGCCTCCTCGCACCATCTCCTCCATGTCACCCTCATCACGGACGCCCAACTCCTCACTTCCTATCTGCCTTCCACTCGACGGCCTGGCCTGGACTGGCCTGGCCTGCAGCGTCATGTCCCCACTCGGACTTCTCACTCTATGCCCTACCCAATCCATCTCCACTCCCTTCAACTGCATACTTGTTCAGCGATAGGTTCTGCTTTGTTGGTTCGTTCCAAGAGCTCCTTGTTGCCTATTCCTTCTGGCAATCCATCTGATCTTCAGTAACGAGCCAGCGTGGGCAGTTGTTCATGAATGTCTGTAATTCGTTGCAAATGCCTCCCTTAACGCACCAAGTCTCTGAACCATCACACAGAAGCACTGACTCGACGTTGGTGTTGAAAATCCGCATCTTGTTCATGCTTTATGCTGAGTGCAGTGCGCAAGATCTCCACACTGGTTTCAGGCTAATGAACGCCTGTCCTCCTCTTCCCATCCAAGCTGGCTTTCACGTCCTTGTCTGTACCGCCACCTGTAGTTGAAACAGTGCAGTCTGCCTAGATAGGTGAAGGAGGTTACTTCCTTTGAGCTTCTCCCGTTCACGATGATGGGAGTTTGTTATTGTTGTTGGTGGTGGGGTATCTTCATCACCTCTGTCTTCTCAATATTCACTTGAAGTCCCGTCTTCATTCGCTGCCCTGCCTCTTCTGCCAACTTGTTATTTTTCGCCTGTAGATCTTCAAGTTTGTGTGACATCACACACAAGTCATCGTTGGCGAAATCCAATTCTTCTAGGTTCTTTTCCGCAGTCCAGCTAGTGTATCCCCCTCTTCTCACAGCTCCCCACTGTTTGCTGCATGATCCAGTCGACCACAACACAATCAGGAATATCATGGGGGATAGTAGGCAACCTTCTTTCGCTCCTGTCTTCACTTCACAAAGGCATCACTGAGCTTGCCATTGTGAATTACTTGGCATGTGGCATCTTCATATAGTTGTTGAATGAGACTGATAAAGGTTTGCTGTATTCCGTAGTATTGAAGCAGTTTCCAAATTACCTATTGGTCGAAGCTGGCAAAGGCCTTCTCAACGTCGATAAAGTTGAGGTGTAGAGTTGACTGCCATTCTATACTCTGTTCTATGATGATGAGTGGTGTGGCGTTGCAATTTGGTCAGCACATGATTTGTGCTTCCTGAAACCTGCCAGCCTGCTTGTTACGGTCGTAGTTTTGAATCCAGTGCATCCTTTAGTCTCTCCAAGATGATGCGGCTTAATATTTTACTTAGGTGGACAGGAGAGTAGTTCCGCGCCAGTTCTTGAAAAACACTGAGGTTTGTCTTCTCGGGAGTTTGACAAGGTAACCCTTTTCCAATCGACAGGCACCTTCTCTTCCTTCCACACCTTCTGCAATAGTGGTGAGAGTTTGTCCGCTGTTGTCTCTGCGTCTGCTCTCAGTGGTTCTGGCGGGATCCCATCTGGTCCTGCTGCTTTCCTACATTTCAGTAGCTTTATGGCGTTCAGGACTTCCATTTTTGTTGGAGGATTTATGTTCACTTGTAGTTCAGCGGCTGGGCTGCAGGTGGTATTTCTGGACGAAGTGCAGGTGTTGATGGTGGTCGATTCAAGAGCTTCTCGAAGTGGTCGGCCCATTGTTTCCTTTGTTCCTCTTCTTCCGTAATTAAATTTCCGTCATCATCTTTTATTGGCTTCGTCTGCGTTGATCTCTTCCCAGATAGTAACCTGGTTATTTGATACAATGTTGTCAGGTCTCTGTCTCCGTTACCTGCAGCCTGTTCTGCTTCCCTTGCCAGTGTGTTGTGGAAGTGTCTTTTGTCTTTGCGTGCACTCTTCTTTACTTCTTTGTTCAGTGTTTTATACATTGTGCTCAGTTCCTCATGTCGTTGAGCATCATTGCACTAGTTTATCTTCTGCTTCACCATCCTCCTCTTCCTGCTCTATCAGCTTCCAGGTATCCGTCGAGATCCATTCCTTATCCTCTTTCTTCTTCCTTCCTAATACTGTTGTGCAGGTTTCTTTCCACATAGCTTCCAAAGAGTCCCAGCGTTCTTCCACACAGGTCTCTTCAGCGATGTTCCTCGACATCTCCCATTTTGTCTTGATGGCTGCTTTGAAGATCTCCTTTGTAGTTTCATCCTTCAGTTTCTGTTCCGAGTGTTTTACTTGAACTGAGGTCTATCACCAGCTTCCCTGAAGGCTTCCAACTTGATTTGGAAGGTTCCTTGCACTAGATAGTGAGTGGTCTGAACCTACATCTGCTCCTCTTCTTGACCTTGTGTCAAGTAGGCTGACTGCGTCTCCATTTTCTTCACATTGAGATAAAGTCGATTTGATTTTTAGTGTGTCCTGATGTCTGACGAAATCCATGTCGCTCGCTTTGTGGATATCCTTGTGCCTGAACACACTGCCTGACGACTCCAACCATCAAATCGTTGAATGCACAGAATTATGCAAACAATTCTCCATTCTTGTTCATCACTTCACCGAGCGCTTCTTGGCCCATGGTTAGTTCTCTCCCTGTGTTGTCCCCTCCCAGTTGGCATTCATATCACTCCGCCCATTAGAATTTTGATATCGCCAACTGCAGTGGGGTCTTGTCCAGTGTTGATTGAAGTTGTCTGTAGAATTCCTCCTCCTTCTCTTGCTCTGCATTATTTGTAGGTGCATAGCATTGTATGATTGTGACCTTCCTTCCTTTTGAGTTGAACATCTTGCTGTCATGATCCTGGAGGAGATTGGCTCTCACTGCATGAGAGCCTTCGATGCTCTTGGGGACATCATGATAGCCACTCCATAACTCAGTGTGCTCGTGGTTGTCGTGTGGGTGACAATATCGGAGTAGATTATTGATTCTCCAGTTGACAGTTTGGAGAGTCCACTCCTATTCTATCTGCTTTCGCAAATTCCAAGCACTTCGATGTGATACCTCTTCATCTCGTTTGCAATCTGGGCTACCTTGCTAGGTTCAAACATGGTGCGGACATTCCATGTCCCACGTTTACTTTCGCTTTCATCGAGGGAGAGAAGACATATCGGCCTATTGGCCTCCTGAAGGCTTTCACCAACTGGCGTCATTTCGCCTCTCCGATTCGAGCGAGGAATAATTTTGTTTTTATTTTTTATATTTTGTTTGTGCTTTGAAGTTTCTTTTGCGGTTAGATTTGTTTTCTGGGGTAGGATTGCTAGCCGTATGCCCAGTCTTCCCTCTTTACCCGGGATTAGGACCGGCTAGTAACTAGTGAACTAGTTAACCAGGCGAGGTTAATATGTCTACATAGACTGACCAATTCAATCCAGTAGACCGGTCAATGGGAAGTTACCAGCACCAATAAACTGAATTCAACGGGGTCACGGTTGCATACTTCTGACGAGTCCCACATCAGAACAAAACAGTTATTGAATGCTCCTAGGTTTCTAATGTTTCCCCCGCTGAAGTCAGTGCATGATGAATACTAACCTAAGTTTAACGATTTAAACCTCATTAAAATTGGGTTGAATTGGCATAACAGATCTCTCGTGGATGTTTTGACCCTATTCATAAGAGTGTCAACTAGTTCCCTAACTTCTTCGTATAGTCCTGTTTCTGTATGCTGATTAACCTCAACATAATTTGATTTGTCCGAAAATTTATACTAACAAATCATACTACTTACAAGATCTAAGTACACCGCTAATAGAAAAATATTATCATGTAGGTCGCCTGAGGCATATGTTGTATTTCCAATTCATCGATTTAAAAATATCTTTAGTAATTTCCGTGGTAGTGGACAGCGTCAAAATCCAGGATGTATGTTCTGACTTATTAGGGATCGGTCAGCTGCACGGGTTTGCACCGTAATGAGTAGTGTTGTTAGCACTAAGTAGAATACATCACAAGGAAACCTAAATCCATACCCAGACATCTTTTCAAAGACCTTATATACCAACAAACGCCGGTCAACTAAGTTTAATAACATGATTAACGTGAAATAACAAGTATGAATCTAAAAAAAGCTTTTGCTTCATAAAAGTTTTTCTGTTTGTTATTCAAGCCAAGAGAAATCTCTGTAAAATTTTCATCCACATTTTACACAGAAGATTGTCAGTATTCATATCTGATTTCAAATAGCTGCTTAGGTCTACATTTTCCCTAAAATTTTGTATTTGGAATAAGACGTCGAGCAGTGCAACATAAATTTATTTAGAATATTTGTTGATATACTCGCAATTTCCCTTTGTTATACTGGATCAAACTGACCGACCTCTATAGGCATATGGGTTCTTATGTGGTTACCTCAATATTGCCACAGTATTTACTGCTGTGATGAGCTTTCTTGTGGTGAACAGTGGAATCTAGAACAAGCGTCTCATCCTGTTCGGGGCTCATCAGCTGATTGTACCTGCACTTCAGTCAGCGGCGTTGGTCCCACCGGGACTTGAACCACATACGCATTGCTTCAAGTGCTACTCAATAGGCCAGTAAGGCATGATAACCACCTCAAGGAACTCACCTAGGAGGCTATATGTCAACAGACTAGTTCGATCCAGTAAAGCAATGAAAAATTAAAACTATCAAGAAGTAATAATAACTAGTACTCGTCGGTGACTATCATACTTCAGTGGCCTGTTGGATAACATCTTGACGTTCAAAATGATGGGTGCGGAGTTCGTTCCCCAGAGGAAAGATCACTGAATGGGGCGCAGATACATCTAGTTGGCAAGTTCAAAATAAAGCGAAACACGCATCTTGAATGGCGCTGTTAGCTACAACCAACCCAATTACAACAAATGTGATTACTCTGAGGAATGAATGGGATCGGATATTCAGTAGATATAAGCCTTTCTTCTTCAGTTGCCTGATAAATCCCTATATGACCACTACATGCGTCACACCTATATCTTCTCCAGACAACAAAATCATTTTCCATTAGAATCACGAAGCCACAATAGTGTACAGAAGAGGCTATTTCGAACATTTACTCTTCCTTGATTCTATAATAACTCTAATGCCATGCAATTATTTTGAAATCAGTCATTTTCGTCTGTTTCTTCGTATCATTCTCCGTAATGTATGAAAGTTTTACGAAATATACTACTGACTGCTATGAGTAGTTGTAGGCAAGTCACACTCATCAGCAATGTTCGCTAACCAGATCGAGATTATATGAAGATTGGATAGTCACTCTAGAGCAAGTTTATCAACAGTGTACTCAGATTTTTTCACTGCTAATTGGCGTAACTTGTCGACAACTACTTAACTCAATCAGTAGATTGTTTCATACAGCTTTCACTCTCACAGTCCTGACTCCGTGTGTGGTGTCAAGCAGATTATGCAATCTGAAATACTTATTCACATCACTTTATTTTCTGTTTTATCTAAGGCTCTTAATATTCATTGTTTAATTATGCTAGCACCATATTTTGTTACTGAAAACTCCCTATAAAGTTAAAGTGTATGAGAACAGTAAAACCGACATAACTTGATGTATACATGAGGATCCTTGAGCAATAAGTATCAGATTCCATTCTCGGTAGTGGCTCAGTTTCTTCGAAGAAAACAAAGAGGGCGATTAGGCGACGTAAAGTGTATTGCCATGTCAAAATGTATGTATAAAATACAGCAGCAATATTATTATTTGTCCCTTGGGTTCCTACTGGAACATACGGCTTCAGCAACACGTCACCATTTCACTCCCTTCTCTCCAATCCATTTAACCTAGCTCCACTACTGCCCATAAGCTTTCATTTCTTCCTCACACCATTTCCTCCATGTCACCCTCGTCTCTGACGCCCAACTCGTCGTTTCCCATTGCGGTTCCACTCGAGGACCTGGCCTCACACGTGATGTCACCAAACCATCTTCTCAGTCTACGTGCAATCCAATCCATCTCCACTCTCTTCTGTTTATTTGTTGGGCGATAGGTTGTTGGTTGGATCGTTGCCAGCCAGCCACAGTTCCTTCTTGCTCATTCTTATTATTCTGGTCATCTCATCTGATCTTCAGTATCGAGCGAGTGTAGGTGGCAGCTGTTCATCTATGTCTGCGGTTTGTCGAAAATGACTTTCGTAACGCACCAAGTCAGTCAACCATCACACAGAAGCACTGACTTACTTGACTGACATTAGTGTTGAAAATCCAGATATTTTTCACGCTTTATGTTGAGTGCAGTGCAGTGCAGTAGATCTCTACACTGATCACCACAGTTTAGTGAAGGCGTGTCTTGCTGTCTTTCCGATCCTGGTTTTCACGTCGTCATCTGTGCCACCGCCGCCTGTCGTTGAGACGATGCTGCCAAGGTATGTATGTATATATGTAGGTGAAAGAGGCTACTTCCTTCAGATTTCTCCCACTGACGATGATTGGTGCTTGTTGTTGCTGTTGTCGCTGGTTGGGTATCTTCACCACCTCTGTCTTCTCTACCTTTACCTGAAGGAAGTCCCGTCTTCGCTGCTCTCTCCTTCTCCACTATGCCCTATGTCTTTTGTCAACTTGTTAGTTTTCGCCTGTGGACCTTCGAGTTTATGCAACATTAGACATAAAGCATCATCATGAGCGAAATTCAAATCTTCTTCTGCTGTCTTTTCATCGGTAAAACAGCATATGCCCCTCTCCTGCCTCCTCACAGTTTGCTGCATGATCCAGCCCAGACACCCGAGTCGACCACAATCAGGAAGATGGTCGGTGATGATAGTAGGTGGCAACCTTGTCTTATCTGTCAACCTGTCTTAACTTCAAAGACATCACTGAGCTATCCATTGTGGATCACTTGGTGTGCTTCATCATCATATGGTTGTTGAATGAAGTTAATAAATGTTTATAGTACTCTGTAGTGTTGAAGCAGCTGCCAAATTACCTCTCCTTCAGTAAATAAGTATTCCCTTATCTCATCTGCGCTCCACTTGTCGTCAGTTGACGTAATCCAAACAAGTCATTTGCACCAATAAAGTCAAATCATGAACAGTTATCGTATTTGGTGACGTGATAGGGCTAGAAACAGCAGACTGTTTAATGATCTATAGAAGGCAAGCAATATATTTAATGTAACACATAACACCTGCTGAACAACACCAGAGAAAAGACTAGGTGAGTGATACATATTCATTTTGAGGTTGACTGGAACCAACGTCAGTTGGAGGACCATTGAAAACCCGGTAGTATAGGAAAGGTATTTCGTCCTAGCATGCGACTCTTCAGCGGCACGCATGCATGATCTGGTCAGAGTTCGATGGTTTTCCACCTATATCTGTGAATTCGCAATATAATTCAATTATTCATCAAGTTTGCCAGTTAGTATCCTGTTCACTTCCGACTGGTTGATCCCACAGGTAACCGACGAACCGTCTTCTGTTTAGTACTCCCAGGTTTTCAATGGTACTCCAAATGATGTCACTCAGCATACCATCTTGACTAAAAGAAATGTAAATCCTATTGGGATTCATTTATTTAGTCAAATTATTTTCTGCTCGTTTGACTTTTTCGTAATTTAAATTTTTACAATCTTTCAACCTTACCTTCATCTTTTAAAAAAGGCATAACACATTACCTTCTCTCAATGTTTACATTTAACGCCGCATAGTGTCATATCAACACCGACATTGCAAGAGACGATTAGTATGCAGAATCTGACAGTGGGGAACAGCTTATGATATGCTTACTTCAGTGACACATTTTAATAGATAAGAATTGCCACACATCTATTCTTTGAGTGACTTATAAAGTCCACTCAAGCAACAGCTGAAATGACCAATCAAACTTTGGTATTTCGTCTGAGAAAGTATGCCTTCATAATATAAAAGAATGTAATTGGCTGTCTCATTAGTTGCTAGGGTGGCTTTTAAAGCTACCTTTAATTCTTCAACTTTCTGATAAATGTCACGAATAAAGGCTTATAACAGTTGGTAATAAAAAAAATTGTAGTTTCAGAACATACACTATCTTTTCTTTTGAGTCCATCAATATGAGAATATATATATATATATATATATATATATATATGATGATGATGAAGAAAGAAGAAAACCATAACAGTGAAACATACCAAGTTTTACCTAAGAGGCAATGAAAAAATCAGAATAAAACTGTATAAGTGAAGAAAAAAACAAACATCTGTACACACCATATAGGAATATTTGTGTGCAATATAGACAAAAGTTAATTAGACGGTAACCGATTGACTGTACGATTTTTTATTGTTTGTGATAATTCTAAAGCTTCCCATAAAGCATTGATATTATTTTCTCCAAAGCCAGTTGATTGATTACGACGTTCAATTAATTCCATGAAGAAACCATTTTTTTCAAATAATGGCTCTGTGAATATCTGTAGTAATGTCCTAAATAATAAAAATAATATATATACAATATTGAAAATGTAATTTAATCCACTGATTACCTATACACAAGTGTACTGTATCTTCAGTTTAAATTATATGGTATCAGTTTGAATCTGAGACTCATCATTACACCATAAGTTTCATTGATTCGTTTTTCCACACTGAAGTATGAAATTCCCAAACATTCTCATTTCTTACTATTTATTGATATCTATGTGATTCTCCATTGTTTTACTGGATTGAATTGCTCCACCTAGTGCCTCTGTGTCCTAGTGGATAGTGCTTTGGTGTTTGAAGTGTTGGGTACGAGGTTCGAGTCTCAATAGGAACAACATCACTGAGTGGGATGTAGGCATATGCAGCTGACGAGTCCCAAATAGGACGAAACATGCGTCAGGCTGAATTCCTCTGTTAGCCATAATAAAGTAAATTCTCACCTTTCTCTTTAAAAATGAAAATAGTATAAAACTACAGTTTAAAAACACACAGAAATTATCTCACGACCTGCAGAAACAGGTGATTAAACTAAGGTTACAAATCGAATCCGTACACACTAGTAAGTAAGAAAGAGATATTATTCATATATGAGTTGATGGTTGATGAAGTAAACTGGACTAGCTTTTTCCGACTTACGCAACTTATGGTGTTGGTGAGATATTTAACTGCCTACTGAAAGTTCGAATATACAGCAGAACAAACCCATCTTTCTTACTATATCACAGTGAAACAAGGTCGTTATAAGCAGAGGATTGGAGAAGGGTTCATGTGTTCGATAACTGTCATTCTGGAAACACTGGTCACATGTCATCAAACCATCAAATGAATAAAGCTGAGGTTAGATGTCAAGTCATAAGTGAAAGAGCCAAGTTATCTATTGAGGTTTCAAACGTTAGTCGACTTCGACTGAAGCAGATTTAAGCTGAAAAAAAAGTTAAATGTGATCAAAATTAAAAGTTGATATCAATTCATGAAGTCTCTGACTGTTGGTTTGAATTGTCTAGGTGAATAATGATTAAAAATCGGTTGTTGAAAACTTTAAGTGATATGACTCTGAACCAATCGCAGTGGTGAAGATACATCCATATCTTATTTTTATCCTAAACTTGGTATTTCAAGTTGTTATTCATCGTAGACTGACATCAGTTGGAGGAAAAAAGGAGACCTGAGAGCACTGGACAGCTGTTTCATCCTACCGTGGGACTCCTCAGCAGTCTACGATGAGTAACAACTTGAAATATCTCCAAATCCCCGCAACTCCCTCAAAATTCAATTGAACTGGTGCTCATTGGTGACTAGCTTCGAGAGGTATTCCCAAAGTTTCAATGAAAAATCGTGACTGGTGGGGGCAAAGCCTGATGGTCGTGAGGAAAGTCACTCAACTATAACATTGGTTGGCGGTTGCGCTATATCGTGAGCTAACAAAAGTTGGAAATATGAACGATTGGATTCTGATACAGTAGCTCAATGGTAACGTGCTGGACACGGGACCTGAAGGTCGCTGGTGCGCACTGCTGAGGAGTTTCATACTAGGATGAGACAGCGGTCCAGTGCTTCCAGGTTTCCTTTAGTCCTTTAACTGATGTCAGTTTACAATGAAAAACAACTTGAAACATTTCCAAATTTACACAACTCCCTCAAAATTCTAATAAACTTGATATCATATTTTGTTGCCGACTTCATTCGATCTTACTATCTAGAATTAATTTTCTACAAATCTCGGTTTCATTCTGTTACCTTATATCCTCATGTATTGATACATTATGCAGTAATGTCAACTCCTAAACTAATAACAATTGGTAAATTATTAATGATATGACTTAAATAGAAGAGTTTTTTCTCAAGAATATTGAAATTATTCAGTTCACTTGAAAGTACTGAAAAAGAAGACATCAACCTAAGGTAAATTGGAGCTTCTCTTGATACTTCTCTCTGTATTAGCCTATGTTGTTGTCAAATAAACTATTAGTTGATTTCCGTTGAGAAAAGCTTTGAATAATGACAAATATTCAAAGGTCAATAAGTAGGTCAAAACAAGTACCGGGTTAAACAAATTTGTAGTAAACTTTATATCTCAAGCAGTTATGAAAATAATAAGAACACACGTTCTAAATTCTTCTGCTAGCCAAAATCAAGTAGATTGCTAAAATACTAATAAGTTGTTATTTCTGCTAAACTAAAGCAAAAGGCACAGTATTGCGTAAAACTACTCCAACGAACCATTAAAAGTAGAATTTTGGCATTCTAGTACAGTATACTTCTGTATTAAATTTGAAAATATGGACTATTAGATCCCTACCCAACTGCTCAGTGGTAATGTGCTGGCTACGGAACCTGAAGGTCATGGGTTCGGTCCATGGCAGGCAGAGTCGTGGTTGCGCATTGTTGAGGACTCTCATACTAGGATGAAACAGTTGTCCAGTGCTCCCAACTTTCCAAAGTTTCTTCAACTGATGTCAGTATATGATGAATATCAACTTGAAATCGACAAATCCCCACAGATCCCAAAAATGAACTAATCTAATGCTCATTAGGTACTAGCTTCGCAAGGTGATTCCCGAAGTTCCGATCAGAAGTCGTGACCAGTGAGGGAAACCTAGTGGATGTGAGGACAAATACTCAACAGTGACATTGAGTGATGGTCGCATTATTTTGTGAACTGACAGAAGTAGGAAATATGAACCCTTGGCTTCCGACATAGTGACTCAATAGTGCACGCTAGCTGCGGGAACTGTAGGTCGTGGGTTCGACCTATGGAGGGTTCATGGTTGCGCACTGCTGAGAAGTCTCATACTAGGACAACACAACTTCCCACTGCCCCAGGTTTTTAACGTTCCTCCAACTGATTTCAGTCCATGATGAATACCAACCTGAATTCAATAAATCCCCACAAACCCTCAAATTGATATTGTTTAGTAATAATAATGACAAAACTCTTTCACTGTCTGCTGAGTGAAAATAAAACTTATTTAATACTCATTAAATCCCATTTTGTGATAAATGAAATCCGTATGTCTTAGCTAGAATACTGAAGATAAAATTGGGCACCTCCGTAGCCACTTGAAACTATCGGGAATCGGTGGTTGACTTCCAGCTATTGACTGACTCATGGGATTAAAATCCAATTTCACCTAATGAAACTTAGGTGACCAAGTTATGTCATCAACGCTTACACGATAGAGATGACTCATAATCTAGTGTATAGATCTAAAGCTATTTTGTTATTTATCGCTAATTTACTATATTGGGTTCTGTATGATTTAATAAAAAGTCTTGGTTGTTTTGTTCTCTGATCACGCCATCATTGTCAACGCTGAATGATCAAGACGAAATGCACTCAACAATCATATTCACATCCGTAACATTAAGGTAGTAAGCTACATTGATTGTGTGAGGCCTAGTGATACTACCTAGTTGCCCAGAACTCGGTAGATGGAGGCAGTTCGAACCCATGACCTACTAATCGGAAGTCGACTGTCTTAACCAATGAACTGCAGCTTAGCATCACGGCCAATGATATATGACCACATCTTCTTTGTATAAAAAAGGCTAATTCAGTCAGAATGAGAAAGCTTGTCCTGTTTATTGACAAAAAGTATGTACAATAACTTTCTTTACTCTAACCTAAATTATGGTCAGACCAGTTTTAATATAACATTGGTACTGAAAATTTATATTTTGACCGTCCTGTTTTCCATCCTTCCTCTCTTTTTCCCTATTTATTGATACGAAACAGTTACCCCATATATCATTTATTTTATGGCCTCGACTACCATGAATATTACTACTGATAACTTCTTGACTCCGCATAAACGTTTTGCATTTTGCTACTGAATTTATATGGTTTCCGTTATACTGATAAGAGTCCATCACTTTACAGTACGGTAATGATGATAATATCCCTATCCAAATGAACAAGTCATCATCATCAATATAGAACGAAGCATTAATGTGTAACGGTCAAAGTTGCCAAACTTTATATCAGCACATCAAGAGAGGAAGGAATAAGATCAAACAAGCTTAGAAAGCTTTTACTTGTATGTACCAAGAACTTCCCAGTTTCAGTTTAGTGATCAATTGATGACATTGCAATGAGAAGCTATTTGTGATATATTCTGAAGGATTGCATGGAAATATATCATTTGAGAAATTAGGAAAGGTGAATTTATAAAATTCCTGCTCTCAGTTTCTCTCACTTTTTTCAAGATCATATACAAACATTTTTGAAGTTTAAGACAGTATAATAAAAAACACAAAAAATGATGCAGGGGGGGGGAAATTGTAAGCAAACACATAACACTAACTGCCATTTATAGATTGTCAACCGATTAGTTGATGGATAGTGGATACATATTGTTTGAAACGTTGTTTTCTACAAAGATCCCCCAATCATGTAGATCTTTCGGTCATTGTGATAAGTATTCATCGCAGAGTGACATAAGTTGGGTAACCATTTAAAATCTGAGAGAACTGGACAGTTGTTTCATCTTAGTATGGGACGACTCAGTAGAACGCATCCACAACCCGCCTGGGTATCAAACTCAGGACTCTTGAGCTAGGGATGGAACTCAGGACCTTCAGGTTTCACGGCGAACGCGCTAACCATTCAGCCACTGGGTCGGTTTTCAGTGGTTCACAATTTCCAACCTCTATCAATTCACGATATAGCGTGACTAACACCCAACGTCTTCAGTTGGCATCCCATTCCTTCCGACTGGTTGACCCCACAGATCACGGCTTCCCCTCTACAACTTTGGGATATCCATCTGGAAGCATGCCACTGATGAGGACCATATGGCGATGTATAAAGTAGGATAACTAAGAGAACAGACAGGTTAACGAGAGAATATACAATTCAACTAGTGAGTCTGCTACTTTCAATGGTTCCCCAACTGGTGTCAATCCGTGATGAATACTATTGTAGTGGGTGTTGCTGATAAGAATGTATATAAGTAGTATATATTGAGAGGGCGGCAGGAATCATAAAGAATTACCAGGAATGAGTAAGGATTCTGCCCAGAGAAACACAAAAGACAATGCTGGCGTATTAAGAACAAGGTAAGATAGAAGCAGAAGAGGAAATGATGCATATTATGCAAACGACTACCTTAGTGCAAGGTGTACCATATTCAATGACTATTGTGCAAGATGTCAATAATAAACAATCCTCCCTTCGTCCCAGTCTTCTCTTTCCCTTCACTATCTCAAAATTAAAAATCCCCATTCATTTCGAAAATACAATGTGATAAGTGTTTTAAAATAACAATGGAGATAATAATAAACATAATAATGATGAGACTGACAGACTTGACGTAAGTAGTTGTAATATAGTTGATAATGATGATAAGTACCAAAAAAACAGCATGAAAATGTAAACACTCCAATATTCAAATTGCATTAAAAGCGTGGAAAAATAAGTTACTCAATACTGAAGGATAAAGTTAGCGGATAAACAAATATAGTACTATGATTTACTTGGTTGTGACTAGAAGTAGAATCCTGGACGCGCGTTTCGTCCTGTTTGGGACTCTTCAACTGGACGTCCCTAAACGTATTCGCTTCAAACTCTATTTGCTAATACTTATATTATCATTTGACTATCTGATTTCTTTGAATATTACTTATGCGCTTTCTTCTTCATATTCATTTATTTGCTTGGTCCTTTGATGCATACCGAATGATACTCAGTACACTTTATTTCATATAAACACTTTTGCTAGTCTTCCTTAGATTTCTGGTGATCAACTTTCATCAATATTATGCTGTTACTTGTATTATTCCATCTTTGAGTGGACCGGAATGATTAGTCTGGATTGACTTATGGGTTCCGGTGCGCGTCCCTCGACACTACCTCTGTTTAAATTTTATATTACTGATGAATGGTGAGTAACAGTGGGATCCAAACCTCTAAATTCGGTCCAATCAACGATAGGATAATACAAGTAACATTATGGAAACAAAAAGCAGCTATCGTGACTTGACTTAACGGATAACGCTTTGGCGTTTGAAGCGATCAGTAGGAGTCTTAGTGGGAACAACACGGCCCACTGGAACGTAGGTGTACCCAACTGATGAGTCCCAAATAGGACGAAACACACATCCTAAATTCCACTGCTAGTTACTACCCATCATTAATATTTCATCAATACTCCTGTCCATTTTATTGCTTGTATATTTTACATTTAAATAAAATGCTTAAAAGTGATTAAATTATCATGGTTAGAAGTGGTCCCACCTTTTGGTTAACTCATCTACCATTACAAACCTTATTATAAGCATAGTTCGGTTGCATTTCCATCTTAGGATATTTGATTTTTCTATTCTCCCTACAATTGAAAAAGGTAGAAGTGAACTCGGCAACCATGGGGCATTACGTGTACTAGGTACTGAATCACATCTATTGCATGAGGGCTAATGACTGACTGCCCAGAATTCGGTAAATGAAGTCATGTACGAACCCATGACCCAATTGGGTGAAAGTCAAGTTCTTATGCCAATGAAACCCATCTCCAGGCATTGGACAGCTTCTTGATACATTATCAGACAATGAATGACAAAACTGAACATAATTAATCTAACATAAAAGTAGAGTTGTGGCTCACTGGTGTGGACAGTTGACTTCCAGCGAGTAAATCACAGGCCCAAACGCTGCACCACCCATCCAGCTTTCAAAAGACAAACAGTATCAGGAGCCCTCCTAATATGATATTCACAAACTTGCATGTTACTGTTGATTTATGGCAGAAAAGAAATGGCTTCATACAATAGTACACAGCATGAGTTACCCAATAAAATGTTCTGGTCACTTACCCTATTTGATTCCCATTAATGTCTATTTCTTTATCAACCAGTACTCTAGATGTTTTAAGTTCTTCTAGATTCAAACAACACTGTTCCAGATCAATTCGTTGGGTTAACTATAACAGAGAGTAAATTTGAAAATAATCAGTAGATTCAGTCTCATTTTCAATTAAGATATGTATGGAAAAGGAAAGAAATCATTGGTTGACAAAAATTCGATCTAAACTATGACTTAAGTGCTCAAGAATGACAGTAACATGTATAACGCTTCCTTTTCTTGTCAATGTAATTTAACAGTTTAGTGGTAGTGACTTATTAAATTCGAAGAGATATAATACAGTGAACAGATTTAAATCTGTTGTTGACAAAGTTTTAAACTGGTAAGTACATTCACCGAAGAGGACTCTTTTAAACAAACATTCGTCATATATATATATATATATATATATATATATATATATATATATATATATATATGACATTTAAAGACAGAAATCCATGAGGAAGATTTAACTTGAACAATGGGAGGTTGAAATAACGATAATGGTGGTCATAGTAATAATAATGCTAGTAATAATAATGTTGCTAGTTGATGACGTAAAGGTCGGATGATAACAAAAAGGGTTACGTAAAATTTTTAAATAGTTTTTAAGGTGCATTTAGATTAAAAAGTGGGTGAAAACGTGGTAGAGTCAATAAACAGTCAAAGGATACGGTAACAGAAATGGGACAAGTGAATTAGAATAAATTGAGAATCTTTGAAATGAATGAGGATTTTAATTTAGGGGTAGTATTCATCACGCAGTGACATCAATTGGAGAACCATTGAAAACCGGGAGAATTGGATGGCTGTTTCGTCTTAGTGTCGGACTCCTCAGCAGTACACACCCATGACCCAGTTAGGGATGGAACTCAGGACCTCAGTCAGGACCTTCACGATTCACGGCGAACGCGTTAACATTCAGCCATAAGGTCGCAGCTCAATGGTTCATAGTTTCCAACTTCTATCAACTCACGATAAAGTGCGTACTGCTGAGCAGCCCCATATTAGGATGAAACAGCTGTCCAGTGCTCTCACGTTTCCAGTGGTTCTCTAACTGATGTCAGTCCGTAATAAATACAATCTCCGAAAGTGTTTTGTTAAAAGTTGTAAGTATTAGGAAGATCAAATGAAGTAACATCGGAAACTATTGAATGTAAAAGTAAAATAATCATAATGACGATATAAGAGTACAAAGAAGAAGTTGAAAAAAAGGGGGACGAAGCGCACCAAAACCAAGATAAGTTAAGGCCAAGGTAGACATAAAGACTTTACATACGTGCGTCTTTTGTGCACAAAAGTCAGGCTTCGTGGTGGCCAAGGCCTCTGTTATTTTAATAAGTTGAACACAGAGGAAACGTGAGATATATGAGTGAATTCGATAAACAACCTTCAAATCATTGTCAGAGTCGATTGAATGGTTGGAATGGATTACATGTTCAAGGAGAGAACTTCTGATTCGTTTTCTTTCAGCCTTATAAAACCAGACAAGAATATCTTCCCATATACGTGTTGACAGTAATCTGTGACTACGGCCGATGTACAGAAGCAGGTGAACTGGTAGAAGCACATGGAGGTGACCTGTCGAAGGATATTATCTTTAACACATACGCAAAACAATTAACGACTAGTAAAGGTCCCATGGAGTTAGGCTGAGAGAAATATTCTGCTAATTGATATGGAAAGAGGATTTTCCAAAATGTCTGGTGCCAGCTATATCATTTTTAAATTCCAGATTCATGGACACAGTCTTTTTAGACACTGAGCTGATGACTGGTTTCACATGTCTATCTAACATATTTTTACCATCAAATCAGCTATGATAGCCGCTTTTTGTATGCACCGCTCTTACAAAGTCAAGTTCAACTTACACAGTCTGTGTTACAAACAGTACGTATACGATAACACAGTGAGTGAATGCGCTTTCCTATCATTATGATCAACACCGAACTGTAGAAATTAGTAAGCTATCCGTTCCCTGTAAGTTATTAGTAGATGAATCTTTTCAGAGTTTCATTTTCACGTCTCGTAATCAGCACGTTAAGGAAAGGAATAACAACATAATTATTATAATCATCATTATTGTTATTTCAACCTCCCATTATTCAAGATAAATCTTCCTCATTGATTGTAGTCTTTAAATATCACGCATATATATATATATATATATATATATATATATATATATATATATCAAAATCCTCTTCACTGAAACACCTTATTTTTGATGTCACAATGGGAATTATTACTATGTAGTAAGTATATAATTCCATACATTCTTTTTATTCATTAACTTGAAAAGTCCAAGAAAAAGAAATGTTCATAAGAATGAGTGATTTTTCTTGAAAAATAAAAGTCTTACATATGAATGGAGATAGTGATTTACTAGGAAACATGGAACTAACATTATTGGTTGCCTAACCCTAGAGAGTTAATGAGTGTGGTGAAAATAAAACGCAAACTCTTAACCCAGTGAACTTGAAGCACATAGAAGCATATTGCTTAGCATTAACCATAATCAAGACAGTATAAAACACTCAATCAACAGATTGAGTTAATCATAATTCTATGATGGTCCAAGATGCCACTTCTCATATCAACACAATATAATTAGATAAATATGTGTAATGAATCTGCAAAATTCATTCTTCAGGTTTCTGATGATTCAATGACTAGTTCTCATGGTCTTGTAGTACCAGGTATAACGACAAGTCTTCAGGTAGAAAGTACACTGATCGACTGGATTCCTTGTTAACACTATTCTGTCCGGTATTCGACTGTATGGTGCAGTAACGAGTAAAAGAATTGTAAAACGCATAATTATCTTTTGTAACATCAGTTTATGCTCCCAGTGACTAAAGTTCAGATCAAATGAAAAATAATTCCGGAAAAAACTATCCAATCTTCTCCTTATCATAGAAATCGATTTCGATGTATAGATAAGTAGGATAACCCAAGAGGAAAGGCAATTATGTGGTACTTTCAGAATTTTAGCCGAAGAAAAGGGTAATCGTGACTGCCTGCTCAGATGTATACCTATTCATGGCAAGCACAAATTCCAGACACAAAGAGAGGTACTGCCTAGCATGCTGTCTACCGACCTCAACTCAGCAGAGATATAGATTGACAACATTCGCCATCAGTTATTGCCGAAGAGGATTGGTTTCATATTGTCACTTATTCGCCAACACGTGGTTTGATAATGATCACCTGTTGGTCAGAACACCACTACATCTCTAAAATGGATGTAGGAAAGCTACAGTTGAAAGACCTATCTGAACACAGTCGGCTTTGAAATTTGTGGTCAAGACTGTGATTGACTTTTGGAAAAATGTCGAAAATGCTATTCAATTCTGGAAGCTTTTGAATTAATGCGTAAATATGAACGCATTCCTGAAGGTTCCGAGCACAATGAGGAGCAGAAGCATCTCATATGTAGAATGAAAAACAGTTTACATGATGACCGTGAGGAATGATGTACAGCGGATGTCAATAAGATACAAAAGGCAGTGGAAAATGATAATAATAGATAGTTGTTTAGATATGTCAAGTAAATTAAAGTGGAAAAGCGACTAGTCAGCAAGATTTTGGCTAAGGAAGATGAGTATGAGATTGACTTGCAGGACTAGGACAATGGGCAAAACACTTCAAGGAACAGTTCTGCTGGTCTTGAGCTACAATTCGGTTACCAACTATCTAGCAATATCATGAATGCAACATTGAGATAAGCCCTCCAACTCTTAAATAGAGTAAAAAGACTATAAACAATCTGGAAAGAAAAAGGGTAGCAGACCCCGGTGAGTTTGTGCTAGAGATATTTCAGGATTGCTGGTTAGACTGCCTGAAGGGTCAGCTAGCATATGGCGCCCGCATGTGATCTTCTATAAGTGTTCTTACTCGATTTTTGTCCCATTCTTCTGAGCAGAGAAATCCTCCTGTGGTAATCACAAGGAAAACAGTTTGATGAACAAAGCGGATGTCATCGAAAGACTCAAAAGCGACCTCTGTGTTCAAAATGATACAGTCATCAGTCTTGCATTTCCTTGATAATATCGATCTTAAGTAGCTGTAGTTACGTAATTTCATGTCTTTCTGTATTTTCATTCCCGTTTTGAAGCCGATTCCTCATTTTTTGAGTTTTGTCTATCCGATTACCTAAAATCTATTAGAGTTTTGTAATGCTTAAGCGATCGATGACGTCAGTTTTTTACCGATTCCAGAATATTATTGTCTCCCGCTTCTCTTCATCCTCCGTTATCTTTCTTGGAATATTCCTTTAGCCATTCGACAAACAATTCACCATCAAACAGTCTTAGCAATTTCATCCACTTTCATCGGTTTCAACCATCCGAAATCTAGGCTATTTTCTATTTAAATCAACAAATACTTCTCAACTTTGTGGAAGTACGTTGTGCAATCCGCTTTCTTATATAAAAGATACATTTCAATCAGTCATTATCAAGATGGGATTATTCATTATTAATTGACTTGGTTGTCGCTAGCACAGGAATCTAGAACGTGCGTTTCGTGCTGTTGGAAACTTGTCAATTGAAAGCACCTGTGCCTAAACAAGACTCAAACCTCGTACCTTTCGCATCAAACCGCAAAGCGTTATTCACTAAGCCACTGAGGAACGATAGTCACTTCATTACTGCTTAACCATAGAAGTTGCCACGCGTAACATCAGCACATCAAGCTAGAAAACACTAGGATAAAAAAATGCTTAAATAGGAATAAACAGTATTAACGAGTTGTAAGAAGAGAGGAAAGGGAAGTGAAACTGTAACAAAACTCGGCATAGCATTGTATTTAGTCGGTTTTAATACAGCTAACGAGAAGCCACAAAATAAATGCATGTATAGTCTACCATCATCGTTCTACTTGCTCTGGTTCAATATACTGAACTGGGAAAATGGAATGCAGTTCCTAGATGATAAGGTCAGGATGAATGGTACTGAACTAAATGCATCCAACATCTCAAACATCTTACCAATATTGATCCATATAATTAGTTTTTCTCCCTTATTTTATCCTGTCAATAGGTTCTCCTTGTTAATTTTCACCAACTTTACTGTTTTCAAATCGAAATTTTTGAAACCGGAACCAATAAATCACTCCTATTGTGTGAAGGCCAATGATACTACCTGCTTGCCCAGACTTTGGTAGATTAAGCTGGGTCGGAAGCCAAGTGTCTGGACCAATGAGATGGCTTAATTGGACCAGCATACTGTCAAGCTCCACATTATTTCACCCATTCAAGATAAATTTATTCTTTTTGGAGATTTGTGGGGATTTATTCACTGTTTTTTAGGTTGGTGTTCAACAGGAACTGACATCAGTTGGAGAAAAACTGGAAACTTGGGAGTACCAAACAGCTGTTGCATCCTAGTATGGGACTGTCCAACAGTATGCAGCCATGGCCCAGCCCACCGTGAATCAAACCCAGGGCCTTCAGGTTTCGCAGGCAGAATGTTACCATTGAGCCACTGGATCAGAACACAATGATCCATATTTCTTAACTCTATCAGCTCTCGATATAGAACGACCTACATCCAATGCTATCACTGAGTAACTGTCCTCATGTTTGACTTGGTTGGTAGTGCTATACTGTGAACTGACAGAGGTAGAAAATATAAATCATTGGATTCTGACTCAGTGGCTCAATGGTAACGTGGTGATCGTATGAGATCTGGGTCCGATTCCTAGCGGGGTCATGGGTACGCACTGCTAAGGACTTCCGTTCCAAGATGAAACAACTGTCCAGTCTTTTCAGGTTTCCAGTGTTTCGCCAACAAAGTCGATATAACACGGGTACCAGAAAAAGTATACTATACTGATAACTGAGCTGTCAAACCAAATTGCTGCACAGCTTTCATTTTCCCTGCAGTCATCGAACCTTTGGTCATACTATCAATTAAACTAGAAATGTATATAACTGTACACTTTTTTTATCATAAAGAAGAAAGTGAATATGCAAACTGTCTTTGAATAAACTTACTGCTGAATTATGCCTACAGTGGATTGTGAAATATCATCTGATTCAAATAAAAGCCTAAATCAAATCAATAAATTAGATCGAGTATAATCGATTATATCACAGATCAATTGATTTTCGATCCCAATGGTTATTGATAAAAGAATAGTGCTATGCTAACACACATAACATAGTCAAAAGTTGTTTTCCAGATGAGATCTTAGAATTACTAGAACAATACTGTTAGTATAACAGTCAAATCATAAATTATTTGGTTAATTATTGTGTATTGCTTCTGATAAAGCTCACTTCCAGATATTTGGAATATGTGATGAGTCATTCTTGTTACATATGTTAGGTATTGATTCGATGAACAAAGATTCAGTAATCAACCTTTCCCCCCCCCACCTAGATCTAATGGATTTTTAAAATTCTCACTCTATGGTGTGATTATGGGTTAGTGCATACAGAGCAACAGCTGAGCGTTCCTCTCGTTTGCTTACTTCAGTAGGATTTACCAATGCATGTTTCGTTAAATTTTCATCATCCACTATCTTGATCGACCCTAATCATCTGCATTCACTTATGTACTTGACCTCAAAATCACTACATCGTATTTGATAGATCAAGTTATTTTTTTAAATTGGCTCTACAGGATCTTTTAGCCTACAAAGTCTCTCTCTGAGTGAGTCTGTGAGTTTAAATGCCACCCTAGTTCGAGCACTGTTCAGAATTCTACGTAAAAGTACCGACATACCTTCTTTATATGCCAATGCCGCAGAGGATTTGAATTCCCTTTTACGCATGTTGCAATCACCACTAACATTACCACTCTTTCTCTTATCAGTCCTTATAAACCTTCTTATTAAATTCTGGAGGATAGTTATTAAGAATTAGTGTCTCTATGATGTATTTCATTTCCATATTTAGGCTTTCCGACTAACTAGTCAAACTCCTAGCCCGATTACTTAGACATTTTACCAAGCCAACTTGGACAGATTATAAGCTGAGATGATGTGAAATCCAAGTATCTATTCGAATGTGTTGGTTTTTGGCAACTAAGCTTGTATCTTCTCTTCTCTTTATTTTGCAGCCGAACATGGGTAATTCTCCTTCTTCACTTTCTTACTCATAAATGAATTGGATTGCATCTAGTATCGAGTTAATGCGGCCGAAAAAGCTTTGGATATCTTCTGTTTTAAACATAGTAAATGTGTCATCTATATACCGCCAGCATACGTTTGGGGTGGGGTAGGAATGTTCCTAATGCCATTTGTTTCCAACTGTCGATGAATATACCTCCTACGATGGCGGGGGGGGGGGGGAAATTGGAGATTTCATCACTACTCATTCTGTCTTGAAGTCTGAAAATCGTGGAAGCGAAACACAATTTTGTTCCTAGTATAATTTCTTCAATAGAAACTTTAATTCAATAGTCAGTTGTGAGTTCATTTCTGCCCTAAAAGCTCACTTCTGCTTAAATCTTACTGGTAAAGTATATCACTATATTCTCTCGTTTCTTCTGAGGTGTAACTCCTACTGAGTTTAAATACACTGTCAAGTTAGTTGACTAGAGTTTAATAATTCCCTTAACACTATAAAAGTGTTCAGTATTACAACTATGACATAAATTTAAAATGTTAACAATCTAATAATCGGTTCTCTGCAGATTTAGCTAACACTATAAAGCGGTTTTCAATAGTAGACATATGTACTTGAAGTCAGTAGGGATGTTAATTATTTCAGCGTAGTACTTATCACAGACTGACATCATTTGAAGAACATCTCGTTGCTAAGGTGTCCCGTACTAGGACCAGACAGCTATCTAGTACTCCCAGTTTTTCAGCGGTTTTCGAGGTGACGTCAGTTCGTGATGAATACTGCCTTGAACTATTTTCCTTTAACAATCATTCTGTATTACTAGCCAAAGTTTACTATTCTCAGATAAACAAATAGTTCAATATTCCATCAATGAGGTAAAATAAAGAACTTTGACCGTGTACTGAAAATCCTAGTACAAACCTTCTTTTAATTTTCTTATCATTTGACTACCTGAGATACACGTAGTTTGGCAGACTAGTATTTATCCTAGGTGAGAAGAAAATCTGGACCGCGGCCGGATTTGAACCAGCGACCACTGGGTTTCCGATCCGATACCCTACCAACTGAGCTACGATATCCGACTGCTGACCAGATTTTGACTTCACTCCAATCACCAAAGCTTTCACCCGAATACCATATGAATTCGTGACGCGTTACTACCGCTTGATGGTATTCATACTGGCTTCCCAGTCAGGACTTCTCATCCCAATCCAAATCTTACCGAATAAGAGAGGGGGAGAAATTGATGGGGCACGGCTTTAAAAAATTCGTATCAACATATAAGAAATAAAATGATAACAATAATACGAATACAAATAACAACGAAAGGAGTTCACAGCCTCAATTATGTTGTCCAATAAAGAAAGAACATCAGAAACTTTGCATAGGATCCTCAACAAAGCTGGAATTAGGGTGGCATTTAAACCTGCAAACTCACTCAGAGATGAGCTTTTTCGACTGGTTTAAGAATCTGATAGATCAAATCCAGCAAAATAATTTAACCTATGAGATTCCATGTAATGACTGCGATGCCAAGTACATAGGTCAAACTAGCCGGGAATTTAGCTTGATATCGAATGACAGACCCCAATAAGATAAATCAAATAAACAAATCTAATATGGAAGAAGAGAAGTATGCTGGTAAGTTATCTTGAACACTTAATTAGTAGAGTCATGTTTAAATTCTAGGAATGATATTCCAACTTGACATCAAGCCTGATTGATGATCTGCCAACTCACTGCTCTGTCGAATGGACCATAAAATCACGTAGTCGGTAAACAAATTTCAGTTCCAATCCATATAAAAATGAGCTGTATAAAACCATTATTTTATTAAGATGCAGACGACTATGTCCTGTCGGATGAAGACGCTGATAAAATATAGGGTTTTCTGGACGTAGTGAACAAAAATCTGAGTATGTTTAGGATCCGTCTCGCTGTCACTTGTCAAATGTAAGATGATGCTCCAGGACTGATCTGGTGCAAGTACTCTCAGATTAATGGTAGGGAGTGAAGTGGTCGAATATGTCAATCACTTCACTTACTTGGGAAGTTGCATCAGCTCAAATGGGCTGGTCGCTGATGAAATCTCAGCTCGGATACAGAAGGCTTGCTTGGCATTTGCCAATTTGCGTCATTTGTGGTGCCGACTGGCAAGATATCCGACTATCTATCAAAGGACGAGTATACTACACTGCAGTACGTCCCTTCCTGTTATATGACTATGAAACATGGCCGTTTAAAGTAGAAGACGTGAAGAGGTTACAGGTTTTTGATCATAGGTGTCTTCATACCAGTGCTTGTGTTTAGTGGAACCACCATGTGAGTAATATTCAGGTCAGGCGAAGAATATTAGGCAAGACAGACAATTCGACTGATGAGATTGTGAACCTTCATTGGCTGAAGTGGCTTCGATATGCGTTGCACATAACGGTCCATCACCTACCTCAAAGTGCCATGCTAGGGAAAACTGGACTAGGTTGGAAGAGGGCTCAGAGTGACCGGACGAGGACGTGGCACTAGTTTATGAAGTCCCTGACTGTTGGACTGAGCTGTGTTGGGAGATGTAGAATACCTGAAAGGAGTCCGTACAGCAACAAGAGTCAGTGTTTGAGGACTCGGTTACAGTGGGGCAGATAGTGAGGGCTAGATTTACAGATGGAGATTCATGTTAATCAAGTCAACGATGTAATAATCTCCCAGTCGGAAATCCCACCGACAGCACTAACTTGTGGTTAAGAACAAAGAGATATCTCAATTCGATGAGTTGTAACGTCTATCTAGTTCCTGCTTATCAAAAGTATATGTTATTTCAATGAACTAAACACACCAGTAGTAATTAGTTACCGTATAAATGCAAAAAAGAAAGGAATTGACTTTAAGAAAGCCTACCATATCATAGTATGTATCTGGAGGATTGATAAACTTTACACCATTTTCACAACATTTATTTGTTACACCAGTTATATTATCAACAGCAAATGCCATATGTTGTAAACCTGGTCCTGAATTAGCATGCAAAAATCGAGTGACTTGATTAGGTTCTGAAATAATAAAATAACAATTAATACAGTAGGTGAGTAGAACAGAAAGTATTTTACTATCCTATTTTAATATTAACCCTTAATATCTTCTACTAAATAATCTCATCACTTTCAGATGAAAAGACATGAAATTGTTTCGAATATATAGATGATTCATTCAAGAAGAGAATGATAACACCATTTCAACGGGAAATAGTACTAACACCTTCACCCTATCCTGTTCAGTAGTAAACACAGATTGAATTCTGTTGATTGATTTTGTAATTTGACTGTAAACTTTGAATAACACTAATTAGTTGGAGATAGTTGACAAGATGGTTTGCCTAACTCAGATTTATTGTTTGTTGGCAGTCATCAACAAACTTATATTCTTCAGAGACCTGAATTCACTTCACTAGTAAGGCTATAAAATTGATTTTCTTGGGCTGCAATGAATATTAAATGTAGAAGTGAATTAGATAAGTATTTTATCAACTGCAGTATAAATGTTAACAAAATAGATCATTATGATTTACTTTGAAGTGAGAAAAAGTGTGTTTTCAGGTTTAGAATTTTCTGGCTAACATGTATTTTATAGCAACAAAAAAAAGATATTCAACGAAGAATAGTCTTTTCAACGAATTTAATCTCAAGTGGTACGTACATTCATATATATATATATATATATATATATATATATATATATATATATATATATATATATATATATGCGTGATATTTAAAGACTTCAATCCATGAGAAAGAATTAACCTAAACATAGGGAGGTTAAAATCCAAATAATGGTGATTATACTAGTAACAAGATTGCTAGCTGGTGACATAAAAGTTGAATGATAACAAAATGGAGTCAAGTAAGATGTGTAAATAGTCTATAGGGTGTGCATATTAGATTACAAAGTAGGTAAAAACTTGGTAGAGTTAATAAACAATCAGCGGATTATGGGTTGGAATTCATTGTGAAATGACATCAACTGAAGGAAAATTGCAAACACCGGAGCACTGGACAGCTGTTTCATCCTAGTATGCCACTCCTCAGTAGTGGACACACCTCTCGAAGCCAGTCAACAATGGGCACCAGATTAATTTTATCTGGAGGCTTGTGGAGGTTTATCGTGTACTGACAGAAGTAGGAAATGTGGACCATTCAATTCCAACTCAGTGGGTCAATGGTAACGTCCTGCACACGGAACCTTAAGGTCATAGGGTTCCATCCCTGGCAGGATAGGGTCATGGGTGTGGACTGCTGATAAGTCCCATACTAAGGAGAAACAGCTGTCCAGTGCTCCGATGTTTCCAATGTTCCCCAACTGATGTCAATCCATAATGAATCCCAACCTAAGGTCAATCAATAAACTTCCACAAACCTCCAGATAGAATCAAAGGATCAGGTAATATATATGAGACAAGTTTATTGGAATAAATTGAAAATGTTTTGTTAAAAGTTGCAACCCTAAGGAAGATCAAATGAAGTAACACTGAAAGCTATCGAATGCAGAAATAAAAATAATGACGATATTAGAGTAAAAAGATTAATCTAACAAAAGGGGAAGTTGAAAAAAAAACAAAAAACGGACGAAGCACACTAAGACACAAAGACTGTACACACAAAGGTCAGACTTCAGTTCATGGATAGCCAAGGCCTTTCGTGTTTTTAGAGGTTGAACACGCAGGAAACGTCAGATTTTTGAGTGAATTCGATAGACAACCTTTAAATCAGTGTTCGAGTCGGTTAACTGGTTTCAATCGATTATATATTCAAGGATAGAACTTCTAATCCATTTCCATTCACGTTTATAAAACCAGTCAGGAATATGTTCTCGTATACGTGTTGGCATATAGACTTACGTTTTTAAAACACAGCCAAAGTTATTTGGCAGGAAACAACACTAGGAAAAAGGTTTATTGCTTTAACAGGAACAACATCAAGTGTAAAAACTCTCTATTTTCTTGTTCATTTACTTCATATTATGTTTTTCTCTACCTCCTTTATGATAATTACGATATTCTTAAATAAAGTAACACTACACACAAACGGATTCAGAAGGCATCGAAAACCATCGACCATCAATACTAAAGGTAAGTAGAAATACTTCAACCGTGAGTTATGCTTATCATATAAGAGTGAATAGTACTGTTAATTAGTTGGAGACAGTTGGCAGGAAGCCATGATTAACCCTGGTTTAGTGCTTGTTGGCACTTGGCAGCAACGCGTATCTTTGCAACCTCCAGGGAACTTATTTTGCCTCTCAGATTTGAACCCCAGTCATCCACTGTCGTAGTCAGCAACGTTACCACTGAGCCAGCTGTTCTGGCCGTGACTGATCTCCTGCAAAACTGGATTACATACAAACAACTTACACTTGACAATATACACCGCGATGCTCAGCCACCGAGGTTGGTCGCCACATTGCAATATGATCGATAGAATTCGATCAACACTCACGACTAGACAACATGAGATTGGTTATTTTCCTGTGACCAATCAATGTATGCAGTGGTCTCGATGTCAATATGTCCTCAAGAACCATTCACCCAAATATTGCAAAATTGTGACAGTGTGACCAAATTTAGGTCTGATATTTCCAATATTTTCAAAGACCACCCATATGTTAACCATGAATTTCTGAATCAGATTCCATTCACTACTATTCTTTCAAATTCATTGAATTCAATACCTAATAAAACAACTTGTAACGTAATGCTTACTAACATAATAATGAAACAGCTGTTCGTTATCTCTGAGAAACATGGTTTACCATCACAACCTATGAAAACTGTCTCACAGCTAGTCTGAGAATCGGTTTCCAGTTTATTTTTCAGTGTGATGGGAATTCCGGAAAGAAATTGTTTTCCAGTCTGAAGATGGTTGTCTTAGGCTATAAAGTAAGCTCATAGTTTCCAAAGCATGCTGAATGCACAGAAATGGTAGTGATCTGTTAGTTGGTTGAAGAAAATTAGCAGGAAGCCACGCTTAGTCTAGGTTTTGTGCTTGTTAGCACTCATCAGCAGGGCGTATTTGGAACTTCGATGGAAGTGATGTTCCACCTAACATTAAAACCCACGCAACCCAGTATTTCAGTCAGCGAACTTACCACTGAATTACTCGAGCCACGATTAATCTCCTGTAGGATTTGGTTAGATACACTGATTGTTCATTGAGAAGAAATCGATTTCGGGTTGTCTAGGAGGCCAGGAGGTCAAGTCGCTGACTGCAGCACTGAGTGACACGGCTTCGAATCTCAGGAGGAATATCAGTTCAGTCAAGGTTATAGATACGCCATGCTGACTAGTCTTAACAAGCACGAAACCTAGGGGAAGCAGGACTTCCTACCGATTGCCTCTAACCAACTGACATTCATTAAAGTGCATCGCGATGATCAGCCACCTAGCTCGGTGACCAGATTACTAAACGGTTGGTAGAATTAACTCACCACTCAAGACTAAACAACATAAAAATTGTTGCTCTCCAGTAACCAATCAATCAAGTGAATAATACTGTTTAATGGAGTTTTGACCTATAGCTCCTCGGACTTTGACTACATATAAATCATCAATTCACAGTTATAGGGTTATTAATTTTGACTTACTAATTAGTAAAGAGAAATCTCATAAGGACAAAACATTAAAGTTATAACCTAATCGTTGTTTTTTTCAATATTTTTTTTCCAGGTGAGGATAGTTTTTATTACAGTCAAAATAATCTTCGATAATTTGTCTGTAGAACATTTTATAAGGCCATCCTAAGCTAACAATAGTCAAATAAGGAGGTGGAAAGATATACAGAAACTTAACATATGCTTTGAGAAAGTGGGGGAGAATACAACGATCATCAAACTTAAAGGAAGTTATCTTCAATAAGTTAAATGAATAGTCTGGTTTAGTGACCATAGTGGATTTCATAAGCTACCAATTAATATTGGTATCATTTTATTCCACGAGTATTCATCAGTTACATGCAACCTAAAATCGAAACAGAATCATCTGCACGCAAAAATACACAACACATTCGATGTGGATTGAAAGAGAGAAAGCAAGTTCTGAAATTCAGTGATGACAGATTCGAAAAGACAGGAAGAAACAGAAATTATGTATACCTATTCATCATGGGCTGATATCAGTTCAAGAGACATTGGAAATACCGGGGCACTAGACATATGTTTCGTCCTAATATAAGACTCCTAAGCAGTGTGCACCCAGGAACTTCAGGTTTCACTACCAGTACGTTACCGGTGAGTCATAGGGTTGGAATCCGATGGTACATATTTCCTATTTCTTTTAGTTCATGGCATAGCGTGACCTCCATCCAATGTCATCGCTGAGTAACTGTTATCATGTTCGACTTGATTGGCCTAACCAGTCACGACTTCTTTTTGGAACTGTGGGGAATCACCTCTTGAAGCTAGTCACCAATGATCACTAGAGTAACTCAATCTGGAGGTCTGTAAGGATTTGTTCATTGACTTCAGGTTGGTATTCATCGCAGACTAAGATCAGTTGGAGAAACATGGATAACCTGGGAGCAGTGGACAGCTATTTCGTCCTAGTATGCGACTCTGCAGCAATGCGCACCCATGACCCCACCAGGGTACATAAAAAATGATTATTAATACATGATTAGGTCGATAATTCTAGACCTATAAAGAAAAGTATGGGGTCATACAAAGAAAGAGTGGAAGAAAGAAAATTCTTAAACAACTGAAGAACTAAGTAAGCAAACAAATAATCAGAAAGCGGTGAAATAAATATAATAGAGAAGGAGACATGATATAACCAAAATAGAATCAAAGAAAGATTAACTGCAATATATTTTTGTATATAAAGGTAAGGTTGAAAATATTTGGTCGCAAGAGTTTCCAGTCTACAGAAATTCCTTCAGCTCAGAAGATTTTACCTCAGATTAACAAATCATAGATTGAATCTTCAAATAAGCATATCTTAACATTAACTTCCAAACTAAACAAATTTGGTAGCCTTGTTTATGATAACGTCAATATTACTTGTTGCATAAAAATTTAGCAAACTTACGCATAAAAGCGTGTAGTAGAATTGATATGGAACAACAATTGAACAGTTTATATCATCGAATTACGGATTTAAAACTTATAGAGGAGAGGAGATTGATTTAAATCTAAGCTGATTGACAGTACCATTTAGTTTCACATATGTTCCATCTGAACAGTCAAATATCCTCTCTTACTAAGGAACACTCACTGGTGTTGGATTGCTTGCAAAATGTAACTGTTATGGTTAGAGTTAATAAGGGATCTGATGTAGCTATAGTGGATAAAAACGAATAGATGCAATGATTGTTGATAGTTTTACATGATTCTTTGAGATTTAAAACTAATGAAGCCTGGGAAGATGTAACAATATCAATTGAAAGTAGACTTAGTAAACATCTTGGAGAACTTCTAAATAAGCATCTAATCGACGGCATAGATTACAAAGATCTCCAGCCAAAGGATTTTATTTACAACCTTTATTCACGTATACTCAACCAAAATTCGATAAATCGAATGTTTTTTATGAGGTCTACATTATCTTTGTTCATATGTCTGAGCAATGAATAGTACAGCTCCTGAAACTACTGCACAAAGATGTTATAAAACAGCGATAAGGATACTTTTCAAACATATGATTGTGAAAAATAAGTTTATGGTGTTTTTAGACATGTTATCCCTATTCACTAATATATATTTGATAGAAACAGTCGAAATCGAATAGAAACCTACTTAGCAACCTTGTACACATTCATGCAGTAGCCAATTTGAGGGCTAATGATACCACCTGTCTGCCTGAAGTTTGGCAGGTGGACCGGTGTTCGGACCTGCAATCCATTGGTTGGAAGTCAACTCTCTTAATCAATGGAGCCACAACTCGTCGAAAGGAACAGTGGAATTTCAAAGCAAAATATAACAAAAGGAGTTTCTGCGTTTATTTTGAAAGAGCTTCTCTAAAGACAAGGAGTGAAGATACACTCCCACTTTAACAAGCAGTTTAACAGACAGTTGGACAGTGTTATTATGGCGTCACTACTAGGTTCAGTCCTAGAAGATTTTTATTCAGTTAAGCTAGAAAATGGCTTGTTGGAATTTTAATTATGAAGAATATGATGATTATATTGAATATGCTTAACGATTTCCATCCATCAAATGCCTTTACTATCGAAGTATAAAATAACAATACAATCACTTTCTTTGATATCGCACTGACAAGGAAAACGGATAGAACAATGAAAAGGAGTGTATATTGGAAACCAGCGTCAGCTAATCAGTATACCCGCATTTTGAGTTCTGTGTCCATACAATATCAAATGAATTTAGTTATATGTTTAGATCACTGAGTAAGAATTATCTACTGAAACAATAATTTCGATGAGGAGTTACAGATTATCGTGATCGACTCAGTATCAATTGATATTCAGTGAAGTTCTTAGTTAAGTATATGAATTCATTCAATAGAGAAATGGGAATACCAACAACTTCATGAATAAAACCGTTACACAAAGTCTAAGGAATGCTACAGGATGACCAGTAAAGCTATGTATGATACGCGCTCCACAATTGGCCGATGGAAACTTCATGAAGAAAGGAGTGATTATTTGATATCACCTCTTTTATATGCACTTATCAGTTTAACTACTCCTATATAGCTTGTTATGTTGAGCGAACGACTAAATAAGTCGATAATTGGTTTCGAGATCATTTATCACGGGTTTGAACCCCTTTTTGTCTTCTAAGGTTCGCGAAGTCAGTTAGTGTCCATATCACTCACAAAATAGATTTGGCTCAATACCTACCGCATGAATGTCCCCGTGGTTGTTGAGTGCATTTCAATTTGTCTTGGTTCAGCAAAAAACAGAAAAGATAATTATTTAGCAATTTAGTCTTTTATTTAGTTGTTACTCGACATCAAATCGACATCGATAATCCCTTCAAAGTTATTTATCATATTCTTTTAATCTCACTTATGCTCTACGAATCTGCCTTTTAAATATAACAGAAGTCATTGAGATCCACGTGAGTAAACCAAAACTACGTGTTTAGAAGAAATTTGTACAGGTGCTTTCTTTGCTGAGGTCGTTTACAAAAGTGACCCTTTTCCTCATTCATCTCATAAACTATTATCATTATTATTTTTACAGTTTTGTTTACCCTATTCTTTCTTCTTTGTCCCTAATTCACTCTTACGCAATAATGGTTAGTCGTTTCCTTTTTTTATTAATCACCGTTACGAAACACCTCTGCTGACATTCATATATTCACTATATAATTATTCTTTGCTTTAGCTACCATTTTAATTTTCTTAGTTAATTATTTTCCCCTCGATATCTTACAATTAATAATCTTCGAAAAACTTTAGTAGGAAATGGTTTACCGCCTAGATTCAGCGATAAAAAAGGACTTAAAGACAAGAGAACACATTCAGCATCGGAAAAGATTCATTTGTTGGTTCTTGAATTCAAGAATGACATGGTTGCAGACATCCTTGAAAAGAGACTAACAAAACTCTTAAGAAGAACATACTTCGCTGTCAACCTTCGAATCGTTTTCTCCTGCAAGAAACGTTTTGGTCAATATGTGTGAATACCAGTTTCCTTGCTTTTGTGGAGCTGAGTACATCGGCCGTAAGATGCGGCCGCCTGTAAAACGTACTCGAGAACGCTACCTGGCCTAGTTAATAAAGGGGTAACGGAAATGCATCTTCAGTTCAATCATACAGCTCCATTTGATAACTCATCCAAAATACTCTACAAGGTTCTATAGAGCTACTCAAAGGGAGGGAGATCAAAGTATTTGGGTAAAGCTGGAGCACTAGCCATCCACAAGTTTAAACCAGCTCTGAGTGTGGAAAAAACGTATATGCAACCTTTGTTTCTGCTATGATCATCGTCAAACCTTAACTCTTCTAGATATCATATATGGCGTAATCATATTATTTTCTTAACCCCTTTGTTTATTCTTCCTAATTTAAACCCTAATTTGTATTGCTTAACTTCCTTTCGTTATTCAGTGTATTTTGATTCCTGTTCAGAAACAATTGCGGAATGTTCTGGCCTTTGTGATACATATTCACGACTGGATTTCGTGGAAAATGGAAGTTTTTCTTCGCTGGGATCGTCTCTTTTGTCGCTTCTTATGATGACAATTGATAACCTTTAATCATTAACTTCAGACCATTAGATTGGTGTATGTTATTCTATACTTTGAAAAAGTTCCACATTAGTCTGGAGCCATTAATAAGATAATAATGATAATCAATATGATGCTTCGTCTCTCTGATTCAGCTAAATTACCACTGGGATGAGAAGTCCTGACTAGGTAGTCAGTGTGAATACGATCAAGCGGTAGTAACGCGTCACGAATTCATATGGTAGTCGGGTAAAACGCTTGGTGATTGAAGTCAAATAAAATTCTGGTCAGCAATCAGACCTCGTAGCCAGTAACCCGGTGGTCGCTGGTTCGAATCCGGCAACGGTCCAGACTTCCATTCCACCTTCAATCATCACCTAGTTTAAACATTGATAAGAATTTAATTGAAAAGAAATATTTCTTCGCTCCAATGGGAATTTTCGTACTGCTGAAGTGTAAGGCTATCCCATCCTGGATTCCACTGCTAGCGACTCTACCCATCACTACTAACCATTTTTATTGGTACAATCATCAACTTTCCTTGTATACTTCACCTAAATACCAATGTAAGCGAACAACTACTTTAGATTTTAAGATGCTTGAAAACAAAAGAATAAGAGTTCATCTTGAATAGAAAGCTCGACAACTAGGATGATTGTAAGACTAAGAAGTAAAACAATGTACTGGGTATACAAATCATTGTTAATCTAAGAAAAAGTTTGCATTCATTACTAGAAAGTGGTATATTTGTTTAGCTTACTGTATACTGTTTAAACAGGATTTTCAAAACAAACTTTTCGTAGTTTTTGGTAGTGACAGACAGACAGGCGAAATCTACGTAGAACCTCGCATACATCGGTTACCACCAGTTACCACACTTCACAGTAGTATACAAAGGACGGGTGGATAGAAAAAGGCCGATATCAAAGTAGACAAAGTTGTGTAAAAGAACAAATAATCTGAAGATAAAGGTTAGTACAAATATTCAAGCTTTAGAAGATGTCAAGGAGTGAACACATCTCTACCATAGTGATCGATTTCCTCAACCACAGATTACTTTCGTCCCAAAGACCCCAGCCAGGCAAACTAAATCTCGCCATATGACTTAAATCAACACTCAGGGACTTCATCGACTGGTGCCACATCTCGGTCTGCTCACATTGAACCCTCTTCCCACTTAACCTGTCTCCCTGTCGTTTGGCACATCAAGGTAGGCAGTGGCTGGGCATGCGTAGTACATGTCCAATGAAGCAGTAGAAATCAATATATGTAGTTATCTGTCATACAGTGAAACATTTCAGATGTTCAGGTTTCAAGAGAACGTGACTTTTTTAATCAAAAACTAAATAAAGTCCCGGATACCATCCCAACTGCTGGCTACTAACAAATAAATAAGGAATTTTAAAATATGCACTATCCATAGTGTATACACAACAAATCGAAGTTGAAGAATGAATTAGTAACCCTTGAAATCCTGAATCAAATCATCTTGGTCACAGAATAAGTCTCTTTTTTCCATATTATTCAATTCTCTACAATTATAAAATCACATCCATTCAGATCAAGGAAGAAAACACAAAATTACAAAACAGAATGGTATAACTGTTGGAGGAACAATGCACACCCATTTGCTTAGTTCCAATGTAACCATTTAACAAATACTATAGTTTATACTGGGTGATGACTGAAGGTGAAATAAAGGTGTGGACCGGATTGGAATTAAAGACCACCGGGTTTCCAGCCCGATTCTTTACCAGCTCTATAGCATCGGGCAGGGAACCCGGTGGTCTCTGGTTCGAATCCGGTCGTGGTCCACATCTTCATTTCACCTTCAATCATCACCCAGTATAAATACTAGTCTGCTAAATTACGGTTATCTCAGACAGTCAAGTGATAAATAGTATAATATATAATGATAGTCGAAGATGAAGATACATTCTAAAATTATGCATTTCCCATTCTTGTTATATCAGCAGAGAAATGGAAAACATGAATCTCAGATAAGTATAATCGGTCACATTATATTTCGTTTATCTTCAAAAGTATTTTGCTTATGAGTTATTTCAAAGCATTATTGTATACCTTGGTTTTTCCTGAGTCGCTCATTCATTTCTACATAACTTATTGTTCTGAGAAATTCTCTGTTGAATGAGATCACTTATTGTATATCATCTCACTTTCTGGGCATGAATTGTGGTGCATGGTGGACAGAAATTTCAGTTGTATGTTTAGATGACTCAGACTATAACAATATAAGAACAATAAGGACAAGACTCTGTAGTCTGTGGTACTAAGTTGAGATGACTTAACTGAGTAATCCATTACTGGGTGACTTGTGTATACGAAGTGTGGCAAGTAAATACCAGACTAATCACATGAAAACTCAACATTCGGGGTAAGTTGGGAAAACTGAGCGGTTCAGAAAGTCAAGACTAGGCAGAAACATAACAATTTCCACAGTAACAAGTTCATAAGTATCAGTTACAGAATCTCTGAAGACCCAAAAACTCGTTCAGTAAAGCAGATACAGAAAGAAATAGGCATACACAAATAAGTTTGAGATACGAGATGTAAGGTTTTGAGGATGCGAGAGTTTCAATAAAATTGAGCTGTCTATCGACTTAGCACAGGAAACGTCTGTTAGAAGTTTTTGTACAGTTCAGAGTGTGGTTCTAGATGAAATAGGCATAATTCATCGTTAGACGGAAAAAGTGGACGAAAACCATTAGATTGTGTACAAAAAAGTATTGGTACAAGTATGTGTGAATGGTGAGATGGACACAAATAGAAGGCTACAAGATGAATGAAAAGATCTTAAAATTTCAAAATGCTTTCGGCCCTTCCTATGAATAACCGGTGAGTGCTGAAAATAAATCAGATATTATCATAATGTGAGTGCATGCAAGCTGATAAAACCCTTCAAAAGTGTTCTTGACCACCGGTAACTTTCATCAAAAAGAAATTTATTGAAAACAATTACCTGAAAAGGCCATGTATGAATTATCTCAAGCAGAAATTTTTTGCCATATGGTCATACATTTGAAAAGATTAGACAAACTGGTGTGACTATGGACAGCATGGGACGTCGATAGCTACTTTACTCCCAACAGTACAGAAGTAATTCCAGATTTTCAACTTGCTTTCATTTTAGTCTTTCAATCTCATCACCTGTGATTACTTAACCTGTACATTCAGAGGGTACATAAAGTCTTTAAAGCATAAATTCTAGTTGAATTAAAATTATAATTAAATCCTCTTACTTAACCTACCTGAATCCTTCACAGGTTCAACAAAAACAAATTTGCATGTATTATCACAACCAGACTTCATAGGTGAATTCCTCTGACACATAGCTTTGAGTTTCATTCCAGTATTTTTGAATTTTACTAAAAACCCTTGTGATTCATCTTCTTGCCTATTTTAGTATTTATGAATTCGGACAAATTAATTGACAACTCACAAATTAACAAATACGCGTTTCATTCCAAAAACTGTCTCATACCACTTGATGAAATCATTTGAGTTTCCATTCTCACCAGCAAGTGCTATATGATCAATATACTTGACACAAAGTTGTGAATTTGACTGATGCTTGTATAACTTTTTCTTCAAGTCATCGTTTGTACCCAGTTCAGGTAGAATATATCCGGGTAAAAATAAACCGTTGTAGTGTGATGAATCGATAACAGTATGAAGTAAATTCCCAACACATGATTTTATCACTCCTAAGATAACTTTTCCATGATAATCAGTGTACGTAGTCGGTTCCAAAAGAATATTTTGAAGCCCAGAAAACTGAGTTACCCTTTCACAGACTTCATGGACATTTTCTACTTCCAGAGAAATATCGAATGGTCCGTCATGTTCTGTAACCCAGTTAGAGAGCTTTGAATAAAACTTTAGTGGATGGTATGGATTAGGTGGTGAGTGAGTTTCACTGAGCATCACTACTGTCTGACCATTTTTCAGAACAAGATTCAATTTTGAACCGTGTTTGGATAAACAATGGAACGTGAAACCGAAACCTTGCGTCAACGTTTCATACATCTGCCATAAACTTCTGGTCGCAAATCGGACATGATGAACACCTTTAAGCAGACTCATAGCCATAGGACTCTGAAATTCGTAAACAAAAATTACAAACTATTGGAGGTCATTGTTCAAGGAACTTTTAGAAATGACACTTCATAGAGGATGACTATCTTCAGAAAAGTGATACGTTTAGTGTAGTCAAACCCAATGTTAAAGTTTTCAGCATAAACTTGTCGAGTTCAGTCTAATTCGATTTTTATTATATAAGCACAATGCTTTATGAAGTTGAACTTACTAACCGCGCTGAAGTTCGTATGTCAGACTGTGACCATATTATACTGAAATATGAATCTATTTTGAAAACTGAAGCATCTAGATGATCCTGAAGGCGTACACGTAATTTAGTAGAAAATGTATGAAAAGTCGCAAATACGGTTATTATTATAATCGATATTTATGAAATATAAATTCAAATCTTTTCGAATATTCAGTGTAATAAGTTCAGAAAAATGAAGCTAAGTTGATGCATTAAAATGCAAGTTTATCCAAAGATGAGACTGCTATTTAGTATTTAGTTTCTCATAAATCATAAACATCACTTTTAGCATCACTTTACGATGCAATTGACTGCAATTGACTCTGGCCTTTCTCAAATGGTTGGCTAAGACAATTCACGAAGAAACCCGGCTTTACGTGACTAAAGCAGATACCTAAAGTCTGCATTATTTGGATTAGGCTACTTCAAGCCAAATAATGACTTATGAAACAGATATTTCAGTACGAAATTGCAAAGTATGAATGATTTGTAAGAATACTCGAGAACCAGGAAGTTTACATTCGAGTGCACCGATCAGACCAATATTAGATACTTCATGAACAGATGCACAGTTTCAGTTTGACGACTTTTAACCTTTTTCTAGTCTATCTTTATGTCGACTAACACTTAGCATCAGAATAGATGGCGACCAGGAAAGTAAAACATATGTTCCAGCCACCTACATCAATGAAGGTCTGCAAATGACCTAAATCCTCTCCTTAAGATTCTACATCTCAGTATTGCTCACATAGTGGTTTCAAAACATACAATTAGTGCTGAGAAGGAGACGCTAGTCAAACACCTGAAATCTCCTGATGTCTTCCATCATTGATGACTGTTTCACAGTCATATAGTAGAACAGAGTGAACTCTATTGACAGGTAATAAGATACCACACATACACTTTAAAGGATATAAATTTGCATAAACCGACCGAGCCTTTTGCATCTGTGCAAAGGTCTTGTCAGTCGCTGATCCAACATCCCAAAGTATGTGAAGTGACCAACGCACTCAACTAACTTACTCCATGCTATCAGATAAGGCCCTTCTATAGACCAGTCTTGTAGTAACATTACGCATTTGCGTGAAGGGTAACCTCGCCTACATTCTCACATTTTCACTCATTGTGTTTTGAAGAGAACATTTGATCAGTGTTCTCATTAAAATCCACTACGTCAAACACATTACAGGTCTATTATGCAGTCTTCTGTGACGAAGTTAATCCCTAATAAGGTCAAAGGAAGAGAGGAATACCTCTATAAGCACCTGCATGAAAAACCTAAGTCAAAAAGGAGTGGATATCGCTGGTGTACACCATTCAACGTATGAACTTCTCCTTATACTTCACCACTGGTTCTAATACTCTCATGTGTTAGAATGCACAGTCTTCAAAGGAGTCATAGAATTACCCGGTACATTTATCAGTGACAAAAGCTACTGTAAGACCCCTTCATCAATGGGGCCAAATTCCGTTTGCAGGTCTAAAAATACGGCTAATGTCAAGAGAAGATAAACTCAGGCATCCGGTCCAACATCTGGTCAATACATTGATAGCGTGCCCTGGAACCTATCTGGTTCTGTAGAGTGGGGTGTTAGCAAGCCATCTAATGATTGTTCGAAACAAATTTTTATGTTCGTTAGACTTAGTCCCCTGGGGTTATCACATGAGAATTTCTCCTTTTTGAAAACTGCCTACTACCGTTTTGACTTAGAGTGATGATAAGTCAACATCTCAGCTGCTTATGCTTCTCGCTGTGCTAACAGCATGCATGAATTTATTCGCTTGCCTCCATTTGTTAAGAAGCGACTACGGTTCACTGGCTTATTCTGATCTTCTACGGATAAGTTGGGGTCTTGATCACTGCTTTTACAGTAAACTGGATATAGTACAAGCTTTTTTCAAAATGAGAAACGTTTTCGTATTCCAAATTAGTTCCTCCTAAAAAGCAGCCTTAGCATCCTCAGCATAAAACCGAGTTTGAAAAGTTTTTAGACTGACGCTCTTCAACATCCACTCGACAACGGACCAACGTGCTCGAACAGACGTGATTACCATCCAAATATAAAGCCCAGAAACAGTATTATCCTCCAAGCATACATCTCTGATGGTAAATAGCAGTAATGGTACAAAAACGTCTAGCAAAACAACTTCATGCGGCGTAGGTGTAATTCAGAAAATTTGGACTCTGTGAATAAAAGGCTTGTGTGCATCTTGTTCATTTCGGAATTTCGAGTGAATTCCGAATACCGTGGGAAAGCCTTTTCTAGTTTTTCAGTAGAATAAGAGAAAGTCACTGAGTGTGACTTAACTTAATCCTAAATACCCAAAGTACTCCACAAAGGATTTGCCCAGTTTGTTATTATAATCCATTTGTTATAACACCACCATCTGATAGTTTCATGACTAAACAAGTCAGTAAATGGGTCAGAACCATAAAACCATACCAGGACAATAAGTGGAATCGAAATTTCACGTAATTCTTAAAAAGACTAAATCCAGACTAGATCAAACCATGTTTGAGATCATAACTCCAAATTTTTTATGCCCAGAAAACATTGAATACGCATAAAGGCCAAGCCGGTAAAATTACAGAATGTGAACTCGCAGTTGTATATGGCTCAGTATTATTGTAACACTAAGAAATCTCTATTTGGTGCTGTCAGCCAACTTAACCTAAACAAATTTTTAGAATGATGACATAAAAGTCATATTAACACTGGCAGATCTTACAAATCGAAAAGAAAAAGCAGTGTATTTTCCTATAAATCCATGAGATAAGTTACACTTGCAAGGCAATGGATAGCGTGCATACAACTTACGCAAGGTACTGCAGTAACGGCGAAACTTGAAATGACGCTTAAAAGGAAAAGCGATGCACAATAAAATGTAATACTGCGATATCGCGCACAATCAGTTACCAAGTTAACAAATAGCAGCAGTGAGTGAGATGTACCGTCCTCACATCATATAATCATTTACTACATACTGTAGCGTCACACACTTGCCCAAAATAAATTGCCGAGGGTTTGACGACTTTCGACATTGATGCTGACCTTGATAGTTTAACTGGGCTCGCTAAGCTGAAGGCACCTGGTCAAACATCCTCGCCATTCGGCACGCTGTCGTGTTACGTTGCACTGTTCGTATTCGACTCTCTAGCTAGTTAGTTGGAACGCATCGGTATTTTGGCACAACCATCCAAATATACTATTCCATCTGACTACGCTATCGTGTTCTTCCTTGGTCTCGTACTCGTGGGTATATAAAAAGTCCGAATAATTAGTGATTGGTCTTTGCGTCTGTCAAGTTCGCACCATGACAAATCCTAAAATACTATGTCACTTGTACTTCGTCGTATAGGACAAATGTAAACACTGTGCAAGCCCAAAGAGAAATGAAACAAAACCTGACCACAGGTTATGGCAGTGACAAAATGCATCCACACAAATATGACCTTTCCGTGAATTGGCACACAAGAAGATATTGGCTTTATTGTACTAAACGCCAGGTTTAACTTCGTAGAAGCGGCAAACGATTGCTCTTTGGTTCCGACTTCTGTGTTTTCTCATAACAGCTCCTGATGTGGTTACGAGAAACCTAAAGTGGTAAAGGTATCGCCGTCTTCTACTTTAGTTTTCGTATTTTCGTCACCACCGGCTCGCCATGTGACGTGAAGCTTCTGTACCAGACACTAGTGCTTAAAATCCCACTTTGTTTCCGTTTCACTATGCAATCCTGTAGGAACACTTGCTTCCATTTCTCTTACATTCTCTTATTTTCCTGTTTTGACTGGTTCGTACAGTGAACATGAATGAGTGTTCTATTTCGATACAAATATTTTTGATTTCGGGTTTTTCATAGTGCTTCAACTTTATCATTAACTTTGTTACTTTGTGAGACACGACGCTGAGTCATCAGCTGTGTTTTGCCAAATGTTGGTGGGGGGTATCTACGGTGATAGTGGTACTGCTGTGGGATAGTACGCAATGTCAAAGTTTCCGAACCCATGCACTCGGCATTTCCGTATATTTTTCATTTGAGGGACATCCTAATAAAGACACCGATGAAGGGTAACATCCGTTAAATCTGTCACAAAACCACCGGAAGAGCGAATTTCCCTAAAACCGCCCCGCTTCATTTTGTCCGAAATGACTACCTACTCAGTTTTTAAAATGCTTATACCTCGGCTGTCAGTATTAGACGCAAGAAACTGTCACTACCAAAACCTTAGGCATTCAGGTGTTATGGGAAGACAAACGACCAGGACATGGAGAATCAATTTCCAGATGCAGTGTGGAAGTAAGGATAGGGCTGTCTTTCGGTCGACGAACAATTGTTACGTATGAAAGATGTCTGAAGTGCCGTCGAAAGGAGTTGAACTGAACCAAACAAACGACCACCCTTAAAGTGTTCTTGGGTGATTTGCACGATGCGAAAATAAACGCAGGGAGCAGGGGGCTTGCCACGTGTGGCGCAAACCAAGCGAGGAGTCGGATTTCCCAACTGCATCATACCGTGCAACCCATTTAACGTAAGTGTTCGCAACGAAAGGCTCAAGTCCTAGAGCTACCAGGCTAAGCAACCAAGTTGCAACTCACCGTACGTCATAAAGAAAACCGATGATAACGGGTAGATAAAATGTGAGACCGATTTCCTAGTGGGGGCGAATTTTCCGGCATGTAAAGCCAAGTGTTGAATCGGGAGACAGTATCCTGACCTAACAATCCTCCCACCCAAGACAGCATACTTCTTGCAATTCGTAAGTAACCCAAAAGTTTATAATGATAACTATATGAAGTGTTATCACGAATACCTCATGGCTGGAAAAAAGAACAGAAGCCCTTTTATTGTTGCTTCTCGCAGTCAACTGTTCTCTCCACTTTAACCCCCGACTTAAAGCCTTCGTCATGGTCAAGCAAGCTTCTCGCACGAAAAATTTCAGCCACATACACTGGTGGTTACCTAACTGCGCAGCAAATTTTGGTACATGTTTATATTCCTGGCAACGCTTTTCATCTTAGTAACGTGCTTTTCTTATCGCCCAAATTGTAGCCGCGTTTTGAGGGGGGATTTCCGTATAAGTATCTTACCACACGAATGCAGTGCCCGGACTAGATTCGTTTCCTTGGTCGTCGAGGCATTTACACTGAAACTGTGATATGGAAAAGACAGCGCCTGCTAGGTGCTTGACGTAACCCGGTATGAACATTCTAGACATCGCAACATGGTAACAACCGGAAAAAGCGCATGACAACCCCACCAGGAAATCGGGTGTGTCACCCCTGGTGAACGTAAGCGACAGGATAACCAACTCGATCATCTTGTCCAACACTGACGTATCAGCAGGCCCACTGCTGGTCAAGAGAAACCAGTTTGGTAGCCAAACATGGGCCGATTGCTGTCAGATGCCAGAAGCATTCCACCACCTTTAAGAGTATCTTCAAGCACCCCTGAAGAAGCCGGAGGTACTGTTTTTCTCCCCGCTCCGACTGGAAGTCGTCATTACCTGCAAACTCTAGGCCGAGACTGACAAACCATCCTCACGGAGAGAGGAGGGAGAAAACCTGCAGTTATGTTACCAAGGAGAAACAGCTTTATGTCTGCGTACGGAATCGCAGGAATGTCAGCTAACCGTTCTGCTAAAAATTAGCGCCTCTGTGGCGTCCAGAGATTGCAACGGCTTTCAAATAAAGTTGGTCTTGTCAGCATGCCGACTAACAGCGTAAGCAGGCTCACATGCTCCTACAGACCTTCTATATACGCGGCATGACGTGAAAGGCCTCATGGGTGGCTCGGCCTGCATTGCGGGTGCAGGCCAAAACCCATAGAGCAAGAAGAGAGACAGCACCCGCCAAGACCTCCGGAGTCGGCCGTTGTTACAGTCCCATGCCAGTGGGCCAGATACATTAAATACTGAGGCCACTCCCAACGCGGTCCCCAAGCAAGCTGGAGGCGAAGCGCCAAAGAACCGAGCGACATTGGTCCTGTGATGATTGGTGCACCTAAAACCAACCACATAACTGCCTTCCTCATAGAATTATGCTGCCAGACCTTTTCTATCAACAGGCGCGCCCTAACAACCATATACGGCAACTTAGAGGACTAAAAGGGAAAGCGGATGTGAGAACGCCGCACAAACATCTGGACTCTGACACCATATTCGCTACACAATCCTTGCTCTCACCGGGCGGTTCTGACAGAAGAATCCATCCCACTGGCATAGAACTCTTCCGCAGAGGCAGAGAACTTAGAGCTGGAAAGCAGTGGCTCTCTACGTAAGCTCCCGTTTAAAAGCGAGTGGTTAGCGACACGGCTCAAATCCCGCTCCCGGAATCTTTATGATACTTCCTCACTCTTTATCGTATCAAATATCTGCTCGGAGTCGAACGTCTATCCCCTCTAGCCCCCCCATCCACGACGAAATAGTCGCCGGGGCAATTCTGGAGACTTCCTCTGAAGATTATGACTCCGCAATAATTACCAGAGATTTCTGTCCATATTCTTCCTGTAGCAAGGGTGGCACGTCGTGCGTTTGATCAGAAGATGAAGAACGCAATTGGAGCTGTTGGTTTGAGAAAGCGGGTGGCACCACGCTTTGGAGGCCTGGTGGGAACGCATCGTACATGAACCGTAATCTGACGAACAACGATCTTCTCATTGAGGACATATGCATCACACCACCACTGGATCTCGGAGATGATTTGGCAATAAATTTCACCAGGATTACTAGGGAGACTGCGCAACCAGAGATATCCAACACCTTCCCTTGCTGCAGTAAGGCTTGGCTATGGGGCCATGAGAGGTTGCCTCATGAAGACATCGTGCCATGCGTACTGGACTCGTCATGGTTGAGACAAGGGGAAATCGATGCGTAATACTTTTTCGACCTAGATAAAAGCGTTCGACAGTTTTCCGCGGCAGACCTGATTCACAAAATCGTGTCGATCTGTATGAGCGAACTCCTACCATCTTGGTTCAGAGCATGTGCAGAAGGCTGGCGGTTCCGCACCAAGGTAAGCAGGATATAGTGGACGTGGAGACCAACTACATGAGACCACTTCTGTCTCTCCTGTTTGCCAACAACCCGAAACACAAAATGTCCCCATCCGTCTTCCTCTTTGCCGGGGACATTAAAATTTGAAGAACAGTGAACGGAGAACTCTATTATACAGCACCCCAAAATAACCCGCAGCTACTTGTGACCTGGCCGCCAGAGAACGACTTGAGCTCCAACCTCAAAAATTGCAAAGTAATACTCGCCAGTACCTATGAAAGAAGAACAACCGAGCTCCAATACAAGTTGAGCAGCCATGGTGTCAGCAAAGTATCCACAGAAACAGATTTGGAGCTCGGCTTTTCAGACACCCTGAGCACCAGCTCCAACTACAAAGACATGTCAGCCAGAGTGAACTCTACTTTGCACTTTCTGCATAGACAGCTCGGTGCCCTCAACCCCGAACTGTTTTTCATGGCTCCAGAATCCTACGCACGGCTGCGGCTAGAGGTCTTCAATACAGTGGCACCCGTGACACGCAAGGAAGACTCCGATTTCCTCGAAAAACACGAAGATCTGTGACAAATCAGTTGTGAGACCAAGGAGGAAGGCACAACCTGAGACGCTGAAACACCTAAACCTCTTCACTTTGGGCTACTGAAAATTGAAGGGCGACTTAGCTATCGCCCACAAGATCATCCATCAAGCAAATTACTCGAACAAACTAGCCTTGCCTGCAACACATCATTCATCGTGCGGAAACCCTTCGGGACAGTACACCAAATAGCCAATACCAGAGTCAGGTTTAACTTTTTTCCCTCAAAAGTATATGTTTCACGCAATACCCTACCACGAGAATCGCTGACCCCACCATCCTGCCACTACTTTTTTTCCGCTCACCACCCACAATCTCTCTTTCTGGCACACCTACATTGTCTACTGATTCTTCTTTAGCAACCAGACCTAGACCGCCTACTTTTACCTTCGAGACAGCTCCCATACAGCTTTTCCCACTCTCTTGTCATCTCCATTCCGGCACCTACGCAGACAGGAGTCACGACAGACTCCTGATCGACCCAACAATCCGTAGCTCTCTAGTCACTCCACGAATCGAAACTGCTAACCCACAAAAACATCCACCTTGCAAGGGCTGAAAGCAGTAAAACACATGAGATTTTCTTACTTCAGTGCAGGAGCAAACTAAGCAACACGGGAGAACCCTTAGGAACTAAACGTGAGCGGTCAAAAACTATTAGTCTTTTGCACCCATACCATCAACGTCAAATGTTTATGTTGAACTACTTCGCTGCAAACAAGGTCACCTCAGAGAATGCAGAATTTAGTCTTCTCAGGGGTCTTCTATCAGGTGATATTGAAGATCGAGCGCACCAGCACGTTGTGCAACCAGATACCGAATCTTCACATGACAGCCTCAAGCACACAGTCATCCAGTATACCCCGCTACCTGACGGACAAGCATCTGATCGTCCGGTAAACGACGTGAAACTGGGAGGCTAAATCGTTCCACAACAATCACCATGGTGATATGACCACGGACAATTAGCTATACCCGAAACGTAACCCGGTCGGTGGTTCTGTTCCACTTTGTCATGTATCTAATAAGCCGGCGTAATTAGGACCACACTCTACCGCAGTGCCAAACTTCTTCCTCTTATATCCGAGGCAAACGTTGTCATACACCTCCCAAGAAGGCACTTAAACGCCTTTGCCCCCGAATTATTCCCCATTACTTTTCACGATATACTCGAGTGAACTTAGGCTTATTCAACACTTTAGCACCCCACGTGGCGCAGAGAGGCCTAGACACCCTCGGGAAGGTACACAGAGGAACGACGAGGTAAGTTTTTGGAACAGTAGAAAAAGCAAGCACACAAGGTCTCAACGACTCACTGTACCCACATTTGACTATCGTGGGAAACGGAAAGCTCCAATACCGGTCTACAAGATTATCCAACGAGTAGAGTACCCAATGAGACAGTAATAAGGGTTCAAAGCCAACAGTTCCACGAGAACCCCACTCTCATACACCATCAGAAGACTAAAATGAGAGTCACATCTAATCTTCCTCTCACTGAGTGAGTGTGCCGTCGGACCAGCCGCCAAAGGTAGTAATCGCAACCATCTAGGTCAACTTTCCCAAACAAGTACCGGATGAATGGGTGAGTACATGCGGTTTATCACCAATAAACTCCTGTAGAAGCTGAAATCATGCTTATCCTAAATTTTGTACCTCACCCTTGAATATGCACCACGAATCGCTTCGTCCTGATATTATCACAAGTAAAACTGTTATTCCCTATTGGCGGTTTTCATTTAACTTCTCATTTTCCCTACCAGCAGTGTCTTTTACGCTGGCACCTACTTATAGGCACTCATAAAGACAGTGATTGCACAGTTTCCGTTGATCTCATCAACATTTTCGCCACTCCCTCAAACAGACTTGCGCGTAATTTTAAAATAACGTTTTCAGATAGAAAAAAGCGGTCTGAAGGCGGATACGAGACTTCGAAAACTACGACTTTCTTCTACGGAGACCACTGGCATTGGATTCAGACTAGAAAGAGCGAAGCTAATGAATATGCTCCCATCTGCTATCCAGATTACGAGCAGAAGGGAGACCACCATTGAAAGATGACCTGAAGAAATAGCGATAGTGGAAAAGGTGCATCCTGATGCGCTAAACATTTCCCCTCATCTGTTAGTTTACTTACGGTTGCTGCAATAGGCGCTGAGTATAATGGTCTCAGCGTGTCTGTATTCGTCATGCCATTACGAATCGTTAATACCAAGACAAATGGAAGCAGCAGGGCATCTGGTAAGCATACCCTCTGTAGGAACTTACTGTTATCACCTCATATTAGCTGCATATTATCACGTGTCATTATTGGCGCTCAATATCAATCTTAGCCACGCCTTTAACATTCACTTTGGTGTGACTGATGGACTAGAACAAAACCTGCATTCCGGTAAAGTGCCACAACCAATATTAACTTTAAAAGCATTTTTCTGACAAGTTATTTTCCTGGTCAGAACACGGTCCCAACATTCTTTAACTAAATCCGGTAGAATACCTTCTTTGATTGCTCTTATCTTCATACCAAGAAAAGTGGCGTTCCTTGGAGTAAGTCAAACTTTTCTAGTGGTCTTCATCTTACTCTCCTACCGTCTTAGTGTTTAAGGTTTTGAAGTCATGACTTCATGTACGGTCGATATTTATTGTCAACTTCCGCTGGACCTTCACAGTACATTCTCTAGGAATTTTTAGTTGTTCCAAGGAAATGTGACTTCAAGATAATGGTTAAAATGTTCTGCAGGCGGTCACTTCCAAAAGTTAGTGTTTGATTTCCCGTTCAGGGTGACCGGTGAGTTTATCCGTCTCGAAAAGTGCAACACAAGATACCAACTGAGATACATTTCAAAACACTAGAATCGATTTTTTGTATACCCGAATATTTAAAGGGCTGTCCTGTGAAAATGCGTGATTTACAAAAAGGTAGGGAATTCAGTGCTACCCAATACTATTTTCAGCTATGCCAATCCCTCCGTGGATGTTATAGGCTGACATCTTAAGCCTATCATGAACGATGGTAATAGTCCTAAATTAGTCACAGTGCGACTACGCTTAATGAGGGCAGGTATCCCGCCCGCTCGGCTAGAATATTACTGATCTTATCCCAACCGACAGGAGTCAACAGAACCCACAATGACAGCAAGTGGCTTAGAAGACAGTAAGAGGTTTGAAAGGATTTAAAAGTTGTCTTGTTCGAGATCCAATGCATATAGAAGAAATCGGTTTCAATTTTGTTGTGATGTTGGTGCACAGAATATTTGCAGAGGTATTTGAATGACGTTAAATGGGCGTGGTGATATGATTCCCTCTTCAGAACAGTGAAATATGAGATATGGCATTTAAGTGCTCAAGGAGAATTTAAACCATTGTGGACGTGAATGATAGGAGGTGAGTGTTCGTTACCAATGTATTAGAGTAAGATAGTGATTGTCAGGTTTGACCACTGAATCATGATAATGTTTTGTCTGGTGATCATGAAGACCAGCGGCAATATGAAAATCTGAGAACTGGCCACGGATTCTTGGACCTAAAATAAAAACAGTTCGCGAAGTGTTTTATATGAATAGATATAAATTTGCAGTAACAGTGAGCATTCGTGTAAAGCAAACTTTACATCAGTGTAATGCGGGAATACGGCCTGAATATAGGGATAATGAAGACATGATAACTTTCACATGGAGCTCACGTCAGCTCTTCAACGTGGTCCGGCAACTCAGGCTTCTCTGTAGAAGCTTCACTTGCTGCAGTTTCTCCTGATGGAAAATCGTTTCTAGTTGCTCTTATGGGTTCATTAGGAAACGAGATTTCATTCGGTCAACTTTAACAGAGCCTGCCTGGCTGAATCGGCCGACAGTGACGACTTCATCACGCCCACTCAACACCGTAGGGACCATCGGGCTGGTTTTAGAGGTCAACAGATGTCGTATCTTCTGACAAGAGCATGAGTACGGTCGATTAGCTGAGATGAGAGGTGTGATGGTGGTTGTTATGATCATGAGACTGACACCTTCAACTTACATTTTTTGGAACTTGAGAGTCGCCGGTCACATTGAATGGAACCTGACTATCTGTGGCGAAAAGTTCTCCCGGTTTCGTGATATTATCTCATAAAGTAACCCCGAGGAGCAACAATCAACACCCCTCTTTAAGCTTGACTTTAATCCAAAGCAGTATCAAAGACAGCCCGTTAGGCTGGATATTATGAAGCAGAACTTTAAGCTGTATGGGTAGGCGTTCCACCAGGCTACAAATAGGGCGGTGTAATAACGTGCATGTACATTCAGTACCATACAAGTCAGCGGGGTGTTGGAATAGATAACTCCCGAACTGTACCCTTCTATCACTGGTGATGACTGGGCAGACACCGAAGTTACGTATCCAGTGGTTCACTAGTCCTTTGACGATTGCTTCGACTGAAATGTCTTGTGGTGGAGCAACGACAGGCTACCGAGTGATCGACCTATGCCTTTGAGAAGTTGAAACTGTTCGGAGGAGGCGGTGGTTGGTTTACACTTGCAAAAATGTTCTCAGGTCTAAGTGTGGAAGTAGGGAACTGGCCTGGTGGTGCTTCGATGGGAAGGTGTAGTTTCATTGTTTGACGTGCGTGACATGTTTTCACCCACCGTTTTACTTCTCGACTTATACTTGACCACACGGATCTCACGCTGGTAAGATTGCTAGTGGTGCTGATCACACGGTGCGATAGGTTACGAGTTTGCAAAATACTGTTCACCACACTGGTTTAGTAACAAATGGACGAGATGTAGCAATTAACTTTGGTATTGATAAAGTGAACTCAGGAGAAAGCCAAGGAAGTCTTTCTTGAAGACATTAACTTCTTCAATTCAAAATCATCCTCCTGTAGCTCGGGTAAGCCCTGGTCACCAATGTCCTGAAACGGTGCTTAATTAACGTGTGTGCGTAACAATACGCTGTTCGTGACATCTTTAGTGTATGAATACAGGAAGTAGACTGCGTTGTATTTCATGCAGAGAACAGTTGTCTTGTGCAACTGATCAGGCTCTGTTTATGGCTTTGCGGTCGGTGAAAGCCATAAAAATAGTAGCCTTTAAAGTGTTTCAAATGTTCAATCTCTAAGTTTATAGCTAGTAACTCTCTACAGCAATGTTACAACGACACTAGGTTGGATTCAAGCGTTTTGAAGGGAATGTCGGTGGCTTACATTCTCCATGATCCTTTTGCCGTAGAACTATCCCAACGGTGAAGCTAGAGACGTCTGTCTTGGGTGATACTTAAGTATTATTGTTGCCACTGAAGACAGCCGTCGCTTCATCAAGTAGCTGCTTATCTTTCTCGAACAACTCAAGCAATTCTGTGGACGGATGGGGAAAACACGAACGTTTATGCAAACAGTTAGATAATGGATGTACAACACCAGCCTAGTTCGAAATGAAGCGACTGTAAGAGTCAACAAGAAAACGACATAGCTTCTTGAAAGAGTCTGGTATTTGGTAGTCTTTTACAACTTGAACTTCATCTAGAGCTGGTTTTCTGCCTTTCTGTTTATTTAGAGTCCTAAGAATTTCAACGAACGCTTCCAAATCCACATTTACAGAGACTAACCACCACTTCACATTTCTCGAGTCGTTCTCAAATGAATTTTAGATGTTTAACTACCAGCTATTGAGAGCTTTCGTCTAGCCTGTAGGTTGGTGCGTTTTTGTATGTGGGTGCGTACAAGAGCGTAAGTTTGGCCAGATATGTTACCCATGTTTTGTTTCATCTGAACTGGTAACGAATAAGTGATAGCAGTAAGCGCATACAAAAGGGAGTTCACGAACGACCTGATCTATGAGCTGTTGTAATTTCTGAGCAGCGTTCATAAGCCTAAAAGGCGGGCTAATGAAGTCCTAGAAACTAAGAGGGGTGATAACGGTTCTCCTTGGTATATCAGCGTAGTTAGTAGTAATACGGTGATAACATCAAAAGAAACCTACCTTTGGGAAGACATCGACGTTGAGTATATTATTAACGGAATCATGAAAATGAGATAATGGATATCGATCGGGAATCGTTTGTCTGTTAAGAGCCTGTGATCTTCACAGGGATGGAGGCCAGAAGAAGACTTCTGTACCACCTATGGACAGAAGAAGACTATAAGCTACCAAAAAGTTGGGTAGCACCAAGCTCAAGTATTTTGTCAAAATCTGCCTTTTCAATCTGGAGTCTACTTGGGAAAGGGCACCTATGATATGTAAATGCCGGTGATGCGTTTGTTCGAGTGCAGCCCATGACGTCGCGATTTCCCCTGTTTTACGGTGTTCGCAGTAGGCCAAGAAGCAAACGTAGCAGCTTCGTACATGTCGCAGTGGTCAGACAAGTGACTACCAATTTCATGCATATCGAGGCGGTGGCCGTGCTGGTTATGTAGGCTATACTACTTTAATTAATTGGCCTACGTCACCTTGAATCGAGTAGCAGTTGATGGCAGGGTAAGGAATCAGTCTCAATAACAGGTTGCGGCACATCTCACAGAGTGAATGACCGAGTGCAGATATCAAGGCCGAAATACAATCTCACGATTTTCCGTCCGTATGTAATAATACTGGACTTATTTAAGGCCTGTAGAGATAACACCGGATTAGCACGTCAACACTCACGAGCGTTAAAAGGGAGGGCACATACTTCACCTCCTGTGTCCACCAGAAACGTTTATGAGTATTTACATGCATTACTTTTAACAAACGACGACTGAATTTTTCAGTGCTGACGATAAAATTCGTTACAAATGGCCGGCTTTCCAATTTCCCGGAAAAGGATCAGTCTGTACTCCTAAAACTGCATGGCAATAGACCACAGCCTGGACGATTACCAAACTTTTTATGATACCAGCAAGTATCCACTGTGTTCTTTGGTGAGCCAGGTTTGTGGTCAACTTTGACGCGACAAACTCCTGCCACGGTTAAACCTGTGATTAGTTGCCAGTGGTATTGTCTGGGCAGTTAGGAGGTTTGCTTTCAACTCTCATGCCTGTATTTTGATCTGAGAGTCATCTTCCTCAGCAATCAAGACAGCACAGCACGGTGTAGTATGCAACAAGGCTACCTCAGTGAGTATGTCGATGTCGGCGTCATCGCTTTCAAGTGCGAGGACCTGCTGAACAGTTGCTTGCAACCAAAACAGCCATGTCTGAAACAGAAGTATTTTATCTCATGGTCTGTAAATAACGTTTGCTTATGCCTTAATAGTTGTGAAGGGATTTAGTCTCCCAGTTTCACGTCGTTAACCGGACGACCCGACGCTTGTCTATCAGACAATGAGGTATTCCGGATGGCTGTGTGCCTAAGACTGTAATATGGAGATTCCGTATCCGGTTGTACAGTGTGTTTGTTGTCTCGATCTTTAATATCGTCTGGTAGAAGGGCTCTGAGAAGACGAAATTCTGCACTCTCTGAGGTGACCTTGTTGGCAGTGAAGTAGTTCTCTAGTCTAGCAAACTATAAGTGAGGATCTTTGGGGATGAATAATGTAATGATGAGGGAGAGGGTGCTGATAGTTCTCGGTCTAAAAGAATTGTTATTGTTTTAAATGCCAGAAATGGTAATAATTTTGCAAATACTAATCAAATTCAGAGTGAAAAATATGCGTATGAGCAAAGTGTAAGTGAAAGTAAACACGGCATTTTTATTTGAAATAACAGTTTCCAAACGGCGGGTCCAAAATATGTAGTGTATCCTTTAGTGGTATAAATAATCCACAGTTTGTTTACTCAGGCATAGTGTTCAACACGGAGGTGCAACGGTAGCAGTCCCAAATGGGTTGTAAAGTGAATACGCGTAACTCGCGTAGATATCTCACCTGTTCAACCAGAATGTCATGGATCTTAGCCTAACAGACAGCAGTCAGTAAAACCTACGAACACAACAGGTGAATCAAAAGATACCACGAGATTTGAAAAGATGTGATTGTAGGGGGCCTGTTGTGATACCATTACTTAACGTTCAGCCAACCCTACCTAACTCGATTTACCGTAGTATCTCATCGATCAGTAGCCTACATAACGTGTAAGTGCTGATAGCGTAACACAAGTCAAAAGGACTTGTGTTCGGGAATATATTCGCCGAAGTAATACAGTTAAATACAATAAATGTGATAGTGACTATAAGGGGAAAGGTTTATGCAACTTACCTGGCTAGTATGGCTGAACTAGGGACTCTCAGGATGCGCGTGTTAACCAGTACAAAGAGAGCGCAAAATGGCGTTGAAGCCTGCTGGGATGCATACCCGTTAAAACAAAACCTAAAACATCCTAATCACCCGGAGGCAAGCTAGAAGTTTATTTGGTTGGTATTTCCTTAATTCAATTAAATCTATTTATTTTAGCTCTAGTTGCGTTTTGGTGCCACAAAGGAGCACTGCAGGAGCTTCAAATTATCTACGGTAAGTTGTCTAGCAGATTTTACAGTGGTGCCAATATCGGAAAGAATGAAGTCAGAACTCTAGTGGGTTTCCTTTGAATAGTAACGTTGAGGTTTACGAAGCCAACTGTACTGCACCTGTTCCCTTCACAAATGACAACATGAGTGACCTATAGCACAGCCTTCATAATGTAGAAATTAAAAAATGCGACTCCAGCGAGCTGCTTACCACTTCTGGAGTTTTATTGTGAGCGTCAAGAACTTATGTGAATATCAAACTGAAATTTTATCGTGTTTGAACACCTCCAGGTGATCTGGGCTGCTGAAGTTGAAGTTAAGGCTTCCGACTATTGATGAAGGGTGCTTGTCGACTAAGAAGATTGCAAACTTAGCGAATTTGAGATAGGAAATAGGCCGAAAATTCAGTCGTGCGTTAGGTACATCTTCCTCTGCGCCTTTTGCAGTGGTACTGCGCTACTTGGTGAGAAAGACGTGTACTTCTTGTGAAACTACGTCATGCGTTAAACAAAAGGAACCATTCAAAGTCTTGCTCTCCACTGTCTTCCCATTCGGTAATTGTCCTTTCATCAGGAAGACGCTTCCTTCGTTCTGCATCAAGATTTAATTGTGCGCTGTAACACTGAATTACCTCACCAGTTGAAGGTGGAACAGTGAAGTCCGTATCCTGAAATTCACTTTCAAAACATGGCTACAATTAGGGTGATAAGAAAATAAAACATAATCTTCATCCCCTTTGCATAGAGATGTGTTGCATCGTTTGATAACAGAAGAAAATTGATAATAAATTCAGTTTCATTTCAGCTATTCCTCTTGACCTCAATATTAAAACATCTGAATATGACAGTAGAATCAGACAAATGTATCCGTCTCTCTGACTGAAGTTCATAATACTTCATATGAAAATTTGTCGCTGGATTTGTGTCGTCAGCAAGCTTAAAGGAAGTGAACTTTTTTCACCCTCAGTGTTGCGTGTAACACAGCATAAGACATGAGGAGCAGAGTGGACAGATTAAAAATTAACAATGAAAGATATAGACGAAACAGGAGTTCTGGATTCCATCACTAGCCACCACCAAGTAAACTACAGCATAGGGAATGTCGTTCAGGTAGTATTGAAGTAATTCGCATTGGAGCCCCCTTCTGACAACAAAGATCGAGCAATTCGATCAAGTATAGCAATGGGAAACTAAAAACTAAAATGATTTCAGGTCGGTATTCATCATAGACTGACAAAAGCTGAAGAAACACCGTGAGCCTGGGAGCACTGGACGGCCGTTTCGTCCTAGTGTAGGACTTGTCACCAGTGCAGAACCATGACCCTGCCGGGAATCAAACCCAGGACCCTCAGGTCCCGCACCCACCACATCACCGGTGAGCCACTGGGTAAAGATCCAGTGGTCTATGTTTCCTAGCTCTGTCATCTCACGAAATAGAGCCATCTCCATCCAATGCTGCTACTGAGTAACTGTCCTCATGTTCGGTTTGGTTGGCCCCACTGGTCACCATTTCTCATTAGAACTTCGGGAATCACCTCTTGAAGTTAGTCACCAGTGAACTCCAGTCCAGTGCTTCCAGGTTTCCAATATTTCTCCAACTGATATCAGTGTATGACGAATACCAACCTGAAATCAATGAATAAACAAATCTTTACATTGAAATATCAATAAATAATAACCATGACACTTTGAACACCAATACCTCGCTTACAAAAGTGTGTCGTATACCTTTGATTATTTCAAAAACTCAACACTTAGAACAACAATCCATACATATGAACTTTTCTCGAGTTATGCAGGCAGCTCATATGTAACCAACCTCAGTAACAGGCAACCGTAGTTCGAACGCCAGCCAAAACATTCAAGCAGTTATACGGAGTAGCATTATCAGATGATAAACAATCGTTATATTTTGCATTAATAGATGAAAATTGTTACTAGTTCAAAGATAGTTGAAACATCAGGTCTGATTAATCACTGAGTTCATAAATCGATTATTTCAATAAAATCTGATAGTGTCAGTCTAATTTGAAAATAAAAAGCGAAGCGGTTTATGAATAAAACCATTTTTAAGAAATAAAGAAACGGTTCATAGAATTTTGTCTGAAAGAACATTTCTTTTCCGTTTATCAAGTTTAGTATTCATTTTGACTGTGTTAAGCTAAATCACCAAGACAATAAGTTGAGATGACTGAGTAACAGCGCTGTGTGACCAATTGACTGACAACAAGCTGTGGATAAATTGAGTATGGCTTGGCTAGAAATTGATAGGAAGCGGCCAAAAAATGGAAATCAACATTTTTAGTCAGCGGCCGTTGGAGCAAAAGTGTTTTCGTTCCAGATTTTTATTTATGTCTGCTAAATGGACAGAATAACCTGATCGGCCGATTCAGTAGCCAATAAGATTGAGTTATTCTATCTATGGGCTAGGACACTTTTGTGTATGGGAAATGTATATAGATAATATAGTTTACCAAATAAAGTGTCTTTGCAGTCATAGGTCAACCTTTGTCTTTAGATATTTGCGTGACTCGGTAAAGAATAAAGTGCTGCATTCACTTCTAGTGTATCACTGCGTTCAGTATCGTTATTACCTACTTCTTATTCCACTAAGTCACTTCAGAAAAACTACCATCTAATAATTAATACTGTTTTTGTACCGGATAATTTATCTATCTGTTACTGAATCTGAGTAAATTGTATTCCTGGGACCACAGAATAATTTTCTAACTGTTAAAGGATTTAAATTATGTAACAACAATTAGTTTTATTACTGTAAGGGATAACATCAATACCGTGTATCATTTAGACTATTGCTGTTGACCACTCAGTCGGTCAATAAATCCCTCTTGGAAAACAAAACAATGAAGATAATTATTTGTTAGATAACTAATTTTCATAACTGTAGATTCGTAAATATAGGCATAGGATGACAAAATGTACATTTATTATTCACTGCAGAGCAACTAATCTCATGTTGTCCAGTTCTGTATGCTGATCGGATTCTATGTATCAGTTTGCAATGTAGCCACTAAGCTAGGAGGTTTCACCGTCACCATGCACTTTGATGGATTTTAGTGCACGATAATGGTGAACCACTTAGCTTGGTAGCCATATTGCGAAGTGATCTATAGGATTCAGTTAGTACTAAAGACTAGACAGTAGGAAACTGGATACTCCGCAGTGATCAATCAACATATCTAGTTCCACGATAAATGAGATCAATCGCAGTTCGAATCTCAGAGGGGATATCAGTTCCCTGGAGGTTGCAGATACACCTTACTGACGAGTACCGACAAGCACGAAACCAAGGTTAAGCATGGCTTCCTGCCAACTGCCTTCGATCAACTAACAGATCACTACCATTTCTGTGCATTCAGCATGCTTTGGAAACTATGAGCTTACTTTATAGCCTAAGACAACCATCTTCAGACTGGAAAACAATTTCTTTCCGGAATTCCATCACACTGAAAAATAAACTGGAAACCGATTCTCAGACAAGCCGTGAGACAGTTTTCATAGGTTGTGATGGTAAACCATGTTTCTCAGAGATAACGAACAGCTGTCTCATTATTATGTTAGTAAGCATTACGTTACAAGTTGTTTTATTAGGTATTGAATTCAATGAATTTGAAAGAATAGTAGTGAATGGAATCTGATTCAAAAATTCAAAGGCTAACATTTGGGTGGTCTTTGAAAATATTGGAAATATCAGACCTAAATTTGGTCACACTGTCACAATTTTGCAATATTTGGGTGAATGGTTCTTGAGGACATATTGACATCGAGACCACTGCATACATTGATTGGTCACAGGAAAATAACCAATCTCAAGTTGTCTAGTCGTGAGTGTTGATCGGATTCTATCGATCATATTGCAATGTGGCGACCAACCTCGGTGGCTGAGCATCGCGGTGTATATTGTCAAGTGTAAGTTGTTTGTATGTAATCCAGTTTTGCAGGAGATCAGTCGCGGCCCGAACAGCTGGCTCAGTGGTAACGTTGCTGACTACGACAGTGGATGACTGGGGTTCAAATCTGAGAGGCAAAATAAGTTCCCTGGAGGTTGCAAAGATACGCGTTGCTGCCAAGTGCCAACAAGCACTAAACCAGGGTTAAGCATGGCTTCCTACAAAATATCAAGAGAACTTTTGAGAAAACTGAAAGATCTCGTTCAATCATGTGGACATTTCATCAAGTCACCAACGGGATTCTTTGAAAAGATCAAATACGGTAACAGAGAAAACGACAAATGAATGGTATCCTTGGATGTCACAGCACTATACACATCCGTCGAACCTCAGCTGACCAGGAAAACGATGTCCTTCCTGCTCAATGAAGACACAAACCTTTCAGAACGCACAAAACACAAATTTTCAAGTCTGATGGAACTCATTGACCTTTGTATGACAGCATACTGCCAATTCAACGACAAGATATACAAACAGATGATAGGAACTCCAATGGGATCACCAATATATGGATTAATTGCAGAAGCAGTGATGCAGAGACTGGAAGCCATCATCCAACCTGTGATCAAGCAAAAATTTGGATTCGCTATGTAGACCATACTTTGGTCATCATTAAAAAAGATGATACAGAAAACACCCACAGTTTGATCAACAACGTATTCAACTACATCAAATTCACAGTGGACAAGGAGTCAAACAATAAGCTGCCATTCCTGAATGTTTTAGTCAGTAGAACAAATGCTGGAAACCCAAGTGTACAGGAAGCCAAATTGCATTGATCAAAACCTCAACTACAGTGGCAACGATCCAACAACGCATGAAATCATTTGCGTGCAGACTCTATTCAAAAGAGCGAGAACACACTGCAGCACAACAACGTCACAGAGAAAAGAAGAAAATTACTTGGTGTCCATCTTAAAGAAGAACGGCTACCCACGAAACTTTATCAGAAGATCTCTATCCCATACATCATCAACTACAAAGTCATCGACAGAAATCAATAAACGCATCGTCCTATCATACATAAAGAATATATCAAAAATCATGACAAGATTACTGAGACCACATTGGAATTAGTGTGGCTCATAAACTAAGAAATTCCCTTCAAACCATATTATGCTGACCGAAGGATGCAAAACCAAGGAAGACACAACGAATATCATTTACAAAACCAATTGTAATAACTGTAGTCAACACTACACTGGACAAAATGGTCACTCTCTTTGCCTTCGTCTACATGAACACCAATTAGCTATTGAATGTCACGACATTTCATCACTCATTTCAATGCACATGGATAATTATAGACATGAATTCGATTTCGACAATGTAGAAATTTTGGACAGAGGAAACACAAAGAATTTCAGAGAATTTCTAGAAGCTTGGCATTCAGATCAGTCAGTCAGCAATCAACAGACGTATAGACGTGGATAGAATGTATCAACCAATAAGAAAAATGATAGACAGCAGAAAGGTCAGAGGTTAAGCAGAAGAACACTCAATCGGAAAATCTATGCAGCCAGTCAATGACACAACAGTCGAAGGAAACAACCAGTCACAGACCACATCGTCAGAGCAAGCCACTAAATCACTCACGGAGAAATGTTGACAGCTGACTTCATAATGAAGTTAGTGCTGATACTGTCGTCTAGAAAGACTATGAAAGCTTCACGATTAAACAACCCAGCTCAGAGAACACAATGCAACCAAGATACCTTCCTGCCAATGGCCTCCAACCCAGTAGCATCCGTGATAAAATGTTCTCCACAGTTTTCCGATCAAACGTCAAAACTGGTAGACAGATGTTTATAAGGAATAAATTTTTGTTGCGTAACGCATGAAATCGTCTCAAAAGTTCTTATAAAATTCGTTGAACAGTAGGATTTTGTATCTGGCATATATGAAACATAAACAGACGTGAACAGTATCTGCTTAAGGTCATAATGAACAGAACGTTTGCACATGTTTCTTTCTGACACAAAATTAAGGTTTGAAGCAGTAAATTTCCAAAGCTTTGGCTGTACATAGGTGTCTAATCCTCACATTATTTCAACAGTTTGTTTGAACATGGAACCAGATGACCGCAGTCCGCAGGGTGCTCAACGATGAAGCTGGAGACAGTTTTGTGACGATGTTTCTGTAACCGAGTTGGATAATGTCCGCCAGCACGTTTTTCAAGCGAGCGCTTAGTTTGGACTACGTACTTAGCTCTACAGGAACAAGTGAACTTGTAAATACACAATGATCAGGTCTAATACGTCAGCTTATCTTCAACGCACAGCCGAATCAGCTGTTGACTTGATAAGACAATACGGATGTTTCCAGCATCGAATGTTCTACATAGAAACTTTGACAAACGTTGACAAAGGATGTTCACGGTAATATTACCTTTGAATCTGAGGTTTATTGAAAGTATTTTCTTTAAAACTCCTCTTCCTCCTTCGTTAAAATTTCAGATGGCTGGGAGATGGATCATTTTGATGTAATCGATGATCATTCGGTGCCATAGTGAAAATTTAACTCACACCTTCGACTTCCCATTCCACGCTTGCCTGCATTAGTATAGATATGACAAATTTCTCAGTTTACAGATGATTCGTTTAAATTGGTAAACTTGTATTCCATTCAGCAAACTGACCAGGAAAGTTTCTAAGCCATGCCTTCCCTCTACAAACTTTGAGTCAGTTTAGTTGAAACCAACGAACGATATGCTAATCAAACTAAATTACATTATTACTAATGAATATTTGCTATGATGTTAAACACTGACAGCAGTTAGAGAACCACTGAAAACCTGAGAGCACTGGAACGCTGTTTCGTCCTTGTATGCGAATCCTCAGCCATATGCACCCACTACCTGGTTAGGAACCAAACTCAGGGCCTTCGGGTTTTAGGACGAACGCTTTAGCCATTCAGCCACCGGGTCGAAGTTCAACGGTTCACAGTTTCCAACTTCTATCAATTTACATTTCATAAAGGGCGGAAACGAATCGTACACTTCAAATGACCTGAAGCATGATAAAACTGCTCAATAACTAACTAAACCTCCTTGAAATAAGTAGTATGTAGTTTTACTGATGGGTAGTGACTAGCAGTAGGATTCAGAATAAACGTTTCATCCTATTCAGGACTTATCAGCTGGATGTACCTATATTCCAGTGAGTGATATTGCTCCATTAAGACCTGAACTCAGAACCAATCTCCTTAAGCGCTAGAACGTTACCCACTAGGTCATGGAGTCATGATAGCCACTCCTTTTGTGATGGAAGTGGAATAGTTTTCAACCAGTGGTGAAGATTTACAACCTACAATATTAAAAACAATATGTTGGTTATTTTTAAACCCACACAATAGACCGTACAGCTAATTAGCGTAAAATCTTGCAGTAGATATCCTCGTGAAGAAAACCTTGACTGAGAAATCGGTAACCACTAGCTATCTCAACAAGCTCCAATCATAGACATCCTGAGATGGAATTTGAGTACACTCTTTAACTACCTTTAAATAATGATAATTATGAATCAAAAGGATTACATAGACAGAATGAATATCTTGCTTAATAACAACAGTACTTTTCAGAATTTGATAGCTGGTAGTGATAGAGGGACAGTTAAGAGAAGCACTGAAAGAGATAAAACAAAAAGGTTTCATTTCAGAAGTTATGTACAAAGCGTTCAGACCCACAATGACCTTTACACTTCGACTTTACAGTTTACTGAAAGTAAACGAAAACGGAATGCTTCTTCTACCAGTTCTTAGTTTATCTAATTCATCATACCATACAATAATGAAATGGTCAGTGGAACTTCTGAAGCTACTCTCGAAAAGAGTTTATCAAGTATAGTCTAAAGGACTCTTTTACATTTGTTGAACCAGCTAGAAGCCCTAGACTTTATACTCCGTTAAGTGTCAGAACGAGATCAACAGTGTGACGGTGTAGCCATAGAGTCACCACTATGTCCAATCATGGTGCATTTTTTCCTCATCAAACTGGAAAATGACCCTTCTGAAGTAGCAATTAGTCAGCTGGAATTTTATGGCCGTTGCATAAATGATAAGTTTACAGATCCCGAAGATGAGTTTGATAGGAATACTATATTAGTATTATTACTTTCCCCTTGGGTTCCTAGTGGAACATAGGGCTCCAATAGCACGCCTCCATTGTACACTCTTCTCTGCAACATTGTGAACCTCGCTCCACGACTGTCCACAAGCTTTCATTTCTTCCTCACACGATCTCCTTCATGTCAACCTCACCTCGGACGCCCAACTAGTCATTTTCACTTTGGATTCCACTCGAGGGCATGACACGTAATGTCCCAGGCCGCCTTCTCAGTGTATGCCCAATCCATCTCCACTTTCTCCCTCTGCATATTTGTTGGGTGAAAGGTTCATGGTTGGTTCGTTCAAAGAGTGAGTTCCTTGTTGCTTATTCTTATTATTCTGGCCATCTGATCTTCAGTATGGAGTGAGCGTAGGCAGCTGTGGATGAATATCTGTAGTTTGTTGGAAGTGCTTTTCGTGACACACCATATAGCAGCACCGACTTGACTGATATCAGTGTTGAAAATCCAGATCTTCTTCACGCTTTGTGCCGAGTGCAGTAGATTTTCACACTGATTTCAGATTAATACAAGAAGACCTGTCTTGCTGTCTTTCAGATCCTGCTTCTGAAATCCTCATCTGTACCTGTGCCGACTATACTTGGAAACATGCTGCCTAGTGAAAGTGACTACTTCCTTTAAGTTTCTCCCGTTAATCATGATTGGTGCTTGTCGTTGATGCTATTATTGGTTGCGTATCTTCATCACCTCTCTCTTCTCTACATTCACTAGAAGTCCCGTCTTCATTCCCTGCAATGCCTCTTCTCTCAACTTCTTACTTTTCGCCAGCAGATCCCCGAGTTTCTGCAACATAACATATAAATCATCGGCGAAACGCAATTAGTTATGCTATCTTCATCAGTACAATGTATGTCCCATTTCTCACTCCTCACTGTTTCCAGCATGATGAAGTCAATCACAGTCACGAAGATCATGGGTGATGATAGTAGACAGCCTTGTCTTACTCCTGTCTTCACTTCAAAGGCATCACTGAGCTTTCCGTTGTGGATCACTTGGCACATGGCATAGTCATATAGCTGTTGGATGAGGTTGATAAAGACTAGTGCCACTAAAACCGTAATGTTGAAGCAACTGCCTGTCAGATTACTTCTCGGTCGACGCTGTCGAAGGCCTTTTCAAAGTCGATGGAGTTGAGTTGAGGTAGAGAGTTGACTGCCATTCTATACTCTGTTCAATGATGATGCGTAGCGTTACAATTTGATGCGCACATAACTTATTCTTCCTGAAGCCAACCAGCCAGTCTGTTCCGGTCGCAATTTTGAATCCATAGCATCTTTTACTCTCTCCACGATGATGAGCCTTAATATTTTGCTTGGGGTGGACAGGGATGGAGCATGACTGGTCGCCAGTTCTTGCAAAGACTTAGGTCTCCCTTCTTTGAGAGTTGGACAAGGTAGCCCTTCTTCCAGTCGGTAGTTACATTTCTTGCCCCTTCTTCCAAACCTTCTGCAACAGTGGCGTGAGCATGCTCACTGTTGTCTCTGCGTCTGTTTTCAGTGCTTCTGGTGGAATTCCATCTGGTCCTGCTGCTTTCCCGGATTTCAGCAGTTTTATGGCAATCAGGACCTTTGCTTTTGTTGGAGGGCATGTGTTCACTGATAGTTCTGCCATTGCTGGTGGTATTTCTGGGCGAAGTGCTGGTGGTGGTGGTGGTCGATTCAAGAGCTTTTTGAAGTGATCAGCCCATTGTTTCCTTTACTTCTCCGCTTTGGTAACTGGCTTTCCTTCACTATCTCTCATTGGTTTCGTCTGCTTTGATCTTTTCCCGGATAGTAACCTGTTGATTTGATATACAGTTGTCAGGTCTCTATCTCTCCTACCTGCAGCCTGTTCTGTTTCACTTGCCAATGTGTCGTAGAAGTGTCTTTTGTCTTTCCGTGCACTCTTCTCCACTTCTTTGTCCAGTGTTGTGTACGTTGTAATCAGTTCGTCTTTTCGTTATGCATCCTTGCACTGGTCCATCTTCTGCTTCACCATCTTCCTCTCCCTTCTCTGTCAGCTTCCATGTGTCCGTGGAGATCCATTCCTTATCTTGTTTCCTCTTCCTTCCTAATACTCTTATGCAGGTTATTTTCCACATCTCTTTCAAAGACTTCCACTGTTCTTCCACACAGGTTTCTTCAGGGATGTTGCTCGATATCTCCCATTTTGTTCTGATGGCTGACGTGAAGATGTCCTTTGAAGTTTCGTCCTTCACTTTCTGTTCTGGGTGTTGAACTTGAACTGTGGTGGATCACCAACTTCCTTGAAGGCTTTCAACTTGATTTGGAAGGTTCCTTGCACTTGACAGTGAGTGGTGTGAACCTACATCTGCTCCTCCTCTTCACCTATCTGATCTTGTGTCCAGTAGGCTGGCTGCATCTCCACCTTCTTCACATTGAGATGAAGTGGACCTTATTTTTAGTGCAATGTGTCCATCTGGTGAAGCCAAATCCATGTCGCTTTGTGGATATCCTTGTGTTTGTACATACCGCCTCCAGTCACCAAATCGTTGAATGCTCAGAAATCTGCAAACAGTTCTCCATTCTCATTCATTTCACCGAATGCCTCTCCATCCATGATAAATTCTCTTCCTGTGTTGTCTGCTCCCAGTTTGGCATTCATGGCTTCCATTAGAATTTTTATGTCGCCAGCTGGAGTTTTTTTTGTCTAGTACTGATTCCATTGTCTGTAGAATTCCTCCTTCTTCTCTTCAACTGCATTATTTGTTGGCACTTAGTGTAGCATTGAATGATTGTGACTTTCCTTCCTTTTGAGTTGAATCTTGCTGTCATGATCCTGCAGGAGATTGGTTCCTACTGCATGAAAGCCTTCGATGCCGTTGGGAACATCATGATAGCCACCTAAAAACTCAGTGTGCTCGTGGTTGTAGTCTGAGTGACAATATCGGAGTAAGTTAGATTATTGACTCTCCAGTTGACAGTTTGGAGAGTCCACTTCCATTCCACCTACTTTCGCAGATTTCTATTACTTCCATATCATATCTCATCATCTCTTTTGCAATCTGGGCAGCCTTGGTAGGTCCAATTTTACCTCGCTTGCATCGAGAGAAGACATCGGCCAATTGGTTTCCTGAAGGCTTTCACCAACCGGAGTCATTTCGTCTCTCCGATTCCAGAGAGGAATAATTTCGTTTTTATGTTTTATATTTTATTTGTGCTTTGAAGTTTGTTTAGCGATTGGACTGGTTTTCCGGGGTAGGGTTGCTAGTTTTATGCCCAACCTTCACTTTTTACCCGGGCTTAGGACCGGTTAGTACCTAGTGAACTAGTTAACCAAGCAAGAAATATGTAATAGATCAGAATAAGTTGAACACTGGCCAAATGGATTATAAATGAAATATATTTGTAAAATCCAATGCGGTAGAAAAACTGATATCCGGAGTTTCAAGACTTTGTGGAAATCTTTTCTTCATAGAATAAAATCTCTAAAAGTTATTGACTGTTTAAATAGAAAATGGTGACAAATCAGATCACGCTGTTCATACATGATGATGATAATGAATGCCATTGTTATCCGTTAAAGTCTGGAGGTCAAGGTTAAGGATTTGGATGTGTAGCCACATGTGATTGGGGTGAATATGTGAGAAAAATACTATGGATGATAAATTTGGTTTGTTTGTGAGTATATACTTTTGTCTTGAATAGTATGTGACATTTTTTTCAGTGACTTTAAAGGTCACCCTAACAATCAGTGAGATAACCAATCAGGTTTCGGTATCTCTTCTTGGAAAGTACTTTTCCATAAAATAAAAGGCCAGACTAGCAACAACTAAATGAAACAATCAGATTTCTTTGTTTGAGTCCAAATAAAGACACCCAATTGGTTGTTTCGGTTGTTGCTAGGGTGGCCTTCAAGGCCACTCTATTTTTGTATATACTGCCTAAGTTGGTTGGATGGTTAGGCCTTCCTTCTGTTGGACGCATTAGGATTAAACATAACGTAAAATACCTCAGATAACCGTCTTTCTTTATAATTTGAAAAACCTTTCGAACAGCGATTGCCAAATTGATTTGTAAGTTCTGTGGTTCTACAGGATTATTTGGCAGTCATTTTGTGTAACTTTCATGTCCCTTAACCCGAATGAAGATATCACGGGATGATTCCCAAATATAATAGGTATCACAAACAACACAGCCTAATTTGTAGACATAATTCTGTGTGGAGGTAAAAAGAATCTTCTCCTTCTCTTCTAAGTGGACTAGAGTATTCCTTGAGACTGTTGCTTATCTTTTAAAAGGTTCTAATTCGGTGCTTCCCTGAGATTCTTTCTAGCTCTTCAGTTGTACTTTAGCGGAACGGTAGAACTACTGTGCCAATCCAAGAATCATTTGAATTTCCTCTTGGATTCTTCTGCTCATGTTTTTGGAATTTGTAAATGACATCACTAGGGTAGTTAATGAAACGTATTGCATGTAATATATTTCTTACTTCCGTTTATCTGTCATCTTCATTCATGATGAGCTTTGTGGCTCTCCTGAATAAATTCCAAACAAGTGAAGGTTTAGCATTGAGTAGATGTGCTGAGTTGAAACCAAGATATCGCTCTGAATATGTTGGTTTACGATAAATCGATAAACTTATCACTTGTTGATCGTTAGGTAGTACTGAGGAAACAGAAGACGACTCGACGAAAAGACGTTCCCACTTCTGAAGTAGTTTCCTTCTGCCATACTCACCTCCTAACGTATATCCTCGTTCTTCACATTTCACCTGATCTCCAACCTCAAATGGTTTCCATTTACTTCCTTCTCTCTGCTCAGATTTTTCAGCATCAGCCTTCTGCTTTCGTTCCACATTCCTGATAGCCTGTTTCCGCTCCTCTCTCAATCTTGTCATGTTCCAAGGCTGTTGTTGGGGCCAGGTCTTACTATGTATCGGGAGCCGTGGTTTCCTGCCATACATTAACTGGAACGCCGACTTCTTGGTTGTTCCTTGTACCGAGGCACGATGAGCTAATAATACTAACGGCAGTTCCGTCTCCCAATTTCCTCCTTTCGAAGCTAGCCACTCCTTCAGTGTACGGTTATTCCGTTCTGTCAAACCGTTAGTCTGCGGGTGGTACGGCGTCGTTCTTATCCTCTTGATATCAAGCTGCTCCAAACAGGATTTAAATTCTTCACTCTCAAAACAAGGACCTTGGTCGGTCAGTATCATCTTCGGCACACCGTGATCCGCGATAATATGCCGCATCACCGCTGCGGTCACTGTCTTCGCGCGTTGATCAGGAATCGCGACAGCGTCTACCCATCGTGTAGCATGCTCCGTCATCACCAACAGGTATTGGTTGCCACTAGACGTCTGCGGAAATGGTCCCATTACGTCCACCGACCACAGGTCACCAACCGCTGCTACTGGAATCGACTGCAGTGGCGGCCGTACATACCGATCACCTTTCATCAGTTGACAATGAGGACACCCCAGCACGTATTTGGCAACATCCTCTCTCATACCTGGCCAGTATGCACTTTGTCTGAGAAGGTCAGCTGTCCGTGAGACACCTGTATGAGCTAACTGGTGGCATTCTTGTATCATTTTGTCGCGTAGACATTTCGGAATCACTGCCAACCAGCTTCCGTCATTTTCTCGCCACGTTAGCATTCCATAAGTATTCATCCGTAGGCGTTCTTTCTGCGTCAACAACGTTCTCAACTCTTTATCTCCCACAGACGTTTGTGTCTCTGTCCCTTCAGTTATGGCTTTGATCACTTCTTTCAGTGTCGGGTCCGACTTCTGAAGGCGAATAAGTCTTAACGGGTTCCATTCCACTGCATGTACGCCGTATGCGATCTCAGGTAGCTCATTTTCTTCGTCAGATCTTGATAAGAAGTCTGCCAACCAGTTTTCTTTCCCTGCCACATGGCCGATGGTGAAGTCATATTCTTGCAGTCGTAACACCCAACGTGATAATTTTCCTCTGGGGTCTCTCGCTGTCTTAAGCCACTGTAGAGGTTTATGATCCGTTTCAATATGGAATCGTTGACCGAGGAGGTACGATCTCCACTTCTCCAGCGCCCAAACTATCGCTAGACATTCCTTTTCCATTGTAGAATATTTCTGTTCTGCGGGTGTTAGAACGCGGCTGGCATACTCCACTACTCCTTCAGTCTGTCTCAGGACTGCCCCTATTCCATAATCACTTGCATCGGTGGACACGATAAATGGCCTACCAGGTATTGGTAGTTTTAACGTCATCTCCTGGTCATTTAGGAGTTCTTTGATGTGATCAAATGTTTTTTGTGCCTCCTCCGTCCACAAAAATTTGGGGTTGCCCAGTAGCTTATATAACGGTGCTGCTATCTCATTGAAATTTTTGAGGAACCGACTGTAGAATGCTGCTCTACCCAAGAATTGTCGCAGTTTCCTCTTGGAATTCGGCACTGGAATAGTTCTGACTGTCAGAATTTTCTCGGGTAGTGGTTTTATTTCGCCGTTTCCAACTTTGTGTCCCAGCAACGTAACACTCCTCTTGGCTACTTGAGATTTTGTCTTATTGATGCGGAGTCCAAACTCATCGATACGTCTCAAAACAGCTTCAAGGTATTCTATGTGTTCTGCCTCCGTCTGGCTGTACACCACCAGGTCATCGCCGTACACCTCTACGTTCTCTAAATTCTTCAGCAACAACATCAATCGTCTAAATGTAAAGGGCGCCCCTGCCAGACCAAATGGCATTCGCTTGAATTGGTATTGCTTCTTGCCCACAATAAATGCTGTTTTCTCTTTATCACTGTCTTTTATTGGTAGCTGCCAGTAGCCCGAGCGGAGGTCCAGAACTGTAAATACTTTCGCATTCTGCAAACGATCCAGTGTCTCCGCTATCGTCGGCATGGCACATGGCTTCAGCTGCGTTATGCTATTTAACTCCCGGAAGTCCACGCAGAATCTATATTTCCCATTTGACTTTCTTACTAAAAGTACTGGAGAACTGTATGGACTGTCAGCCTCTTCAATAATACCTTCATCTAGCATTTCCTGAACCTGGCGCCCAACTTCTTGTTCCAAGTGACATGGTATTCGCCGTGTGATGAATGTTGTCGTTACCTGACTGGTCACTGGGATTTCATGCTGAACCTTGTCACAATAACCATAGGGGTCTCCATCTCCTGTGAACAATCTGTCGTATTTCTTAACCACCTTCATGATGTTTGGCGTTTCTGGGTACGGTGCTTTTGGTACTTCAATCTCTGCTACCTCGCTGTTTTCCTGAGTGTTGAACGACCCGTACTTCGTTGCCACTATTCCTGTTCTCGTGTTAATCACTGCACCCACTTCTCTCAGAAAATCGGCACCTAGGATTGGGCGTTGTAGGCGCGCGGTCACAATAAATGGGAATCTAATTTTCTGGCTCCCGATCTCAACAACGCAATCTGACAAGCCCGCAATATCCAGTGCATGTCCCCCAACCGTATGGACCGTTAGCGCACATGGTCTTGTGTTGTGAGACTGCCTCTTATCTATTAGAGAGACTGCCGCCCCTGTATCTATGAGACACACGATATCCCGACCATTTATTCGCAATCTAGCATACACCGCGCCTCGATCTATGGCTCCTACGATATCTAGTCTAGTCGGAAAAACAGAACTCATATTATATCGTTCAAAACGTTTTCTTTTCCGCCTCTCCGGACAATTCCTTCGCCAGTGTCCCGGTTTCCCGCATGCGAAGCATTTACTCTGTTTGTTGACGCTCATTCGCAGTGCTGCTATCTCTTTCTGAAGGTTGTTGATTTGTTCTTGCCAGTTATTTACCTCTGGTGACTCCACTGCCGCTACTCCTGTACCCATTAGCTGTCTGGTCACCTTGGCCATTTCGCTAATGTCCATGGGCTGGGCTGCATTGACTAGTCGTAACTGGTGGGCAATGGCATTCGGGACACTCTCAGTGAACTGTGCGGTCAGCAACTGTTGTTGGGCATCCTCATCCAACGTGGGAAGCGCTCGTCGAAGTAGTTTGGTCAACTTCACAGCCAACACCAGCGGATCTTCATCTATTCCCAGCTTCGCGCTGCGGAACTGCTGCATCGCCTGCTCTCTGTCCGCCGAGCTGTCGAACCCCGCCTCCAGGCACTGAACCATTCTCCGTCAAGTCTCCTTCCCGTCACCATGTTCCACTCCGTCATATGCTGCTTTCGCTCTGCCCCGCAGGAACGTTCCCAGCACCACGACCTTCGCCTTCGGATCCCGAACCCCCATCAGCCCTGCGACCGCCTCGAAGTCCTTGAGGAAGACCTTGATGTCTCCATCCTCATACTCTGCAGGCCATGAGATCTTCATCACGTCCAAAGGCAGCGATGATGATGGTGATGAAACATTCAAAAAGAAACCTGAAAGCTCTGAAAACACCAAACAGTTATCATCATCATCTTGAGCTACAAATTTTCTCTAATATCTTAACAAGTGATTTATTGGTGGAATAATAATAATAATAATAACTTTATTCCAAACAAGACTTGTGATACAGTATGGAATTCTCAGCATGTAATAGCTCAACAAATTCATTCCCTGTACAATATTTTTAAGCGAAGCAATGATTACACTAGAATAATGTTTATAATAACACTGGAAAGCTTTTTCGTCCTAGTAAGGAAACTCCACAGGAGTCCCATGGTCAGCATGTTACCATTGAGCCATTAGGTCAGAATCCAATCGTCCATATTTCCTGCTTTTGTCAGTTCATAATATAGCTATACACAGTTAGATATCTCATCGGTATCAAATATAACGAACTGATTTATAAGTAATGCAATCAGTGTATCTGAACTCATGCTACAGAATGGTCAACGTTCTCACTTATTTTATTTCACTATAGTCAAAGTGGATGTTAACGTAGACAAGTTTATAAAGCAAACATGTATTCATGAGGCAAAGAATTCACCTAAAACACCTTTTGCAATGTTATTGAACAGAAGAACCACCAATCTTGCCATAGAATTTAGATTTTATTACCTATTCAGGAATAATCTTTAAGTACTCATTAATAAATATATATTGGATTTTATCCCAGTTTTTACTACATAGAAAATCAAATAAGCATATCCAAACGATTGATATTATGAAGGTTGTATTTCAGAAAACTATCACCATTAAAGAATTTTCATTGAATTGAGGAAAAGATTTCTAAATATTTATTTGTATAGAATGTAAGTTATCATGTCGAATACTTTAGTCCGATAATGGAAAACAATTATAATGTAAGTATGGATTTTAAAAAATCAACTAGAGTATCACTGAATGCTTAAATGATGAGTTTGTAAGAGGTTGATTGCGTTGTTACTACTTAACAAGTGACCAGTCTTGCATAAATCTATATGCACCACTAACAAACTAATCAGTACCTCACCTACATGTTAGTTCTGATAACAACAAGAAAAATAAGAAAACATTTTAAATGATAAAAAGTGCCTAAAACAGCACTCCATCTAACCATCTGAAGAGAAAAGGTTATTTTAGAAGAGAACGTTAAACCTATGAATCGCTGATCTATGGTCTCCGAGTATGAGGCTGACTACCACAAAAAAAGACGCTAAAGTGGTGAATGTCGTTAGGATAATGATTATACGTTAAAACAAAACCTACGGAACTAAATACACTCATTGATATCATGGGAGATTACTTAACTAATATGTAGATATGCTAAATGTTTATTTTAAGTCAAGCACTCCAAGTTTAAAACTAATCTTACTTATTCTGTATGACAGATCTTCAATAGCTAATATTTTTATATTCATTTTGGTGACTAGCAGGGGAATCCAGGATCCACGTTTCTTCCTGCTAGGGACTCATCAGGTGGGTGTACTTCCACCTCAGTGAACTATGTTGTTCCCACTGAGATTCGAACCCAGTCCCCATTGCTCTAAACATGACAGTGCTATCCACTAAGCTACTGGGGCACGATAGCCACCTCTTGTATCGAGGCATTCGCATACAATCTAATCTACCAACAGCAGAGGTCAAGCAGTTCAGCCCTGTTTAGCAACGGGAAATTAAAAGTATCATAACAATTAATGTCTTTTACATGCATGTGTTCAGAAGAAAGTGGAGATGGATTGGGCATACACTGAGGAGGCCGACTGGGGACATCACGCGTCAGGCCAGTCACTCGAGTGGAATCCCCATGGGAAGCGACGAGTTGGACGTCCGAGGGTGACATGGAGGAGATCGTGCGAGGAGGAAATGAGAGCTTCTGGGCTGTCGTGGAGCCAGGTTCAAAAGATCTCAGAGAACAGAGGTCACTGGAGACATGCTACTGAAGCCCTATGTTCCATTAGGAACCCAAGGGACTAATAATAATAATAATACATGTACGTGTTAGAAAAGTGAATACTATGTATATCATTGTAGTATAGTAATATGTCTGGTACAGTATACAATTCTCAGTATGTAGTATATTTCCAAAAATTCATTCCCTGTACAATATTTTTTGAAACAAAATAATTTTTGGATATTGGCGTCTGGTTTGAACTCATGAGTGAATAAAACGAATAGGCGAGATTTTATTGGTGGTAGTTTATTCAGTCATTACAAAAACCTACGCATAGTGATGTACTGTAATTACGTGTATTTACAAGTTTAATTTCTATCGACGTAACCTTTTCCCTTTTGTTTTGTTAATGATTTGAAAACCGGCAGTTTGAAAACACTTCAAAAATATACGAGAGTATATGAAACTGTTGAATGACACACTTAGAAGATTGAAAAAGTTAAAGAAAGGAATTTAATGATATTAGATGAAAAATAGTTGGTTGCCCAGTGTCTAAGTAGACCGCTGTCAATGATAACTTCTTTCCCAACTCTTTAGTAAGATTATGATTATAATTATTTTTCCCTTGGGTTCCTAGTGGAACATAGGGCTTCAATAGCACGCCTCCACTGCACACTCTTCTCTGCACCATTGTGAACCTCGCTCCACGACTGTCCACAAGCTTTCATTTCTTCCTCACACGATCTCCTTCATGTCAACCTCACCTCGGACGCCCAACTAGTCATTTTCACTTTGGATTCCACTCGAGGGCATGACACGTAATGTCCCCAGGCCGCCTTCTCAGTGTATGCCCAATCCATCTCCACTTTCTCCCTCTGCATATTTGTTGGGTGAAAGGTTCATGGTTGGTTCGTTCAAAGAGTGAGTTCCTTGTTGCTTATTCTTATTATTCTGGCCATCTGATCTTCAGTATGGAGTGAGCGTAGGCAGCTGTGGATGAATATCTGTAGTTTGTTGGAAGTGCTTTTCGTGACACACCATATAGCAGCACCGACTTGACTGATATCAGTGTTGAAAATCCAGATCTTCTTCACGCTTTGTGCCGAGTGCAGTAGATTTTCACACTGATTTCAGATTAATACAAGAAGACCTGTCTTGCTGTCTTTCAGATCCTGCTTCTGAAATCCTCATCTGTACCTGTGCCGACTATACTTGGAAACATGCTGCCTAGTGAAAGTGACTACTTCCTTTAAGTTTCTCCCGTTAATCATGATTGGTGCTTGTCGTTGATGCTATTATTGGTTGCGTATCTTCATCACCTCTCTCTTCTCTACATTCACTAGAAGTCCCGTCTTCATTCCCTGCAATGCCTCTTCTCTCAACTTCTTACTTTTCGCCAGCAGATCCCCGAGTTTCTGCAACATAACATATAAATCATCGGCGAAACGCAATTAGTTATGCTATCTTCATCAGTACAATGTATGTCCCATTTCTCACTCCTCACTGTTTCCAGCATGATGAAGTCAATCACAGTCACGAAGATCATGGGTGATGATAGTAGACAGCCTTGTCTTACTCCTGTCTTCACTTCAAAGGCATCACTGAGCTTTCCGTTGTGGATCACTTGGCACATGGCATAGTCATATAGCTGTTGGATGAGGTTGATAAAGACTAGTGCCACTAAAACCGTAATGTTGAAGCAACTGCCTGTCAGATTACTTCTCGGTCGACGCTGTCGAAGGCCTTTTCAAAGTCGATGGAGTTGAGTTGAGGTAGAGAGTTGACTGCCATTCTATACTCTGTTCAATGATGATGCGTAGCGTTACAATTTGATGCGCACATAACTTATTCTTCCTGAAGCCAACCAGCCAGCCTATTCCCGTCGTAGTTTTGAATCCAGAGCATCCTGTTTAATAAGATAGATAGTTAAATTTCTTTGTTTGAATGCAGAAATCCGAGGGAATACCGTTTAGATTATTACACTCCTTGTCTTATTTTAGGGTTATTCGAGTTATCCAGTAAAGATCAATTAACAATGAGTATGAATCTAAGTATACATACTAATCAAATATATCCGTTGTCTTTACAAAGGTTGACGGAAATATTTTGGAAAGAAATGCCTAATAACTCTAGAATCGACTGAGTTTGTTCATTGGCATTTTATTGCCCTAAAAATGTGACATAGATCCTTTATCGTACGAAGTTGCAGTCGGATGATTATTTATCTAAGAAAGACATGGATGCAAGACTTGTATTTCAAAAGTCACTTATACTGGTCAATTCACTGACTGAGTGATTCAGGTCGGTTAGCAATGCCTGCAACTTCAGTACTGGATAATGAAGATCTAATTAACTGAAGAGTATCCACTTCGATGAGATGTGTAAAGTTGGTTGAATAAATTCGACAAGTCCGACACGTATGTGGGATATGTGTTGCACATCCCGATCCACAGTCTACCTCGATGTGCCATGCTAAGAGAAGCTGGAATAGGTTGGAAGAGGGTTCAGAGTGGCCAACCCAAGACTTGGGTTGAAGTCTGTCAATGTAGATGTGAGTCATCCTGGGAGATGTAGACTATCTAGATGGAGTCCCCGAAACGAAAGAAATCACTGGTTGAGAACTCTTGATGACATCACTGAAAATCGGTCACAGTGGTGCAGATCTATTCACTCCATGACATCCTCTAAAGCTTGAAGATTCTATTAGACTTCAACTTCGAGTTCTTTATGATTTCACACAACTTTGTCTACTTTGATATCACACTTTTTCTATCCACTTGTTCTTTGTATACTACTGTGAAGTGTAGAAACCTGAAGTTATGCACTTGTGTGCGAGGTTCTACATTGACTCTGTCGATTTGTCTATCCTAGGTTCAGTGCTTTATGCCTTCACCTTCAAGCATCTGGCATCAAGGAGTCGTTCCAGGATGCTAAATATTTACAGCTGACGAAATAGTCCTGAAGATATCATCCACGTTTACACCAAATCTAGTAGCCAAGCATACAGTTCACTATTTTGAAACTATTCATAAAACTTAGACAACAGTTATCTATACAAGTGTTATACCTTCGTCGCCGACGGTTATATATTCCGAACGAATATAATACACACGCTTAACTGACTGCTAACTTAGTACGCAGGAGCCACTGACTTCAATCACGAGGCGAATAGAGAGAAGAACGAATCTGGATGATGGAGGAGTTTATTTCTCCGAGAATATAATAATAATCAATCCCAAAACACGTGAATATGTACACACATGAATATGACCTTGTCCGCAATCTAAGACATTGGGATAGTAAGAGTAAAGATTAACCAATCAGTGAAGTATGTTACAATGGGAGCAGAAAATAAACTACTAATCATATTGTAAAAATGGTGTGATAATGCCAAGTTGAAAATGTTCAGACCAGTAACAATGTGTTCTGCAAAACTAGGGCCTCACAACACCTCCCCTTTTTGAAAAAAATCAGGAAAAAATTTAATACCTTTGCTTTTTGGGATCCAGTTGGAAACGAACTGTTCGAGACCTCTTCCGATCGGTACATCTTCTGGGAAGGAGCTCCTTATTGAATTTTGGTTCAAGCTTTTTCATTGCCGTTGGTAAGTTAAACGTATCCAGCAGAATATCGAGTGGTATGGTTGTATTCTCTGGTTGATCGGCCTTTCTGTGACACATCTGATTCTTGTGTCTCTCGTTAGGTGTAGGATACTCACTTATAAGCCTTGAAAGTGCGTCTGCATGTCCAAAGTCTTCTGTTCGGCTATATTTGATATCGAAATCATGGCCCAATAATGTTACCGCCCACCGCTGAAGTCTGATGGCTGAATGAGCTGGAACACCACTTTTTGACCCAAAGATTGAGAGGAGGGGCTTGTGATGGTTAACAAGATGAATTTCCGTCCATACAATATCTCGCTAAAACGTCTGACCACGAAAACCAATGCAAGTCCTTCCTTCTCTATCTGAGAGTAGCGTCTTTCTGCTGACGTAAATGATCGAGATGCATGTATGACAGCTTTCTGTGAACCATCCGGATGTTCGTGCAGTAGGACAGCCCCAACACCAGCGACGGAAGCATCTGCGGCAACGAAGATTGGTAGCTGTGGGTTATAATGCGTTAACAGGAGATCAGAGCTGAGAGTGGAATTGAGTCGTTCTATAGAAGTTTCACATTCTCTTGACCAAGACCATGCGGGATCCTTGCATAGGAGATGATTCAAAGATTCCCGTATATCATGTTGGGAGAGCAGGAAAGCTGAATAGTAAGTGATGAGACCAAAGAAGGGTCGTAGAGTCGCGATATCTGTTGGCGTGGGCATGTGCTGCATAGCGCGAATGCTTTCAGGATCGAGACGTCTACTAGACGCATCAAAGATGCAACCTAAATATTCTGCTGACTTTAGAAGTAACTGACATTTCTCCTTTCTGAATCGAAGGCTATTGTCTTGAATTCGCTGTAGGATCAACCGTATTTGATTCGTTAATTCCGCTGAACAGGTGGCAACTATTATGATGTCGTCGAGGTATGCAGCAACAACTGGTATGCCTGCTAGCATAGTATCCATAATCTGTTGAAAAATAGCGGGAGCAGTCTCAATGCCGAATGGCAGACGATTGTACTGGAAAAGATCTCTATGGATATTGATGGTTACTAATTCACGACACTCCGGAGAGACTGACTTGTAAGCATGGGTCCGCCAGATCAATTTTCACGAAGTATTTTCCTCCATTTACAGTAGTAAATAAATCATCTGGAACAGGTAAGGGATAATGGTGTTGCTCCAAAACAGAATTTAACCTGCCGAAAAATTACCACATAGTCAGATGGAGCCATTAGCTTTCTTCGTGACGACGATTGGAGCAGCCCAAGAAGAATGGGACACTGGAGTAATGACATTCTGTTCCTGAAGTCGTTTCAGCTCTGCCTCGACGAGAGGGAGCGATGCATATGGGACGGGCCTTCTAGGACGAAAAATAGGTGATGCATTTGGTTTCAGGCGTAGGACGGCTTTGGTTGTGATACAGTGACCGAGACCAGGTTGGAATACCTCTGAATATTCAGTAATAATATCCTTAAGGTTCGTCGTGACGTCTGACGGTGCTTCCACTTTGTTGCATACCGTATTCAGTGGAAGGTCGGCGAGTTTCGAACTCTCAAACCAGTCGGGACCCAGAAGGTTTGAATCAGCGTCAGATAGATAAGAAATTCTATTTATCGAAGTATCCTGAAAAGATACAGTACATGATAACTGACCTGTTAGCGGTAATCGTCCACCGCATGGGATATGAGAAAATGGATTTTTTGAAGTTGGACAAATTCCCCGAACAACAAATGAGGATTATCGAGATCATCTTCAAAGTGGGTTTTACTGGTCAAGTTGATTTCGTCATCAATTTCAGAGAAATTCTGCACTAATTAAAACATGTAACGTAGTTTAACACCATTTTGAGCAAACAATGGTTCTTAGTTTTGTTTTGTTGGACAAATGACTTGAACTTCAGTTAAGCATTTGTCTGAACGTGACAGCGATCCTCATCCTTAGGAAACCTTGCATAACATTAAATTTGCCATAGAAACAGTGGTAATAGCAGTTGGTAACCTACTATCAAAAGTCAATAAACGTCAGTGGATTTCAGCAATTGATTAGTGCGATAATACTCGTTCTAGCTGATTCTGATCACAATGTCTCGGTATCATTGATAAGGGAAATTCTGGTTCATCAAAATATACACATAAGTATAAAAATGTTCAAGTACACCTTTTTAAGATCACAGTTGACTAGTTCTCGCAATCATACTCCTCCCAAACAAGTTCAGTAATTACTTCATCAGAATGAATTTCTAACTGAAACGGACAGTTGTTGGTAGAATTTCATGTAGTCCGTAGGTACGCTGTTGTACAAGGGTGAGTAGAGCAGCATGAGTTTACGGTGACCACGAGGATGTGAAAGAGAAAAGATGAAGAAAGATAACTTGAGCCAACAACTCAGCAAGCATACAGAATACACTTACACCTAATAATCAAGGATATTCGATAAACGGTAGCAATTCAGAAGATGAAGTAGTCCTAAAACCGAATGTAGAAAGCAAGTGACTACAGCTTCGAATGCACTCCGCAAACATTATAGTATCACGATCAGAAAGAGATATCCAATTTTTCATACATCATTCCATTTACAAGTTACATAGATATATACGTAAGTACGGATAAGCAGAAGTTCAATGTCTTATATTTTTTAACTATGCAACATCTGGAATAACGTCACCTTAATTTAATCGACTCAAGCAATAAAAACCTTACTGCAGTTTGTCAAATATCTCTGATTATTAGGTGTAAGTGTATTCTGTATGCTTGCTGAGTTGTTGGCTCAAGTTATCTTTCTTCATCTTTTCTCTTTCACATCCTCGTGGTCACCGTTAAACTCATGCTGCTCTACTCACCCTTGTACAACAGCGTACCTACGGACTACATGAAATTCTACCAACAACTGTCCGTTTCAGTTAGAAATTCATTCTGATGAAGTAATTACTGAACTTGTTTGGGAGGAGTATGATTGCGAGAACTAGTCAACTGTGATCTTAAAAAGGTGTACTTGAACATTTTTATACTTATGTGTATATTTTGATGAACCAGAATTTCCCTTATCACTGATATCAAGCCAATTCTATTTGAAATGATTCGTAAAGAAATAGATACACTGAAAGAACAGAGAAAAGTAAGAATTTAAAAAGACTGAATAATTCAGTGGCACACCAACTACACTGAAAATGAGGCATGCTGTAGACGTTGAAGTTCTATTCAAAGTGGTTCTAAAATAGTGAAATGACACGATAATGCACTTCTTGGCGATCGTCCCAATTAGAAGGTTAATAACTGATCTGTGTATCCTGAAGGGATGAAATGTTACCCCTAAACTGCTCCACTTCACATAGGAGTCAGTGGTTGAGAGCTCTTGATGAGATGGTGAAAAATCGGCCACCACTGCGTAGATGTATTCACTCTTTGGATTCTCCTCAACTTAAACATTTTGATTAACCCTAACTTTTAAACTTCCTCTTCTCCCGTACACCTTTATCTACTTTGATATCAGTTGTTGAATAGATACTCATACACGCTTATTCAATGGGCTTGTTGTTATGATTCGGTAGGACTGCTATATGCTATAGCCGCTAACAATACACAGATATCGACTGTCAGCCACCAACCTTCAACGAATTCCTAGTTGGTTCTCGACCTGGCTAATTAGTGGGGAAGATCTGACGAAGTGTCTTCTTTGAAGGTCAGTTGGTATCGCACGAGTTACTGAGTCGATGAACCGGCAAGATAAGGCCAGGGGGTGTGTGGCCAGAGGGTGATGCGCAGGAATGGGATGTCCGGTGAACTGAATGTACTACAGAATCACCCTGACATCCGGATTGGGCTAAACTCGTATCAAGCTGTAGGTTGCCCACTCGTTAATAATCTGCAGACTTGTCATTCAATGTCTGACCTGTGGCGTCGAAAGTGTGATCACGCGGGTATTCCGGCGAAATCATGGGGCAGTACTGGTCGAGCTCAGGTCCATCAAATTTTCGCAGCAGGAGACGTGCTTTCCAGGAATCATCTTGACCATTCAACAACTCAATAAGGAGCTCCTTCCCAGAAGATGTACCGATCGGAAGAGGTCTCGAACAGTTCGTTTCCAACTGGATCCCAAAAAGCAAAGGTATTAAATTTTTTCCTGATTTTTTTCAAAAAGGGGAGGTGTTGTGAGGCCCTAGTTTTGCAGAACACATTGTTACTGGTCTGAACATTTTCAACTTGGCATTATCACACCATTTTTACAATATGATTAGTAGTTTATTTTCTGCTCCCATTGTAACATACTTCACTGATTGGTTAATCTTTACTCTTACTATCCCAATGTCTTAGATTGCGGACAAGGTCATATTCATGTGTGTACATATTCACGTGTTTTGGGATTGATTATTATTATATTCTCGGAGAAATAAACTCCTCCATCATCCAGATTCGTTCTTCTCTCTATTCGCCTCGTGATTGAAGTCAGTGGCTCCTGCGTACTAAGTTAGCAGTCAGTTAAGCGTGTGTATTATATTCGTTCGGAATATATAACCGTCGGCGACGAAGGTATAACACTTGTATAGATAACTGTTGTCTAAGTTTTATGAATAGTTTCAAAATAGTGAACTGTATGCTTGGCTACTAGATTTGGTGTAAACGTGGATGATATCTTCAGGACTATTTCGTCAGCTGTAAATATTTAGCATCCTGGAACGACTCCTTGATGCCAGATGCTTGAAGGTGAAGGCATAAAGCACTGAACCTAGGATAGACAAATCGACAGAGTCAATGTAGAACCTCGCACACAAGTGCATAACTTCAGGTTTCTACACTTCACAGTAGTATACAAAGAACAAGTGGATAGAAAAAGTGTGATATCAAAGTAGACAAAGTTGTGTGAAATCATAAAGAACTCGAAGTTGAAGTCTAATAGAATCTTCAAGCTTTAGAGGATGTCATGGAGTGAATAGATCTGCACCACTGTGACCGATTTTCAGTGATGTCATCAAGAGTTCTCAACCAGTGATTTCTTTCGTTTCGGGGACTCCATCTAGATAGTCTACATCTCCCAGGATGACTCACATCTACATTGACAGACTTCAACCCAAGTCTTGGGTTGGCCACTCTGAACCCTCTTCCAACCTATTCCAGCTTCTCTTAGCATGGCACACCGAGGTAGACTGTGGATCGGGATGTGCAACACATATCCCACATACGTGTCGGACTTGTCGAATTTATTCAACCAACTTTACACATCTCATCGAAGTGGATACTCTTCAGTTAATTAGATCTTCATTATCCAGTACTGAAGTTGCAGGCATTGCTAACCGACCTGAATCACTCAGTCAGTGAATTGACCAGTATAAGTGACTTTTGAAATACAAGTCTTGCATCCATGTCTTTCTTAGATAAATAATCATCCGACTGCAACTTCGTACGATAAAGGATCTATGTCACATTTTTAGGGCAATAAAATGCCAATGAACAAACTCAGTCGATTCTAGAGTTATTAGGCATTTCTTTCCAAAATATTTCCGTCAACCTTTGTAAAGACAACGGATATATTTGATTAGTATGTATACTTAGATTCATACTCATTGTTAATTGATCTTTACTGGATAACTCGAATAACCCTAAAATAAGACAAGGAGTGTAATAATCTAAACGGTATTCCCTCGGATTTCTGCATTCAAACAAAGAAATTTAACTATCTATCTTATTAAACAGGATGCTCTGGATTCAAAACTACGACGGGAATAGGCTGGCTGGTTGGCTTCAGGAAGAATAAGTTATGTGCGCATCAAATTGTAACGCTACGCATCATCATTGAACAGAGTATAGAATGGCAGTCAACTCTCTACCTCAACTCAACTCCATCGACTTTGAAAAGGCCTTCGACAGCGTCGACCGAGAAGTAATCTGACAGGCAGTTGCTTCAACATTACGGTTTTAGTGGCACTAGTCTTTATCAACCTCATCCAACAGCTATATGACTATGCCATGTGCCAAGTGATCCACAACGGAAAGCTCAGTGATGCCTTTGAAGTGAAGACAGGAGTAAGACAAGGCTGTCTACTATCATCACCCATGATCTTCCTGGTTTTGGTGGACTGGACTGGATCATGTAGCAAATTCATTGGAAATATAGTCTACTATCTCCATGAAAGGAACGTTAGTAGAAAGGGATGAAACATCACACGGTATCATTAACTGATTATCTACTTTCGGATTTTCAATCTTTCCGACAAATTCAAAGATATATTTGAGTTTGTACTTCAAAACCTCTTTTTGGACAGACTTCAAGAGTTATCAATCAATCAATCACTATCAACATAGGACCAGGCATCACTGCGTAACGGTCCGAGTTGCCACACCTCACGTCAGTTCATCAAGTAGGAAGATAGTGAGGTGAAGCATGAAGATAAGTGAATGCAGTCAAAAGAAATATAAAGTACGAGAAGAAAGGAAAGGGGAGTGACAAAATGGTGAGATTCGGTATGGCGTTGTTAAGATGAGGATAATGTGTGTATACATCTATGCCACTGACATCGGTTCTGAGCCATATCACCTAGGGTCTCCAACCACTGGTTCCTCTTGTCCTACCGACCCCAACCACCTAGTCTGCATCGCCCCACATGACTCAAACCAACAGTCAAACACTTCATACATTGGTGCCATGTTTTAGTCTGGCCAGCTCAGGCCTTTTTCCAGCCTGGGCCTACTTCAGCCAACATTGTGTGACGAGGTAATCAGTGACTAGGCATACGCAACACGTGTCCCAACCATCTCAATCGATAAAGGTTCATAACCTCGTCAACTGATTTACCTCTACTCCCTAAAACTCTACTCCTGACTTCTGCATTACTCACGTGGTGACACCACGGAATACGACCTATACTACGAAGTCAACGGTGGTCAAATACTTGAAGCTTTCTTATATCTTCCACTTTCAATGGCCATGTTTCACAGCCATACAGTAGAACAGACCGGACTGATGTGCAGTACACGCGACCCTTAATAGACAAACAGATATCACGGCGGCGCCATAAGTGGCGTAAGTTGGCAAAAGCCAGCCGAACCTTTTGTATTCGTGCAGAGATTTCATTGGCAACTAACCCACCAGGGTTGATCCTACTTCCTCCCAGGTAAGTGAAGTGGTCAACACACTCAACCATTTCACTCTCTATTGTTAGTCGAGGCCCCGTTGAAGACCAATCCTGGAGAACAATTTGCATTTGGGTGGTGAAAATCGCATCCCAAACATTCTCAAATTCCCACTCAGTGTTTAAAAGACTCTGCATCTTCACCTAACAGGACTATGTCATCTGCATATTCTAGATCTAAAGAAAATTCACCTGTGATTGGGTCAACGTCTGTGTAATCAGGTGACGAGAGGGAAACCTCCATAAGAATATCTATGATAAAATTAAATAAGAATGGGGATAGTGGGCATCCTTGACGGACACCACTTGATGAGTATAGCTCCCTGGACAACTCACCATAGGCTCTAACATGCCCACAAGTGTTCGAGTAGAGAGCTTTCAATAAGGTGATGTACTTACTAGGCACGCCTTTCAGTGACAGACATTGCCATAAGACTTCTCGATCAACGGAGTCAAATGCCGCCTTCAGGTCGAGAAATACAGCTATTGTCGGGCGTCTGTAAGCATGCCTATGTTCCAGGACCTGGCGCAGTGTGAATATTTGGTCGATACATCCACGGCCAGGTCTAAAGCCTGCCTGGTTTTCTCGGGCTTGCTGTTCCCGAGCTCCACTCAGGCGTCGGAGAATTATAGAACCTAGGATCTTAGACACTATGTTCGTCAGGCTGATTCCTCTGTGGTTATCACAAGAGGACTTCTCGCCTTTCTTGAAGACTGGGATGATGAGTGACTTAGACCAGTCGGAGGGGATCGTATTTGATTCCCATATACTGGCTAACACTTCCGTTAGCCTGACTAAGAGCACTCTACCACCATTCTTGTATACCTCAGCAGGTAGTCCGTCTGGTCCTGCTGCCCTTCCCCGTTTCAGGCTACCTACCGCTTTCTCAACTTCTTCTAGTGTTGGGGGACCTGTCTCTATGTCCCATTCAGGGTCCGACTGGATAGCGGGCAGCGCAATGGTGGCTGGAGGCCAGTTAAACTGTTCCTCAAAGTGTTCTGCCCATCGTCCCAGTCGCCTTCCCTGCGAGTGAATCGCCGATCCGTCCTTCTCCGCTATAACCTCACTAACTGTTGTTGACCATTTCCCCCCAGTCTCCTTAATAAGTCTAAATAACTGTCTACTGTTACCGATCGCCGCTGCCTTTTCCATCTCTTTAGCCTTTGCTGCCCACCACTGTTCACGATCGTTGCGCAGACTTTTCGTCAGTTATTTTTAAGTTGCGCTCGCTCTTCATTGTACTCAGAGCCTGCAGGGATGCATTCACGTGCATCCATTAGTTTGGAAGAAGCTGCTGATATCCACTGGCTCTTTTTAGCCATTATCTTGGAGTCGGCTACAGTCTCCAGTGCTGCTTTTACAGTAGACTGAAGATGGCACCAAGCTTCTTCTGGATGAGTGACAGTCTTTTGTTCCGATAACTGCCTAGCCAACTTCTCACTGAACACGGCTTTGGTGTTTTCGTTGTCCAGCAGAACTCGTAGTGGTTTTGTTGCCAAATTTTTTCTACGTCCATTGAGACGCAGGCATATACGTGCTCGGACCAACGCATGATCGCTGTCCAAACACGTACTCCAGAAGGAGCGGCAGTCTTCCACCGATCCTCTCCAGCGATGACTAATAGCAATGTGGTCTATCTGTGTCCATCGCTGAGTCGAGCTCGGTGGACGCCAGGTCAGACAGTGCCTTTCTTTATGTCTGAAATTTGTGCTGGCTAAAAATAGGCGGTTATCTGAGCATAGTTGTAATAGGCGATCACCGTTATCTGTACGTTCAGCTGGGATTCCGAAAGTGCCACCTAAGTGCCTTTCTGCCTCACTCAGTCTACCCACCTGTGCGTTGAGGTCACCTGCAACAACCACTACGTCCGAACGTTTGGCTTTCGAGAGGAGGTTAGACAGTTTATGGTAGAACTCGTCCTTCACTTCATCCGAACTACAGTCAGTGGGTGCGTAAGCAGAGATTACAAAGAGACAACGGCGAGTCTCACTATTCCTTTTAGTTCTCACTGTGCCGTTCAGCCTCATAGCGCAGAGGCGACTATCAACTGGGATCCAGTCTAGTAGTGAGTTTTCTGCCCTGGTGCTTAATGCTATACCTACACCTGCAAGACCACGAGAGCTAGCTATCGAATCTCCAGAAACTCGAAGGGTGAATTTTGCAGATTCACCAGATTGGTCAGGAGAGGTCAGGTGAATAACCACACTTGGGTCCTGTATGCGTGTCTCACAAACACAGCACACATCCATGCCCGAGTTGCTAGAGTCTTTGCCAACGAAGCCTGTTGGCCAATTTGACGGAGGGTGCGGACATTGAAGGCTCCAATATGTAATTTGGAGCGTGGTTTAAGGAGACCAGGGATGCTGTTCTGTGGACTCAGATCGTTGTCGAAGGCTGCAGAGGTAGGAGAAATTGAAGATGATGCAGCATCATTAATTAAGAGACGTGAAGGAAGATTAGAAGGTAATGATGGAGGAGGAGGATAGCAGTCAGAAGAAACTTGGGTGCTGACAGAGTTGTGAGGGCGGTTGACACTTCCCGGCTGCCCACACCGTGGAAGGCTATTTCTTCTTAAGGTACCTGAAAGAGATTTGTGTGACCGCAGAGCCCATCGGACATCTGCTTGAGGCCTGTCACACCCAGCCTTTTGAGTATGATTATTTTGAATTTTGTATTTTTGGGGCCGGATGGTCGAAAGGAAACGACAAGTGAACCAACACCGCCGGCCCGGCAGACCGTGGGGCGTGGTGGAGTGTGTTATTTTTGGGGCCGACCTTTTCTAACCCCCCCTTCCACTGAGAAGGCAGCATCAGCATGGCACTGCTGGTCATCCAAGGGAAACACCTTACTGCTGTCACACCCCATCCAGCTAGCAGCAGTACGACTTCGCCCTCAGACCCCCATCATAGTGTAGCAATTTACACCACTATGGTAACTGCTTTTCGTCTAACCACTACCCAACAGACCTTTCTGGTATGGTAGGACCTCGAGGGAACAAGCGTTCCACCAGCATAGCTCGTTGGGTCATTGTGATATGCAAGCCCGACCACCACGTCAAGGTAGCAGCTATCGGTTGTACTAACCATTTTTCTGTTGTATGATAAGGACAGTTTGTCTTGTCGAGAACATCACCACGTGGTTGGTAGTTTGATTACACTGAAAAACTATGTATTAGTGTAGAGCCTAAGATGAAGACCTAATTGAAGGGGAATATATTTCTTCGTTCAATCAATCTTTTTCTAAATTTACAACATACGTCAAAACTAGGATTACATAGAACAGTCAATCTTCAAAGTATTGAGATATTTTATTGACTCATTACATATTTAAAGGTTAAAATAAGAGAAATCCGCTTCGATAATCTCTATTGGAAATAAATAATGCAGGAAAAAAATGCAAATGTATACAAATTTGACCAGTGAAAGACTGAACAATGCGGTAATGATACAGTTTTATACTAATCAATCATCAGACCAGTCATCATGTTTGGAACCTTTTTTGTTCTTTCTCCTGGGCTTCTTTTTATCTTTTCTATCAACTGACACTGATGTCTCAGATGGCTGAACAGTTTGACCAACTTCTGATTTAGATGAACTGGGAGCACTGGTGCTGGCATCCTCCTTGAGTTTCTTTCTGTTTTGTAACCAGGGTTCGACCTTATCTGTTCTTTGTGACCATACTTTGTACTGTCAGCTATTTCAATGCAATATCTACCTTTTATTTCGCTGTGAAGAAGTGCTTCAATGGAACCGTATTTTTCAGGTTCAACAACAGCAGCCTAAACACCAAGATAAACACAACTCTTTAAGAATAATGACAGAAGCTTTACAGGTTATGTAAAGAGAATAAACTCAAATGAGATTATGAAAAAGTGGCATCACTAAGTCCCTAATGATCAGCAAAAAAGTAGTTTAAAGCAGATACGTAATCTCGGTTAAGTTTCGTCGGGCTTTATTGAATATTTAATAATATCTAGAAAATAAAGAATATTTTGATGGAGGGCCAGGGGTAGTTTAGAAATGAATCTATTCCATTTTGAGAAATATGCTCATCGCATACGAATATGATACAATACACTACCTGGACAGGAACTGAATCTAGGTTCTTGGTTTCACAGTTTAGAATCTAATGGCCCAAAAGATGCATCAAAACTCTGCAAAATGTGATTCATATATGCTAAAGGTGACTGTAATAGTGATTTTACACAACTTTCGTTTTGAACGCGTAGATTTAATGATCTCAACCAAAGAAAAATGACTTAATATCGTTTTCTGAGGTTTGCCAAAGAATGTTATTGACAGCATAGGACTATGGAGTCGAATGATAGAAAGTAATCAAAGAGTAATCAATTACCAGTAGTGATACTTAATTGATCAGTTTACATTTTATTTGTCATCCAGTAAACCATTACGTTGAATACTCTTTCAGACAACTATGAACTACTTTTCAAAACTAACAACAATTAAAAGAAACATTGAGGTAGTAGTCTCATTCAGGATAACAACCATTCGAACTATGCTTGACGAAAATTCATAAACTATGCAATCGACAAGAAAACTCGGAATTACAAATTTTCTTACTTCAGATTAGATATGGTCAGTGGTGTGATAAAAGTTCAAACGTATTAAGTGGAGGTCAATAATGCAGTTTAGTTTGTCAAACCTTAGTAGATGGAATAGGATTCTAAATCGTGACCCGCTGGCTAAAAGTTACCTGTTTAGACTAGGGAATCAAAACTCTACTGGCTCACTGTATTCCTCAAACCATGAATAGGAATTCTAAAGATTAACAGATTAGAGATAAACAATAACAGAGAAGATAGGATAACCGAGACAGATAGCTGCTACTTTGATATAGTGGTCGGGCTTGCATATCACAATGACCCGACGAGCTACACTGACTGGAACACTTGTTTTCTCGAGGTTCAACCATATCAGTAAACGTCATGGTGCAAATAGCTACGCTACGATGGGGGTCCGATGGCGAAGTTGTTCTGTTGACATGACAGGGTTGTGACAGTAGTAAAGTCCCAAAAGAGGATGAACATTACTACTATACTAATGCTGATTCCCCTATCGAAAGGGGAGACTAAAAACCGTCGGTTCTGAAATTAGAAAACTTCTTTATCAAGTGGGTTACCGGTGTCAACGATATGAGTTCATAATCACATTTGCAAAACGGTCATGTGTGACCGGTCTAAAGGAGGTATCCCTTCGCTTTTGCGGTCACGCACTAACCCTTCTTTTTAAATTATCTCAGAAAGAACTATCCTTCCACAATGTATGCAGCCGAGAAGTGTCAGCCACGCTCCAAACTCTGTCACTACTTAAGTCCCTTAGGTCGTTTTTCATCATCCACATCCTCACCTTCTAATCTTCCTTTATATCTGTCGACCAATGATTCTACATCATCTTCCATTTCTTTCAACTGAGTTGAAAAAACAGAATCCCTGGTCTCCCAAAAATATATGCCAAAGTAAACATTAAAGCCCTTAAGGTCCGCAAACTCCGTCAAGTAAGACAACAAAGTGACTAGCCAAAACTCTGACATTTTGGGGCATGGACGTGCATTGTTTTTTTAAGATATGCATACAAGACCCAAGTACGGTTACTCACCTAACCTCACCTGGTCAATATGAGGATTCCGCAAAGGTCATCCTTCAAGCCTTTGGAGATTCAATAGCTAGTTCTCGTGGCTTTACAGGCGTAGCCATAGGATTAGGTGCTTAAACAAAATGTGCACTGTTCGAATGAATCCCAGTTGGCAGTAACTGTTTAAATGAATGGCATAGTGAGGACTACAAGGTGCAGTGAAACTCATCGTCTTAATCCCCTAAATGGATGGAGAAAACCTATAACGACACTATTTCAGGTGCAGCTCGACGACGCGAATACTTAGACAGCTTTCAGTGACGAACTAGTTGGACAGTTATCAGGACTGAGCAACACACCTTATCCAAAAGAAACCTGGCGTCATTATCAGTCTGATGTAAAAACAGCGTTGAAGACCGTGGCCGACCGTCAGAGAACGGCTAGAAGTTAGTGGGTCATAGCAGCTTCTCTATTAATAGATGCAGCTGTGAAGCCTACGAGAACAATGAGGAATGGAAGCATTTCAAATTTAGACCGGCGAAACGTCTACTGACTGATTGACTGACTGACAAAATCAACACAGAACCTCGCAAACAATTGCATCGGTTCAACTTGAAACACTTCACAGTAGTACACAATAAAACAGGTGGATAAAAAAAGTGATATCAAAGTAGACAAAGTTGTATGAGAGAATAAACAATCTGAAGATAAAGGTTAGTGTGAATATTTAAAATTTAGAAGATATCACGGAGAGAATACATCTGTACCACCGTGACAAATTTTCAATTATGTCACCAAGAGTTCTCAACCACTGATTCCTTTTATCTCGGACGCTAACTAGGCAGGACATCTCTCTACATGGCTCGGTTCAAAATTCAAAGAATTCATCAACCGATGTCAGCTTAACCTCGCATGGCACTTCGAGATAGGTGGTAGACTGGCATGCACAACATATGTCGAAGCCACCTTAGCCGATGAAGTTTAACAACCTCATCAATCGGCTTGTCTATCTTGCCTGGTACCCTTCGCCTAACCACATCATTGCTCACAAAGGTGGTTACACAAACAAGAGCAATGCTACAGAGACATCCATGATCAAGACCCTATGATCGCTTTACGTCTTCTACTCTTAACGGCCATGTCTCAGCCGTAAAACAGGACCGAATAGACTGCAGATCAGTATACTCGTTCTTTGATAGATAGTCAGATATCCCGCCAGTCAGCTCCACAGATGACGCAAGCTGGAAAATGCTAAAAGGACCTTCTGTGTTCATGCTGAGATTTCGTCAGCAACTAGCCCGTTAGGGCTAATGCAACTCCCCTAGTAAGTGAAGTGGTCGACACATTCCATTACTTCACTTTCTATCATTAAACTGGGAGTACATGCACCAGACCAGTCCCGGAGCATCATCTTACATTTGATAGGTGACAGCTAAACACATACCAAACAAACTTAGATTTCTGCTCAACGTGTTCAAAAGCCCCTGTATTTTTTCAGCATCTTTACCTAACAGGACAATATCATCTGCATACTCCAGGTCAACCAGATAACCTTCAGGGAAAGGCCAATCTCTGTGAAGTCAGACGTGTCTAAGGTTATGTCTATTAGTACGTCTATGACGAAGTTAAATATGGACGGTAACAGTAGACATCCCTGCCACTAGTTGTCGTCAATTCCGATGTCAACTCTCCATAAGTCCTGATACGGCTGCGTGAGTTTGAGTAGAGAAGTTTGATTAGCGTTATATACTTGCTCGATACTCCATTTCAAGTCGGACACTACCACAACACCTCACGGTAGACTGAGTTGAATGCCGCCTTCTGGTCATTGAATATGGCAAGTGTCGGCCAGCGGTAGGTATGCTTGTGTTTCACAACCTGTCGGAAGATGAAAATATGATCGATGCACCCTCATCCAGGTCTGAAAGGTGGTTTTCTTGAGCTCCAGTTAGACACCGGATAACTGTGTATCCTGGGATCTTGGGTACGGTATTGGTCAAACTAATTCCCCTACAGTCATCACAAGATTTCTCTCCCTTTTTATAGACTGGGATGATCAGAGAAGACCAGTCTGACGCACTTTCTCTAGTTCCCATGTACTATCTAGTACCTCTGTCAATCTAATCGACAGTTCCTTACCTCTATCCTTGAAAATTTCAGGTTGCAAATTATCAGGTCCTGCTTCTTTGCATCGTTTCAGACTCGTTACAGCTTTCACAACTTCAAGGAGAGTTGGAGGACCGACATCTACGTCTCATGCAGGATGTTGGGCCACTGAAGTGCTGCTGAGGGCCAGTATGCTATGCTTCAGTGTTCTGCACAACGTTCAAGCTGTATTCATCTTTTTCGGTGACGGTCTCATCATCGACTTTTTTCCTAGTATCAATAATAAGCCCAAATAGATCTCGAGTGTAACGTGATATGGGGGTATAGAGGAAAGACTAGTCTGCAGACGGACCAACCAAAATGTATTTTATTTTATCACGCTTACAATTAGATAGGCAGATGGTGGACCAGCCAAACAATATTATTTTAAACAGAGAAGTACCTATATATTTGATATATTTTCCTTTGTTCTTGTCTTCGGTCCTTCGACCCATCCATCGTGTCTTCTCCATTAATTAGTCGGGTCAGGAATCAACTAGGAATCTGTTGAAAGTTGATGATTGACTGTCAATATCCGTGCATCGTTAGCGGCCATAGCAGTTTCTGAATCATAATATAACCCACTGTTGATGCTTTCTCCATTTCTCGCACTTTTGCCATCCACTACTGCTCGTGATCGACACGAAGACTCTTGATCAACTTACATTCAAGTTTCTTCGACTCTATTGTAGTTAGATCCACTTGCAATCAGTTTGGGTTACGTTGCGGAAATCCAATATCTGTTAACCTTAGGACGTAGGTTACCAGCTGTCTTTAATCCTGTTTCTACAGCAGACTTAATACCACGCCAGGTTTCCTCAGGATCAGCATTGCTACCATGTTCAGATAAATGCCTAGCCAACCCCTCCCTAAATACCTACTTTGCGTTCTCATCTTTCAATCGACCATAGACAAGCTTTAATATCTGCTTTTGTGATCAGTAAGCGGCAGATATACACCAGCCCGTGTTAGCACGTGATCGGAACCCAAACTGGTATATTCCAGAAACAGTGACAATCATCCACCGATCCTATCCAACGATGAGTTATAGCAATGTGATCCATATGTATTCGTCATTGGTTTGAAGTCGGGGGACCCTAGGGAGTCAGTGTCTCCCCTTATGCTTGAAGTTAGTACTGGCCAGAAACAGGTGATTGTCGGAACAAAATTGCAACAGACGATCGCCGATGTCGATCCACTGGCATTAGACTCCGCACCATGGAAACGTTGACGCAACGACCGCGAACAGTAGTGGGCAGCGAAAGTCGAAGAGGTGTAAAAGATAGCGGTGGTAGGTAAAGGTAGATTGAAACGAAAAAGTCGGTAGCTGGTGCAGAAGGATGGTTTTGTTATTCACTCGCAGGCGAGACAACTAGAACGACGAGTCATACACATTTATGAACTGTCCAACCGGCCCCCAGCAACTAGTCCGCTGTCCGGTATCCAGTCAGATCCTGAATAGAACACTGGAACAGGTCACTCAACTATTGCGGAATTTGAGAAGCCTGCAAATAACCTGAAACGAGGAAGGATAGCGAGGCTAAACGGACTAATGCAGGTATTTAAGCATGGTGGTTGCGGATTACTGTTTGCACTCAGTAGTGTTAGCTAGTGCAGAGCAGATCAGATATGATCACCTCTGTTTGGTTCCAATCACTGATCTTCCCAATCTTCAAGAAATGCAAGAAATCCTCTTGTGATAACCACAGTGGGACCACTCTGGTGAAAATGTTCAGCATTCTACGTTCTATTATTATCTAACTTCTCTGTCAGCTCAGAAACAGCAAACCTGGGAACAACAGGTAGATTTCAAACCTGGTAGTGAGTGCATCTACTAGATATTTACACTTCACCAGGGTCAGGGACACAGACATACAGACGCGTGCCACTAGCTACACTTCTCGACCAGAAGGCCGCATTCAACTCCGTCAAACAAGAAGTCGTATGGCAGTGTCTCTTACCGAAAGAGATACCGAACAAGTATATCACCCTTTAGAAGGGTCTGTACTCGAACAACCACATTTTAGCCACAACAGGATAGAAGGGACTGTAACGCAGTATATTTGTTCTTCAACAGGTGGATGGGTATCTCGCCAGTCGACGCCATAAGTGACGCGAATCGGAAAATGCCAACTGGGCTTCCTGCATCCAAGCTGAGATTTCACCTATTCAAAGTTGAGTGTACTGCCTTTCAGTCCGCTCTTTCCCGCTATATGGCTGTGAAACAGCCATTAAGGGTAAAGATGAGGGGTCTTTTTCAGGTGTTCGACCGCCATCGCCTTCATGACACAAGTTGTGTCGTGGTGCTACCACGCCAGTAACGCTGAAATCGGGTGTAGAGTTTTGAGCAGAAGCAGGATGTCAGTTGTTGTGAACTATCATCGGCTCAGATGGCTGGGATATAGTACGCATACACAGGCATCATCCGCCACATCGTGTAATGTTGGCTGAAGTAGGTTCAGGCTGCAAAAACGTTGGTGGTCAGACTAGAGTATGGCATGGTGTATGTAGTCTATGACAGTTTGTCTGAGTAGTGTGTAGACTTCCCGGTCCGAGTCTGCATTACGAGAGCCAGTGGTTGAACACACGATTTATCATGGGTCAGAATCAATCTCATTATCTTTATTTTAGTGGGCGGACTGAATCGTAGTATTCTTTCATTGATCCTTGCAGTCTTTCTACAACTTCTGATTTTTTTTATATCCTTATGTTTTTTAGTTCATTCCAACTTGATGTGTTGGTATGAGATGTGGCAACTTGAGCCGATGAAATTATGTGCGAGGTTCTAAGTTGATTTTGTCTATGTCTGTCATCGCTGGCACCGGTATGCCGCGTGATAAATGGGAGTTTGCATTTGTTAGGGTCGGAGTTTTCTAACCACCACCACGTTCCCATAGGGAAGGCAGGATTAACGTGGCAGTGCTGATCACCCCTGGCGAACGCCTTGCTGTTTTCACACTTCCGTTCACTCAGCTGTACGACTTTGTCCTCAGACCCCATCATAGCTTTGTCTGAGAACTATGTAACAGACCTTTCTGGTATGGTAAGACCTCGAATGAGCAATCGTTTTGCCAGCATCCTCGTTGCGTTATTGTGATATGAAAGTCCGACCAACATGTCAAAGTAGCAGCTATCAGTAGTGCCACGTGCTATCTTGGTTTTGTTCATCTGTAATCCATCAGGAAAGTCAGATAGCTGGTACACTAGATCATGCGATCAATGGCAGCCTGAAGAACTAGCAAGTGACTTTCACATTTACGGCATCTGACAGTACTTCTGAATTTCCGCAGCCTTTAGAGGAGCAAACAATTATGGGAGAATACAGAAGCACTAGGTATCATAGGACTACCATACACAATGATTGATTAAACTTGAATGAATGATTTCTTAACGGTTGACTGTCCAGTAATTTTTTTAGTGACTTTTCTCTGTCACGTTGTGAAGCTTTAATTGATCTAGAACTTAAGGTAAAGATACATAGTGGTAAGTATAAACGCCCCCAGCTTAAAAATGCTATATAAACTACGCAGAGTTCATACCTAGTTCCGTTCGAACTGGGTGCTTGAAAATACGGACCTCGGCACAAACAAATTCTATGCCACAAAATGATAGACACTTTTGATACCACAATCGATACTTTAGTACGTTGTCGCTGATTTGCACATCAAGCTTATTCCATGAAAAAGCTTCGACCAAAAACTAGGAGTTGTAGAATGGTTCAAAATGACATAAGTAAAGTGCCGCAATCCACCTTGAAAACACACAGATCACAGGGACAGTGGTAGCGTCGCTGCCAGATAAATTAAATTGAAAAGTCATTTATCTCCCTACCAGAACTTCAGGTGTATACCTTTCTATTATAGTTTCATAAAAACCAATGTGAGGAGTAATAATAAGTCACTCCATAGATGTTTCTTGAATTGAAAAATCTAGGAATAAAGCTTTAAACACGGGAGATGGGAGATACACTGCCAAAAGGCTATCACTACTTTTACAACAATCAAAATCATGCGAAGTAAAACTCCGAAAAAAAATTGAGCTAACTAACCAGTTCACACAGTCCATCCGCTGACTCACTCTGACGTATAACTTCATTACATAATTGCAAAAGTCTCTCAAAAACGGGTTCATAAGCATCTTTTTGTATGGAGATTATTACTTCCATCATCGACGGTGCTATCTTGAATCCTGGGGTAGATCGTAATTGCTTAATCACTTCTAAGGCCTGAATCATTAGAGGCTTATGGGTAACTTACGTGCTGCTTAACGTTTTTGTTAGCTTTCAAGGATATGTGGCAATCTTTCATCATTTTTTCAACCATAGTAGCAGTGTAAGCGCGATTGTTTTCCGGATTTACACACCGCTCAGACACGATTTTAGCCACATCTTTGAACAAAGCCTGCTGACCAACAAGGCGTTCTTTTTCAGTGAGCTGCAATTCGCCGTTTTCAAGAATCTAGAGACATATCTTACGAACAAGGAAACCAACGGTTTTTATGATTTGACGCTCGTCTTCAGTGCGAAAGTCAACGTACATATCCTTCCTATTCGCAAACTGACCTTTCGAGACATTTGAGAAAACACAATGAGCTTGTAAAACTTCATCTAAATTAGTCTCACTGAAAAGTAATTCATGGATTTAATAATTACAGTTTATCTCTCCAGGCGCGAACCTTATTTGGATAACATGCTAGCTCATAACGATTTCCTCCTTTTTTTAAGCGTACTACAGATACGTTAGTTAGTCGTTTTTGGTTTGTAGGAGTGAAGAGAGCCATGTGACACCAACCACACGATGCACCGTTCAAAGTAAACTGTCCGCCGCAGTGTTCAATAGTCTTCCCTCTTCAGGAATAGGGATGGTATTTCAATTTGACCCGTGTTAATCCCTGCAGTAAGCCTACTTGTGGAGATTCAGTTTAAACTGTATGTGTTCAATGCAGGACGTGACAGTACTTCAGATAAGGAGTTCCTGTCGTTTATCACTCTGAGTGCAAGTCGTAGACTAAAGGCAAGTTGGTTTGAATTTCTGAACTTCCTTGTAGTTACTTCAAAGAGTGTTGCTCAATGAGGGGAAAACAAATAAGACTCGCGAATTCCAAGGTAAATGCTGAGAATACGGAGGGCTAAAACTAGGTCTTTTCCACCCACTTCCGTAACAAGGCAACAAGAAAAATGTGGTATCCCTAGGCTGTCCTCATTGAATGGGTTAGACAGATAGACCACCAACTTAGGACCAAGTCTTTTAACGTGCTTCAGCGCATTAGTATCTTTCAAAAGTGAGGGCTGGCAGTGTGAGGGCAGTATTCGAAGTGGAGTCACAAAACCTTGGGCACAGCATCCAAATCATGTCTTCACTGAAGCATCTGAATTTTCCGCAAGCCAATGTGTGCACTTACAGTCTTTTTGCTGAGGCTTATCTGCAGTATGCAGACGTCTTGCAGTTGTGGCTGACTATAACTTCAAAATCATTGGTTTCTTGGACTTCAGTTTCTGATGTCACATGTATTAGATACTGATGACAGCTGCTTTGACCTATTTGCATAACCGCAAGTTTGTTAAGATCACTTTCTAGATCTTATCGCGCGGAACACATAACTAGGTCCACAAATGCTACACTTGTGTTTGCACCTTAACGGATAGATTTCCATATTTTCGGGTCACCAGCAAATGATAACACCAGTGACTTATTCATATGCGGCAATTCGTTTATACATAGACGAAAAGAGGAGAAAACTCATGATCGTTCAGTGGAAGCCCCGCTTCTCACAGGCTGCCACTTGAACACCGTCCCATTCGAACTCACCCTTCGTCTCCCTTCATATGGAGATCATTTACTCCAGTCCTGGACAGAAGTGCCAAGTCCGAAAAACTAAGGGCTTCCTCATTAGTATAACACTGAAACCATTTTTAAAACCTTCCATAAGTCAACGGATGATTCTTTTCTTGCCTTGAGGAGGTTGTATAGGCTAGATCAACAGTGTAAAACCTGCATTGTTGACATCTGGACTTGTACTTCTGCTTGCACTTGTATCCTAGTAACCTGGAAGCAAAAATCATTGGATACCCCTGTTTTCAGTTTGTCCGTAATGCGTATGCCGCTCAAATAAGTGCGGGGTATTCTAGCAGAGGACTCATGTAAGTCTATTGCGTCAGTATCTCAGGGTCTTTGGAGTGGAAGAACAGTCCTAGGTTCGCTTACCTGTGATACGGTCTGTTTGGAGAGTGCTAGGTCACCTGATTATCTTGGCCCTTTAGTAACAAGGTGGCCAGTTGGTCGAAATACGGCCTATCTTATGATGCGTACCGTGCACATCACAGGAGTATTTCAGGAACATCCGTAGGAGTAATAGCACCCCCATTTACTGAGAAAATCAAACCTAGGTGGTTGGACAGCCAATAATCTCTGGAAAGATCTGGCTCATTCAACTCTTCTGGATCCGTAACTGATGAGACAGGGGTCGATTCTTACCCTTCACTGTCCTCCTAATGTATGAGTGACTATTTTGACCACACAAAGCAGTCAATCACAGGTTGACTCTGGCGTCTTATTTTAACCATTGTATTGCTTGATTTGCATGTGCTGATAACCTTGCGATGTGAAGTTCTGGAGGCTTCACTACTTGTTTCCAGGGCTAAGTTCCATTGCATTTCCCTCCCCTTTAGAAGTCTACAGATGCTCTTGCACACTCATGGTGGGATGTGGAATGCATCAGGAAATTTGGCGATGGGATAAATGGTGGGACTGAATCGTAAGACGTAACTCTAATTTCTTTGAAGGCTCCTTAATTAACATGGTACCATCCATAGTCCAGTTCCCTGTGTATTCGCATGTCTACGCGCCGTACACTGAGCCAGGAGAGGCGGAATAGTAACCTGAGTAGTGCTTGTGAAGCTTGGAAATCTAACGCAGGTAACTGCCGGTGGTCATCTACTTTTGCTATTCGACGTGCGAAAACCGAATATAAAGACCACAACTCATGCCCCAAATCAAATGGTTGCGCAGCAGTGATTTTTGAACGACACCACGAAGCTGAACTGAAAAGGTGGGTGTCTATCGTAATCGTAAATCCAATCTCGAGACGTGAGCCAATAATAGTTAATGCAAGGTTCAACAATGAAGAATTTCAAAATCCCTCCCGAGTACTTTACTTGTCATTATTGTCATTATTGACGCTTATCTGAATAATTTTAGCCTCGTTATGGGTATTGTGCCTTCGACCCCGACCGATGCAATGTTAGTTTGCCATCCGTTTGTCTTCTTTGGCTTTGCACCCATCACTCGTCTCTGTTTTTACCGATGCTTATCATGAATGCTTCACTCACATACTATGTGATGCTAGACTATTGATAACGTGGCGTTGTTTTGTTGTCCCCGACATTTTGTTTTGGCTTAACTTGAGGTTGTGCTGTGATTTGACTACTTACCTTTTGACCGGCTACTGTAAACGTCTGTGCATTGACTCGATTCTCGTAGACAGAATTTTAGTCCCATTTTGTTGGAAGTGTTTCTTTCGATTCTCAGTACTTATTCGTGCCCAAGAACGTCTGGGCTACACAGTTGCCCAGCAGCATTGTCGAAGTACCTTCGAAATTTTGATGTAACTTATCGTTGCTCTGATAGTACCTTAGTTTATTACGAATCTGTCGCCGGTTTACTGCAATTCGCCACTTTGATACTGTTGATCCAGTCTTCGACTGAATCACTCGCAGACGTTCGGGAAACTATATTATGAAATATATTATTACTATTATTATTATTATTATATAGTAGAACATATGAACTTGTGGGGTTCTTGTTTGTTTGGCACTGCTGAGTTGTTTTCCGAGTTCAGATCAAAATAGTTGGACTTTGGTCGTTGCGGCACCCAACTCAGCGTCACTGCCATACCTGGCAAGCACAAAATGTTGGTCTCTGAATCCAATCTGGATAGCAAAGGTGACATGTGGATGAATTCACCTCCAGATACATAACAAGTCCCCTTTGATGCAATCTCATTTTGTGGCTCTGATGTTAGTCCATTTATTCACTGCAGTAAGGCCAACTTCAGAACGACCTCAGCTGAGTTAAGGGCACGGCAGCTGGAGGAAATATAAGAGTTACAACTTCGTAAGTTCAAGGGTAAACAAATGGAGGAAAGGATACCTTTGCGTAGAGAACTGAACTCGCTAGATGTGGAATTTGAGTGATGCTTTCTCTTGGGATGATGATATAAAATGCCACAAATCACTTCATCGTGGCACTGAGTTTAGAGGCAGGCTTGTTCCTTAAGAGACTGGTCGGCTAGATGGAGCAGAGAACAAGAAAACCGCCGCTACTTTTTCCCCTATTAATTTTGACCATGGGTTGCCAAAGGTAGAATCATGCACCTTTGATGGGAGGTTATGAGGCAGTTTGGGCCCCACAATATCCTTAAGGTCGACGACTATGGACAAATGCTGTTATACTTGTTACATTATTGTGAAGGTAAATCCGTGGGGGCTACAGAAGAATCCACCTAGATACCACCGTCGGGCGGTTACCGCAGGGCACGAGGAATAATTGAGCTTTTGTTTGAAAGGACTCATGAGGTTGACGGGGTTTTATTGCAAGATTTGTTGGAATGTTTTGACATAGAACATAATGAGGCAATGTCGAGGTTTGCGACAAAAATGGAAAATTGTTCTATAGCCCTAGAACAAATGAACCGCGCCACAGACCTTGACTCTCTGAGGACTTTGGAGGGCATCGTAAAGAAATTGCCCCCTTTGTTGCAGATGAGATGGGAAGGGACTGTCGAAGACTTAGCAGAGAACGGCTGAGAACCTACCTTTTCAGAGTTGACACAGTTTGTGTGAGCACGTGCAAGCATTCCACCGATTAGGCCTGGACATTTGGCAACAAGCAGTAGACGATCAAGTAGTAAGATAGCATGTCCCACACAGCGGTTGGTCCCTGCTGGGAAATTGTGAAGCCCTTATTTATAAGTTGCGGAGGAAGTCATTTATTCATGAAATGAGCCACACTTCTGGAACAACAGACAGATGGGAGATGGTCAAAAGCCAAGGAAACTGGCCTCCGTTTTTCTTGTCCTAAAAAGGCCACAGGTCTATGAAATGCAAAACCCACGTAACGTGTAGTTTGGAAAGTTGCAAAGTGTCCAATCACCCTCCGCTACATAAATTTAAGAGGACCCTGCTTGCCGTAAACGAACAATTGGAGAAAAATAATTGTGGACTTAAGGGGTCGCTCAAAAAAGTGTGTTTGGGCCTACTTCCGGTACGCGTAAAGGGCGGTGATAAAGTAGTTGGCCGATACGCTCCCTTTGACAATGACTCAGATGCAACCTTGATCATGAAAGATGTCTTGCAACTTCTGGGATTGTCAGCCAGTGCCACGAGGTCTACTTTCATAACCGCTGGCAGAAGCAAAATGGTGAGCTCCGTCAGCAGGCCTTTTGAAGTTCACTCACCGGATGGAAACGGACGCATATCTGTAGATCGAGCAATCGCAGTAGAAGATTTCCCGGTACTCAGACCTAGAAGGCCGACGAGAGAAAGTATTAAAAAGTGGCTACATCTCACTGACGTGTCTCGACAGAGGTAGAAGGAGGTGGAGTTTTGTTGGTTATGGATTGTTACGTGCCCGAAGCTCACTGGGTTCTGGAACCAAGGTTGGGAGCCAAGAAAAGTCCCAGTGCTATCAGAAATTCGCCGGGCCGGGTCGTGTTTGGTCCCACAAGCTTTCGTGAGCATAATGAGAGAACTGTGAATTGCATGTCCCAACCAGAAAGAGATTATGCTAAAAGGTTTGAATTTCCTTTACCTTTTGACACCTTTGAACCTAGCTATGGAGCTGCTGATTGCCGTTGGAATACCTCTCAACACGAACCATCAAACAGTGTACTGCTCTGTGCAGAACTGAAATGCATTCCACTTTCAAGTCTGCCAGAACTTCAGCTTTGTTCTTTGGTGAGGTCAACCCAAGCCCTTTGCAACCTGTCCCTCATAAGACCGAAAAAATGCATGCGCTGGATGTAACCCCTGCGTTGCCGATTACGTCCATATTTTCTAAGAATGGGCTCGTCGAGTCATTCGACGGCTCTCCTGGCCAGTTTTCTCAGCCCTACAATCGAGTGTCTGAGCCAACTGTGGATCCACCTCCATGTGTGCCGTTAGATACGGTACTACACAACAAACCTGACGACTACCGTGACACCCTACCGTCGGACAGTAACCGGAGATATGGTTACAACAAACAAATAGACACACCTGGATTTGATGACATTTATGAGCTCCCGCCTGTCCGTGACATTGGTCCAGGAGATACGTTTATGAACGATCACAGTAACATGCTCTATCTACAATACCACGAAAAACTTGACTATGGTTAGCATCCTCCGTCCCCTAGTCCTAGAGGTAACGTCGTTCCTAGGAATAAAGGCACTAGTGTTGCAAGCGACTCAAGAAATCTTCATGCTTACCGCTGCCCTACTTGTCATGTTTTAGGTGGTATCATTCCGGATTACGGTACGCACCGTGCGCCATCTCCTAGGTCATTTGGAGATCTGTTCGCTCTACTTCATGTTCAACCACGAGAATGAAATTGAGAAAACAACCACGCCTGTCACTTAGAAGCCAGAACTGGTCCAGCTCATACACTCGACCGAGACAATCCCTACCCTAATCCTAGGTTTCAGGGTAACCGTCATTTCCCTGTTGAAACCCCGTGGATTAGTTATGGTGCACCTAGTGCTAGACCTAAGCGTCCACTCCAACCTCCTGCCACGGATTATGAAGAGTGTCTTCGAAAAGGTGGACCTCCACCTCCGCTGTTTCATAGTCTGTTTGATCTGGTCCCCGAAAAATTTGGGTGTGTACTTCGTGTTTATCGGCTAGAAAAAACCGTCTTCCATAAATGGTACAAGATGGAGGTTTTGGAGTGAGGCAAGACTTGCTGCCACAGCTCACTGCATATGTGCTTGTTATGATGAAAAAGCGAGGTACTTATGACCGGGCACCCAGCCTTGATGACCGTCCTCGTAAGGAGGATATTATAAAGGTACCAAGCTTATCTCCACACGAAAACAACAGTCGTCGACCTGCGAATGGAGCAGCTGGTGAAGACTGTAGCTAGAAAAAAGCGTGTTCGTCCCCTCGTGCGGAAGCTATTACCGGAGGTGAGATACCTAACCACTTGTGTTCCGGTGTCAGTGGGGCCGAACACTGTAACTTCGATGGACCAGAGACGCCCCACGACCCGAATCCACCAACATCGAGTTCCTTTTAAAGTTCCCTGCCAGGTTCAGGAAGATCGAAGCACACAGACCTCTACTACGATCTTTCCGGATCTCCTGTTTCTTTCGATGATCACTTTTTGCGTAGATTCCTTTCACCATGGATAATTTTGAAAACGGTGCGAGTAACAGGATACGGTCATCAGAAAACTATCATGATGAGGCGAATAGAATGCATATTGTGAACTGGATCATCATGAAGCTGACGATATGCGGGTTATGGGGACAGCTATGTTGGTAGAGTCATGACTTAATGTATCTAGGGTATCCTCGCGCGTTTACAGCGATTTTAGTTGCCCGCGTGACAAAGTAAAGGAATTTCAAAGTCCCTCCCGAGCACTTTGCTTGACGGTATTGACGCCTATCTGAGATTAGTAGATTTTGACTGTTGCAGGCACCTCGAAAATGCTGCTGAGTAACCAAACACTCCAAAACTTTACCTTACATGGAACACTTTCCATGCGGCGAAAAAATCGGTTGGTCAAACACACTTGTGAAATGCCTGAGAATCAATAGGAATATTGCCAACAAAATGCGACTAAAATTCTGTCTACGAGAATCGAGTCAATGCACAGACGTTTACAGTAGCCGGTCAAAAGGTAAGTAGTCAAATCACAGCACAACCTCAAGTTAAGCCAAAACAAAATGTCGGGGACAACAAAACAACGCCACGTTATCAATAGTCTAGCATCACATAGTATGTGAGTGAAGCATTCATGATAAGCATCGGTAAAAACAGAGACGAGTGATGGGTGCAAAGCCAAAGAAGACAAACGGATGGCAAACTAACATTGCATCGGTCGGGGTCGAAGGCACAATACCCATAACGAGGCTAAAATTATTCAGATAAGCGTCAATACTGTCAAGTAAGGTGATCAGGAGGGACCTTCAAACAATTTCTCCACTACAAGCCGGCTCGCTTCCCTTAATTCCTGGACTCATAGCTAGAGTTGTAAGGGAGGTGTCTTAGGTCTTCTCTTTGCAATGTACATCACCGGCGTATGTGAATATTTCTACATGCAGGTGACCTGAAAGTGGTGTACTTGGGCTTGATCAGTGACTTAGCCCTGACCACTCACACTACGCAAGATGAACTGGTGTATGTCGGTGTATCGAGTAACACCTGGAGACTCGAACATAAATCAAGAATTCGTTGTTGGATTTGCATCGGTGGCCATGCCCTTTAACTAAACTTAACGATGGCTAAGCATTCACCCGGAAACTCATTTTTGTACTTGACACAGAGCTAGGATATTCCCACAACCCTACCCTCCCTGTGTGTTCATCCACACAGGTGTCAAAATCGCTCAAACTGGCAGGTTTCTACTGCGAAACTTCTACAGCACCAAATCCGAAGTTATCCTATGGAAAAGATGTGTCCGACCACTGCTTAAATATTGTTCATTTGTCTACGGGAGTATACGGATTACGGATGGACTGGGGGTTGAAATAGCGAGAAAACCAGGCACGAACAGCGACATAAAATATGCTATCAGATGCAACACCCCAGGGCTCGAGCTACTGTGGAAAAGAGGATCAAACTGAACTTCACACTGTTTTGTGACACTTCACAGACTCTCTTGCAGTGTGTTTGCAGACAAATGGTCTACAAATAAAACTATTTATGGGTTTAGAAAAGCAACCACAACGTTAGGAGCTAAGCATCTCGAAAGCAGTTGCCAAGCAGAACTTCACGATAAAATGTGCCCATGTATGGAACAGTCACTCAGGTAAACACGTAAATCAAACACTTTCGCTAAGTCCACTAGACATCTTAACCCCGCATTACACGGATGCGCTGCGAAACGTACTACCAATATTGCTACCAAAACTACAGGTATAATGGAGTCTCCCAGTGCACAAACAGCTAATCACAAAGGTACAGATGCCATACCTGTTTTTGCTGCTTTTCGCCTGCCAAAATTTCAGTTAGGTTGAAAATGAAGATTTCGCCGATTCATGAAGGAAATGGGCTATGAAGAAAGCAAACCGAATTACGCGGAAATGTGAACGCCAAATGAATAGATAGTTTGACTACAAACTTCAAAAACCCATGTCATCTGGATGGCCTCCACAGGTGCCGCGCGGACTTAAACGTTGATTTTGTATTACTTATTCTCGGCAACCTAGTGTTTCACGGAAGGATGAGACCGTGGCACCCCAAAACCTACTGCCTAATAAGCAGGAATAACCGGTCTCATTCGCTTATCTGACTCTGTCACCATGTGAACATCACGTTTCCCCTTGCCCCCATAGAGTCAGTGATTGGTCTCAGAAGACGAAGCTGCTTTGCATCCAACGTTAGCAACGTAATTTATTTCGTGTGTTCCGGCATCTTCTTTAACACTGTTTCCTTTAATTTACAACGTGTGAATGTAAGTTGGTTGGAGGCAGTCAGCAGGAAGTCCTGGACCTGTTTCACGTTAGTTGACACCTGTAATCGAGGCGTTTCTGCCACCCTGATGAAACTGATGTCCCACTTCAGATTTGGACCCATAACACCCAGTGTTTCAGTAAGCTTGGTGGCCACACTCCAGAAATGATCGGTAGAATTTTGCTAGCACTCAGGACCTGCCGACATGAAATTGGTTGCTGTCCCGAGACCAATCAATGTACTTCGCATGTATCCTACTTTAGGAGCTTATTTGGTCGTCTGCAAGCCGATCTGACCTCTAAACACCACCATTCTGCAGTATATTGAAGGACTTCTAGGTCGTGGTATTCCAACCCACGGAGTAGCATATTATAAAATACGAGGTCCCACAACACCCACTTGGTGACTTCACCTCAATGGCTCGCTTAAAGTTTAAAAGCACCGCTCAGAATCGATGTTAAAAGCTTGAGAGTAGCTGTGGTGACATCGAAGAAACGTTTTACTCGTGAAACAGAAGATGATGAACGATTATGAGGAGTAGCTTACTGCTTCCACAAAGGATTTGTAGTACTTAACTAGGCACCGTAAAACCCTCTGTTTGCTCTTGCTGCGCGATGTTGACCCAAGGAAATAACTTGGCACATCGGAGTCAGATATACACTGTAGTTTAGAGATACTACTGTCGCCGATCGTTTCGTTTGACATCAGCAAGAAGGTAAGGGAGCATGAATTGCCCAAAAAGTTCCAAACTCAAGTTCACATTGTCGAGAACAAGTCAAACCGATGATTTTACGTGGCGCTGCACAAATGATGTTAGTGTGAAAAATACACGGATCACTTCATACTTTTCTATGCTGACAAAGTTAACGCAAAAGCAGAAGGTCTTCAATTGTTCTCCGTTGCGCTGACCTAAACACATAATTATAATATAAACCAGTTGTTTTTGCTTCTATGCTCAGTCATACCGTTACCATTTGTTTGCTATCGTCGTTGACAGTGTGTCCCTGCCTACGTAACCTCGTTCTCTGGTGTCAGCCCCCCAGACGCTTGTCGTCCTTGTTAAAAGGTATGTTGCGTGGCATAGGATATCGCACCTTTCTAACTTCAACCTGAGAAAAACAATCGTGTCATTTTTCTCCACTCGCATCCCATATTTGCACAATAAATTTCGAAGGTCTGTGGTTACGATAGTAAGTCAGGACTGCGTAATAGAAAACATTACATGCACTGACTTCACTTCGGCTGCTGTATTCATCCAATTTCACCAGTTATTACCTGCAGAGACACGTGAATACAAGTTGACTATATCCGAGTCTTCTTTGGGAATCACGAAGTATATGACGGCTGCCGAAGTATTCATCTCAGGGAATCAGATTCTCACACACACGTGCTTCTATGTTCGAGCGAAGACCGACAATTACCAATCCTCACAACATCTACGATTCATATTATTCACAGTCTCGCAATAATTGCCATGGAAAGCACCAACCCCCTTACTGTACCGGATAAGTTACGGGTAGAAGTCGACCATGGGTAGGGATAAGTTTCGGCAAAATAGGTGAAAAGGTTTCGTACACGTCATTAGGGAATATAGTATGGAAATCCCCCGTATGGCCTTTTCAGTTGTCTGCCCATACTGTTCTGTACTTTTTCTGCATAGGAACACGTCCCCACTACCCGTTTTCCTACTTTCTGCTTTGCTCAGACTCACATGACTACTTATATCTTTTCCCGTATTTGTGCTCGACCCTGCAATCCAGTTTATTTAGCTGCAATTTGCTGCCGTTGACGTTTTAGTCGCCAGGTATCACGCACCAGCGATCAGTATTTTTGATAAAGCGTGTGTTGGGGGAATGAAGTGAGCTTATTACTTGCCATTGTTTCATCAGGGAAATAATACATGTTGCGGTTCTCCTTGATGCTTCTTTAGTTTTGCCGCGCATACGTGACGGGTGTCGTACTTGTTGTCGTCACTGATAGATACGACGAGAGAAGTCGACGCCGTTTGGTATGTATCTTATTCCTGGCTTCGCCACGGGTTGTGGTGTCAGAAGCGGCAATTGTTCTTATAATTTCTTATTCGAAATATATTTTTATCATAGGCGAAACAGTGGATAGGTTTGGCGGTATGAGAGGCATGTAGAAGAAGCCAGGCTGCATATTTGTGCTGCTATGTATGTGATGGTTTTCTGACCAAGAAATTGTGCGATGTGTACGGTCCACTACTGGTATTTTCATTGCTTCTTGAGGCTTCAGCAAAAGATCGATGTCAATACGTTGTGTTACCACGCCCATTATCCGCAGGACTCTGATGATTGGTTGTGATTATGAAAGGGGATTTCATCTCCTGATCATTCCTTGGGTGCATACATCTGCTCTTCGGTCTGTATCGGATGCGGTTAGTAGTGGTAGTCCCATCCAAGGTCTCAGTGGTTTCACTTGCATTGCCATTTTCACGTAACATAACAGCTGAGTTAATCCTATTGGGCTTTGGCCTTCTATAGCTGCTATCTCTTGGGTACCCTTTGTTTCGGCATGGGGAGTTTCTTGCTGCTGGTATTCGTTTTTTGTCCCTTCGCTGTTATGACCTCTAGGCTGGCTTGTCGTTCATTTTAGAGGGATGCGAGTCCAGGTCTGTAGACGGAGGGTGTTTGTCACTATCGGTATGGACATGAAGCTCTTGCCACCTCAGGTTTTGTGAGGACTGACGGAATGCTGTAATCGCGTGAGTTTGCATCCGTCATCCCACTGTTTTGGCTCATCGGTCTCATCTTGATTTTTTTCACGCTTGTAGCATCCTAGGTAAGGCTATCAGAGTCAGGCGTTTTACTTGGACAGTGCTGGACAGGGTTGTCTTCATTTTCAGATGTGTCACTTATTGCCTGCCCCATGACGTACACATCAATGTTTAATACAACCTGGCGTTTAAGACTTTTCCCCCGAAGTAGAGCTCTACCCTGGACTATTTTGAAATGTGCAATTACATTTTTGAGTTTACCACTATTTCACATCAAAACAAATTGCTTGCAGTCAGGAAATGATGTAAACTGCAACAAGATGGGCATGTAAATTGTGAACTGATTCAAAGAATTCACCTCTGTAGATAAAGTTGTTGGTATTTTCCTGCATTTTTGTGTTCTGTTTACAACTACAATGGACGAAATGGCGCCAGTCAACGAAACAGTGGATCAATAAATGTCAAAAGGCTTTTGGAAGTGTCTTCATGTGATACCATAAGGGTGTTCATCACAGGTCGCACGACTGCTCAGGAGTTGTTTGAAGACGGATGCAATGACATCTAAGAATAGTACTGATAAAATATCGTAATTCCAACCTAACTGCAGGTTTCCAGGATTCTATTTACAGTAAGAATACAGAAGAAAAAGAGCGGGGTACCAAGGCATGGGGAAGTTAATCGCATGTAAATTTTAACTATGTACATGGTGTTATGCCTACCATTAAATGTATAGTCTTAGGTTTCATATTTATATTCTTATTAAAAGTATATTATTCACTGTGTTTTGGAAATGTTATTTTCGAGAGGCTATATCTGAGGATGTTTCCAGTAGTGGTGGTAATAAGTGGGCGGTATAAAAGAATGACGTAATTAACGAAGTAGTCCCAATTGTCCCTGGGATGTAATAGGGAAGAGTGTGGATTTACTGATCAGGGTGTCACCTCATACATTTAAGGGGTCTAATATACCGAGCGTCATAAGTCATAGCTGTAATTCGCTTTGTGTGTTGGGGAGTTTGCCAGAGGACAGCAATCTTTCTAACATACGACTAAACTGGATCATTGAGCTCAAGGCTCTGATGTCAACAGGAAGATGGTTCCATATTTTCGAGTGTTTAATGGGGAAGAAGTTAGCTTTCAGGAATGTTGGAAAATATCTCATTTCAACACTGTATGCTTGATTGCGAAGACTTTAGTAACCTTCAGGCGTGAAACGGACCTGCCATTGGACAGAAGCTGTCTTCGCCGCAACCTCTGAGGCATTCTTTATTCTTCCGTTGATTTGGCAGGAGAGATTGGATGCTACGTCAGAGAAGTGCACGCATCCTTGAAAGAGAGCTCACAACTACTGCCTCTCAAGGTTCAGATTAATATTCCGCGGAAGTGTTGGGTATTATTAGGTTATCCCTCAAGTTTCTCATCAGTCCACCGCCCACACGTTCTTCCATTACGCCACTTCAAAGCAGGCTTGACTTTGGTGACCAGTATCCCACCAAAGCTAGGAATAATCCGCACCTGCGGCCGAGGTTTGATTTTATCAAGCATGCACCATACTAACGGTACCTGTTTCCGTAAATTGGAGGTTTTTTATGAAGGACTTGCATAGCTATCACTCCTTGCTACCGAGTGCAGTCTCTGTAATCCCACCGACTTGAGTTTCACCCCAACGCATTGAACTTTGGCCCTCTTTTTCCCCTACCTTTCATGGCCAATCAGAATAACCAGACGGAAGGGGATTTAGGTTGCGAACATTATGGATAACCTGCTGGTACTGTTATTCTTCGGGATTTAGTCTCAACAAGCTAATGTTTCGAGGAACTGTGACCACTAGACACCTCCTTACCTATGGCAGTAGGGTCTCCAACGGTATCGCCAGAAGCTTTTCACAGACAAACGTCAGCTCGGAAGGCCCCCACGAAATCCAACTCGAGAGATGCCACCAAATCGCATTCGGCTACTTCGAGATGTCTAAATTACCTACTATGAAACCGAGTGCATCTTTGTGCTTTCCGCTCTGGCTGTCCGGTTAAGACTTCCTTCTTCTTTTATGTGACTGTCGCAGAAGCTTATGTGGTCAGTTTTGTCACGAATTCTTCCACGTGTCTTGAGTATATAACTTCTATCATTAAACGGCCTTTATCCACACAATGAACCAATTTCCGCATCACAACCATTTTTGCCAAACGCGTAGCTCTAAGGCAGAAAAGGTTAAGACAACCCTTTGAGGCGAACTGTACATGAGTAAACAGTACTGGAGATTTAAGTCTGCTAACTGTGTTCCAATATTCTTGAGGTACACTCGAAATATCCATAACTTTGGGAAAAAGGTGCACTATGCACAAAGAACGAATTATTTTGATCAGTTCAAGTAGAAAACTACTGGATTCTGTGGGCTGCTTTCTGATCGGAGGGCTTGAATTCCAGCAGCTACACATGAGTGTTCTCACCGCAGACCTCCTCACTTAGTAGACATAACTCGTCTGCAGAATTCGGTTTCACGCAATTATGCTCACCAAGACACTTCACTCACTTCATGAGGGTCGAGTCAAGCTTGAAAATTGAAAAGTTAGTCGAATTACCACAAAAGGCTATGAATCCCGCTGAAAAAGGACGAAAAACTAAATTGATCAAAATAAAGGGTGACAACAAGCTTCCAAATAAAGCCTTTGAGTGGGGAGATTCTTGGACTTTGATAGGCTTTCTTGAAACGCACACACTTATAGATTTAACTGGATCAGCTTCATTTAAAACTCACCATGAGACTTAAAAGAAGCCATTCCTTTATCAGTGCGTTCATGTAAAGGGAAATAACAAATAAATATGAGTACCGGCCAGTGTGGTTAATGGATAATGTTTCCGAAAGCCCACCAGGCCCACCATAGCGCATTCTTGAGAAAAAATTGTTCCAGACGATCTAACCGGTTTGATACAGGCGCACGTACTTTCCAGTCATCGGTGATTGGTAGTTCACAAAGGTGGGTTTCTGGTTTTCCACTCAGTGTGTTACTGTTTAATTGACCTTTTGGGCAGGCAAGTTATGTGACTCTAAATTTACGTTCTCGGATATCCTCAGAATGTCAGCCCCTTGTAGTCTGTAAGGCGTGAGCTTCATACGCTCGTTAAGGGTTCTCTAGCTAAAACTCACGATGACAGTGCCAGCACAGTGGGTGTGAGAACGTATCCAATAGCAAAGTTCATTGTCTGCAAGTTGGATGAACAACCATACTGAGTTCTGGAAGCTGAAAAGTGTGAGAACAAGCTTGGGCAACTGCGAGAGCCTGGTAAAAACTATTTGCGAGTTTTCGTGTCCCATAGATACAGCTCATGATGAACTCTAACCTGAAAACAATTAATGGGTCTCCAAGAACCTCCAGTAGAAGAAACTAATTTAGCCACGTCAGGTCCACGAGAGGCAACGCCGTGGTTAACTATTTGGCCCAGAGAATCAGGCGGGGGTTACTTGACCCTAGTCACTGCTCAATCACCAGTAAATTGTACGCTTTCTGCATACGGTCTTCACTGAGAATAATTCACAGCCACACAGTATGATAATAATAATAAACAAACAAGTATTTTATTCTCAAGTTAACAGTTCAACAAGAGAGAAACCAGTTTACAGGCATCATCAAATTGATGTTGGTAAAGAAACCTCCAGTGGTTGAGCTGTCCTGGAAGATACAGAAGGCGTCGCATCACCGTTTATAATGATGATAAAGTGACCGCAGGTTATGAAAAGAACAGAAAAATATCACTTCACAATACATTCAGCTTGTTTATGGGTTTCGATTATCTCCACTCACGGTTCTTTTTACACAATAATGCGATACCAAAGTCGTACAATATTAGATGTTTGCGTTACATGTGACCTAGACGGTGAACCTGGCGATATAGTTCCGTGTTACGTCAGATAAACGTTTATTTTGACATCGGTCAACATGTTTATAGTATCGTTGGCAGACGAAAACCCACTTCATAGATTTCAGGTAACAGCGTGTTAGCCTAACCACATAATCCACGTCACCGTATAAGTCTTCTCATTCCCCACTAGTAGTGTGACCTTGCTCAGCAATAACGACGTGATCCATCGGATTTAGTTGTTGCTGCACAAAAAAAACAGCATCTGAAGGACTATTATCCGACGGTGGTAGAGTTTTGCACATAGAATTTACATTGAAGCATACAGCATTATCAAGGAGGTATGTTGACTGGTAACTGTCTTCTATTAGATGGAGTCAAATGACGTGAGGTGTTTGAGTCACTAGGCGGGTTTATTTCTCAGATTTGTTTGTCTGTCCAGATTTTCATGGCCAATATGACCGTCCAGAAGCCCTAGATCATTTATTGTAGTTGGGTTTTCTTACATGGTTGCATCTAGGCTGTTGGTGGCTGGACGAGTTTGCTGTGGAACTTTTCAGAAAGTAGAAAATCAATAGGGGAAGACCGGGTGAAGGATCAGGTATGAGGTAGTATATTCAGTAGGTGGACAGTTTTGGTCAAAATTATGCTTAAGGTTTTCTCTTCAAACTTCAGCTGAAAAGAGAAGGAGAAGAGGAAAGTACGAGTAGAAACCGGAGAATGATATACCACACAAGGCTAAATTGGAAGAGAGAGGTTCCTATCCTCTTAGAGACACTCGAGCTGTATGTACACTTTAATTTAAGCATATAAAAATGACTCTTATGATTTTCCTGCGTGAAGTACGTGCAAGTTTTTGGATATACCGTGTTTATTTGTAGACGTACGGGTAAAACTGACCCTACATCAGGGTGATGTTTACTGTACTGACTACACAACCTAAGCCAGTGGAATGGCAGTCAAACGCCCGATGCAATAATGTTAGGGCCCATTACGAAAAAATACTTGGGACTGATGATAGCCTCATTGTACACATTTAGGGGCCCTAGCGTGTTTTCATTAGCCCAGAAAGTGTATATAGTGACCAAACGAGTGATAGACTCATCATCTGTGAGGAGCTTATTGAGTGAGGAACGGAAGACATAATGAACCCGCGGTACGTATTTACTCAGCCTATTCCAAATATGGAACCTCGCCTGGTTAACTAGTTTACTAGTTACTAGCCGGTCCTAAGCCCGGGTAAAGAGGGAAGGTTGGGCATAGGGCTAGCAACCCTACCCCGTAAAACAAATCTAACCACTAAAGAAACTTCAAAGCACAAACAAAATATAAAAAATGAAAACAAACTTATTCCCCGCTGGAATCGGAGAGGCGAAATGACGCCAGTTGGTGAAAGCCCTCGGGAAGCCAGTTGGCCGATGTGTCTTCTCTCGATGAAAGCGAAAGTAAACGTAGGGACATGGAATGTCCGTACGATGTTTGAACCCAGTAAGGCAGCACAGATTGAAAACGAGATGAAGAGGTATCACACTGAAGTGCTTGGAATTTGCGAAAGCAGATGGAATGGGAGTGGACTCTCCAAACTGTCAACTGGAGAATCAATAATCTACTCCGATATTGTCACCCACACGACAACCACGAGCACACTGAGTTATGGAGTGGCTATCATGATGTCCCCAAGAGCATCGAAGGCTCTCATGCAGTGGGAACCAATCTCCTCCAGGATCATGACAGCAAGATTCAACTCAAAAGGAAGGAAGGAAGGTCACAATCATACAATGCTACGCTATGCACCTACAAATAATGCAGAGGCAGATGAAGAGAAGAAGGAGGATTTCTACAGACAACTTCAATCAACACTGGACAAGACGTCAGTTGGCGATATCAAAATTCTAATGGGCGACATGAATGCCAAACTGGGAGGGGACAACACAGGAAGAGAACTAACCATGGGTCGAGAAGCGCTAGGTGAAATGAACGAGAATGGAGAATTGTTTGCAGAATTCTGTGCATTCAACGATTTGGTGATTGGAGGCAGTATGTTCAGGCACAAAGATATCCACAAAGCGACATGGATTTCACCAGACATCAGGACACACTAAAAATCAAATCGAATTTATCTCAATCTCAAGAAAATGGAGACGCAGTCTACTTAACACAAGGTCAAGAAGAGGAGTAGATGTAGGTTCACATCACTCACTGCCTACTGCAAGGAACCTTCCAAATCAAGTTAAAAGCCTTCAAGGAAGCTGGTGATAGACCTCAATTTAAGTACAACACTCGGAAACTGAAGGATGAAACTACAAAGATCTTCATGTCAGCCATCAAGACAAAATGGGAGATATCGAGGAACATGCCTGAAGAAACCTGTGTGGAAGAACACTGGAAGTCTTTGAAAGCTATGTGGAAAGAAACCTGCACAACAATATTGGGAAGGAAGAAGAAAGAAGACAAGGAATGGATCTCGACGGATACCTGGAAGCTGATAGAGGAGAGGAGGATGGTGAAGCAGAAGATAAACCAGTGCAAGGATGCTCAACGACAAGAGGAACTGAGCACAATGTATAAAACACTGGATAAAGAAGTGAAGAAGAGTGGGTGGAAAGACAAAAGACACTTCTACGAAACACTGGCAAGTGAAGCAGAACAGGCTGCAGGTAAGAGAGACCTGACGACATTGTATCAAATAACCAGGTTGCTATCAGGGAAGAGACCAACACAGATGAAACCAATAAAAGATGAAGAAGGAAATTTAATTACAAAAGAAGAGAAACAGAGGAAACGATGGGCCGACCACTTCAAGAAGCTCTTGAATCGACCACCACCACCACCTGCACTTCGTCCAGAAATACCACTTGCAGCCCAGCCGCCGAACTACAAGTGAACATAAATCCTCCAACAAAAATGGAAGTCCTGAACGCCATAAAGCTACTGAAATGCGGGAAAGCAGCAGGACCAGATGGAATACCGCCAGAAGCACTGAGAACAGATGCAGAGACAACAGCGGATATGCTCACACCACTATTGCAGAAGGTGTGGAAGGAAAAGAAGGTACCTGCCCATTGATTGGAAGAAGGGTTACCTTGTCAAACTGCCGAAGAAAGGAGACCTCAGTGTTTGCAAGAACTGGCGCGGAATCACTCTCCTGTCCACCCCAAGTAAAATATCAAGCCACATCATCCTGGAGAGGCTCAAAGATGCACTGGATTCAAAACTGCGACCGGAACAGGCAGGCTTCAGGAAGTACAAATCATGTGCAGACCAAATTGCAACGCTTCGCATCATCATAGAACAGAGCATAGAATGGCAATCAGCTCTCTACCTCAACTTCATCGACTTTGAGAAGGCCTTTGACAGCGTCGACCGAGAAGTAATTTGGAAACTGCTTCACTACTACGGAGTACCGCAAACCGTTATCCGCCTCATTCAACAACTATATGAAGATGCCACATGCCAAGTAATTCACAATGGCAAGCTCAGTGATGCCTTTGAGTGAAGTGAAGACAGGAGTGAAACAAGGTTGCCTACTATCCCCCATGATATTCCTGATAGTGGTCGACTGGATCATGCAGCAAACAGTAGGCAGCGAGAAGAGGGGGATACGCTGGACGACGGAAAAGAACCTAGAAGCCTTGGATTTCGCCACTGATGACTTGTGCCTAATGTCACATAAACTTGAAGATCTGCAGGCAAAAACTAACAAGTTGATAGAAGAGGCAGAGAAGACGGGACTTCAGGTGAATATAGAGAAGACAGAGGTGATGAAGATACCGCACCACCACCATCAACAACAACAACAAACTCCAATCACCGTCAACGGGAGAAACTTGAAGGAAGTAACCTCCTTCACTTATCTAGGAAGCACTGTTTCAACTACAGGCGGGACGGACGGGGACGTCAAAGTCAGAGTCGGAAAGCAAGACAGGCGTTCAGTAGCCTGAAACCAGTGTGGAGATCTTCTGTACTCAGCATGCGGAACAAGATCCTGATTTTCAACACCAACTTCAAGTCAGTGCTCTTGTACGGTTCAGAGACTTGGCGCGTCACGAAAGGCATTTCCAATAAACTACAGACATTCATCAACAACTGCTTACGCTCGCTACTGTAGATCAGATGGCCAGAAAGAATAAGCAACAAGGAACTCTGGAACGAACCAACCAAGAACCTATCACGCAACGAATATGCAGGAGGAAGTGGAGATGGATTGGCCATGCACTGAGAAGGCCGACTGAGGACATCACGCGTCAGGCCAGTTGCTCGAGTGGAATCCCCATGGGAAGCGACGAGTTGGACGTCCAAGGGTGACATGGAGGAGGTCGTGCGAGGAGGAAATGAGAGCTTGTGGGCTGTCGTGGGACCAGGTTCAAAAGATCTCAGAGAACAGAGGTCACTGGAGGCGTGCTACTGAAGCCCTATGTTCCACTAGGAACCCAAGGGACTAATAATAATAATAATAATAATTCCAAATATGGGAGAACTTACTGAGGAAGAAATTATCTCGCACACCGGTCTCACAAAGCTCACCTTTAGCTAATTGTTTGTGATTACGTATATTGTAAGTAGATGTTACAACTGTCTTAATTCCTGGACCGCATAAGTGCACTTGCTTACAAAGTAGCTTATAATAAAGTATAAGATTCATTCTAAGTCGCCTCTTCCAGAGAAGTTCCAGTCCTAGCATGTTGTATCTGGATATGTAGTCAAGGCAGCAGTCAGCTCCTAGTGTTCTAAATGTAAAGTGGCGTTGTACCCCTTCAAATTTTAGTCTATCGTCTATTCGAAAACTGCTTATGACAAATGAGCAGTATTCCGGAATCGGACGGATGCGTACTTTGTAGAGTAGAGCCCTTGATTCGATACTATAAAAGTTACGAATGATGCATCCTAGGAGTCTGAGTGACTCAGTTTCGCTGTACGCTGCCTGTTCAGAGAAATTCAAGTCACTGGAATATCTGCGCCCCAATTCTGAGACAGAACAAAGTTTTGGTAACTGTTGTCCAGATACTCCAAGTATCAAGTCAAGGTTGCCATAACCAATGCAGATCCATCCGCATTTGCTGATGCTGAACTGCAGAAGGGTATCGGCACACCAAGAAGAGAGCTTTTCTAGTTCACGTCGCATGGCAGTCATAGTGTCACCTACCTCATGGCTATAACAAGAGCAAACGACTTTTAGGTAGTCGGCATGTGGAAAGGCGTCACCTGTAGCAAAGCGGTTACAAACACTGTTAATGCAGACAATAAACAGAACAGGCCCGAGAACGCTACCTTGCGCAACTCCACTTGTGATTTATCTTGAGGTAGACAGAGCTGAATTGATTTTCGTTGTTTGGGTGAGATCACTGAGGAATGATTTTAGCCAGCTTAGCGAAGGGTTGCTAACACCCAACGTGTTCGAATAGTATATCACGCAAAACCATGTCACATGCCTTCGATATATCGAAGTACAGTACAAGGACTACTTTGCGTGCCTCACGACTACTAGTAATGAGGTTGAAGAAGTCGAAATGACACGTGATGTATGACCTGTTCCTCATTAAGGAGTGCTGAGGCTTTGTTATAAAGTCTTCTGCAAGTAGGTATTCAGACATACTGCCTTTTACAACTTTCTCCATAATTTGCGATAGGACTGGGGTTATATTGACAATAAATGTTTCATTCCCGCGTTAAAAAAGATTTTAACATGAAAGAAGCCAGGTTACAGGCTTCATCACGTTGATACATCTCAAAATATCTACAAGACCTCAGCCCTGAGTGGTACTGACTGAATGTCATTAAGCTCAATTAAAAACTGCCGAAGGTCCTGCTAGCTATGGAATGAACAGGGAAATATTACTTTGCAGCGTACATGGAGTGTTAAAGTTTGGGTGATAATAAATATTGTCCTCATTTAACAGGTTTGATATGAGGGATACCAGTTTACAAGCACCGTCAAATTCATAATTTTGAAAGTTTACGAACTGGTATCTGGTATTGAATAATTTACATAGCAAGTCATTAGTGTGCATAATCTTACCAAAATTTTCTGAAATTCATGAGACGGATATGGATTTCCACCTCCCATCTCACAGACAAATTTCATTATCAATATCAAAAGCGTGCAATGTCCAAAGCTGCGTTGTAACCAACCGACGTTGTCAGTCCACTCACATAGTCTGCTGATTAGTAATATAACAGTTTATTACTTAGAATGATCTTCAGCTTTAGCTTTGCCAACCACGAAGGACCCATTTATACAATCTGGAGTATCAATAAGGTATCCACAGTTATATAACCAACGTGTATGGCTATATCAATGCATTTCCAGGTTACCATGTTACGTTTAAAGGAATATAGATTAATTCTGCTAGGGATACCAGTTGTATTGGATGAAAACAGATGTTGAAACAGTCAATAGTCCAAGCGGCAGCATTTATACAAAGGCCTTGGGTATCTTTTGTATGAGCATAGACGGCATAATTCGAGAAGTGTATTTGATGCTTAGTAAGTTTCATATGAAAAGGCCTCTTAGCACAGAGTACTAGAAAATGTGTAGTGTGGAGCCATTGCAGGTAAGTGACGTCCTGAGCCAATACGTTAATTTGTCTCTGATTTAATCATCTGTTCAGAATGTCTCCGCCACTAATACTGTTGGGGATGGTCAGACGGTTCGTCGCAAGAAAAATCATAACCAGTAGGTGAGTTAATCTTGAAGATGGTCCAGAATTTGCGAAGGAGTGGGAGCAGTCCAATAATTGTTGGCGTCAATGAGCAGGTGTTATTCCCATAAAGTAATCACGTTCAGACTGAGTTTGAACATCAAATGTCGACTTGCAGCTGTTTCTGCAAATGGGGAGAGAAAGAAGAGGTACGAGCAGATATGGAAAGAGAGATTACTACGCTATCAAATTTGGAGAAGAGAGAGGTCTCCATTCTTTTTTTAATCACCTGGACTTTATGTGCATTTTCACGTGTATATGCGAAGTCCGCTACATAGTCCTTCCATTACAAGGTTCTTAAGTTTTTTGGGGTGGGGGAAGTGTACCGTAGTGGCTTTGAGAGGTGAACAGTATTCTTCAAGTTCATCATACGGAGAGGGGCCAGTATTCATACACTTGTATGCAGTCGTAAGGCCGTCTGAATTAAAGGAACTGCAGGGCTTTAATAAAACCCATTCTTACATTTGGAGGTCCGAGTACGTTCACAGTGGACGCAATGGCTTGACTATTGTTATGTGCCGATTGCTTCATTACGCTTCGTATTTGTGGATATAATATGAATGGCGAAAAATTTGTAGATATCCGTGAAAGGAAAGAATTCGTTGAGTAGACGTCGAAACTGAAATGCGGACATGCAAGAGCGAATAAAATGTGGAAGCTCATTCCATAACTTGCTGTACTGTAACATAAAGGAGCGTGACCTAAGTTTGAGGCAGTGCTTTTCTACAGGTACAGTGCATTCGCGATTGCGTAGACTATATGAAGACATAGGCTTAAAAGTAATAATAATGATAATATATTTCGTACAACATAAGTTACATGAAAACAAACCAGTTTGCAGGTCTGATCACTTTGGTGATGTGAGCTGACTGTTATGTACGATATAAAGCTATACAATGGACACCTTTCTTTCCGGTACATAAAAGATGCGTCTAGAGTGAGAACGTTAATGCTTTGCAGACAGCAAAGAATGAAACAGATAAACACCAGCATAACTGTTCACCATACTGAGGCAAGCCCAGTTCGAAGGCAGGAAATATTCGGCTATCGTTTGAATCTTCCAATATTCTTGAAGGCTGGGCGGGTGGTGCAGCTGTGACCTTGGGCTTTATGCATTCCTCATAGGACCTAGATGGCATAGTGCACGCTGACAAATTAAACTACTAGGATTCCATATGGATGAAGGACTGGTTCAGTAAACCTGAAAAATGAATAAAAAGAGCGAGCAGCAGACGAAATTCGGAACAGGAGCACAGAAGCACATCAACCATGATACATGTAGGTGAGTTCATTGTACTGACTTCAAAAGTTACTTGAAGAGGTATCAAACCTACTGTTTATAGATAAACTCATAAGGAAGAAGATGAAGGTGCATACAAAAGTAGTGGAAACTAAACTGAAGCCGAAGATATCAATATGGAATAGAGAGAACAGAGGATTTTGGACCAGGCATTCGCTTATGTGTAGAAAATCTGTGTACAAAAGTTCAATGAAGTTATAAACATTTAAATAGAGCTAGTGCTTTTTGCTCTAATGGTAATGGTAGTACAAAAGCCGTGAGTAACGCCATGCAAAGGCGGAAACATAGGTTAAGGTTGAGCTTAAGGCGTCTTAGCCAAAGTGGGTCAATTTTTAGTTTCTTACGCCCTCCCTCAAAATAAAGTTCTTCGTGACAGCCCAGTACATAGCGGGTAAACTTTCCTTGAACATTCTCAATTAGTATCCTATCCAAGGCATACAAATTGCTGAAGATGATTGTGCCATATTCAAGTACTGGGCGGATCATTACCTTGAATAAAAGCAGTCTGGCCTCAGTGGTATCTACGTGTTTAAGCAAAAGGCCAGCTGAGTGCCTACACTTGGAGGCAAGTGACTGGGCATATTCCGTAAACGTTAAGTTCCGAGAATACCTAATACCTAAATCACATACTGAGTTATAAGACTGCAGCACAGAATCGCCAAAGTGTAGACTGACGTTTGGATAAGAGTTATTGAAACGGAGAATTCCATATTTACTAGACTTAAGTGGGAGTTACCATGTTTCACTCCAAGCGAACAAATTCGTCTGATCTTCCTGGATTCTATTGAAACCCTTACTTGGCGATGAGTGAGGAAAGCTGTGCACTATTTTTAAGTCGTCAGCAAGCAGGTAGGGTTTGCCATATTTTATCGCGTTATAAATATCATTTATGTAAAGAAGGAAGAGTAAAGGCCCCAGCACACCACCTTGAATGACACAACTCAAAATAGGCTGTGGGGAGGAATAGGTGTGACTAAACTTTACTATTTGAGCACGCTGCATAAGGAATTAGCTTATCCACGATAATAGAGGGTCACTAATTCCAAATGAGTGAAACTCAAGAATTAACCTATTGTGAGGCACTTTGTAAATGCTTTTTTGAAGCCAAAAAATAGAGCAGTTACGAAAAGACCTCATCTCGTCTGCGGGTGACCTCAAAATAATCCAGTAAGCAAGTACTACATGAACAACCTCTTAAGAAACCATGCTGCATAGGGGAAAGTAGCTGGTGCGCAGCCACGTAATCACTGATTTCTTGCACAACGACCTTCTCCATGATACGAGGGACTACAGATGTAATGTTTATGGGACGATAATTTTGAATTTCTGACGTCGGCCCAGATTTATACGTGGGAGATATGTAAGACAGCTTCCAGTGGTCAGGGTAGCATGCTTCGGTGAGGGATACTGAGAATAGCTTCATGGGGATCAATGATATGTCTTCACCACCCCTCTTAAGGGAAGCAGAGGGGATCCAATCTGGTCCGGCAGTATATGAGTTCTTTAATGAAGCAACTACATAATCTATCTTTCTCTGTGTCTGCACATGCTGATGCGTACATTTTCGGGGATGAAATTCACTTTCGGCTTTCTAATTAGTACTGATACCGCCGGAGCGATATGATCGTGAATTATATTCATGGAACTGTAGACGATGTCACTTAGTTCATGGGTTGAGCTACTGGTGAAATAAGAACCCTAGTCCAAGCATCGCAACATGTATTGTATCCCCTCCCAGATGGCATTTTTATATTGTCTAACAGTGGTTGTTTTTGACCTGGGAGCCAACGTAGTTCTGGGAGGTAGTCGGAAGTCACCAAACACCACTCTGTGATCGCTGCCCGGGAATTCTGGATCGACTTGAAGAGTGAAAGGCGATAATCCATTCGTGAAAACTAGGTTAGGTAAGCTATTATGTCTAGTTGGCTGCATTACATGTTGGCGCTATCCTCCGGAATCCAACACGTTAATAAAATCATCAAACCGCCCAGGAGAAGTAAGTGTCTGCCACTTAATGTCAGGCATATTAAAGTCACCGCATATAAGTTTCATGGAGTAAGGCAGTGTTATTACATGGGTGAACACTTCTGCAAGACTGTCGTCACAATCTACAGCAGAGCAAGGGGGATGGTAGATACACCCTGAGAGGATAGTTATACCACTTGTAAACTTCGCCACAACCCACAGTGAGTCACTGAGCGAATTGAGTTCCGAAGTAAGATAACTTGTCGCAGCAATGTTGGGCCTGACTTAGATGATGCAACCACCACCTGCACCATTATATCTATCCCCCCTAGACAGAGTATAATTGTCGACAGAGACATCACTATCAGGTGTGTCTACAGTACACTCAGCTTCAGTGACAAATATAAGGCAGGGGCTAGACATAGTCGACAGCATGGTGATCTCACTTATTTTGCTGTGTATGGAACAAGCGTTAATCAGACAGAAGGTTAAAGAATTGGATAGCGGCAGTACCTAAACCTGTTTTCGGAGAGCATTTTCTTGCAGGTTAGGTGGAGCTATAGCGGTGGGGAACATGGGGTAGAATTTAACTTCGGGGACATTATAGGGGAATAAGATACTACTGGGCTACTACCAATGTCATCCTTCATTGTGTTAGGTGTTGATCAATTGTATATGAGCCGGGAGGATGACAGGTTGGCGTAACATCTTCCCTACCACTGCAGCGGTTGTGAGTTAGGTTTGAGAGTAGCTGATTCGATAGCGTCATCATCTGAACAGCAAAAGGCCCTAATAATTTTTGAAGTCCGCGAAAATGTGGGTTTTCAGAATGAACCCTGTGCATGGGTGTCTGAGGAAATGAGCCAGGTAAATCTGTGGTTTCACTTCTGTATGGGAAGGGGTGGGGTGCAATATGTTGGGGAGCCAGTATCACAGACTGCATCTGAACAACAGGTCTACAACTAGGAGGTGATATCGTTGTACTGGTGCGAGTATATATTGGATTTGAATGTTGTGTAGATGGGTGTGAGGAGAAAAACCTATCGTATCTCTTGTAGCCCTGGTCTTCATGACTATGGGGGCATTCGTGTTCTGAACATTCTTACGCATGTTCCCTTTCCTTTTACCACCTTGGTGCATGAATCCTACCTTTCTGTTGGTTAGTGAGGGTGCCATAGTACTTGGTGTCATATCGGTGGACGTCGTGAATGTGTCTGCGCAAGGAAACGGGGTCACTCTTCGAATGGCGTTATAACCATTAGGTTTAACAGTCTGAATATAATTACTTCGGGGCTGACTAAAACGTTTCTGTGCCACTGGCTTTGGCGGTATACTCGAACTAGGACTTTTAGGTTTAGATTTTCGAAACATGGCACTTTGTGACTGTGCATTGTCAATACACCCAGAGGTCAGCATGTTATTTGAGGGTGGTAAGGGCTTAAAAGCGCAACTGCACCTGGGGAATGAAGGTTTCACAGACAAACTCAGGGGAATCAGGTGCATATCTGACGTATCATTACTGTTGCCATCCATATCGACATCATCTGAGAATAAATCTACATAACTGGTGGAGATTTGACCTTCAGTTTCGGTGTTTACCACCATGTTGGATGGTGAAACAGTAGCAACTGATGTGCTTGCAACAATATGCTCCATCAGCCTTTTTGATCCACACTTACAATGTCATCTGGTGTGAGGAGCTGACTCCCAGGCGCCAGTAAGCTTCCGGTGGCCACTGGTTTCGATGAAGTTACCAGAGGAACATTATAAGGTTTCGAAACACGTGTCCGTCTTTGACATGGGGTAAGATCTGGTTGCTGTAGACTACCTCGTTATGAAGCAAGTATTGTATATCCCATGTTGTATGAAGGCGCTTCTTCAGAAGTGATGTTAGACTGTGTGCCTTGGGACTAGTTCTAGGGGCTCGTAACTCATCATTCCAGGCTGTTTGTGCACGTAAGCCTTTGAATGATTCTGGGGCATCGTGGATCGCGTGCAGTGAGGAGAGATCCTTGGTGGAGTGGTACATATTCGACAGTCGCCTGAGCTTTCTGTGGTATACGGGTGGAATGTATTCTGGGTGGTGATATAGTTTTGCTGTTTTCACAGGAGCAGCAGTATCCAGACACAACTTAACATTCCTGTAAAAAAGGGATACCGTGCTTGTCAGTGAGTCAGTGGTAAAATTTTCGTCCCGTGGGGATAACCTAAGAAACTCTTTGGGCAGTTTCCAGTCCGTACCTTTATAGATGCGATATTCAGTAACTCGTAAAGCCTGCCTACCACCCGCATTTATTGTTCGAATAGGCAGGCAGCGGGTTGAAAGTGGAAAGGATATTCTGAAGAAGTGTTATCCCAGCCGGGATGTTTTAGGCTCCTGTAAGTTGGCTGGACTTGTATGTTTGTATTAATGTATCCTGTCCATGCTAAACAAGTATTGGTGGAAAGTACGGTTACGAAAACGCCTATCCTAACTACGTGGTTTTCCTGTCCTGCAAATGTATGACAGACATCCGTGCAATGTAGTAGCCCTGTACAAACTATATAAATTCAGTTATTCAGTGTTGGAAGAAAACTTGGTGCAGATGAGGTGAATTTGTCGGAGAAGTTAATATAAGACCTTCGGAGAACCATAAGAAAAATGTTCCAATTAGTCCACATTTCCTGAAGAACTTACTTGATTCTCTATAACTGCCTCAACTTTGTCCGCATCATACCGAAAATATGCGCACTTCATCACACTAATCCACAAATTTCGTGATCTTAGGTCCACTAACCCTGGATTTCCGTTAATCTTAGCTCCTTTTAACGGCTAACTTCTCAGACATGGAAAGACACCGAGATTTATCACGCGGTCTCAGCGATTCCCAAAGCGTCAACCCCAATCACACGAAGTCTCATAAGTCCACCATGAATATTACTACAGTGTGTTGAACAATAATTAGCCAGGCACAATGGTGGTATTGACGGTGAGAATAAAAGTACCGTCAAGAATAATTAGTAAAGAAAGTAACTGCCCAAACCACTGTCAAGAACTTCCTACTTTCCTTCCATCTGTGTACGCAATCTCGTAGGTCGTGTAAGTGGCCTTGAGTGAGTAAATCTTATTCACAGTGCACTGCATTCTCCAATACTGCACAATCCTTCGCGAGAAGTACAGAAGTAGGTCATTAAAGTTATGTCTTACTATCCATTAAGGTGAGCATTTCATGAAGGATCAAGACGACGGCCCCGCATGTTCAAAAGCAATCTTCGGTACTGACACCAACCCAAGCCTACGCTTAGCGCTATGCCTCACACTATGTGATATATCTTCGGATTTCACCAAACCAAGCTGAATGGCCACTACCGCATAATTCCTTCTTCATTCCGACAGATAACCCAGGTGACGTCAGGGCAAATGAGATGAGGGGGCGTACACAGCCAGCTGGTGAAATGTCTCGGGGATTTCGCTTACTCAAAAGTCAGCGGACGGAGAATGTAACACACAGATATCCAACCGCTTCAGCAGTGGAAGAAGAATGACACAAAAGTCGTCTACACACAGTTCACAACTCATTTGATCACCCAATCAACCCCCATAACCGTGTACGTAAATCTAACTATTCGGTTCAATGTCCAATTCTAAGGGAGGGGGTGGAGCGTTCGGTTGCCAGGTTAGCTGCGTGGTTTCGTCTTTATTAGTCGCCCAGAATGTTTTCATAAGGGACCGTCACATCTTTCTAACTTACGGGCAGTCGTAATGTAGCGTTTCGTCCCCAAATGTGGCAGGTTTATCAAGTCGGCATAATAGTGGCTGCAAATAACTATAAAATATGATCCGAAAGCCCAAGTAGTCGTACAAAGTCCTTGCAGTTAAAATCCCGCGGAAGAAAGAAAATCGTACTCCAGATATGAAAAGAATATTTTAACACATGTGCAGTAAGCAACAACTTTAGAAGCGTCAGAAACGCAGGCCACACTTTCCGCATTTCAAGTCATCAGGCTGCAATTAGGGGAATTCAGGACCTAAAAGGAAAAAAGGAGACGAGACTAGACATATGACCCGTAGCAATGCAGAAAGGCTTGAAGGTTGACAAAGCTACCACTTGCTCCCCATGCTTTTTTATATTCCGTGGCTGATTACGTCGTGCGGTTATAGTGCCGCTGCATCATATGATTCAGGCATTTGCGTTTTCGTGCATACGAGGAAAGTGATCTGCATCTCAGTGCCTTATTCATGTTATCAACTGACATGGAGGTTAGACTCACAAATCACCCACTGCTACTATGCAGTAAACGGTCAGCTGAAAGTGGGAGGTACTGAAAAAGGGAAAAACAAACTCGTAAACCCTCTTCACTGCTTATGTAACAGTATCATATATCTGCATGACAGTCACCGCGAGTTGTATGATGTGCAAGCGCACTTAATTTTTGCGTAACTCATGTGACACATCTTGCCACTTTCCGACACGAATTCTTCGTGTCGAAAATGGTTGACCTTCTGCAATCGAAATCTTCGTGCAAATGTCCCCCGGCATACGCTGTCAGCTTACCTGCACGCCCGATATTTTGCTTTGCGCAAAATCCATTATAAACGTCCCGGTTTTCGATGCATCGCTCACTAGTCATCTAGATGAATTCAAAGTCCAAATGAGATCATCCACTGACTCTAGCTTTGTGCATGCAAAAAACATTGGGTGACCCTTTCCAAAGCTATCATCTGAGACAAAATGGTGCAAAGAAAGCTTAAATCGGCATAAAGCCGGCCAATTCCGTTTATCCGACGTTACTGGTATTGTGGATTGCACGCAAGCATCCAACTTTACGAACCTCCGGTATAGCTCCACTTGCCAATCGGAAGAAAAGCAAACCTTTGAAAATTTTCTTAGCTGCATGCAGGTAATGAAACTTCAGTTGACCGCTAGCCACAAGCACACGGTACGCTATGTTCTCCGTTACAACACCTGTGATAACCGCTAACCTTTAGGGACAGCCACGTTCACTCATAACCATAATGAAGAAATAAAGGGACCATGCTGCCTTACCCTTCCAGCCGTAATCGTACCCCTGGGACTCCTGTTTGTATCCAAATATACATTTAAATGCTACAAATTTGGAATAAGATTCCGAGACTGCCCTGTCTAGTTTCAACGTTGTGACAACGTAATGCGCGTTTCCATCCCGCAAGTAACTGCCTCATACTGCATCGCACACCACCAGTAACTCTTCCAAAGCTTCTTTAACCTCATTCTACGCAGTGAATCTCTTAGATTTCGCTGCATAAAAACGTTCGGAAATATCTACAGATACCTGCTTTGCAGCTTCCCCCAATGACGTATCAGCACCAGACTTCGATGACCCGACATGTATTAATGAGATAATTCCAAGACACAGACATAACATATTATGGGGTTCGCCATCATTTCTATCTGCATCATATTACCAGCGTAAAATAGCAAAAATTAACTTGTTGATTACAGCATTAACTGTTATCTGTATAACATTTAATAATCTGCTTCAAGCATAAAGGGGTGGTTTAGAACAGTTAAAAAACTCTTCAACAACCTTCTCACCCAAAAGCAGTCATGAGAAGAGCAATAAACAAACACTATGATGTAAAACAGTCAGCCAGTCATTCTACTCATGTAAAAAATGGGATAAATTCCGAATAAACTGGATAGCCTGATACACCAACAATATCTCTCAACTCATGATAGAAGAGGCAGCGAAAACATCTTTCAAAACCCCAGCTTTCTTGGGCAAGAACCAACCAATCAGCACGCTGCAGAAGCCCTAGATGGTCACGAAACCAATGTGGCTGACCAGTTTGGCAAGATATACCTCACAGTTAGGCCACCTTTGGAAGTCATTCAAACGCGCTCCAAATTATCGTAATCAGGCGGGCTAAATCTTCAATAGCAGTTTGATAGGCTGTTATATCAACCCCGTTGATTTTGTCTGGAGCCGTTTGTCTGAGAGTTTATCATCAAAGTCTAAAAACTTAAGTCGTCTGTTTTTAGAAATCCTTTCATCACAACAACTTATGAAGAATGGTACACCGCAATGCATAAAAAGGCAGGCGTGCCTTCTGTTACTGACATCAAAGATTTTGTCCACCAAGTATTACCAATTCCAAGGATTATTGCTGCCTTTTACCTGATTGTTCTCATTTTTGAACACTTAGGTCGTGAGTGATGCAGCCACAAATTTCAACCCTTTCTTTTGAATCAAAAGCGTAAATTGAAAGTCACAAATATCGATAACCTAGTACTGCTTTTTCTCGTGAAAGCTTATAGTTTGTTTTCGTGCAGCAAATTACCACTAACCTAGACAAGGGTCGCAGTAAGGCGGTCAGTCCATCTGCACATGGTGAGTTGTCATTTTCCGACATCTTTTCGGATACATTGAGACTGAATGTGTTACTGACGACAATGTTTTGAATCCAATCACAAAAATATAACCAATTTTGTCATTCAAAACTACTAATTCGTGTGCGTGTGGATGAAAAAGACTGGACACGTCCAACAGTTTGTCATACAATTGAAGAGTTGCGCATTTTCTCAACGACCTCTTTTTTGACCTTAGATTATTTCATTTTAATGTCAGGCCAAATCATGTTAATTTTCTTTAATTGACAAAACCCGAAGAAATCGTCCTACCCGTGCAGACCAAAAAGGATGAAATAAGGCGTATGTAAAGGAAACAAAGTGAAAATCGTGGGGAAATGAAACTGTTTTCCCCTTTATACGCATATTCCCTTCAGCTGTCTCATTTTCTCCTTTTTTTAGTTTTCTTCCTCAATCGACCTACATATCTACTTTAGCCCTCAAAGTCGCTTTCCCCCACCCTATTCAGACTTTTTTATACAACTTCCCCATCACTACCTACCTTTCCCCTATATTCCCTATTTTGCCCCTTCATTTCTCGAATATTATCAAATTGGGTACTCTAAGTTTTCGGTATGTTAGGATTTTCACTTGATAATTGTTGCATGAAATTACGAAAATCAGGAAGAAAGAACTCGCACCTACAGTGAAACACTGAAGCGTCCACACTTGTACTATACCATTAGCCTAACTCCAGCTGTCTGAAGTCTGACATCTTATTGCAGATTGGCAAGCTGTCCTTATTCAGTTACAAAACAGCAAAAGCCACATGGTAGGTCTCCTTTTCAGCAACGATCGTATAGTAATTGAACTGCTAACTCCATCTGTTAACATAATGATTGCCTTTCGAAGGTATTACTTTGTTGCTCGCATCTTGGTTCTAAAGTACTTTGCTAATAGTCAGTAAGCGTAAGTTAATGGCCAAGCCCATTTTACACACTAGGCAGTGGAACAAGTCTTTGGTGTGTTACTGCCTATGACACTGGTTGCTCGAACTTCTTTAGGTGACGTGTGAACTTGTAAATCACTATGAAAATCAACTTTCAATAAAACGTGGCTGTACAAAGCAAAGATGCCACTTGCAATGAGTAATTATCTTAAGTATCAAATGGGTATTGCGTTTTCAGAGTACATCTGAGTTTTCCAACATATCTAGATAATTTTGGATGTGAAACGTTGTTCTGTTGACAAATCTAAATAACTGAGGACTGACTTTGCCATAGTGTCAGACTTTTATTCATTTCACTGATTAGAACAGTTAGTATTTATAAACCGCCTGCGAGCAGAGTAATGCTACAGTTTGGCAATCTCGGGCTGGTAGAATAAATAGCAATAAAGTTAGTCCTTAAATGAAATAAACTAAGGAATCGTGAAAAGTAAGAATGCATCACGAACGCTACTGTTGCACATCAAAGCTAATTACTATTTCATTCTGCTCCTACAACTTTGTATCAAGAACTCAAATAACATAAGTTTGTGTTAATCTATTTCCCTGCCTGCCATTAGCCTTGGGAGACGTAAGGAAATCTGAATTATTCCTGTGGTTTGAATGTTTCATGTTGAAACCTCTGTAATCCTTCACGTTTCCATGCCTTAACGATCCAAGTAAGTGTTTCATGGTACGAGTAGGTTATATCTCGTCTGACTACCCATGGATTTGCTTCTAACATCTGGATGCATCCACACTGTCTAACTTGACTGTTTCAATACCCACTTTTTTGCGCTGAGCAATACTATTTTACAGCAACGTAGAGCCAACAGATGACTTTGTTGAGAATATACTTGGCTGCTTCATGTAAATTAGCGAATACTAGGTGGGTTTTTAAGCCTTGGAAACATATTCCGCTCTTCTGATGAGTTCTGAATTCCTACTCTTCGGAGGCTAACCACTATTATTTCACTATCGCTATTGAAAAAACCTTCCATCAGATAACTTTTCAGTTATCACTTATTTCTGATGGAAAATCGGTATACTATGCTCATCAGAAATAGAGACAAACGGTATAAATATAGAACCTGTTGTTACTACTTAGTAGTCCAAGTTGCTACACCTCATATCAGGACATCAAAAGGGAATAAATTCAGATGAAAGATTAAAAAAAATAAGGAGAAGGCAGTCAAAAGTGGTAGGGAGTTGTAAAAAGGGAACAAAGATTGACGAAAGAATACGGAGATTCAGTTTCCCGACTAAGATAAAGATACATACGCACCATTGAGACCGATTTTGCGCCATGTCACCTTGAGTCTTCAACCACTGGTTTCTGTCGTCTAGTGGACCATGACTGAGAAATCATTTCCCTAGAGGGCTGAGACCAACAGTCAAAGACTTCATGACTATCCAACTTCTTCCTGCCTTAACCCATTCCAGCTAGCATTGTGTAGCGGGGGTAAGGAGGTGGTGAGTAAGCATGCGTAACACATCTCAACCATCCGAGTCGGTTAAGGTTCACAGCCTCACCAACTGACTCTCTCCTCCATTATACTCTACACCTGACTTCTACGTTACTGACTCAGTGCTCCCACAACGCAACGCCTATGCTTCGAAGGCAACAGTGGTCGAACACCTAAAGCCTTCTCGTGTCTACATTTAATGGGGATGTTTCGCAGTCATATAATGGGACAGAGCAAACTGCAGCCCCAAGTAGGCAATCAGATATTATAGTGAAGTAATAAATGGAGATCAATCCAACCAAGTCTTTTATTTCCGTGCAGGGATTTGGTCTATCGGGGCTGATCCGACTTCCCAGAGAGGTATGACACTTTGTTATCCACTTAAGTTCCTTTCTTTTTTTACAGCTTTTTTGGGCTCTTGAGTATACCACTTTTATTCCTTTGTTCTGACTGGTACTACCTTCGGTATTGATGTGCTGATTGGGAATGTGGCTGCTTGTATTGTTAGGATTAGTACCAGTTGCTGTGTTGAAAGCGTTATCTTGGTCCACTAAAATAGCCACACAATATAGTACAACGTTTTAAAGATGTAAAATTGAGGGGAATAGGAAATCATGGGATCACCATAAACACTTTCATTCCTTTTAAATTCTCAGTAATAGGGAACAAATAGCTATTCGGGTTCAAATCTGTTGACCTTTACGGTCCACAATTTAGTTTTCCCTTATTAGATTTCCATGGTACTGATTTAAAAACTTCACGTCTACTTAATGACTCATCTGTTTTTATTCGATCTTTCATAACGAGGTTCAGATAGTGAGTATATCACTATCATTCAAGCATCAGATGTAGCCAGCAACTTCATCCTAAAGGTTAATGAGTTATAGTATTAACTGTGTGAGAAAGTTTCGGTCGCATTACTGTGGTCCATGAATTGATAGCAGTCGATGGTTAGTGACTCTTGATGATATAGCTGATCATTCACGATATTTTATATGGATATACTTTAAAGTCAAACGTTTCTACTTACCTCCACTCATTTATTCTCTACCTTTGTCTTTCCAGTATCCTCTTCTTTATATTCCCTATTTGTTTGTGTGGTGTTTTTAACTGCGATGATTTGAACCAATATTTTTGTGTCCAAGGTTCTACATTGATTTGTATATCTATTAACCACATACATTGCACGGCACTTGAAAAGTATCGGCGACAGAAATGTCAGTCCCCATCCACTTTCTTCGCCTCAATGTTAATTTCTTCAAATCACAACTGCGTAAACATACCACTGCATTGCCTAATTGTTATTTTATGGGTAAGCAGTCATCTGACTGAGACAATTAATAACCAAATAATGACCCATTTTGCCGCAGTTCACATCACTATATCAAGATTAAAGCGAGAAATGGTGGGGAGCACGTAGTGAAGTCACGGAAAGGAAGACGGGATGAAAACTATAGTTAAATGTGATATGTCAATTAAGATGATGATAATATTCGGACCCATTTGCACCAATGATATCGATTCTAAGCTTGCTGCAAAATGTAAGTTACATATACCTATACCGCTGTAGACTTGAAGACCGGGAACAGCTTCCCGTTGCCTCCTGATGTTCACTAGTTTTGTAGCTGGTATCGTAACGGAGAAAGAGAAAACAAATTGGTTGACAGATATGCGTCACTGATTAGCATTCGTATCAGCATAACTCGAAATACTTTCCATGCAGTGTAGACACAAGGCTCATAATCACTCGATTGTAGATTAATTCTGCCTATTAGTTTCGTTCTGGCACCGAAGAAGCGTGGTCTTACACGAGAGTATGCGTTCATCACAACCGTCTATACATCTATCCCGATTTGGACTTGATATGTTATCTACTTGGTATTCGGATAGTTTAGATTTTATTTCTTCAAGTTGAATTTGCTATTTTATCCCTGGATGTTTTTTTCAATTATGCTTCTTTGTGTACCACCCAAGGAAACTATTGTTTACTGATGACATTGTTCATAATCATATCACGATAATCACACGACTTTCTAGCATCGTTTTCATAGTTCTGTCATTCTTCGATTTCACCGGTGGTACAACTTTACATGTATCCAAAATCGGTATGATATCATTTCTATTATATGCATCGGGTGGCGATTAGATAAACAAGGCTTCAGTCATCAGTCTTTCTCTCCATCCTATACCATTCTCTTGTGCGTGTGAGATGGCATACATAGCTATGACTGGAATCTTTTCCACATTTCTTATTTTACTGAGGTCTACCATTCTGTCTAGCTAAATTTCTACGTACAGGTAGTTTAACCTATGTATTTGACCTCATAGTCACTATTAACATTATTTGTATCTGGAGTCGTATTATTTTGAGTATTTTTCTTGCTACTCCCTATGTGTTTCTAGATGAACTCACGGATTTGGTTGGGTGGTAATACATCCGTCATGTGTTTTATTTGTTAGCACAGCTTTTCAGCCTTATTAGTCTTTCTTCATGCCCTGTTATTAAGGCATTTGATCAAGTCTGCTTTAAGTGATATTAGATACGACAAACTAAAGTCTAAGTATTGATTAGTGTGACGTTTTGTGGACACTAGTATAGAAACTTTCGTCTTGATTTCGTTTGATTACGTAATTCAACCTAGTTCTCTTTCGTCACGTCCTAGTTCATTTGTCAATTGGGATGCATCAATTATTGCGTTTATGTGTCAAAATATTTTGATTTCAACACCGTAAATCTGCATCTATATATGTGCACTGGAATTAAAGTGACATTTAAACCCACAAATTAATTTAGAGAAAAACTACTGCCAAAGTATTCTATCGAATGTATTAAAAACAGAACAATTTAGTCTATCAAATTCCATGTGATGACTATGAGGTCAAACTAGTCGACTGGGGTTAGTTAGGGTAACAGAACATAAAAAAATAAGCTAGACAGAATGGCAGACCTCAGCAAAATAAGAAATGTGGAAAAGATTCCAGCCATAGCTATGTATGCTACCTCACACGCACAATAGAATGGTACAGGATAGCAAACTTAAAAAATGAGTTGCTTAGGTGGAGAGAAAGACTGATGACTGAAGCCTTATTTATCTAATCGCCAACTGATGCATATAATAGAAATGATACTATACCTATTCCAGAAGTGTTGAAAATTCCACGGTCCCCCGACTAACAATAGAAAGTGAAATGTTTGAGTGCATTGAACACTTCACCCACTTGGAAAGTCAGATCACCACTGGCCTGGTGGCTCAGTGGCCAATGAAATCTCTTCACAGATACAATAGGCTCGGTTGGCTTTCGCAAACTTACACCATCTATAGAACCGCCGAGATATCCACTTATTTGTAAATGGTCGAGTGTATTGTGATGTAGTCCGCTCAGTTCTACTGTTTGGCTATGAAAGATGGCCATCGAAGGTGGAAGACATGAGAAGGCTTCAGGTGTTTGAACACTGTTGCCCTCCTAGCATAAGCCGTGTTTCGTGGTGTCCTCACGTGAATAACTCAGAAGTCAGATGTAGAGTTTTAGGGAGGTGAGGTGAGGTGAGTCAGTTGGTAGGGTTGTGAACCTTCATCAACCGAGATAGTTGGGGTATGTGTTAAGTATGCTTAGCCACCGTCTACCTCGTCGCACAATGCTGGCCAAAGTTAGTTTAGATGGGAAAAGGCTTGGGGCATCAGTGCATGAAGTCCTTGACCTTTCGTTTAAGCCATACAGAGTGATGCGCACAAGCCGATTGGGATCCACGGGACAAGAGAAACCAATGGTTAGACACTCTAGGTGATATGGGTCAGAACCGATGTCAGTGACACAAATGCATACATGTATTATCCTCACATTAATCGCTATACTTAATCTCGCCATCTTCTCATTCTTTTTTCTTCTGTTTGACTAGTTTCTACTTCCACTTCCTTTTGCCCAACTTTCTTTCCTTCTTCGCCTTCCATTTTGTTGCTTTGTTACTTGATGTTTTCATATGAGATGTGGCAAGTTGGACTGTTACGCAGTAATGTCTGGTCCAATGTTGATCTTGATGATGATGATGATACTATCATTTAGAGAATAAAAAAACAATAGAACTATAAAAACTATTCTAGAAAGTTGCGTGATTACCATGATATGATTATGAACAATGAATTCTGATCAAAATATCATCACTAAGTGTGATGTATATAATGGGAACTACAGTTAAATTATATTTTACCATAGTGCTAAAATTCTATTCTCATTTTAATGCATTTTTTTTTGTCTTCAGGCAGTCCATTCAAAAACTGATACCGAGAGCCTTCGATCAGTTTTTAATAAGGTTCGCATAATGTTTTTCTTTTTATTGATTTATTCTGTCTACTTACTTGGTCATTCATGTCATATTGTCTTAGAATGAGTCCATACCTTCTTGTTCATGTTTTTAATGCATACTTTTGTCCATTTTGTTTATGAATAATGACATATTTAGGGGTTTGTGCGGATTTAGAGATATCATCGATTGACATCAGTTGGAGGAACATTAAAAACCTGGGAGCACTGGATAACTGTTTCATCCTAGTATGGGACCGTGAGGACAAATACTCAACGATGACACTGAGTGATAGTCATAATATGTCGTGCACTGACAGAAGTTGGAAATATAGACCACTGGCTCAATGGTAACGTGCTAGTCAGGGAACCTGAAGGTCGCGGGTTCGATTCCTGGCGGAGTAGTGGGTGCTCACTGCTGAGAAGTCCCATAATAGAACGAAACAGTTGTCCGGCGCTCCGGTGTTTCCGGTGTTCCTCCAACTGATGTCAGTCCGTGATGAAAACTAACTTTTTACATATGGCATTTTATCCTGATGGCTTTATTAACAAATGATCAAACCATATTTTATATATTTGTACGATCAAAAACAATAATAGTAAGATTATTAAGCTTAAGTCGAATTGATACTGGGTGATGATTGGAGATGAAATGAAAATTTGGACCGCAACGGGATTTGAACCAGCGGCTATCGGGTTACCGGTTTAGTTCTCTGCCAACTGAGCTACGACGTCGACTTTCGAGTATATTTTTAATTTACTTCAACTATCAAGGGTTTTGCCCGATAACCATGTGAATTCGTGACGCGTTACTACCGCTTAATCGTATTCACACTGGCTCCCCCGTCAGTCTGGACTTTTCATCTCAATCCAAATCTAACTGAATTAGAGAGGCGGAGCATCATATTGATTATTACTTTGACTATCTGAGATAGCTGTGGTTTAGCAGACCTATATGAATACAAGTCTGCCAAACCATGGCTATCTGAGATAGTCAAAATAAATTCGAAGTGTCAAGAAAAGAACTTATAATTTATTAAAAGAAGTATTCCAAGGAAAAGACTTAGAACATCAGCTTTAGACTATTTGGCAGCTCGCACTAACAAAGAGAATCAATGAAATGCCATTGAAAGCTTTTACTAACACACTATCAGCTTTGGATAACACATTTCCATAGCCAACTAATTACCTTAGAATACTATGTCCCACTGACTAGTCTGAATGTTCTTCAACCAGATAACAAATAGTGATAATGATAACAAAGTCGAATTTATAAATAGAGCTTGGACTTATTAGTGTAACGAGTTAACTTTCAACCGATGTATCACAGATTTTAGCCCCGTCCCGTCTACTGAGGTTTGGGCAATCAGATCGTGTCATCAGCCCTCATACAATAGATGTATAGTTCATTGCCTATTACACACATTTACACAAAACCTTGTTGGTGAATTTTGATTCTCATTTCTTTCACTATTTGTTTCTCTGTTTTGTATTGATGCTTTTTATGATATTGTTTTTACAGTACTCAGATTTCGTCTTGTGTTTATTGATATTTCCATTTATCCTGCAGTATGCCAGTATCAATGCCAATGGACAATTATATATGACACCAAAAGATTTTGTCATCAGATATTTACGTTTATTCAATGAAGAGAATTATAATGATTTATCAGTTAACTGTATTGCCAGTGCTGCGGATATAACGAAAGATGGGTAACTAAGGTTATGATAATTATTTTTCTTCTTATCGATATACGCATTTCAATCTATCTTTTCTTTAAGTAAAATGAAATACAACTATATATCAGTTAGTATTTACATCGAGTGTAATACACGTTAGGAATTTAGTCCTAAATAGGAAGAAATGACTCACTAAGCCACCCTGTGCCCATCCGTACAGCAGGCAATGATCCATACTTATTGTGTGGAGCCTCGTAATACTATCTGGTTGGCTAGACTTCGATAGGTGGGGCTGGACTCGAACTCACGACCACCGGTTGATGGACCACTAAGCTACAAGTCCAGAGATAAATCCTATCTGGAGGTTGGTAGAGATTTATTAATTGATTTAGGTTGGTATTCATCATGGACTGACATCAGTTGGAGGAACATTGAAACTCGAGAGCGCTAGAGAGCTGTTTCGTCCTAGCATAGGATATCTCAGCAATGCGCACCCATGACCCCACCGGGGATCGAACCCGCGACCTTCAGGTCCCGTGACCAATACGTTACCATTGAGCCACTGGGTCGTAGTGCGGTGGCCTATATTTCCTACTTTTGTCATTTCCCGACATAGCGCAACCTACATCCAACTGATGTCAGTTCATGATGAATTTCAACCTAAATCAATCAATAAACCTCCAGACAGAATTAATCTAGCGCTTATTAGTGACTAGCTTCGAGAGATGATTCACGATGTTTCAATGAGAAGTGACTAGTGGAGTCAACCAAATCCAACATGAAGACAGTTACTCAATGACGACATTGGATGTAGATCTAGCTGTATCGTGAACCGGCAGAAGTAGGAAATGTTGACCATTAGATTCTGTGCCAGTGGCTGAATGGTAACGTACTGTCCACGGAACCCGAAAGTCCTGGTTTTGACCCCTAGGAGTGTGGGGTCATGGGTGCACACTACTGAGGAGTCCCAAGGTAATATGAAACAGCTGTCCAGTGCTCCCAGATTTCCAATGTTCCTCTAACTCATGTCAGTCTATGATGAAATTCCACAGATAAATGTTAGTGGAGTTCTGATAGCCTAGATACTTCGAATCTATGCGTCACCTTTAATATAAGACATCTTGTAATGTTGAATGTATAAAATATGGAAATATATCGATGACTTCATCGTAAAACTATAAAAAATTGGTTATTTTGTTACTAACTTATTTACCGTGATAAAGTTGAAACTAATTTTTAAGGTATTTATCAAGGTAATAATCAGACCAGCATACGTATTCATTCTCTCTAACTAACATTAAGATTATATAGTTGTAATAAATGTTTAGAAGAGATTTGTGCATGTCGCATATCTTTACTTTCTTTTCCTTCTTAAATTATGGCTCACTGGTGTAAGCAACTGACCCCACAACTAACACGTCACGGGTTCGAACGCCGCTCTGCCTACCGAAGTATAGGCAGCCAATTTAGTATCGCACAATCAATGTGTAACTCATTACCTACTGTATGAATATGCATAAGGTTGTTGAGTATTCTTTTTCCCTCTTAAACTTGTAAAATTTCATTTTATCATGACTTTTTTGAAAATCTGCTTGACATCTATTCCCTACTTAATCATGCATAATTGTGATACTCTACCTTTATGTGCACTTCGCGGTAATTTTTATATACTACGAACTATGTTCTTGTGATATGATCACTGAATACACCAAATGGTCTTATGTCTCCAGCTATCCTCGATACAAGGTCAACTGATTTATTAATTACTAGATGGGAATCAGCAACAGACCAAAACTGCATACCGTGTAGTATAGCGTTTCTCATCCCACTCAGGAGACAGTCAACAGAATGATCTAAAATAGTCTAATTGTTAGCAAATCACTTTGTCAACTGACAATCCACTTGAGTAAATTTACTGATGGAAAAAGTGAAATCATAATCATGAATTGTTTACAAGTATTTGTAATTCTCTGTTGTTCTACTGGGTCAAATTGTTCGCCCTCTTTTGGCGAATGGGCTCCTACGTGGATGCCTCGATATTGCTTGAATATTTATTATGGTAATTTACTTAGTTGTAGCTAGCAGGGGAACCCAGAACTCATATTTTGTCCTATTTGGGACTCGTCGACTGGATGTACCTGAGACTCGAACACCGTACTCATCGCCTTAAACGCTAAATCGTTGTCAGTGGGGCTACTGAGGTACGATAGCCAACTTTTGTATAACAAGTATTGGTTTAACTGTTCGTGGCTTAGTAGACAACGCTTTGGCGTTTGAAGCGATGGGTACGATGTTAGAGTCTCAGGCACATCCAGTCGACGAGTCCCAAATAGGACAGAACGCGCGTCCTGGATTCCTCTACTAGTCACTACCAAGTAAATTACCATAATAAGTTGTCTATTGATACTTGTAATCTCCTGTAGCTATACAGAACCGAATTCCTCTATCTCTGTTCCCAGATACGCTCCTATGTAGATGCCTCGATACTACCTGGATATTAACTATATTGTAGTCTTTTTGATGGTTAACAGTGGAGTCCAGGACGTGCATTTCGTCCCATTTGGGACTTGTCACGTGGATGCACCTGCGTCCCAGTAAGAACACCATCACTCACTGTGGTGCAAGTATACCTAGCTGACGAGTTTCAAATAGGATGAAACGTGCGTCCTGGACTCCACTGCTAGCCATCAACTAGACTACAAAAAAAGGAAACGACAAAATCATGCCGTATGTCATTCATTAAGTTTTCTGGGAAACAAGGACATTTCTCAGCATGAATATGCTTAGATAAATTCTGCACTTATCCAGGAGACTTCACCCAGTCAAATATATGTATGTAGATGGAATACTTTAAACTTTGGGAACAGATTACAACCGAGAGGTGGGGAAATGTGGATGAATCGGAAGTGTAAACACTAATTTCAGAAAGTTGAATTTGGGGGTTTGTGGGAATTCAGTGATTTTCCAAGTTGTTATTTATCATGAACTGACATCAGTTGGAGGAACATTAGAAACCTGAGAGCACTGGACAGCTGTTTCGCTGTAGTGTGAGACTCCTCAGCAGCGCTCACCCATAAACCTCGCCAGGGACCGAACCCAGGATCTTCAGGTTCCGTGGCCAGCACGTTACCATCAGGACGGAACAGCTGTCCAGTTCTCCTAAGTTTCCAATGTTCCTCCAACTCATGTTAATCCATGATGAATACTAACTTGAAATATTTCAGAAAGGATGGAAATAAGGGAGCAAAGATTAAGAGATATCTTTATTTATGCTGGGAGATGATTAAAGGTGAAATAGAAAATCTAGGCCATAGTAGGATCCCAACCTCCAACTATCTCAGATAGTCGAACTAGTATCTTTATTGAATAATACTGACTGATTCATGAGTGCTTGTAACAAGGAGAACTGTGGCTCAGTGATTCATGGATTGAAACAGCGCTCCACCTACCGAGGCATGGGAAGCCAGGTGGTATCATTACCCGTCACACACTAGGTATGTGGCTCATTGCATACTACACGAATGTTCATAAGGTGACAACGAATTTCTACTTTATTTTCCAACTCATCAAACTGTTGATATAAACTTGGATCGGCTTGTTCCCTATAAAACATGTGTCTGTCTCCTGATCCTATATATATATATTACGAATCCTTCGAAGACATTTCAGTTGCATTTCATCTATGTGTATAGTAGTTGGTAGTCATTAGATGGTGGCATAAGTGATAAAAAAACTGGATGGATATAGTCTGCATAACTACTGTTGTTGCATATCCTTCCTTGTAGACTGATTTCATTTGAAGAATTTCTTGCCTTTGAAGCACTTCTCTGTACATGTGATTCTTTGTATTCATGGGCATTTGAACTTTTTAATCAAGATGGTCGGGGGAACATATCATTTGGTAAGTGAACTATATGTTTCTGCTTAAAACAACTGTTTGTATATAGTTTTTGTCTACTTTCTGTTTATCAGTATGTATACACAATACAATGATCTTTCATAGTTCCCTTTTTTTATTATTCAAGTGTAATATGATTAAATGAGTAATGGAAGCTTAATTAGAATCTAATGGTAGCGTTTAGGGAGTTAAAATAAGGATTTTGATTCATCCATCCATCCCATTCAACATAGGACCAGGCATTGTGGTCCGAGTTGCCACAGTTCACATCAGTACATCAAGTAAAATGGTAGTGAAGTGGAGGATGAAAAAGGAAAGAAAATTCAGTCGAAAAAAATATAAAGTAACAAAAGAGGGAAAGGAAGAATGAGATTTGGTATAGCATTAAGATGAGGATAATGTGTAAATACATCTGGGCTACTGACATCGGTTCTGACCCATATCACCTAGAGTCTCTAACCGCTGGTTTCTCTTGTCCCGTGGACCCTAATCGGCTAGTGTGCATCGTCCTACAAAGCTCAAACGAAAGGTCAACGACTTCATGCATTGATGCCAAGTTTTAGTGTGGCCGTATAGGGCCTTTTTCTAGCCTGAACCTACTTTGACCAGCATTGTGTGACGAGGCAATCGGCGACTTGGCATACGTAGCACATGTCCCAACCATCTCGGCCAATGAAGGTTGATTAAATTTTACTGTTTGGCAGCCAAATACTAAAGCGTACTTGAGTGTGAATTCTACTTGATAAATGCTAGCACATTAAAAACCCTTCAGAATTAGCAAACATTCTGAGATAAGATAATATGAGAAATGATTGCTCTCTGATTCAATGGAAATTATCATCATCAGAGTAGTGCATAAGCCGCCTATCTAGGATCAGAGAAATCCTTTTATCAAGTAATTCAAAGCTTCAGTCTGGTTCACAACTCATTTGGTAGTCGCTCAAGGTCGGCAAAATTGTATAGTTTCACCGAATTTATTTATATTTAGGTTTAGAGATAGTATCCATCACGGAGTGACATCAGTTGGCGAACCATTGAAAATCTGAGAGCACTGGATAGATGTTTCGTTCTAGTGTGGAGCTCATCAGTAGGACGCACCCACCACCCGGCTAGGTATCAAACTCGGGACCTTCAGGTTTCACGGCGAACGCGTCAGCTAATCAACCGCTAGGTCGGTTTTCAGTGGTTCACAATTTCCAAATTCTGTCAACTCACTATATAGCGTGATTATCACCCAAAGTCTTCAGTTGGCATCCGTTTTACTTCTGACTGGTTGACCCCACAAGTCACGGCTTCTCACTAGAACTTTGTGATATCCATCTGGAATCAAGTCACTAATGAGCACTATACAGTAATGTATTTTCGAGATGAATGGGGATTTCTAACTTAGAGGTGGTATTCATCACAGACTGATATGATTAACGCGTACGCCGTGAAACCTGAAGGTCTTGAGTTCGATCCCTAGCCGGGTGGTGGGTGCGTAATTTTGAGGAGTCCCACACTAGGACGAAACAGCTATCCAGTGCTCCCAGATTTTCAATGGCTCCCCAGCTGATGTCAATCCGTGATGAATGCTACCTCTAAATTAAAAGTCCCCATTCATCTCAAAAATATATTTAGGTGTTTATTTTCAACGTCCTAAGTACTCTTCGTTCTTGCATAATATTTCTAATCCTATCAGAAAAATTGTTCTCTTATTTTTAACTACTCAATCACACAATCGAAATCTTAACGATAAAAAGACTAGACAATAATGGTAATTAACTAAAAAGACGAGAAAATTTATCATGTAGTGGAACACTACAAACATAATTTGTCCATAGTCATATCAGGATAACTACACAACTTTAAGACGTGATTTATATAGTTCTAATTTCCTCGTCTCCTTTGTGATATGAGTAGTAGAATTTACCACATTTCAGGAGTAGATATGGAGTCATTCCTGCTGCACGTAATTGGGTGTTGACTCGGTGAACAAAGATTCAGTTATCAACTTCGTCCTCTACCCTGCTATGTTAGTTTTAAAGATTTTCACTCTGTCCCATCCTATTGTGTGGTTGTGTGTAATTCCATGCATAGAGCTGTGGTCGAGCTTCTCTCCTAGATTTCTTATCTTACTAGGATCGACCAATTTGTGCTCGAATAGACTAACTGACCCTGGTCGATTGAATTGACCTGTGTATTTGACCTTCAAGCCGTTGCAAGGGATTTAGAAAACTAAGTTATTCTGCTTAATTGGGTCAGTAGGATCTTTTAACCTACAAATATTATTCCTAAGTGAGTTTGTAGGTTTAAATGCCTTTCTAATCCCAACCAACCTGATCGAGAATCCTGCCTAATGTCTTTCAGGTGCCTTCTTTGAATGGTAATACTCTAGAGGTTTTGAATTCTCTCTTCCCAGTATTGGTACTGTTATCATTACTACTATTAACTTTAGTGTTACTTATATTAGTCATGTATCTTTTATAGTTACCAAAGAATGTAATTGTTGATGAGTAAGGTGTCTTTAATGTATCTGATTTCTTAGGTCTGTTTTGCTCGTTGTTTTCTGGGTTTTTTCCCAATAAATCAACTAAAATGAAATTACATTCTACTACAATGCTCGCGTTTTACGCTAATATTAACAAAAAGACTTAGTCTTCAATAAACACCCCTATTCATTTATCCTATTGGAAATTCAAGTTTCATAACAAATAAATCATTGAGTTTGAAGTTTATGGTGGTTCATGATAGTATTCTTCACGGATGGATGTCAGCTAGAGAAACAGCGAGAACCTGAAAGCCCTGGATAGCTGTTTCATCCTAGAATAAAGTCAATCAGTGGAAAGTAAAGCAGATGCCAACTGAAGACTTTGATAGATAGTCGCGCTACATTGTGAAATGATGCACTGTTCTCATGGTTAACAGGTTCCTAGTGAAATCTGAACATCCGGAGTTCGATCCCTGACGAGGAGTCCTGTACTTGGATGAAACAGCTATCCAGTACTCTCAGGTTTTCAATAGTTCTCCAATTGATGTCCGTCCATGATGAATACTAGCTTGGTATAAATTACTATGCTCCTGACTTTGAAGTTATCTGAACTATCATAGGTTCAAACAAATATCCAAAGATAAACCTTAAATATTTTAACTGCAATCAGACATGTAATCCCGCTGTATTAATCATTGAAATTTCCTAGGAAAACACAATAACTGTATTAGTAGTCGTGTGAACAAGACTGAATAGGTACTTTTATGTATTCAGCTTAGGCATGCTGGATAACAGAAACAATGACTTTCAGTGCAAACGTATTTTATATAATCCAACTGACCAGTCATTTATCAGCTAACAAATTACCTTGTTATAAACCACAGACCAAACACATCGAGGTTAATTGTTATCACTCAAAAGCCTGAAAAATCGATTCCTGTTGCTTTCTTTTGTGGTGTAAAAAAATATATTGCCAAAATTTGTTCACATTTAGAGTTGTTGTTGCGAAAAATAAGAATTCCTATAAAACCAAAGGAGGTGGAGTGTCGTTAGGGTTTAGTACCTGAAGTTTAAGAGTTACATATTTGTTATGATTCGAAAATTGCCATGTGCTGTGGCCGCTAACAATGCACGGATATCGACTGCTAGACACCAGCATTCAACAAATTTCTAGTTAATTCCTGACCCGACTAATTAATGGAGAAGATACGATGGATGTGTAGAATACGTGTATTGAGGTCGAAAGACCGACGATAAGAACAAAGGAAAATGCAGCTAATATATAGATAATGATGGATAGTGGCTAGCATTGGAATCCAGGATGCGCATTTTGTCCTACTTGGGACTCGTCAGCTAGATGTACCTACCTCCCAGTGAGTGATGTTGTTCCCACCGGGATTCGAACCCGAGACCCATCGCTTCAAACGCCAATAGAGACCGACCAATCCATTCCATTTTAAAGACGGTATCATACAAGCAATGATACAAAAACTATACCCGTCACATAAGAAGTGGCTCGGTGGTCAAGTGCATAACGCTCTGGTGTTTGAAGCGATCGGTTCCGAGTTCGGATCCCGGTGGGAATATCACTCACTGGGAGGCAGGTACATCTAGTTGACGAGTCCCAAATAGGACGAAATGCGCACCTTGAATTCCACTGCTAGCCACTATCCATCATTACTATAATAAGAACTCAGGTAATATCGAGATATCCGCACAGGAGCCCATACCCCAATAGAGACCGACCAATTTGGTCCAATCAGCGATGGTATAATCCAAACAATAATACAAATACATAGATATTTCGATGTTTAAAATAATCCTATTGATTCACTGACCCACCGTCTGTCTGTCTAACTATAGACGTGATAACATAAGGTACATTTTGATTGGTCCCTCTCGAGATTTCTCGTTGATTGATTCGAAGCACTGCAAAATGAAACTAAATGCTAAGTATTCACCTGATTTTCCATCTTTCCGCTCTCCCTCTACTCACCCTTTTCATATCTGATGTCCTGATGATAAAATGCATTTTTCATAATTACTTGTTAAATGGTGGAGACTACATACAGCTCAGGTGGATGGTCTTGGTTGTATTGTGTTCTCTGAGCTGGATAGTTTAATCGTGGAGCTTTCATCATCTTTCTCGACAGCTTCATCAGCGCTAACTTGAATATGAAGTGAGTTATCAATATCTCTCTGTGAGTGATTTGGAAGCTTGTTCTGATAAACTGGTTTGTGGTTGTTTGTTCCCTTTGATTGTTGTGTCATTGACTGACTGCATAGATTTTCCTATTGAGTGTTCTTCTGCTTAATCTCTGACCTATCTGTCGTCTATCATTTTTCTTATTGGTTGATAGGTTGGGTCTGTGTCTATACATCTATTGATTGCTGACTGACTGATCTGAATGCCAAGCTTCTAGAAATTCTCTGAAATTCTTTGTGTTTCCTCTGTCCAAAATTTTCACATTGTCGAAATTGAATTCATGTTCATAACTATCCACATGCACTGAAATGAGTGACGAAACGTTGTGGAGCTTAATAGCCAATTGGTGTTCATGTAGACGAAGGTGAAGAGAGTGACCACTTTATCCAGTGTAGTGTTGACTACAGTTATTGCAATTGATTTTGTAAATGATATTCATTGTGTCTTCTTTGGTTGTTGCATCCTTCGGTCAGCATAATATGGTTTGAAGGGAATGTCTTAGTTTATGAGCCACACCAATTCCAATGTGTTCTCAGTAATCTTGTCATGATTTTTGATATATTCTTTATGTATGGTAGGACGATGAGTTTATTGATTTCTGTCGATGACTTTGTAGTTGATGATGTATGGGATAGAGATCTTCTGATAAAGTTTCGTGGGTAGCCGTTCTTCTTTAAGATGGACACCAACTAATTTTCTTCTTTTCTCTGTGACGTTGTTGTGCTGCAGTGTGTTCTCGCTCTTTTGAATAGAGTCTGCACGCAAATGATTTCATGCGTTTTTGGATCGTTGCCACTGTAGTTGAGGTTTTGATCAATGCAATTTGGCTTCCTGTACACTTGGGTTTCCAGCATTTGTTCTACTGACTAAAACATTCAGGAATGGCAGCTTATTGTTTGACTCCTTGTCCATTGTGAATTTGATGTAGTTGAATACGTTGTTGATCAAACTGTGGGTGTTTTCTGTATCATCCTTTTTAATGATGACCAAAGTATGGTCTACATAGCGAATCCAAATTTTTGCTTGATCACAGGTAGAATGATGGCTTCCAGTCTTTGCATCACCGCTTCTGCAATTAGTCCGGATATCGGTGATTCCATGTCGTCTAGAAAGACGATGAGACCTCCGCGATTAAACAACCCAACTCAGAGAACCCAATACAACCAAAAACATGGTTACTTGTACATGTTTTTTATTTGTTGACTCATCTAAACAGATATAATCGACGTAGAAGCTCGCACACAATTACATGGGTTCAGATTGCCGCAATACACAAGAGTATACAAAGAACAGATGGATAGAAAAGGAGTGATATCAAGGTAAACAAATTTGTGTGAGACAATAAAGAATTCGAAGATGAAGTTTAATTTACACATTCAAGCTTTAGGAGATATCAAGATGTGAATACATCTGCACCGTTGTCACCGATTTTCATCCATATCATCAAGAGTCCTTAGCCACTGATTCCTGTCGTCTCGGAGACCCCAACCAGATAGTCCACATCTGTCTAGACAACTCAGACCAAGAGCCAGACTTCATGGATTTGGTCTGGTCACCCTAAACCCCCTTCCAACCTAATACAACTTCCGTCACCATTGCAGGTCGAGGTAGGCGTTGGATCTGCATGCTCAGTACATATCAAAGTCACTTCAGTCAACCAGGGTTCAGAACCTCATCAATTGAGTTGCCTGTCTTGCCTAGTACACTTCGCCTAACCTTAACATGACTCACTTATCTGGACCTGATCATTGTTGTGAATAAGAATATACATTACTTATCTCATCACTTTATCCTATTCAAATTTAACTCCTTCTGTCTATCGTTTCTCTCTCTTTTTCTTCTCTCATTTTGTTTTTGTAGAAAACTTCAAGAATACACTCAATTTGACAACAGTGAACAAAGAGTTCGCCTTCAATTTCAATTGTGATTTCATCAGCTTACATTTTGCAAAAGATAGATCACGTAAAATCGATTACAATGAATTTACGCAAATTATTCATGTAAAGTTGTTTTGTTTTTTTCTTTCAAAAAAGAGTTATGCATGGTTTTGATCATCAAGTTTAATGTACATACTTACATATTTATACCGGGTGACGGCTGAATGTGAAATGAAAATCTTGGTCATGGCAGGGATCGAACTAGCGACCTCCGACCCAGGATGCCCGAAGGTTGCTGGTTCGGACCCTGCCGTGACCAAGATTTCCATTTCACCTCTAGTTATCACTCAGTATCAATATTTGTCAGCCAAGCCACGGTTATCTCAGATGATCAAACTGTTAACTTATACATTTGTTTGATGACAACCTGTTGGGAAAGTAAGCATATTGGAATAAAGCAACCTCACAGTATCTGATCATCATCAAGATCGACATAAGACTAGGCATTACTGCGTAACGGTTCAAGTTGCCACACCTCATATCAGCACGTCAACCAGCAAGGCAATAAAATAGGTGAAGGAGGAAAGAAAAGTAGGTCAAGGGAAGTGAAGTAGAAAGTAGTAAGAGAGAGGAAGGAAGAATGAAAAATATCACTTAGAGTCTCTAACCACTGATTTCTCTTCTCCCGAGAACCCCAATCGGCTACTCTGCATCGCCGTATATGGCTTAAACCAGCAGTCAACGACTTCATGAATTGATGCCATGTTTTAGTCTGGTCGCCTCAAGCCTTTTCGCAGTCAGAACCTACTTCGGCCAACATTGTGCGACGAGGTAGACGGTGGCTAAGCATACTTAACACATACCCCAACTATCTCGGTTGATGAAGGTTCACAACCCTACCAACTGACTCACCTCACCTCACCTCCCTAAAACTCTACATCTGACTTCTGAGTTATTCACGTGAGGACACCACGAAACACGGCTTATGCTAGGAGGGCAACAGTGTTCAAACACCTGAAGCCTTCTCATGTCTTCCACCTTCGATGGCCATCTTTCATAGCCAAACAGTAGAACTGAGCGGACTACATCACAATACACTCGACCATTTACAAATAAGTGGATATCTCGGCGGTTCTATAGATGGTGTAAGTTTGCGAAAGCCAACCGAGCCTATTGTATCTGTGAAGAGATTTCATTGGCCACTGAGCCACGAGGCCAGTGGTGATCTGACTTTCCAAGTGGGTGAAGTGTTCAATGCACTCAAACACTTCACTTTCTATTGTTAGTCGGGGGACCGTCGAAGACCAGTCCTGAAACGACAATTTACATTTGGTTGGCAAAAAACTCATCCCAAACATGCTCAAATTCCAACTGAAGGTGTCCAGAAGAATCTCCACCATGTTAGTGTCTTTGACTAACAGGGCGATGTCATCTGTGTATTCTAGATCTACCAAAATTTTTTCTGTGATTAGGTCAATCACTGTGTAATTGGATGTCGAGAAGGAAATCGCCATAAGAACATCTATGATAAAATTTAATAGGAATGGAGATACAGTACATCGGTTAGTGATTAAGGATACCTTAAGGAAGTTTATTGCCTTGGTGTTTAATATCGTGTTATTGTATTCATAGAATTTCTCCGGTATGTAATCTGGGGTAGTTTTATCTCCATTGATAGATGATATCATAACAAAGAGTACAACCTTCATCTCAAAATTTGTCACTAATCTTTACTACCTGTCTGCAAGTTGGAGTTTTCCTACAATTAGTTCGAATAGCTGTTAGAACTTAGCGTTCCTGGTATTCTGCTCACTGAAAGATAATAAAGTAAGAAGATGAATCAAGTTCAGCAAATATATGTCATGCCGATTTCACTTATGAAGGTCTAAATTACTTCTTCACTACCCAACAGTTTTTATCTAATCGATAGAATAGAATTCCAACCCCTATAATCTAACGATTACAGGCTAAATATTTCATAGATCCATTGAAGAGGATAAACTGATAAAGTATGGAATCAAATTCTATGATCATAACTCATTCATTGCATTTCTATACTTTCGGAGGTATAGTTGGATAAAGAGCTGTTATTTTTCTAAAGGTGGATACATAAAAGTGGGTAAGTTAGTATATACTATATTTTCAAAGGTCTCCGTCAATCGATTTTAGGTTGGAGTTCATCGTGGGCTGACATCAGTTGGAAGAACATTGAATATCTGGGAGTACCAGGCAAGTGTTTTGTCCTAGTATGGGAATTCCAACTGTGCGTACCATGACCCAGAGCATCCAGGATCGATCCCAGGACCTTCAGGTTCCATTGTCATCACGTTTACCATTGACCTATTTGGTCGGATTCCAATGGTCCATATTTCCAACTTCTGTTAGTTCACGATATGGTGCGACCTACATCCAATGTAATCGTTGAGTAGCTATCGTCATGTTCGATTTGAGTGACTCCACTGGCCACAACTTCTTATTGGAACTGTGGGGATCATCTCTCGAAGCTAGTCACCAATGTGCGCTAGATTAATTCTATCTGACCAGCCTAAAATCGATTAATGAATCACAAACCTCCCGATAGAATCTCCGTGAACAAAAAATCATTATTAGGTGGATAGTAGTTTCGAGCATAAATTTAAGAAGAGATCTGAAAAGGAGACAAAACAATCATCTTCATTTGCATTAGCTGAACATGACCTGGCATAATTGTGTTGTTTTAAATTCCTACACTTGAGATAAACATATCCGGGTGGAAAGTTAAAAAGAGGGGAAGTGCAAGGAGATGAAAACGATGATGTAGCGCGTAAGCAGACTCGATCGATTGCTGCTCTGCACATTATCTCTTCATCGTAAGTGTCATACTAAATTCCGTTGCTATCTCATTCTTCTTTGTTCTCTCTGTCTCTCTCTCTTCACGACTTTCTACCACTTCTGACTACTTTCTTATTTCGATATTGTTCATGTTGATGAATTCTCGTTTGATGTTTATATGAAGGTATGGCAACTTGAACCATTACTCAGTAGTCCTAGGTCACATGTCGATTTTAGCTGACTGTGAAGATAGAGAGACGTAAAAGCTACCAAGAATCCTAAGCCATATTATCAACTGTCCATTTCGCGTGTCCCATAGATCACTGACGGATATCAATAAATATGTCTTTGTGGATAATCTTCTGATGGAAAGAATCCTGAAGTTAATGTTACAAGCTTACTATTCTGTAATGAAGTCACCTAACGTCTACGCTTATTTAGTAATATACTTGATGGTGGCTAACGGTGTGGATTACAGGACGTGCGTTTTGGCCCCATTCGGCACTTCTCAGTTGGATGTACCTACACCTCAATGAGTGATAGTGTCCCCACTGAAATTCGAACCCACCACCTAACGCTGTAAAGTTATCCACTAAAGCATGAAAGGCCACTTCTTCTGCAACGGGTATCCGTTATTATTTGTCAACTGAACAAAACGTCAAGTAAATTATAATAAGGTATCCGCTTAGGTGGCCATATGCGATGGACATTGATCAATTCAATCTACTATGCATAAATTTACACTTTTTATCATTCTTTTTTTCTCTTCCAAATATACCCATACTTTAGGATTTCAATGATGAACATGCTATACAAGCATTTAAACAATCGGATAAGGAAAATACAGGAACAATTACAGTGAATCAATTTAAAGATATAATATTACAAATCAAAAGACACTTGTTAACTGAATTCATTAAAGAGAATTTACTAACAGTAAGTATATTTACACAATCTACTGAGTATATACCTCTTGTGACCATGGAGGGGATTGAAGCGTGTTATAGGAAACCTGTTTATTTAACAGTTCGTGTTCACTATTAAGCCTTCTTTGTTTATAAATCATTTTTAACATATATTCATGATATTGGGTGTTTGTGGTGTATATGTTCAACTTATATCTTTGTTAATAGAAGTGTAAACTTGGGCACTGTGTTAGAATGCGATTCCATATTAGATTTGTTTATTTGATTTATCACACACAACGAGATAGTATTATTTACTGGATGACGATGTTTCTAGCATAAATTATCATTGCTCATAACCATATCAATGTAATCACGCTCCACTTTCAACATCTGACTTTTATAGTCCTGTCACCTGTTATTCTCTGTTTGTATTGGTAGTAAACTTCCCCATATCTCTGGTATAGATGTGGTGTCATGCTTACTACATGTGTTGGTTGATTCGATTAACACATTCTAACAGGTATTTAGACTTCACCTCGTCTCATCTAATATCACTTAAGGCAGGTTTATTCAGGTGTCTAAATGATAGAGCTAGAAAACTGACTAGTCAGTGCAAGCACATAAACAAGGAACTGAAACACGTAAAAGAAGCACTAATAGTTAATAATTATCCTCTGCAATTTATCAAGAAATTAATACAAACACATAAGTAACGAAATGATAACAGTAACACGATAACGAATAATAAAGATAACACAAGTAGTGAGGATTTCACAGCGCTGATGTCAGTGGTGCAGATGTATACACACATTATCCTCATCTTAACGACACTATACCGGATCTCACCATTTTCTCACTCTTCCTTTCTTTATTCTCCTACTTTATATTTCTTTTGACTGCATTCTCTTATCTTCATCCTTCACCTCACTACTTTTCTATTTGATGTACTGATATGAGGTGTGGCAACTCGGACCGTTACGCAGTAATACCTAGTCCTATGTTGATATTGATGATGATAAGTTTACAGCCTCCATTGTGTTACCGTATAAAGAAGGTACATCACAAAGTTTACGTAGGATTCTCAACAAAGCTGAAATTAGGGTGGCATTTAAACCTACAAACTCACTCAGAGATAAACGATGTCGGTTGGCTTAAGGATCAGATGGAGCCAATTGAGCGAAATGATCTAATCTATCAGATTCCATGTAATGACTGTGAGTCAGGTCAAGTACATAGGTGAAACTAGCCTGTCGGCGTCAACAAGAATTGGTCAACATAGTAACTTATCTAAATATAGAATGACAGACTCGAATAAGATCACTAATCTAGAAAACCTCTCGACTATTGCAATGGATGCATTAACACACAACCACACAATGAGGTGGATGGGATAATACCACTGTATTAATCAAGTCCAATATAATTAGGTGCAGACAGAGAGATAGAGATTGATTACTGAGTCCTTGTATATCGAATCAACCAACATCCAAAACATGTAATGGGAATGAGACCACACCCATACCAGAGATATGGAAAACTTTACTAGCAATAGAAACAAGGAATGTCATGTGGTGACAGGACTATAAAAGTAGTATGATTACAGTGATATGAATATGAGAAATAATTTATGCTTGAAACATCGTCATCCAGTAAATAATACTGTTTCACTGTGTGTTATAAATCAGATAAACGAATGTAATATAGAATTTTATATTTGTTGTCCAAGTGTTTTGTGTTCTGTACCATTGTCTATTTCTTGCATTATTGTATTCAGTGAATGAAGAGACAGTTTTTATATCCCGTTAAAATAATGAAGAAAGTAAAGAATTAGTGTCTGTGCATAATCTATCTCTGTATTCGAGAAGCTTTGGTGAAGTCAATCGCGGCCCGAATAACTTGATGGTGACGTCTTTGACTGCAGGAGTGGATGACGTGGGTTATAATCTCAGGTGTGAACTTCAGTTCCTTAGAGATTACAGATACGCCTTGCTGACGAGTGCCAAAAGACATGAAACCCGGATCTAGGGCTTCGTGTTGATTGCCTCTATCCAATTGACATTCTCAAACTATGTATTTGTGAAGCTTTAGTGGACTGGTGTTTAACCACCAGTCTACTGTCAACCAAGTGGGTCATGCATTTCATTATCGCTTCGCCTATCGAAGCTAATGTGTATCGCTAGGTAGTTATCATCAGCCTACTGGACGAATGTACATGTGTTTGCTAAGTGTATTTCGATTGTTTTTCTCCTTATATTTCATTTGGTGGTGGTTGTATACAGTCATTAAACTACCAAACAACAAATAGGTAAATATTTCAAGTTGTTATTCATCGTAGACTGACATCAGTTGGAGGAACAAAGGAAACCTGGGAGCACTGGACAGCTGTTTCGTCCTAGTATGTGACTCTTCAGCAGCGCGTGCCCACGACCCCATACTAGGACAAAACAGCTGTCCAGTGCTCCCAGATTTCTTTTGTTCCTCCTACTGATGTCAGTCTACAATGAATAACAACTTGAAATATTTCCAAATCCCCATAACTCCCTCAAAATAGGTAAGTGTCTAATTGTATTTGATCCCATGTTTTGAAACAGTTGTAATGCTCACCTTTTTTTTGATAGATTATCGAAGCGTAAAGTTTTAAACATGTGAAACTTTGACTGTTAAAGTCACTCTGTCAAAGGGTGTGAATATCCAGAAAAACAGAACAAAGCACAAGAGAATGATATTGCTCAAACCAATGGGGCTCGACTTGGAATATGCAATTAATACTGCGGCCGCGGTTCTAATTGTCATTTCAGCTTCAATCATCACCCAGTATCAATACTAGTCTGTCAAACCACAGTTGTCATCTCAGATAGTCAAAATGATAATCAATATGATGCTCCCCGCTCTCTATTTCAGTTAGATTGAGATTAGGGTAAGAAGTCCTGACTAGGCAGCCAATGTGAATACGATCAAGTGGTAGTAACGTGCCACGAATCCACATGGTTATCGGGCAAAACTCTTGATGATTTGAGTGAAGTAAAACTCTGGTTAGCGGTTGGACCTCGTAGCTCAGTTGGTAGGGCATCGGGCAGGAAAACCGGTGGTCTCTGGTTCGAGTCCAGCCGCGATCCAAATTGTTATTTCACCTTCAATCATAATCCAGTGTCAACACTAGCCTACCAAACCATGACTATCTCAGATAGTAAAAATGATATATAATCAACCTGAATCATTCGTCCACACACAAGAGATAAGTGCTGGACTATGGACTTCTAATCTAGACACTGGGAAAGCGAAATACTTTACTTGACAGCCAGCTGACGAGGATATCTTCTTCAGTAGTCTATCAGAATTTCAGGAATAATGCTCCACATTAGAAGATGAACCAGGGGCGTTTTATCACAGTTTCTATGGGGATCTGTTATTCGACAGATTGTATCTACTTCAAAAGCACCTTGACGTCCGGATTGGACTAAGGAAGTGTTAAGTTGAAGATTATCTAGCTAGTGATATTCTACAGATTGTGACCAGCAGAATCATACTTAAAATGACCTTCGTACCACCGGAATCAGATGTCGAAGGTGAAAAAAGCATCTACATCTTAGTGTTGTTAGCAGTGTCACCAATAGAAGGTATTATAGTGTGATCGGAGTGACGTTTAACAGCTCAGTAACAGTAATTCTTGCCGTAGTGATCAACTCAGTAACTTTAATTTGTTATGATTTCACTATTTGAGATAGCCGCAGTTTGGCAGACTAGTAGTATTTCTACTGAGTTATGATTAGAGGTGAGATGAAAATCTGGACCGCGGCCGGATTCGAACCAGTGACCACCGGGTTGTTAATTAGGAAAACAACCGAATTTTAAGGAAATGCATTTTCAACCACCCTTTCTTGCCCATTATTAAGATTTTTGAATATCGAACGCTTAATCTGAACACTGGATAAATGAAATATGATAACTTGCTTGGTCAGTTCAAAGAAATACGACAGCATCTAGACTGAAGAATTTTATGTCATTGGAAGTATATAAAACCAGGCTTACGGAGTATGCAGGCCATAGCCAATGCCCTTGAGTCGAATAGACAAATAAGCATATTAAAAGCGGATGAGTGACCAGTAGGAAATTAGAGTCATTAAAAGCTGTACAACCAAATGATACACATGAAGTAGAAAAGATAAATTCAAATTTTTATCTTGTAAATTTTATGGGATCAGGTTGCTGTGCGAATCGTCAACGTCTACCATTCAATTCGGTTCTATGAACTGAACTTGTCCGGAAATATCGCTAGTGAGCTCAGCACCGAACTAGTGAAGTGACCGTTCAGTTTAGATCACTCTGATCTGACTAATGAAATCTACACATCAACCTAAGTACTTTCTAACCACTCAAGTTGCCCAGTAGTTAACGACACTTTTGTGTCAGAGATTTACACCTTGTAATGTTGGCTGGCAGGGGTAGTTTGCAACGTTAATCCTATTGATACAACAATATATCACTTTCTTACAACTGATGATTTCATTTATATCAACTTATCGGTGTCGGTTGAAATCGAAATGTATTCAGCAATCATATGTTTTCTCGGATAGTAGGCAATGAGCCAAACATTTATTATATGAGTGCTAGGGTAATAGCTAGCTGCTCCATAGCTTCGTAGATGGGATGACATTCCAACTCATAACCTACTCGTTGAAAGTAGGATGGCTAAATCAACAAAACCACATCTCATGCCTTATCAATGTATATCATATGAAGCATGTATGTATGTGCTTAGCTTAAAGGGATATCTTACATCCAGATACCCATGTTAAACAAGAGATAGACACTATTCAAACGGTGAGTAAATAATTTTTATCGACTCTGACAAATAAGTACAATAACTGTGATTTTAGAAGAGTTGAAAACAGTTATCCATTGTTGTACATTTGCTTTCTTGTATAACCAGAAAAGACTGTAAATGTCGATAGTTAAATAAGTTTGTTTATTGATGAATATGCTAATTTCATTGTCATTTTGTTTAACTTTATCATAACTTTCGTCTTAGGGTTACCATAAATTGAAGTATAAATTAAATCGTGAAAACAGCTAGCTGAACACCTTTGAATGTTTAACATTATTTCTACAATCTCCTTTCTGTATAGAGATTCAGGGGTAAGAAAATCCATTTACATCAAAGCACATAGATTTACTTGATGACAATATGATGTATGCTCCAAAACTGGTGAGTCAGAACAAGCTGAAAGAAGAGAAAACAGAGATTGAGCTATTCGACCTAGTATAGTGATGAAAGATTACAAGTACCAAACAAAAACTGCTGTCCTTTGCACAAGAGGTGATGATTTCCCCGTTTCTATGTTTGAAGCGATGAGTAATGGGTTCCAATCACAATAGGAACAACACCACTCACTGGAGTATAGGTAGACTCGGCTGATGAGTCTTAAATCGGACGAAATGAGTGTGTTGGATTTGACTGCTAACCATCAAGCAGACAACTAGAGAAAATTGAATTAGCTTATTTTACATCCAATAGATGCTAATTAGGGGAGAACAAAATGTATATGTATTTAGATGTTTCTGCGTATTCATTTTACCGATGGACCATTGAGAACACATGAAGCTTTCAAGGCAAATTAGAGATCCACTAAAGGTGTGGACATTTTTCTAAAGGTATCATTGAACAAAAAAAGATATTTTAGGAAATGGTATTTTCTAGTACAAAAAATAATAGTTGAAAGCCATCATACTACGGTTACATAAAATATAAAACTCATCATAAAAAAAAAACGACAAGGTAATTCGTTTTTGAGGAAGACAACTACTTGAAGGTTCAAAACACAGTCTTCCGAAGCATAGAAGTTGAAATTCACTCATCAACGTTGTGAATTTACTCGCAATAAGCCATACTAATGATAATGAAGCTGTGTTCAAACCCGTGATCCATCTGTGGGAAGTCGAATGCCTAAACCAATGAACCACACTTAGATTAGCTTTAGTATGAATCCATTTTCATAGTTATGCACTGAATAATATCATAACTGTTTACTATTCAACACTTGTGTATAATTGCATCACTAACCCAGTGCTAAAAGAACCGGAATCAAGAATGCAAAGTAGTTGCGTAATAATCTTTTAGACAGTAGAAATAACAAGAAAGGCAAAGAGTTAGACAAGATGAAAATTAATATTTATTGACATACTTGTTATTCTCCGTTGCTTTTGTTGGATCGAATTGTTCGATCTCTATTAGCATATGGGCTCCTATACGGATGCCTCGATATTACCAGAGTGTTAATTATGATAATTTGATTGTTTGTGTCTAGCAGAAGAATCCAGCTTGACGCGCGTTTCGTCCCATTTGGGACTCATCAGCCGGATGTACCTGCACCCCAGTGATGTTGTTCCCACTGCTAGCCACAACCAACCAAATTAAGGTGAAAATTGTTGGTAGGTGAGAAACGCGAATATTGAGTGTTCACTTGATAGATAGGTGTAAAGAAGGTGAAGAATGAGACAAGGGTCATAGTGAAGGCGATAATAATAAACTAATTAATTATAATGAAATCGAAAAAATGAAAGTGTTAATACCAAGGTAAGATGAAAGATTGAACATATTTCTTTTGCACGCAGAGATCGGACTTGATGAATTGCCAGTGCTTCCACTGTACACAATTGTCGAAGGCGTACTCCTTTTGAAATATTCCTTTTGACTCGATAAATGACACTGAAAGAGGATTCTGGTCTAGCTATATGTCCAGAGTTGACCAAATGTTCAAGAATTGACTGTTAATTGATTTATATTCTCCCCTCAACAACCATGAAGGATAGTGCTCAGAGACACATTATGACCCTTATCTTATTCTTCACCTTCTTTACATCTATCTATCAAGTGAACACTCAGTATTCAACTATTGTCTTCGGTGGGATTAAACAAGGTAGGAGCAAGGTAGATGTTCCTCGATAATATTAATTGATGGTTACTCAATATTGGATTTTGAATGTTAAAGCATTCGCCGTGTGACTTGGTGGTCGTAGGCTTGATCACTGCCAAAGTCGTGTGTAGTCACTTCTGAGGAGTTTCATAGTAGGGCGAAACAGGTGTCCAGTACTCTCAGGTTTTCAATGATTCTTGAACTTTTGCGAATTCATCATGTAAACTACTTTGCAAGTAAATTTATATTTATAGAACTATTGACGTTATTATATTGTTTTTCCTTGCTTCTTGTTTCTAGGTGGCTTTACAAGGTGAAACCAATGGTCGTATTACATTTGCCTACTATATGGCTTTTATTACATTATTGTCTAATATGGAATTAGTTAAAAAAGTTTATTTAAGTCGTACTCATGGGAATGCTAAAGTTGAATTAACAAAAGGTTAGTATTATTAGAAGTTTCTGTTATCTTAAAGTGTTTATTTCCTCCTTAGAGTTTCATCATTAATCATTATAGATAATATTTCAGTTATTATCATCAATTGTCTGTATCGTATAAATATTCCCATGTCAGCTAGTCATTACTGACCATGAGACTGGCTTCCAATTAGATGGATATGCATGAAAACGGTATATCAAGCAGATCATTCACTGTTACTAACGCCCAAGAGTCCCGGGTATCTACCTTTATCTCCCTAGCGAGTGCCCTGATTGGAGTTATCCCACTCATCACCCTACCAGTATCAATCTTCCTGCTACTACGGTTTGACAGTAGTACCCAGACATTTCTGTCCTTACTGACTACGTGGTTAGCAGACAACTGATAAGGTTCAGGAGTCAGTTGGTGACTGCTTCCGAAGACCCCATTCCCCAGCCAGAACGGTTGATACAAGCCTCATCGCTTTGAGCTTTTGATAACGGCCAGCGGTGCGGTCACCAGGGTATCTAGTGACCAATCCAATGTGGGACCATGCCTCAAATCAAATTAGGACAATATCTGAAAAAAGGAGAAGAGAAATAGGCATAGTAATAAATAGAACTAGGAGACTTACTTCCGTCAAGATGAAAGCCATCAAAGCATCGTTGTGAGCTAATTATTGTTAGAAAGCACAGATCGCATAGACGGAACTCTGAGAGGACTGTTATCAAGCGTATAGCTCTTCCTGTTTCCTCGTATAGGAGACACTTCATACTAACAATGCAAGGGTAATGGACTCTCCTGGATATCTGCCGTTTTCAAGCGTTATAGAATGACTTTATTTCAGAATTCTGTATCTTGCTTACTGATCTTAGTCAACCACGGTTGCTGCATAGTGTTAACATCTACCTATGGTCGCTGGATCGAGTCCGGCCGCAGTTCAAATTGTCATCTCACCTTCAATCACCACCCAGTATATATATATATATATATATATATATATAGTGCTCATTGGTTTATGGAGATGACTACCGACCGTTTAGGCGTATGTTCCAACCCCGCCCCACGTACTGAGGTTTCGGTAGCCAATTAGCAGTACTACCCTCACACAATAAATGTGGCTCATTGCCTACTGCACGAATATAAACAAGGTGACTGAGGGCGGTCCAATTTCATTTCTTTCATGTATATGTATGTATACGAATGTACGTACAACTTGAGAATAAATTCATTGAACAGATTCCCCTCCAACAAATATCTTGTTTATTTTTTAATGTCACAAGCGGTCCAATCAAATGTGAATTCATCAGTGTAGAGTAATGGAACAAAGTGTAGAAGATATTTCCAAGTTGATTATTCACATCAGTTCTTTTCATGAATTCGTGAGATGTCCATGGAGCTATGCTCATCAAGTAGTATCCGTCAAGGGTGCCCACTCCCCCCATTCTTATTCAATTTTACCATAGATATTCTTATGGAGATCTCCCTCTCGTCACTTGATTACACAGACGTTGATGTAATTGCAGGATAATTTTCATTAGACCTAGAATATGGAGATGACATAGTCCTGTTAGGTGAATACGCTGATAAGATGCAGAGTTTTCTGAACACTGAGTGAGGATTTGAGAATGTATGGGATGCCTTTCTGACCATGGAAGTGCAGATTGTAGCTCCAGGATTGTTCTTCAACTGTGCCACGACTAACAATAGAGAGTGAAGTGGTTGAGGTGTGTTGACGACTTGACATGCTTGGGAAGTAGGATCAGCCCTGCTTTGGTAGTGGGTCAGTGATCGATGAAATCTGTGCACGGATAAGAAAGGCTTATCTGGCTTTTGCCAATTTACGCTACCTATGGTGCCGCCGTGATATTCGATTGTGTACTAAGGGTTGCGTGTAGTGCACAGCAGTCTTGTCAGTTTTACTGTATGACTGTGAAACATGGCGACTGAAGGTGGAGGACATGATAAAGCTGGCTTCAGGTATTTGACCACAGTTGCCTTCTTAGTATAGGCCGCCGTATTGTTTGGTGTCACGATGTGAGTAATGCAGAAGTCAGGTGTAGAGTTATAGGGAGTGGAGGTAAATCAGTTGACGAGGTTATGAACCTTCATCGACTGAGATGGTTGGGACAGGTACTAGGTATGCCTGGTCACTGATTGCCTGGTTACACAATGTTGTCTGAAGTAGGTTCAGGCTGTGAAAAGGCCAGAGGTGGCCAGAGTGAAACATGGCACCGATGTATGAAGTGGTTGACTGTTGGTTTAAGCCATGTAGGACGATGCAGACTAGTTGTTTGGGTTTGGTAGGAGGAGAGTAACCAGTGATTGGAGACTGTAGGTGATGAGATGGTTGAGAACCGATGTCAGTGGACCAGATGCTTACACACATTATCCTTATCTTGACGAGGCTATACCGATTCTCACCATTTTCTGATTCTTGCATTCTCTCTTTTATTACTTTATATTTTTTTGACTGAATTTTCCTTTTCTTCATCTTGCACGTGACTGCCTTTTTACTTGATGTACTGATATGAGGTGTGGTAACTCGTACCGTTACGTGGTAATGGCTAGTCCTATGTTGATATTGATGATGATGAATTCGTTCCTCCTTAAACTTCTATTGGTGTTTCATGTCAAATGATACATCGAGAATAACGAGTTGTGATATATTCACTTACATCAGCTTCCTAGTGAAGTGCATAGGAGTAAATAAATATCGATTACTTCTATGACATAATTTATCACAAATGTTGGATTGAACTTTCACCCATATACTTCTTGATGACCATTAACTATCTACTTGTGACTTCAGTTAGATATTTATGTTGTCCAAATTATTCATGATTTTATCTGTTAGTAATGTATGTAGTCACGATGATTCCTTGTTGATGAAGTCAGCTGAGAGTGAAATGTTTCATAGTTCAATATTTGACTACACGTTCTAGCAGATTAAATCAGTCAGTTTTGATGTATACGAATATAGGTATGTACAGTTTGAGAATGAATTCGTTGAAAAGAGTCTTCTTCTCTGAATAGCTTGTTTTTGATGCCACAATGAGAATTATGATTTATAGATGCGATTTCACGCATTACAAAAGTTTTTTCAATAATTTTCAGGTGAACTATGAAAACCGTCTAGTAACGGCATCTTATAATAGAATAAATTCAGGATCCATATCAAAAATCGTGAAATATTTCTTAGCTGAAGACGTTTATAGGCTTTTTGTACTGTTTTGAAAAACAACGACCTGCTTAAACCTTTGGGTTTCAAAAAATCTCCCACTGGATTCATTTAACCAAATTCTCCTATTTCAATTTGTTTTAATTCCATACTATATCGTCTATTTTGTTTAGAATAAAGCAATCACTCTTATTATTATTGTTATTATTATTATTATTACTGTGTATATGCTGGGTAAGACATCAGTATATAGCATAGAATTCCCCCTTTGAACCGCACTATCGTAGATCTATTATCTAGACTAATGATCTACAGGTTCAGTTTTAAATATTTTTCATAATTATCAAGAAAGTATAACAATTTACGGGTGCCTTTATCCGGCACAAATTGGTAACCAATCGCAGTGTTACTTTTCAACCATCAGTCGATGGTTTTCCCCCATCTTAGTGAGCCATATTGCATGACGTGTTTCGTGTTCCCTATTTCTTTGTTGATTTATTCCTGTCCTATCCGTTGTTGACATGCATAGTTGATGAATTGTTCTCAGCTATGCTAATTTTATCATACTAGTTTTGTTGTTTGCCTATATAATTTACTGTTTTCAATCTTAAAAAGAATAATCATGCTTAAAACTACCAATTTCATATACTATTTCAACGGAGTACGGGACTTCAAGTGAACGTAGAGAAGACAGACGTGATGGTGATACCAAACCAACGCCACCACCGACAACAACAAGCTCCAATCATCATCAACGGGAGAAACTTAAAGGAAGTAACCTCTTTCACCTACCTAGGCAGGCAGCATCGTTTCAACTACAGGCAGCACAGACGTGGATGTCAAAAGCAGGATCGGAAAAGTAAGACAGGCGTTCATTAATCTAAAACCAGTGTGGAGATCTACTGCATTCAGCATAAAGCGTGAACAAGATCCGTATTTTCAACACTAATATCAGTCAAGTCAGTGCTTCTATACGGTTCAGAGACTTCGCGCGTTACGAAAGGCATTTCCAACAAACTACAGATATTCATCAACAACTGCCTACGCTCGGTCAACACTGAAGCTCAGATGGCCAGAAAGAATAAGCAACAAGGAACTCCGCAACGAACCAACCAAGAACCTATCGCTCAACAAATATGCACTGGAAGAAAGTGGAGATGGATTGGGCATGTACTAGAAGACCGTTGGGGGACATCACGCGTCAGGTCCTCGAGTGGAACCCCGATGGGAAGCGACGAGTTGGGAGTCCGAGGCGAGGTTGACATGAAGGAGATGGTGTGAGAAAGAAATGAGAGTTTGTGGGCAATCGTGGAGCCAGATTCAAAAGATTGCAGAGAAGAGAGTGCACTGGAGACGTGCTACTGAAGCCCTATGTTCCACTAGGAACCCAAAGGACAAATAATAATAATGATAATAATAATTTCAACGGAGTAATGATTACTTCTGTCAGTCATGACACATTAGGCTCAATAACATGCCAGATCTATCGGCAGTGTAAATCACCTATGTATCCACTTTTTATGTAATACCTTTTTTGTATTGTTTATACAATTTCAGAGGAGATGTTAAATGAAGCTCAACACTTTTCTCAAATTACTCCTATGGAGTTGAATATTTTATTCCAATTATCATCACTTCTTCGACAAGATGGGTGAGCAGATGTATTAATCAGTTATTTAATTTGTATACTTGAATTTTTCTACCGATCCACTGTTTTTATACTTGCTGAAGTGACAGATAATTAGAGTAAAAAGTTGACCAGTCAATATGTAAAATATACAATAAGTGTTGGTGGTGATATTTGTTCAAGTGGAAGAGATAGAAAATGGGTTATTGAATAAGGAATGAATTGATAACAAATGGTGAGATAATGTGACAGGTATTGTCATAGAATTCTTCGGGAAGTCTTTAAACAAAATAACCATCCAAAGACACTATTACAAAGTATCGAAAGTGTTTATCGAACAAGAATACGAAAAAGCCAAGCCATGAGGATTAAATAAGTACTATAGTACTTCCTTATCGAATATCCGCTTCAGAGGAAATAAGATATATCCTTAGTAGTTTTAACATCAGAGTATTTTTTAGGATGATGAATACATTACACTCACACCTGTGTAAATTAAAAGATCCAATCCCTCATTTGGAAAAGCAGAATTGTGTTTTTAAATGGTAGACTGTAGTGAATATGATACCACATACATTGGATAGATATCACGTCTAGACGAACACGGTCGAAGTTCATTTCTTTCATGTATATGTATGTATACGAATGTACGTACAACTTGAGAATAAATTCATTGAACAGATTCCCCTCCAACAAATATCTTGTTTATTTTTTAATGTCACAAGCGGTCCAATCAAATGTGAATTCATCAGTGTAGAGTAATCGAACAAAGTGTAGAAGATATTTCCAAGTTGATTATTCACATCAGTTCTTTTCATGAATTCGTGAGATGTCCAGAGAGCTATGCTCATCAAGTGGTATCCGTCAAGGGTGCCCACTCCCCCCATTCTTATTCAATTTTACCATAGATATTCTCATGGAGATCTCCCTCTCGTCACCTGATTACACAGACGTTGACGTAATTGCAGGATAATTTTCATTAGACCTAGAATATGGAGATGACATAGTCCTGTTAGGTGAATACGCTGATAAGATGCAGAGTTTTCTGAACACTGAGTGGGGATTTGAGAATGTTTGGGATGCCTTTCTGACCATGGAAGTGCAAATTGTAGCTCCAGGATTGTTCTTCAACTGTGCCACGACTAACAATAGAGAATGAAGTGGTTGAGGTGTGTTGACGACTTGACTTACCTGGGAAGTAGGATCAGCCCTGCTTTGGTGGTGGGTCAGTGATGGATAAAATCTGTGCACGGATAAGAAAGGCTTATCTGGCTTTTGCCAATTTACACTACCTATGGTGCCACCGTGATATTCGATTGTGTACTAAGCGTCGCGTGTAGTGCACAGCAGTCTTGTCAGTTTTACTGTATGACTGTGAAACATGGCGACTGAAGGTGGAGGACATGATAAAGCTGGCTTCAGGTATTTGACCACAGTTGCCTTCTTAGTATAAGCCGCCGTATTGTTTGGTGTCACGACGTGAGTAATGCAGAAGTCAGGTGTAGAGTTATGGGGAGTGGAGGTAAATCAGTTGACGAGGTTATGAACCTTCACCGACTGAGATGGTTGGGACAGGTACTAGGTATGCCTAGTCACTGATTGCCTGGTTACACAATGTTGTCTGAAGTAGGTTCAGGCTGTGAAAAGGCCAGAGGTGGCCAGAGTGAAACATGGCACCGATGTATGAAGTGGTTGACTGTTGGTTTAAGCCATGTAGGACGATGCAGACTAGTTGTTTGGGTTTGGTAGGAGGAGAGTAACCAGTGATTGGAGACTGTAGGTGATGAGATGGCTGAGAACCGATGTCAGTGGACCAGATGCTTACACACATTATCCTTATCTTGACGAGGCTATACCGATTCTCACCATTTTCTGATTCTTGCATTCTCTCTTTTATTACTTTGTATTTTTTTTTGACTGAATTTTCCTTTTCTTCATCTTGCACGTGACTGCCTTTTTACTTGATGTACTGATATGAGGTGTGGTAACTTGGACCGTTACGTGGTAATGGCTAGTCCTATGTTGATTTTGATGATGAAGATGATGAGTACTATCTTCACAGTCCACGTTATGCTTAGACAAAGTTGTGTGTGAGGATAGGGAATTCGAAAACGAAGGTTAGTTGAGACATTCGAACTTCAGAGGATGCCAAGCAGTAAATACATCTACGTCACTTTGACCGATTTTCAGTCATATCACCTGATGCCTATCGTCTGCGGGTATTCCAACCAGGCAGTCTGCAACCCCCATATAAAAACGACGAACAGTAAAATACTTTGTGAACTGTGTCGCATCTTGGTCTGGCCATTCTATACTCTCTTCTAACCTTGTCTAACTTCCTCTAGCATGATCCACCGAGGTAAGTGGTGGCTGGGTATGCACAGTACATGTCCAAACCATCAAAACACTTTAACCGCTTCTTATCTTCTGCTTTAACGGTCATTTCTCACAGTCGTACAAGAAGACAGAATGGACTGCAGTGCATTATACTCATCCTTTGATAGATAGAGGGCATATGATACTATTTAGCATTGAAAATTGGATTAGATGGTATTAAGCTGAAATTTGTGACCCATAGATTGATAGTGGACTAATTAAACCAATACGCCACAACTGTACAGTAACAGTTGTTGTGAATCTGACCATAGAGTTTTGACTCGTAATCGAATGTGATGCACCACTGATTTGCTGATGACTTTTTACTTTCATATAGTCAAATTGCCAGGAATAAGAATAATAATGTTAAAGTTATTCATAAAATGAAACTTTTCCCGTCCATTCAACTGACTTCATAGCATTTGTTCATGAATTTTATTCACATAACTGTTTTCGGCTTTGTGTGCACAGTTTGTTTTTTCTACTTAGCCTCTTACCAATATGATAGAGCTATGGCTTCATTGGTCTAGACAGTAATTTTCAACCAATACGTTGTGAGTCCGAATCCTTCTCCACCTACCGAGATTTCGGGAGCCAGACAGTAATATCATTCAATAGGTGTGTGCCTTATTGCCTACTGCACGAATGTCTACAATGTTGCTGAGTACATTTCAATTTCGAATATACAATGCGAATTAGTTGTAAAGCCAATAGCATTTATAATTTGCTTTTCGGTGGTTAGCAGTTGAATCCAGGACGTGCGTTTTGCCCTATTTGGAACTCGACAACTGAATGTATCTACAATTAGGACAAAACGCGCATTTTAAATCACAGTATGATCAACATCGATGCATCTGTATACGAGCCCACACACTAACGAAGACCGTTCAGTTCGATACAGAATAATAGTGAAAAGCTATAAGCATCAATAAGTACTTATAACCACTTCCGGTCGCACAGGAGGGGTGACTCTCATGACCTAGTGGCCTAGTTAATAATGCGTTGGCGTTTAAAGCGATGGGTATAAGACTTGAGTCTCAGTGGGTAGAGCATCACTCATTGTTGTCCAAGTACATCCAGCTGACGAGTTTCAAATGGGATAAAATGCACATCGTAGATTCCAGTGATAGCTACCAGCAAGCAAATTACAGCATAATCAACAATCAGATCATATCGAGGCATTCGCAAAGGAGCTCATATGCCAACAAAGGTCGACCAATTCGATTTAGAATAACAACAGCAAATAACAAATGTCAATAAATGTAAATATCATTAAAATCAATCGGGTGAAATTATTGTTGCAATCAGGAAAACGTTCGACAGTTCTTCATGTTTGTTTTAGTGGTAATAAATTAATTATCATTTTGATCAGCTGAGATAACCGTGGTTTACCAGACTAGTATTGATACTGGGTGATGATTGAAGGTAAAATGCGAATTTGTACCCGAGGCCATATTCGAACCAGCGACCATTGGATTTTCAGTCCGATACTCTACCAACTGAGCTATGAGGTCACGAATTCACATGATAGTCGGGCGAAACTCAAGATAGTTGAAGTGAAATAAATGTCTGGTCAGCAGTTGGACCTCGTAGCTGAGTTGGTAGATCATCGGGCCAGAAACCCAGTGGTCGTTGATTCGAGTCCAACCGCGGTCAAAATCTTCATTTCGCCTTCAATCACCACTCAGTATCAATAAACTAATTGTCATTAAATTTTCACTATGAGGCAAGTTTATACAAAGTAAATTTTCCGTTATCTTGCTGATATCACCTTGTTTATACTTTCAACATCTTAATTACATTGATTGTTTCATCTTATGTGCACAGTTTGTATCTGACTCAAGAGTTCTTCGAGTACTTCTATGTTTGTACAGTAAAACAGTTTTCTAGTTATTTATTAATTGACATTTTTTTTCATCGAAGTATTGTGTTTCACAAATCAGCACTCAACTATCCTGTATATTAGGTTATAAGGTGAATTTAAGTGAATGAGATTACATATATTGGAGTTTCCCCGCTTGGATTCGAATCCCATATAGAGTTGTGAAAACTAACGATAATAAATAACGATTGATAGTCGAGGGTTGAGACGTTTCAACCCGAGTAATTCACCAGAAGAAATCAAAAGACTGGTAATGAATTAAGAAGTTTAAAGCATCTCGAATTGTAAATGTTCATGAGCAGAAATAGACCCTGTTTATAGACTTTACAGTAACCTTGGAAGGTAAGGAATAATTAGCGCAGCCAATCAGAACACTAGCGCGTTATATGAAATTTCGACTTGTGTGCGGGAAAAAGGGCGCGAAGGAAAAAACAGTTCAAATATATACAAATTGTAAGTATGGGATATAAGGTATATAGGCGTCCCTGTGGCTAGTAACTAAACTGTCACTCTTTTTGGTCAATCTCATCGCTGTGTACACACTAAGTAGTACAGAATGTATATAACTTTTAATTTGAGTAATTATCTGAGATTGGCAGTGACACTCATTGCAGTAGAAGACGACTGTTGCTATCCTCAGTATGTTACACTTCCTCTAATAGATTGTAGACAGCCTAGAGTTCCTTCTCTTGTTCATTATCGAAACTATTCTTCAGTTACCCAGCAAAATACCAAAAGAAAATGACTGTTTTATGATTGTAAATTTTTCACTTACCAGAAAACAGTATATCACTATGTACAACGCATATAAACCAAATTAAAAGTCGTGCAACGCTAAGTGATCAGTTGATTTCCACTGATTCAATTTACTGTGAACTGAACCACATACCCAAGATATTTAGAATGGCAGTAGTGGTTCGATTGTATCATGATATCGTATTCCTTTTTCATGCTGAATGTTAGTGGCTGATGTAGAAAACCATAAAATTATCATTAAGCTGCATTTTTGTATTTTTCGTATTCAAGCGTCATCATATTTCTGTGGATGATGAATTGTAAACTTTGTATTCGTCGGTTACTGTTAGTCAATGATGGTTGAATGTGACTAAACTATGAATCATACTTAAAACGTAATAAAGACTGATAGTATACCACCTGATTGATGAGAGTGATGTGTTTGTATCATTTCTCATGCCATTGAATAAATTACTCATGAGTAATTAGTGTTATTTTATGTACACATTTTCCTACCTTCCTTTCATTGGCTGTCTGTTATTGTCTAGACATATACTGTTTTTTGATTGGTTGAAGTTATCCTTTGAAATTCAGCCATATTAAATTTGTCATTTTCTATTTTTGTTGAATGCAGCTTGCACATTGTTTGCATTAAAATCAACTTAAATGTTGTAAGTGTACGAATTTATATACTAATTTCTAATTAATACAAAACCACTAATTATTAGTGCGAGATAATCAGATAATTTCTTGACTTTACACAACTCACGGGTACGTTTATTTGGGTCAATCTTACAAAGTTTAAACCAGCGATATATTGCTTAGAAGTCAAGTGCCTCGCCTAATGAGCTACAGTTCAACTTATAGTGGCTAGCGTTATTTTCTAGAGAGGTGTAGTTGTAGCTTATTAGCCTAGGTACTTAATTTTCAACCAATGGGTTCAAACCCAGCCCCACCTACCTACGTTTGAGCAGTCAAGTTTGGTTGATTGCCTAATACATGAACGTGCACAAGATTACTGAGTGGCTTTTGATTCTTTCTAGGTATTGTAGAGAGATTAAGTTATTAAGGTATTAAGAATTGGTTGAAACCTGCATCTCATGAACACTACTGTCGCTAACCATCATGAATACAGTCAATCATCGTGATTTGTTGCATAACAGAAACACATTCGCTTTAAGTGTCGGTACCCGGTTGTTTTAATTCATTTATTTAACATTAGGAATATAACAACTGTTCCTGATTTATATATTATTGATGAGTAGTGGCCAGCAGTGGAATCCAGCTTGACGTGCTTCTCGTCCTATTCGGGACTCGTCAGCTGGATGTACCTATCTCTCAGTGAGCGATGTTGTCCCCGCTAGGACTCCAACTCGGGACCGATCGCTTCAGGCGCCAGAATGTTATCCACTAGATCGCCAAGTCACAATAGCCACCTCTTGTGTTACTAATTTAGTTGAAATTACTGAATGCACTCATTTTTGCTTTCTTCTCGTTTTCTATCTCATTTTAGACGCGTCACTTACAAAGACCTATGTACTATTACTCATGTGGAGGACGATTCACATTATATCCGGACTAGACTTCAGGTGTGTTTATTGGTTAAAAGTATTGTTATAACTATCATCTTTAGTACTGGGATACACTGGGTAATTGTTTACATTTAACGTTGTGATAAATATGTGTACTATTTTGCTGGAAATGAGTTATGCATTGAGTTATCCCGCAATCAAGATTGACTTGGACTGTAGGATTCTAGAATGATGCACAGAGAACAGGAATTATAGTTTTTATAGATATATTTTATGCAACCACAAAATCAGGTCACACAACCAGCCCTTCAGACACTTCCAAGGACAGTTCATACAATCGTTGTCACGGTATTTTAAATACGTGCATATACGCTAAAATAACTACAATACCTTAGACTCAATTGTACTTGTCAAAGTCACACAACATTAACAACCGATGGGAATGTACTACTGAATGACTAGAGTAGTTAGCAACCACTTGGGCTGGTGATTTCACCAGTCAGATCGGAGTGATCTCAGCACCAGATAGTTGTTCCAGTCGTTGAGGGTTGGACTTGTCAGCGGTGTACGAGAATAAATTTACTTCATGGGGCTGGATTAGTTCAGATCACCTGGAACTGCCTAACTGACCTAGATGAACGGATATATCCTAAGTAGGATGATCAATTTGCAAATGGTTTATAAATTGCACGGTCCACGTTGCTATTCTTCACAGCTGAGTAGCTTGTTTCCAGCTACCAAACTGTGGCGTGAATAGGACTTCCCTTGGAAACTTCTTGTCAGCCAGAATCACAAGGTGTAATCTCTGACACGAAAGTGTCATGAACTAGCAAAAGATTCTACTACCAAACGACTTGAGTAGTCAGAAACTGCTCAGGTTGATTTATAGATTTCACCAATCATAGAGTGATCTGAACACCAATGGGAATATCATCAATGATGACTCATTACAATTCATTTCAATACTTCATGGTTTTTTGTATGAGCATTTGGATACTCTTTCCCCTCTTCCCAAGTGCTTGTCAGTACATAATATTGATAGTACGGCAAAATCACATTGTAACTGGTATACGGTTGAAGAAGACGACGGTTAGTGAAATCATCTTCGAAAAGGATGGGAATCTGGTAACCTCTTGGGACTGACAGCTGAAATGTTAGGCGGCATACTTCTTAGCCAAGTTCAACTGGCTCACAGTCACTCTTCAATTACCCAACATCCAATCAAAACCTGAATGCAGGGTAGATATTGGCCTATCAGTTGTCCTGAAATTTTAGAAGGCTGTTTCGAACCTAAAACGATGCAAAACATTGGGATCTGATAGTTCCTCTGGCAGGTGGGAATTAAACAGAATACAGTTTAAGACGTGATCATAATTTTGTTGGTATTCTGCGCATTTTATCATGCATTTACTTTTGTATGGACAACATCATAAATTTGTTTAGTAACAAGTTCCAACTAAATTTGTTTATAGAGGTAATGTTATCTAGGACTGTAGTCAACAGATGGTTGGGTTCACTTATGTGGGTCACCAATTCGATGGTATCCAAAGTAGTTGACAAGAATAACCGACGATTACAACTATACACCAAGTACCAAGTAATATTTTTGTCAGATAGCCTAGATATTACTAACCGATTAGTGAAATTCGCCACTAATCCCATTCATACAAGAAATTATCCTAACTTTCAATTTCCAAGTGGACTTTAAATATCATTGTTTAATGATACCGTAATGAAATGCAATGAAATTTATTTCCCTCCAATCCACTCATGTAATTCACTGTGTTTTATTACCATTACATTACCCTAGGGTATGCAAGGAAGTAAATCAAGCGAAGGACAGAGACGCAGTTCCTTGATGTCTATACTTGAACAATGTTATCGATTCACTTTAGGCTCTATTGCTGGTGCAATTGGAGCAACTGCTGTTTATCCTATTGACTTAGTGAAAACAAGAATGCAAAATCAACGTGTTGGATCAACAATTGGTGAACTCATGTACAAAAATAGTTGGGATTGTTTTCGAAAAGTTATACGGTATGAATTTATGCTATGCTAATAATGGCTTTAAGTAATCATATTTATAGACAACACATATATACTGGATAGCTGTTTCGCCTTAGTAGGAGACTTTTCAGCGGTACACACCCATGACCTATCCGGGTCTCGAACTCGGGGTCTTCAGATCTTCGAGTTCAATGGTTCTGTAGTTTCTTACTCCCGTCAATTCCCGACATAGCGTGACTGTCTATCGAAGTCTTCAGTTGGCATCCGTTTCACTCCTGACTTATTCCTTCCACAGATCACTTTTGGACATTCATTTTGAAACACGTCACTAATGAGCACTTTACAATATTGTAGTCTTAGGTTTATGGAGATTTTATTTTATTGGTTTTTAACGCCTTCACCGTGAAACCTGAAGGTCGTGGGTTTGATTATGTTGGTGCATGCTTCTAAGGAGTCCTATACCAGGACGAAACAGTTGTCTAGTGTCCCTGAGGTTTTTGCACTGGCTCTCCGACTGATATCAGTCCGTGATGAATACAACCTTAAATCAGATAATTAAATTGATTTTCTCTGAACTTCAACCACAAAACGTATGAATTAGTATTTGAGTCATTGAACTGAGGCAAATACTTTGATTGGTAAATGAGGTGAAACTGACAAAGAGAAGTTTTTAACCGAAATGGATATATATTTCTGATGGAAGCTTATTGGCTTGTAGCTGATGTTCAAAGCAACAATCTTTAAATTCCCAGCTAGTACGTTGTACACTGAAACAAGTAGTAGATTCACTAGTTGAGTTGTATATTTTCTCGTTATCTTGTCTGCTCTCTTATTTATCTCACTTTATGTATTACTGTATATGACTCATTGATGATATGCTTCCAGATTGATATCTCGAAGTTCTAGTACGAAGCTGTAACCTGTGGGGTCAACAACTTGGAAGGGAAGGAGGATTCCAACTGAAGACCTTGGTGGATAGTCGCACTATATCGCGCATTGACAAAAGTTGAGAACTGTGAACGACTGAACTCCGACGCAGTGGCTAAATGGTTAGCGCTTTCGCCGTGAAACCTGAAGATCCCTGAGTTTGATACCTAGCCGGGTCGTGGGTGCATCCTACTGATTAGCTCCATACTAAGACAAAACATCTGTCCAGTGCTCCCAAGTTTTCAATGGTTCCCAACTGATGTCAGTTCGAGATGAATACTACCTTTAAATTAAAATCGCCACTGACTTCCAAATACCCCACTGATGGATGTTTGTCTTGTATCTTTCTTTATCTATCATTGTGTTTTTAGATATGAAAGTTTCTCTGGTCTCTATCGAGGTCTTGGACCACAACTATTAGGTGTAGCTCCAGAAAAAGCGATAAAACTTACCGTCAATGATATAGTTCGTGATCAATTCACTAAATCGAATGGTGATATTTCGATATATGCAGAAATTTTAGCCGGTGGTTGTGCTGGTGGCAGTCAAGTTATCTTTACCAATCCATTGGAGATTGTAAAGATAAGACTTCAAGTGGCTGGAGAAATTGCTAACACTAAGCGTCTATCAGCCTTTTCAGTAAGAGATTACCTTTCATATTCTCTTTACTTTTTATGGGTGTATTATGTGTCCCTCTTGTAACTCACATTCAACAGTGTGTTAGTCGTTCCCTTATCAATAACTCAACAACTAATGCCTATGTTTGTGTGCATCAAAACTTTGTTAGGTGGAGTAGGGTTAAAATGTGTGACCTACTGATTGATTGAAAGTACAAGAAACCTTTGATCATTTCCCTACGGTTTTCATCAAATCATTTTTGCATATGTATGTGTTTTAAAATAAACAATTTAAAACTTTAAGAATATGCCAATAAAAAGTATGAGGTAGGTAGACGTTCAACATTGATTCATTCTTACTTTTCGAGTATGTTTGGCATACGTTTCTACTAAAAGTATGATGATGGTTTGTGACTGGTCATGGTTTAAAAATGTTGAATGAAGTGGTAGAATATATTAACCAGTTGACCTACTTGAGATTGAATCAGCCTGAACGGGTTGGTTGGTCATGAAATTTCAGCTGGGATACAGATGACCCGTTTCTGGCTATTTGCCTACTTACGCATCATCTCTAACACTCGGTAAGGTCAGCATCCAACTATCTATTAAAGGACAAGTATACTTCGCTGCTGTTTTGTTCTGTCCTGTTATGTAGCTGTAAGATATAGGCGTTAAAAGTAGGAGATTTGAATCGATTATTGATTTTCGAACTCAGGCGTCTTCGTAACATTTGAGATGTCGAAGTTAGACGAAGGGTACTAGACAAGATAAGCAAGCCGGTCGATAAAGTTATGAACCTCCACTGTGACTGAACTGGCTTGAATATGTACTGTGCACAATAAGTGATCACTCACCTTGATGTACGATACTAGCCGAAGTTGGACTAGGTGGAAAGAAGGCGCAGAGTGACCAGATAAAGACGTGGCACCAAGGAAAGAAGCCTCTAAGTGTTGGTCTAAACCAGGATATTATCTACCATTGCTGTATTCTACCTAGCATCTATTGTGCAATCGTAGTATGTGATAGGCTGTAAAATATCTGCAAAAAAAACGGATCTTGTTTCAAGCTGGTTAGCATTCCCAGCGTCCAGCAACCACATGCACATTCTAGTACAGTAACAACGAGTCACGCCTATTGCATGAGGGCCAAGACCTCGTTAGATGGAGCGGTATTCGAATTCACAACTCATCACCAAATAACCACAGCTGTATAGTATGTGGTATAGTTAGATTAGATGGAATAAATGGTTTATCTGACAAGTTTTCAAGGCTCAGTACTCGGCTGATGACGTTTTTGGTATGTATTGGCTAACTTAATATTTCTCAATCATTTCTGAGCTCAGAGAACTCTAAGCAGTTATCACTGATCAGTTTTTCCTATATTTTTAAGGAAATAAAGCCTCAGAAACGTAGATTTTTACCGCTAGTACTTGACAAAACTTCAAAGTTGTTCACTTCTCATAAGAATTTGAAGGCCTGGTAGTTAAGTCACCTTCCATTTGACGAATCTAAGCCACTTACTAAGTCATGAAGTTGTTAATCGGAGTGGATTCATGCTTCTGTTCAAAACAATAGAGGCATCCATTTGAATTCTATAGCTTTCATGACCATCAGCTTGCTGAATCTTGTAGCTCAGTTGGTAGAGCGTCAGGATGGAAACCTGGTGGTCGCTGGTTCGAATCTGGCAGTGGTCCAAATTTCCACTTCACCTTCAATCATCACCCAGCATAAACTAGATATAACAAATCAGATTAGAATTTGAGTATAGATGATATAATTCAGATTTTGTTGTATTTTTTTTCTCTTTATGTTATCCTTACAATAGGTTGTTAAAGATTTAGGTTTAATCGGACTCTACAAAGGATCACGTGCTTGTTTTCTACGTGATATTCCATTCTCTGCAATATACTTCACTGCATACAATAATTTGAAAAAATATTTTTCTGATAATGAAGGTTTTAATTCACCAATTAGTTTACTAGCGGCTGCTACTATTTCCGGTGCACCTGCTGCTTTTTTAACCACACCAGCTGATGTGATCAAGACAAGATTACAGGTATAATGATTCACATATTTTACATGATTAGTAAGTAGTATAACGAGTAGTGTATGTCACTAGATCACTTAATTGAGTACATTTGATTTTTATAATGTATTTGATGAAAAGAATTTATTCCCTTAATATAAGATTAAAACTTGTGCACTATGGTAGAATATAACTCCATATTTATTAATTTATTATATATCACACAGTGAGGGAACAGTATTGTCTACTGGATTACGTTTCGGACATGATAGTCATATCAAGATAACTATACAACTTTGAGATATCCTTTATATAGTCCTAATTTCCTCATACACACACCCCTTCCGCCAAGTCACAAAGGGAGGTTAGGCATGACTTGTACTCTTAGCATGATATCATCTACTTGTACCTTAGTTCGTAGTGTAACGTCATGGTCATTGTTAAAGCTCGTTTCTAACAGCTTCCAGAGCCATACCACAATCTTTAAGTATCAGAATAAAATATACAAACAGACAGAAGGAGTTACCATAGGATCACCCATATTCCCTATTGTGGTTGACATATTTACTGATAGTTGGGAAGGAATGGTTGCAAAAAAAATTTAGTCTAGCCTCAAAACTATGGTTTTGAAATGTAGACAACACATTTACAGTATTGAAATCGGAGCATATACATAATTTCTTCAGTAGTCAATGCAATCCAATTCACCTATGACTTGAAAAATAGTCAAGGGTAATTAGCGATATTAGATTGCAGAATAAAACGGAAACATAATAGAAGTTTAGACACTAGTGTCTACAGTAAACCCTCACATTCAAATCGTCTCACCCTATATGAGTTACATTTGGCTTACTAAAGTATCTAAGTAACAGGGCCAAAAAACTTACTGGTAAAACAGAAGATCTAAGATACATATACATTAAAGACACCTTACTCAACAATTACCCTCCTCTCCCCCTCCCCTTAATCAATTGATAAGTTCTTCAGGAATCATAAGAGAAATATTAGTAGCACAGGTGTAGTAATAGTAGTAATAATAGTGTTAATAATAGTAGTGTCAATACTGTGAAGAGAGAATTCAAAACCTCTACAGTGTTACCATATAAAGAAAGCACCTCAGAGACATTATGTAGGATTCTCAATAAGGCTGGTTGGCTGGGATTAGAGTGGCATTTAAACCCACAAACTCACTTAGAAATAAGCTTTGTAGGTTAAAAGATCCTACTGATCCCATTAAGCAGAATAACTTAGTTTACTAAATCGCCTGGTTAGACTGGGAGGTCAAATTAGTCAACCAGAGTCAATTAGGCTGGCTATTCGAGCACAAAAACGTAACTAGGTCAAAACTGGTAGATTCTAGTAAGGTAAGGAATTTAGATAAAAGTTCAGCCATAGCTTTGCATGCGATTACACACAACTACACAGTAGGATGAAACAGGGTGAAAATCCATAAAACTAACATAACTGGGTGGAGGGAGAGATTGATAAATCAATCTTTGTTTATCGAATCAACACCTAATAACATGCAACAGGAATGACTGCATACCTGCCCCCGACATATAGAAAATCCTACTACTCATATCACAAAGGAGACGAGGAAATTAGGACTGTATAAAGGATATCTCAAAGTTGTGTAGTTATCTTGATATGACTATGGACAACAAATGATGTCCGAAACGTAATCCAGTAAACAATACTGTTCCCTCACTGTGTGATAAATCTAATAAGTCAATTAAAAGTGGAATTTATTTCCTACATACCTTATTTTTTGATTGGATGAAATAACATGAAACAGGATTTGTATTCAGAAATGATCTGCTTAGCGAGCATTTCACGCATATATCATATGTCAAGAGTACACAAAATGTACACTACTGAACCCCAAATTGTGGTTCAAATGATAATGATTTACAAATAAATGGGTCATATTACATGAAACATACTCAACTCATCTCATCCTTTGTTTCTCTTCTTTCGTAATTAAATTTCCGTCATCATCTTTTATTGGCTTCGTGTGCGTTGATCTCTTTCCAGATGGATAGTAACCTGGTTATTTGATACAATGTTGTCAGGTCTCTCCTACCTGCAGCCTGTTCTGCTTCACTTGCCAGTGTTTCGCAGAAGTGTCTCTTGTCTTTTCGTGCACTCTTCTTCACTTCTTTGTCCAGTGTTTTATACATTGTACTCAGTTCCTCATGTCGTTGAGCATCATTGCACTAGTTTGTCTTCTGCTTCACCATCCTCCTGTCCCTGCTCTGTCAGCTTCCATGTATCCATTGAGATCCATTCCTTATCTTCTTTCTTCTTCCTTCCTAATACGGCTGTGCAGGTTCCTTTCCACATCTCTTTCAAAGACTTCCAGTGTTCTTCCACACAGGTTTCTTCAGGGATGTCCCTCAATATCTCACATTTTGTCTTGATGGCTGACTGAAGTGAAGATTTCTTTTGTAGTTTTGCCCTTCAGTTTCCGAGTGTTGTACTTGAACTGTGGTCTATCACCAGCTTCCTTGAAGGCTTTTAACTTGATTTGGAAGGTTCCTTGCAGTAGACAGTGAGTGGTCTGAACCTACATCTGCTCCTCTTCTTGACCTTGTGTCAAGTAGACTGCGTCTCCACTTTCTTCACATTCAGATAAAGTCTATTTGATTTTTAGTGTGTCCTGGTGTCTGGTGAAATCAACTCCATGTCACTTTGTGGATATCCTTGTGCTTGAACACACTGCCTAACTCCAATCACCAAATCGTTGAATGCACAGAATTATGCAAACAATTCTCCATTCTCGTTCATCACCTCACCGAGCGCTTCTTGGCCCATGGTTAGTTCTCTTCCTGTGTTGTCCCCTTCCAATTTGGTATTCATGTCACCCCACCCATTAGAATTTTGATATCGCCAACTGAGGTGGTGTCTTGTCCAGTGTTGATTGAAGTTGTCTGTAGAATTCCTCCTCCTCCTTCTCTTGCTCTGCATTATTTGTAGGTGCATAGTGTAGCATTGTATGATTGTGACCTTCCTTCCTTTTGAGTTGAATCCATCTTGCTGTCATGATCCTGATCGTGGAGGAGGAGATTGGTTCCCACTGCATGAGAGAGAGCCTTTGATGCTCTTGAGGACATCATGATAGCCACTCCAGAACTTAGTGTGCTCGTGGTTGTCGTCTGGGTGACAATATCGGAGTAGATTATTGATTCTCCAGTTGACAGTTTGGAGAGTCCACTCCCATTCTATCTGCTTTCACAAATTCCAAGCAGTTCGATATGATACCTCTTCATCTCGTTTGCAATCTGAGCTGCCTTGCTGGGTTCAAACATGGTGCGGACATTCCATGTCCCCACGTTTACTTTCGCTTTCATTGAGACGAAGACACATTGGTCAGTCGGCTTCCCGAAGGCTTTCACCAACTGGCGTCATTTCGCCTCTCCGATTCCAGCGATGAATAAGTTTGTTTTTGTTTTTTATATATCGTTTGTGCTTTGAAGTTTCTTTAGCGGTTAGATTTGTTTTAGGGGTGTAGGGTTGCTAGTGGTATTCCCAACCTTCCCTCTTTACCCGGGCTTAGGACCGGCTAGTAACTAGTGAACTAGTTAACCAGGTCACACTTTCACAACTTTGGAATATTCCGGTGGATGGTCCGAGTGGATGTTGGAACTTTTGGGCTAAAGTTGATGCGCACCTTTAAATTTTCGGAAACCTCAGGTAAAAATGGTTCGGGCGAACTTTGAAACACTTGGCATACATGGGATAAAATTTGATCAAACATTGAAAATTTTGGAATTCTGAGGAAAATGGTCCGATCAAACTTTAGAACATTTAGGCTAAAGTTTGATCGCACTTTAACAGTTTTGGATATTTTGGGAAATATTTCTGACAAATTAACTAAAAGCTTTACCTATGGCAGTAGTTACTCTAATATATGTATCTCTCTCAAATCGCCAATTTCTCTGTAAGTCATCATAAAGTAGATTAATGCTGCGGTAACGTGGAGACCACTGCCATACATTGATTGGTCACGGGAAAGCAACTAATCGCATGTTGTCTAGTCTTGAGTGGTGATCGAATTTCACCAACCATTTCTCAATGTGACCACCGAGCTAGGCGGCTGAGTATCGTGGTGTACATTGTTAGGTGTAAGTTGGTTGTATGTAGTTCAGTTTTGCAGGCCAGTCACGGTAACGTCGCTGACTTCAACAGTGGACAACGCGAATTCAAATCTCAGAGGCAAAATCAGTTCCCTCGAGGTTGAAGATACATCTTGCTGACGAGTGCTAACAAGCATGAAACCTGGGTTAAGCATGCCTTCCTACCGATTGGCTCCATCCAACTAACATCTATCTCAGTGCATCATGCTGATGAGCCTCCTGACTTGGTGGCCAGCATTTAAAACTAGACAACTTGTGGTTGCTTACCCCTAAGTGAACAATCAATATATGGAATAACGTGCCCACCATGGGACCTACTTGTCATATGGTCAACGCTCTATGGAGTTGTTGAATGTGAACCGTTGTAAAGATGAGTAAATTGTATTGATACAGATATGCTCTTTAAAAATAATGATGCATGTGTTTTTTTTCTGTTTCGCTATCCACCCCATCTTTATCATTAGGTTGTAGCACGTACAGGACAGACAACCTATACAGGTTTAATGGATGCAGCTGGAAAGATTTGGCGTGAAGAAGGTGGTCGTGCATTCTGGAAGGGTTCGTTAGCTCGTGTCTTCCGATCCAGTCCTCAGTTTGGTGTAACACTATTGTCCTATGAAATGCTTCAACGTTACCTGGCTGTCGACTTTGGTGGAAGGTAATTTTCTCAGGTTTTCTATGAATCCACACAAATAAATACTACTATATTAAAAGTTACCTATATAATGAATCTATGGGGATGTTTAAGTTATTGAAATACAACTGCCAAAATAAGGTATGATGTACAATTATTATTATATTGAAACAGTGTTATGGGTGAATGAAGATCAAATGGAATAGAATGATGGAATATCCTCCTCACCAGGAAAACAAATGGGTGTATTAAAAGGAATATTTTTTTTCAAAAGAACATATAAACTGGTCAATATATTCACCTTCATAGCTTCACAACGATTCAGTATAAAAGAAACCTAACCAAATGCGTGATTTACAGCATAAGAAACATTTGTTGTGATGACTATATTGAAGAAGAAGTGAATAAACACATGTCGGAACCTAACGAGAAGATAAAGAAAGACAATGTTACTAAGAAGTCTACATTTTTGACCAATTTTCAAAAGTGATATTGCCTCCGGTATCTCAACACATCAATTAAGTAGATTAATCGAAAAGACATTCTATGCAGCTAAACTTTTTGTCAGCTTCTCAACCATACCATTACTGACATAGAGGACGAGTGATAGGTTACCTATGATGATCACTTCAGTGTGCATTTATGAGTTCAACTGCTCTTGTGGAGCTAGTTACATGGACCGTACTCAAAGGGCTCTATCCACGTGCTTTGGTGAACATGTACCATCTTAGTTATGGAAAGGAATGATAAAGAGCATTAACAGTGTAATCTTCTCACATCCAGTAGACACTGAATATCAGATTAAGGTAGATCACGCCTTTTCTGTGATATACCGTATCCCTTGCAATCTCCCTAAAGGTGCACGACTTCGTATCTTATCCATAACCAAAGTCATAGGAATCAACGCAGGAAAATCGGACCTATGGGTTCAAAAGAAATATGTACATCCACTTTGCTTGCCTTGGGCCCACAACAGGGTGAACATATTCTTTATGGACTTTTCTACTACAAATTGCAAATTTTAACCTCCCTTCCCTTTTTTCTACATTGTCATCGCTCTGAGGAACATACATTTTATCATGTCATTAGTTTTACGCCCTTGTTTATTCATAACACAACCTGTAGTCATTTTCAACTGTGACATAATACTTCTACATTTCAAGTTGTTATTCATCGTAGACTGACATCAGTTGGAGGAACAAAGGAAACCTGGGAGCACTGGACAGCTGTTTCCTCTCATTCAATATAGTAATAATTTTTACTGGGTGATGATTGAAAGTGAAGCGAAAATTTGGACCGCGGCCGTATTCGACCCAGCGACCAGTGGGTTTCCAGCCCGATGCTCTACGAGGTCCTGGACCTCGCAGCTCAGTATAAATATTAGTCTGCTAAACTGCGGCTATCTCAGATAGCGAAATGATAGTAATAATCGCACATCATGCTTTATGTTGGCTATTATATTTCACTTATTCTCGTGGACTTACAAGTGTAGACTGTAGTGAATAAGCTGTAATATGCATTTGGAAACCTCCAATGCCTATGTGGACTACTACTTCAAAGTAGCCGAAGGGGATTATCCGTCACCTGCATTGATGAACCACTGTTACACAGAATGTGTATAAATCTCTTCTGATGGATCTGTTAGCATAAAAGTGTCCCCCTATAACACTTTCTCTTGTTCTATGTGTAACTCAACCCCGGTATATATTTGTGTACCAGAGCATTAACCACTGAAGGATGAAGGTGGTTCCTAGAACAACAACTAGCAACAGATTATTTTAATAGGATCAATTAATTTGAATGACTGTTGTCTAAACACAGTTTTATCATCATAAAATTATTCTTCAGAGTGATGATTAACGGTAACTAATGCAATTTTACTCGTTACACCTGTTATATGTTTATACACTATACTGTTAGCTCCACTTATTATGTAAGGGCTTGTTATGCGACTGGGTTACCCAGACTTAGGTGTCCATCATCTCATAGTTCCACCTGTAAGTCTGACTACGAATTTGTATCCTATTAAAACTGAAAAACATTTGTTTATACGATTCGCCTTGTTAAGTATGTTATATATTGAGTAATAATGATAGGTGATTGGCTAACAGTGGAATCTAGGATACGTGTTTCATCCTATCTGAAACTCATCAGCTGGGTGTACCTGCCTCCTAATGGGCAGTGTTGTCCTGCTCAGGATTCGAACCATGTACTCATCATCGATTCGAACATCAGAGTGTTATCCATTGAGTTATGATATCCATGGGTATATTATAGTTTTGTTTATTTTATTTTATCCGTAATATTTAAAATTCACTAGTCTATTATACACTGATGAAATTTTTCTTTATAGACAACTGTCTGGTAAACCAGTAGATCATCATTATATTCAATCTATATCAAGTAATCCAGATCATATTGGTGGCTATCGATTTGCAACAGCTACATTTTGTGGTATTGAATCACGATTAGGCTTATCATTTCCAAAATATAAAGTAATAACTAGTTGATTGATAGGAATGAATTTTGACTGTCAATTGGTATTTAGTATTTAGTATTCAGTCTACCATCCATCCATATTATTGACAGTGTATAATGTTATTTTCTATGTAAATTTCATTCTTTTAATAATGATCTCAATCAAACTCTCAGGGTGGATACTTTAGACTTTCTTTTGTATGTTTGTATATGTTTGTTTGTTTGGTGACAGGAAATGTTAAAGCATTTTCACTGCAATTTCTATTTTTCTCTTCTTTGTGTTTATGTGTAAAATCGTTTATCATGAGAGAGATCTGTTGTAAAGACAATAGGTTATATTCACTCTTCTATGAAACTATACTTACTACTTGTGTAATTATTTTGGGTATTTTCTTGAATTGTCTCTATTGTTTAAGCGCCTTGTACTTGTCAACTGTTCTTGCTTAATAAAACATTTTTAGCTTATATTGCCATATCTACATAGTTTATTTATTTATTTATTTTTATAAAATTAAAACAAAAATTCTGAAATTGTAATATTTTTCTTCCATCAACTGTTAGGTATTTTTCATGTTGAATGAAGTTGTCAATTGATATAATGGTTTGTTTTTTCACAATCCAGTCATTCTACACAACGATTCAGTACTGTTTCTTTTCTTCACTCTTAACCATGATGATTAAAAACAGTCATCCACTATGACTGTAACACTATTTTCTTCCTCTTTAAAAAAACAAAACAACTTTGTATTCCCGCTGCGTGTATTGGTCCATTCAATGTGTTCAATTACACTTATTTTTGTTATGCGTGTGTATACACATATACATACATTTATTTATATCATATTTCTATGTTATTTTGTATAAAATTATACTGCACATTTAACTTGTTCTAAATAATCCTGTGAATTATTGAATAGACTGTATGTTAGTTGGTTGGAAGGAATTGTCAGAAATTTCTGTTTGATCTAGTTTTCGAGCTTGTTGAGATTCGTCAGTATAGAGTGTGTGTAACATCTAGGGGAATTGATATCCTTCCTGTCTGAGGTTGTCACCCAGTGTTGTGATCATTAACGTTATCACTGAGTTATTTAGGCCACCATTAACCTCTTCTAGGACTGTCTTAATATTTATTTCTCACTTCCTTTGACTAATTGATCGTATTTGTATTTAGTTGACTGTCTTGACCCTAAATTATTTCAAGTTTATGACAATGTACAGCTAATTTCATGTTCGTAAAGATGTTTTATTATGCGATAGATAGGATGTTCAGTATAATTTTGTTTGTTTTGTGAAAAATTGCGACAAATTTTATCTTTACAATGTTCCACTGAAGTTGATATGTAGATTTTAACTGAGAAATTCTTGTGCAGATGAAGTTAGTATTTGTTTTACAAGAACTTAAGTTGTATGTACACCAATCCACGTTACTGTTAAGCGTCAATATGAAATTCATCTGCTAGTGATGGATTATATGCCCTTTTATTGCAAAGTCTAGGCTTTATGAAGTGAAGATATTCATGGCGTGCTAGAGAAAGAGGGTTGAAGGTGGCCAGATCAAGACGGCATCAGTCGACGGAGTTCCTTACTGCCGGTCTGAGACGTGTGGGCGAGATGTCGACTACCTAGTTGGGGTCCTCCACACGATAGGACTCTTGGTAATAGTGGTGCACTCTCATACAGGTTTTCTTACTTCGATATCACTCTTTTTCTATCCACGTTGAGGTGTAAATTACTACACTCTGATGGAAGTCTCTGGGTGAAGTCGTACTGCTGCGAGCTGGATGGGGTGTTACAGCAGTAAGGTGTTTTCCTTGGATGACCAGTAATGTCATGTTGATGCTGCCTTCTCAGTAGAAGAGGGGTTGGAAAAGGTCGACCCAAAAAATAACACTCCATGGTCTACCGGGCCAACGGTATTGGTTCATTCCTCTTTTATTTTCAACCATCCGGTATCAAAACAATCACGCACAAAAAGCTACGTGTGACGCCTCAAGTAGATGTTCGATGGGCTCTGTGGTCACACAAATCTCTTTCAGGTATCTTAAGAGGAAATAGCCTTCCACAGTGTGGGCAGGCGGGAAGTGTCAACCGCCCTCACAACTCTGTCAGCACTCAAGTTTCCTCAGACTCTATCCACCTGTTCTTTATATCCTATTGTGAAGTATAGCAATTTGAACCGATGGACTTGTGTGCTAAGTTCTATGTTGATTTTGTCTGTCTGGAGAGATTCGATGGTAGTGTGTGCTTTGTCACCTCTTATGCCTATTGTTTATCGCTAAATCAGTGTTGCGTGTGTATACATGGTCAAGTATGCTGGGCATCAGTCATTTCATCTTCTAGTGTGTCTGTCTCATTGGCTTGGATCCATCACATTTGCTTGCCTGCAAGCATCGGGACTGACTGTTATTCACGTCCTGTGAAGAAAACAAATCGATGATCAGTTTATGACATAGCACTATAGAATAAAACAAAATTGGTTGAGCATCTTGCTTTCATAGATGGGGTTCGAGAAGCTACTTGACCCAGACGCTTAAGACATCAAACAAGACTGTAAATTTGAGTTACTTAAGTGGTTGCTACATTCAATTGCCTGCTGTAAAATCACTGATTTAAATAGTCAAATATTTACCACCTACTGACGAATTCATCTATTTTCTGTTCATGTTCAGAATGTCTCATTACTGTTATATAAAATCTCCCTGGTACATACACTTATCATCAATATCAACATAGGACTCGGCATTACTGCGTAACGGTCCAAGTTGCCACACCTCATATCAGTAAATCAAGTAAAAAGACAGTGACGTGCAAGATGAAGATAAGAGAATGTAGTCAGAAGAAATATAAAGTACGAAAAGAGAGAAATGAAGATTTGGAAAATGGTGAGATTTGGTATAGAGCCGTTAAGATGAGGATAATGTGTGTATACATCTGCACCACTCACATCGGTTCTGAGCCATGTGATCACCTAGAGTCTCCAACCACTGGTTCCTCTTCTCCCGTGGACCCCAACCGGCTAATCTGCATCGCCCTACATGGTTCATACATTGGTGCCATGTTTTAGTCTGGCCACCTCGGGCGTTTTTCCAGCCTGGACCTACTTCAGCCAACATTGTGTTCTGAACGCATCATGTGCTCTCGTACATTTTAAAAATATTTTCGAATTTTCGTTTCCCAAGCTAAGAACAAAACAAAGGTAAAATGTTCCATCGGTTGGAAATGGATTTATAAATGCTCAAAAATACACCATATTATTATTCCTAGGATACCTATCTGTATGGGATTGTGAATTTCTGTGCTGGTTGATCGAACTGCCACAATCAAAATTCGAGACTAGATGTTAGAGTACCTGCCCGTTTGACTCTTATACTTTCATCACTGTTAGTATTAACAGTATACAGATGTAATAATTTATCCTTTTAAAAATGTTGTACGGGAAGCAAATTTATTGGAATAATCCATGTTGTTTGGAATGAAGCGATTATAATATAACCGCTACTTTATTTAGTCACTAAGATATGAATAGAGGCTTGGAATCATGTATCATAAGACAAGGCAATAACATAAGTGTCAGGTCTCCCCTACCAGCCGCCTGTTGTGCTTCACTTGCCAATGTGTCGTAGAAGTGTCTTCGTAGTATAGGCCGTATTCCGTGGTGTCACAACGTGAGTAATGCAGAAGTCAGGTGTAGAGTTTTAGGGAGTAGAGGTAAATCAGTTGACATGGCTGTTGGAACACGTGTTACGTATGCCTAGTCGCCGATTGCCTCGTCACACAATGTTGGTCGAAGTAGGTCCAGGCTGGAAAAACGCCCGAGGTGGCCAGACTAAAACATGGCACCAATGTATGAACCATGTAGGGCGATGCAGATTAGCCGGTTGGGGTCCACGGGAGAAGAGGAACCAGTGGTTGGAGACTCTAGGTGATCACATGGCTCAGAACCGATGTGGGTGGTGCAGATGTATACACACATTATCCTCATCTTAACGGCTCTATACCAAATCTCACCATTTTCCAAATCTTCATTTCTCTCTTTTCGTACTTTATATTTCTTCTGACTACATTCTCTTATCTTCATCTTGCACGTCACTGTCTTTTTACTTGATTTACTGATATGAGGTGTGGCAACTTGGACCGTTACGCAGTAATGCCTGGTCCTAGATTGATCTGGATGGATGATGCGTTCAGATGACATTTAAAAGATTACAACAAACTGAAAGAGAAGAATTTGATGGAATATAATCGATGTAAAAAATTTTTTTATTAGCCCAAGAGTTAAGCAAGCCGCTCTGTATAGGCTGAATGACATCAGCTCAGTGCAGTGGTGCAAAAAAGTTTATAGTATAACTATGAGTAGCTTACTGGGTGTTTAATTGTTATTACCTTGCGGTTGATGACTTCAAGTAGCACTGTCTAAAATCAACCTGAGATTGGCGTGTCTATTCACTTATATTAAGTATCTAATCCAATTGGCAATATACTTTTTATCTACTAACCTTATACTTCCAGTTCATTGGAATGCCTTTTGTTATAGTTTGCGGTAAGATTACACAGATCCCTATACGAAGCTTTAAATCGCTGATACCCTTCACAATCAATCGTGTTGCATCGTAGTCTCTTGAACCAATGAATAAATACCGAAACGGTTGATGATGCAATGGCAATGGGACACGTGTTTCCAGAAAGGCTTAAAAATAGCGTTCAACCCCAATGAATAATGTTGGTTCCTCATGTTTATTACTGTCAGTTACATCAGAATGATATTCCTGATTGTAGTGGACTGGATCATGCAATAAACTGTGAGGAGCGAGAAGAGGGGGATACTTTGGACCGCAGAAAAGAACCTAGATTTGGATTTCGCTGATGACTCATGTCTAATGTCACATAAACTTGAAAATCTACAGGCGAAAACTAACAAGTTGACAGAAGAGGCGAGGCAACGAAGATGGGACTTCAAGTGAATATAGAGAAGACAGAAGTGATGAAGATATCCAAACAATAACAACAAGGTCCAATCACCATGAACGGGAGAAACCTAAAGGAAGTAGTCTCTTTCACCTATCTAGGCAACACTGTTTCAACTACAGACGGTGGCACAGACGAGGACGTCAAAGTAGCCAGAATCGGAAAAACAGGCGCTCATTAGCCTGAAACCAGTGTGGAGATCTTCTGCACTCAGCATAAAGCATGAACAAGATGCGGATTTTCAACACCAATTCAGTCAAGTCAGTGCTTCTGTATGGTTCAGAGACTTGGTGCGTTACGAAAGGCATTTCCAATAAACTACTGACATTCATCAACAACTGCCTACGCTGGCTCGTCACTGAAGATCAGATGGCCAGAATAATAAGAATAAGCAACAGGGAACTCTGGGAACGAACCAACCAAGAACCTATCACTCAACAAATGTGCACTGGAAGGAAGTGGAGATGGATTGGGCATGCACTGAGATGGTCGACTGGGGAATCACGCGTCAGGCCAGTTGCTCGAGTGGAATCCCCATGGGAAGCGACGAGCTGGGAGTCTGAGGCAAGGGTGATATGGAGGAGATCGTGCGAGGAGGAAATGAGAGCTTCTGGGCTGTCGTGGAGCCAGGTTGAAAAGATTTCAGAGAAGAGAGTGGAATGGAGACGTGCTAGTGAACCCCTATGTTCCATTACGAACCCAAGGGACAAATAATAATAATAATATACATTAGAATGATTGGTCGTCTAAGTAGTATAATGAAAAGACGAAGATTATCTGAAATATGTGAGGTATGCAGACGCTATGCATTTCTAACATGACTTACATAGAAGAAACCCAATAGAAGTTTAGTGCAATTACAGGTAAGGAAGGATAATGAAGGCAGAGGAAGAGCAATAAAAATTCACACCCATATCACGAACAATATGATTCATTAAAATCAATACTATCAAGGTAGGTTTATTGTGAGCACAAACTGCTTTTGGATGTGTGAAGGGGCGTATGGAACCTATAGATCGCAAGGTCATCAATGAATCTAACTATGCCTTCTTGACCAAATCTACACAATATGGTAAAAGCTGTCTTCATATCAATCCTGTCACCAGTTTGTAGTATATGTTTTGCTATTGATCAAGAAGAATGTTTATCACCTACACTTACTGAAGTATTAAAGATTATTTGTTTATGAAGCTTCATGAGTAAATGTTAAAGCATTGTCAACTGCTTATCATAATCACTTTTCCCGATGTATGTGTGTGTGTGTGCACTTTCATTGACTCTATTTACCTTTTCTGAGATTTCATATCAATCAAATGACAAGTTCAAGTGTTATCTAATTGTTTAAAATGTATCTCACGATTACACCATATGTTTCAGAGAGTCTCCATCTTCTCATTACCCTGTTTAAATTCATTAAAGGGACAAATTATCTCATGATTGGTCATTGTTAGATATTGTGATTAGTTCGATATTCATAATTTATACTTTCTTATCTTCTAGCATTGATGTTCTCATTGAGACTTGATCTCTAACTGTAGACTGATATCTTTAGTATTCTACTGATGAACTGATACAAAACAAATGTCTTACATTCTATGTACTTCAGCAGTCGACTTTCATATTTATCTGCTGAACTTATCTCTTTGAGTAGGTGAAATGAATCAATGTATAATACAGTATACTTTAAGCTTAGTTCATATATTAAGCTATAACTGTCAGTCTGTGATGAATACCTGAAATCAATAAGTAAATCCCCTCAAAATTAAACTAACCTAGTGCTCATTGGTGACCAACTTCGAGAAGTGATTCCTGAAGTTCAAATGAGAAGTCGTGACTGGCGGACCCAACCAAGTCGGATGTGAGGACACATACTGAACGATGGAACTGGATAGGGGTGACGCTATATCCTGATGAAGATACCCAACCAACAACATCAATCACTATGAACGGGAGAAATCTAAAGCAAGTTGTCTTTTTCACGTACCTACCTAGGCAGCATCGTCTCAACTACTACAGGTGGTGGCACAGATGAGAACGTCAAAGCCAGGATTGGAGATCTATCTACTCCACTGCATTGGACTGCACTCAGCATAAAGTGTGAACAAGATCCGGATTTTCAACACTAAGCTAGACAAGTCAGTGCATCTATGTAATGGTTGATAGACTTGGCGCGTTACCAGAAGCATTTCCAACAAACTGCAAACACACATCAACGACGAGTTAGGCGTCTAAGGGTGACATGGAGGAAATCATATGAGGAAGAAATGAAAGCTTGTGGGCAATCGTGGAGCCAGGTTAAAAAGATTGGAGAGAAGAAAGTGAAGTATCTACGTGCTATTGAAGTCCAAAGCTCCACTAGGAACCCAAGTGACAAATAAAATAATATAACATCATGAACTGACAGAAGTAGGAAATGTGGATCAGCTGATCCTGACACAGTAGCTCAATGGTAGCATTCAGGTCAAGGAACTTGTAAGTTCAGGGTTCGATCCTTGGTTGGGCCATCGGTACTCACTGTTAAGGAATTCCAAGTCATCTAGTGCTGCTCAAATCCATTTCTTGTTATGTTTGTAGAAGAAAATTTACTTGTTTATATTTAGACGTTCAATTTAGTGTAAGAGTTCTAAATCAGTTCTAACTTTAATGATATTTTTCTTGCCAACTATGTATATAACTTGTCTCTGAATCGGAAAGATATTGTGAGGTATGTAAAAGGGTTTTGTGCAGTAAGGTGCCATGACTCAGCCACTTTGGTTTCAATGCATGCAGACAATCATGATCACAAATTCAGCCCCGGGGGAATTCTTAAAATAGCTGATTCCATAGCTACAAACATGGCATTACAACAAAATGTCAATCGACAGACATTTGGAAATAGATCCAATCTACTTAAGAAGAGAATAGCCATCTATCAATCAAGAACAAATTGACCTCAAAAATCAATAATAGTACTCAATGTAACAGTAACAAGTGGTAAAATTTCACTCTAATAAAGATTCTGCACCAGTTTGATTGACATCGAGTTTTGACAAAATTCTCTTAACCCCCCCCCCCTCCCCCCCCCCCTTAAATTATAAGTGGACAATACTCAATGTCAGCAAAAACACGCTACCTGGACATTGGCGTAATATTTGAATATGCTTCACTACTCTATAAAATTAATGTTGAAGATATCACCAAGTCTGGTGATGAAACATCCTCGACAAAATATCAAATCTTTTCCATCCTAAGCTACAGATCTTTTCCGTTATCTTATCGAAAATAGGCATTTTATATCTTATCAGTTTTTAATTAATTGAAATAAACAGCTGTAAAGTGCCAATGTATACTAAAACTTCTTCATTGTCAGACTCAATAGTTTTAATCATAAAAAGTTGTATCAGACAGTGTTGATTATTTTAGTCTTCTCAACATATGATATAGTTAAGTTGTGTTGTGTAGATGTAGAAAGCTTCATTTTGATTATTATTTACTAATAAGGTTCATTTGAAGGTTAGCACTTTCCATAAATTGACAATGTTATTATGTAAAATCCCTTAGGAGCATTATTAGCTAAGGTTTATATGTTGAAAATTTGACTGTATACATGTTGACATCATTTCGCTTTGTTTTTTTTATCAACTTACATGTAATAATTGGACACATTATGAGGGGAGAGTAATGAAACTAGGCAGTTGAGGGTGAAGACGAACACGCATTTAAGTAGTTTCAAATAAATCTGCGTTAAGAGATTTCAATAAACGCAGATAGATGACAACTCTCTTCATATATAACAGAATATACTATAAAAACGGGGTTATAGAATTCATATTCAAACAACTCATGTTCACTTATTTTCTGTGTATAGCTTGTGCTTTAAAACAGACTCCTCTTTTTTTCATGGTATTAACCTTAGCCATCCAGTAATTTGATGGATTTTCGACTGCTTGTACTCTATCAATGAACAATGTCAATATAGAATTTAGTTTCGATGATGGGATTTCAATTGGATCCCCATTGAGACCCCTAATGACAGATAGCTTTGTGTCAAAATTGAAAAATTCTAACCTTAGCCAAACTGTTAATCATTTAGACATCTATAAACGATATATGCACGACATATATTCGTTATTTGTGACTCAAATATCTATCTAGATGATATCTCACGCGAATCCAACAATCGTAACTCACAGTTGGAATTCACTATAGACAGAGAATTGGAATCAGCTATTCCTTTCCTTGACCTACTGATCATGATACATAGCAATAGAAAGCTAAAAAGATCCATCTACAGAAAGCCTATATAAAAAGGACAGCTTACTAATTTCTACAGTTGGATGACGATCACAAGGAAAACAAATCTGATTCACTCACTCTGTTATCGTATACGTACTGTTTGTAGCACAGATTATGTGCAAGTTGGACTTGACTTTATAAGACGGACGCTTGCGAAAAACGGTGATAAGAATATGCTAGAAAGATATGTAAAACCAGTCATCAAATCAGTTTCTAAAATGACTATGATCATGAATATGAAATTAAAAAGTGACATTTACACCCCAACTCCATGGGACCTTTACTAGTCGTTAATTGTTCTCTGTATGTTTCAAAGATAATATCCCTTGACAGGTCACCTCCATGTGTATCTACCAGTTCATATGTTTCTGTGGAGTAAGGTACATCCGCCATAGTCAGAGATTACTGTCAACACGTATATGAGAAGATAATCCTGTCTGGTTTTATAAGGGTGAAAGGAAATGGATTAGAAGTTCCCTCCTTCAACATCTAATCCATTTCGACCATTCAACCGACTCGAACAATGATTTCAGTGTTGTCTGTCAAATTCACTCATACATCTCATGTTTCCTCCATGTTCAACTTCTAAAAACAGAAGAGGCCATGAACTTAAGCCTGACCTTTCTGTGCAAAAGACGCACATATGTACAGTCTTTATGTCTACCTTAGCCTTGACTTATATTGGTATTAGTGTGCTTCGTCCCTTTTTCGTTTTTTCCAACTTCCCTTTTTGTCAGATTAATCTTTGTACTCTTATATCGCCATCATCATTATTTTTATTTCTCTATTTAATATTTTCCGGTATTACTTCATTTGATCTTCCTTAGGGTTGCAACTTTTAACAAAACATTTCCAATCTACTCCAATTCACTTGTCTCATTCAAATTACGTTTTCACCACTTTCTAACCTATATACACCTTAAAAACGATTAAAAAGTCTTATTTGACCCCTTTCTATTATCATTTAACCTTTACGTAATCAACTAGCAACATTATAACCACCATTATTGCTTTTTCAACCTCCCATTATTTACGTTCCTAATGAATTGAAGTCTTTTAATATCACGTATATATGAAAACGTACGTAGAGCTTGAAAATAAATTCTCTGAAAAGAGTCGTCTTTGCTGAATATCTTGTGTTTTGATGCCACAATTGGAATTATGTGGCGCATTTTTCGTTTAAAATAAACTGGCTACTTATAAGTAGCTAAAAACAATATACTAAAAATAACGGTTAAAAAGTTGAAATGTCTTCAAAATAAAGATAGCAGAATAAGTAGCTGTTAATTAATTATTACAAGAGAAGAAGGTGTAAAATGATACAAAATACATTTGCATTGGATCACTTTATGTCAACAATGTTGCAAGAGATTCAATCCATATAGAATATTTTAATATGTCTATTGGTATTCGTCTTTTCACTGAAATATGCAAGTACAGAGTTTTCTGTCTTTCATGTAATATATGAAAACCATTTGTTGAGAACCAAAACTCTACATCAAGCTTAGCATCTAAATCTAAATAGACAAATAATTCAGGTGACTCAGCTTTAATAATTAACTTATAAATGTGATTTGTTTGAAATGGTGCATTTTGTTGAAGTTTTGACAAAGTATCATTTTCTTCAACAAGTTCTATTGACTTTAAAGTTAAGCCTTTACCAGCTTTTTGAGGCCATTTCCTAATCTTATTTGGTTCATCTAAGAGTAGTAGATTTCCATCAGAATTTGTATATTTTGAATTAATCTTCATTCTAATTTGTAGAATTCTACCTTTTCTATCATTAAAATGGCATAATTTATTTAAGTCTTCAACAGTTATGTTCAATATTGTTATTGGACATTGAAGATTTGTTTTACCAGGGATGTTCAATACACTTCTATGAATTGGTTTAAATGACCAAATAGTATAACAAATTAATTCAAATTCACTAGGAAATATAATATTGTCTTCACTTTGTACATTTGGTATCCAATCAGCTTCAACTATCTTCTTATCTTTATTATGTATAGCAATACGTCCCCATTTTGGTATATTATAAAATTCTTTTATAGCAGCATAATGTGATAATTTCCATTGACCAGCTGAATCTATAGTTGACCAACTAGGCGCTGACCAAATATCATTCAATTGCCAATATATTGTACCCATTGTAATCAATTTGTCGGTGAATAATACTGTAGATTTGGATAATTTAAGTCGACATTTATGTCTCATATATAGATTGATTTGAGCACGTAAACACATAAGTTGATTTAATTGACTGATATATGCCCATCTAAAATGTTAAAAATTTCATTAACTATTAGTTAAAGCTTTAGATAACTAACTGGTTCAAATTTGATCAGAATTTGTTTTCCCCCAATCAGCCTTAATCATTATCTGTGGATGTAGACATGAATTTCACAGATCAAGTCTAGTTAACAATAATTTCAAAGTAGCATTCATCATACAGTGATATCAATTGGAAAACAATTAAAAATCTATGAGCACTGGATAGCTGTTTCGTTCTAATAAGAAACCCATCAGTGGCGTATACCAACGGTTCCACTTAAAAATCAACCCAACAATATCAGGTCTCATAGTGATCACGATGCTATGATCCAGTCACTGGGTTGAAACCCAACGGTGCACACTTTTCTACTTCGTAAATTTTCAAAAACGCGTGACGGTCATGCAATGCCATTGGCTGGTATTTGTCTTCATACCAAAACTGACAGGAGTAAGAATATGTGAACCTTTGGTTTCTAAACGATAGTGTTGAGGGGGTAATATGCTAGCCATCAAACCTAGCGATCATGGTCTCGATCCTCCACAGGGTCTTGAGTGCATGCAGCTGATGAGTTTCATCCTGGGACGAAACAGTTATCCATTGTTTCTGGGTTTTCAATAATTCTTCAGCTGATGACAGTCTTTGATGAGTGCTATCTTACAGTCAATAATTCCTCAAAAATGACCAAATGTAAAATAATATTTCTATTAGGTGAACAATATTTGCGCATTGCTATTTTCTGATTGACTATTACTAGCTGAGAGACTGATAATGAATGCGTACTATATTTTTGGGAACCACTGAAAACCTTAGAGAATTGGATGGTTGTTTCGTCCTAGTATGGGACTGCTCAGCAGGACGCACCCACGACCTGGCTAGAGATCGAACTCAAGACCTTCAGGTTTCACAGAGAACGCACTGACCATTCACCCACTGGGTCATGGCTCAGTGGTTCACACTTTCCAACTTCTGTCACCTTACGTGATAGTGCGACTATCACCCAAGGTCTTCAGATAGTATACGGTTCCCTTCTGACTAGCTGACCTCAGTGGTTTCCCAAATGATGTCAATCCGTGATGAACACTATCTCAGAATGAAAATATACATTTTCGTTTACTAAAATAACACAAATACCGATGAATCACCTCATTATAGTGCAGAGGAGCACTTGTGGTTTATAGTAAATAGTCTATTCTGCAACTTAGCTACTTGATATAAACTTATGCTGTCAACTGTCAGTCACATTTAATGGTACATGAGACCGTTGGATATCACATACACCGGTTAGTGAATGTTCCGGTGTATGGACGTGAAAGTTTTTATTTGAATCTCTAATGCTTAAACCAAGGGACCACACTCCCCTAGCATACACCTTCAATAATGATCCTTTAGGTGTGCGTAGTCTATTCCCCACCCCCCTAGAAAAAAAACAAATTTATGTCACAGTATAAGGGTTATACAATCCATCTTAAATGCGGTTACAAGAAATATACTACTGAACGACTCCAGATGATCTGTTTCGCTCGCTTCCAGTTGACCTCATCAGTGATGTTCACGAACAAATTCAACTCATATAGCCGAATTAGTTCATGTTATCTCAATCCGGTTAGCTGACTAGCATGGACTTATATCCCTAAAATAGGATGATTAATTTGTAAATGATTTATAAACTGCACAGTCCACGTTAAAATTCCTCATAGCTAAATAACTTTTCAACTACCTAACTGGAGATGATTTTGGCTGACTGATGGTTTGAAATGAAAATCCTGTGGAAATCACAGTTGGTCATCAGTTGCAATAAAAACTATTCAACTGTGAGAAATATTAATGTGGATACTACAATTTATCAATCATTTACAAATTGATCATACTATTTCAGAGGTTATATGAGCATATTACTCAAACATATTGATGCAGGTATCCAAAAATCGATTCCAAGTGATAATTATAACTTGAAATGATCATCAAATTCATAATAGTTGTGATAAACAAGTCTGACTGCATCTATAAAGTGAATGAGCATATCGAAACAGGACTATATGAAGAAATTAAGAAACCAATGTATACTATAATGAATAAAGTTGGAACATCCACTGGGGATCTGATGCGCCAAATGAAGCAGTTTCTAGATGAGTCAAAATGGTTTAGTTTAATGTATGGTGTTATTAAGATTCATATGCCAGTTTTTCCCATCAAGCCTATAGTAGACTCTAGAAACACTTCAACTTACAAGCTACCTAAATATTTACCAATAAGAAATCATTCAAAATCTCGACTTACCAATTCTTATGACTTAAAGCATAAATTAGACGACAGTGAAAAATGGTTAGTTTTCACATAACTGGCCTTTACACGAATATACAGATCAAAATGGTTCTACAGCCAGTTAGAAATGGGTTTAAGGGTGATAATGAGCGTACGCATCGATCGAACCTGCTGGTCGAGGAGATCATGCTACGAGTACGATTGTCCCTGACGTCTACAACTTTTAAGTTTCAAAATAAAATATATAAACAAACTGAAGGTGATGCCATGGGATCACCAATATCCCCTATCGTCTCAGACATATTTATGGATAGTTGGTAACAAATGACCCTTCAAACATTTACTCCTACTCCAAAGATATGGTTTCAATATTTAGATGATACATTTACACTACTGGAATCGGAACACATCAGTAGGTTTTTGACACATAAATTCAGTAGTGAATGCAATTCAATTTACCTGTGGCTTAGAAAGTGATGAAGGTGAGCTAGCAATGTTGAATTGGAAGATTAAACGACAACGAGACGGAAGTTTAGAGACTAGTGTCTGTAGGAAACCTTCCCATTCCAATTGCTACTTAGACTTCAAATCATATCGACCCATCTCCTTTAAAGTAGGCTTAGTTAAATGCCTAAGTGATAAGGCGAAAAAACTGACTAGTAGGCCAGAAAATCTATGATAAAAAACTAGACACATCAAGAATATTCTGCATCTCAATAATTACCCACCTGAATTTATCAATAAGTTAATATGAAATCGAAAGGAGAATATTTACCAGTAGTAGTACTAACACAGGTGTTATTAATAAAAACTCTACTACTAATAGGAGTGATAGTAACAGGGTTGAGAGAGAATTGAGAGCCTCTGCTGTGTTACCATACAAAGGAGGCACCACAGAATCATTCCAATAAAATTCTCGATAAGACTGTAATTCAAATGGCATTGACGCAGTTAAGCAAAGTAATCTGACTTACTAAATCTCTTTCAGTAATTGCGAGGTGAAAAACGTAGGTCAAAGTAATCGACCAGGGTCGATTAGAATAACAGAACAAAAATCTTAGCTGAATCAAGATTAGTAGATCCTAATAAAATGCGGAATTTATAAAAAAGCTCGGCTATAGCTCTGCAAGCAACTACACACAATAGGGTGGGATAGAGGGACAGTATTAAAGATTAACTTCGTTGGATGGAGTGAGCGATTGATAACCGAATCTTTGTGTATGGAATCAACACAAAATGATTCTGCACCTGCATCAGATATTTTGAAGATTCTAATACCCTTTTCATCACAAAGAAGGAGAGAAAATTAGGACTGCATAAACTGTGTCTCAAAGTTGTGGAGTCACCTTCTGATATGAATATGGACAATAAATTGTGTCCGAAACGTTATCCAGTAGGTGATACTGCTGTTTCACTGTGTGACATTTCTAATAAACAGACTAAAATGGGGTAACAATCTACCACATTGTCGAGGTTTCACTCTTGTATTGAAAAATAATAAATCTGGTTCGAATTCCGCTGCGGTTCAAATTTTCATTTCACTTTCAGTCATCATCCAGTATAAATACTAATCTGCCGAACTGAGGCTGTCTCAGGTAGTCAAAATGACAACCAAGATGATGCTCCCCCATTGTAATATGCTTCTTCTACTAACATTGTGTACTATTCTAAATGTTGTCTCATCCACTTTACTTGTTACATGAGAACTTTGTCTAAACAAACATGTAACGGTTTTGTACTTTCATGGTATCTTCTTCAGTTGAAACAAATTGTTTCGTATACAAAGGCTCATTTATTTCTGTTGTTTTGGATAAAGGCGATTTGAGAAGAAGCGGAAGTTTCTGGTTTCATTCTGGGCTTTACTTACATCTTTCTCTAGGCTTTAGGCGTTAAACAAATAGTCCATAATGGAAACTGCCTTGAAATCAACCAGTCTGACCATCAATCACTCTTCACTGCTTATCAGCAACTTGTCTCAAGATGGATTTTCGAAAGACCCAATGAGAATCGCTGACCAAGTTAGGGTGGAACACTAAGTCAGTGAGTATCAGTTAGTAAGAAGTCCAGTTTGATCCAGAGTTTCATACTTGTCAGTGTTCATCATACACTTTTATCTTTAATCTCAACAAAACTCATGTTTTCTTGCAGACTTGAATCAACTCCATGGAGCTCTATCACTAGGCTATTTAGCATATGACCTACTCAAGACTTGATCATACGTATACACGAAGTAGTCCATGGACTGTCAACCTTGCATTATGAGAACTTATCGATGCATATTAATCAAGCGAAACTTACTAGTCATTCGTATGAGCTGTGGTTACGTAGTGTGGATAGCTTGCTAAACATTTGAGGAATGGAAGAGGATAATAAGAATCTCTACTATAAGTATATGAAATATCTTCATCTGATAGCTAGTATACATCTTACCGGCTGTAATTACGAATTGGATCTTGTCTTTCAACTGGTTCTGTAATATATTCAAGCGGTAATAGAAGCATTCTATTGCCTAATGGATGATGTTGTCTATGTTCCATTAGTATACCAAAGATATTCCATTGTTTTGAATCAGATATATTTGTCATAGATCTTGCCCAGGCTAATGTACTCGGTATCGATTGTAATCCAAATTCCGATATAAAACGTGCTAATTTGAAAGTGGATTCAGACCATAAATCACCAGAATAAGTGTAGAAATGAATATCACCAAAATGTGGATTCTGTTAAAGAAAATCAAATTAATCAATTTACCATATATCATGAGAATAAAACATAATTTATGTGTAACTTGCCAATTTTCTATGAAAATTTTATGATTATTATTTTCTTTGTCAGTGCAGTTCAGTGAAGTAGATCTCCACACTGATCTCACATTAATGAAGGCTTGTTTTGCTGTCTTTCAGACCCTGGTTTTGACATCTTCGTCTGTGCATGTGCCGCCTGTAGTTGAAACGATGCTGCCTGCCTAGGTAGGTGAAAGAGGCTACTTCCTTTAAGTTTCTCCCGTTGATGATGATTGATGCTTGTTGTTGTTGGTTGGGTATCTTCATCACCTCCGTCTTCTCTACGTTCACCTGAAGTCCCGTTTTCCCTGCCTCTTCTGCCAACTTGCTAGTTTTCACCTGTAGATCTTCAAGTTTATGCGACATTAGACATGAATCATCATCATCATTATAGGCGAAATCCAAATCTTCTAGGCTCTTTTCATCAGTCCAGAGTACGCCCTTCTTCTCGCTCTTCACTGTTTGCTGTGTGATCTATCGACCACAATCAGGAAGATTATGGATGATAGTAGGTAGCCTTGTTTTACTCCTGTCTTCACTTCATAGGCGTCAGTGAGCTTTCCACTGTGAATCACTTGGCATGTGGAGTGGTTATGTAGCTGTTGAATGAGGTTGATAAAAATTTGTGGCACTCAAACCGTAGTGTTGAAGCAACTGCCAAATTACTTCTTGGTCGACGCCGTCATTTATGAGTAATTTCCCAATATTTTATGAAAATTTTACAGAACTATAATGATCAGTTTCTATTGGAGTATGGGCTTCTTGAATGCATATCCTGGTTCCTCTTCACTTTAATTTTGATATTAATTGGTTGTTGATGAAATTCAGGTTCCAGACTTCCATTTTGACACAATTACTGTCTGTAGTGCAAGAGTGACCATCATTCCTCAATAACAGGACGAATAACCTGTTGGCATGTAAAATAGTGAGCACTGACTCCCAGTCACCTAGAGGACTTCTCCACTTAGAGTCACTTGACTCTAAAAGCCACACTAGCAACTACGAAAATGATCAACTAGATATCTATATTTCGAAAGGACTGTTGATTTTCATAACTGACCAATTAGCTCGTTACTAAGCTGACCGTTAAAATCGTTTGCAACGGACAGAATCACCTGACAGTTTCGAAGCTAAGTGACTTTAGGGGGTCGCCTTAGCTATTGCTGAAATAACCAATCAGGGTTCGAAATTTCGGCTAGGAAACAGTTTTTCTTCGAAGAGAGGGAAGTAACTGGTTAGCTCAGCAGTTACGAGAGAGTCCTTTCAAGCCACTCTCAAAGTTGGCTGTTCAGTTAAGTGATATGGTGGCATAACAGTTTATTAGCCGTTATAGAATGGTCGTAGAACGAGAGCTAAAGAGATGAATACATTTCCCTTGGCAAATGCAGGATATGATAGTGTTAACTATTCGAGAAGGAGGTGATGGAAAATCACTTGTGTTGAAAATATTTGTTCCACTTTATGATGTATTCGCATTTTCAAAATCATTCTAAACCGATGACCATTATATTTAAAATTCTTTTAGATGGTTTGAAGATAATCTGTAGAAACTTCTGTTTCTCATGATATTCGAAGTTTATCAACGAAGTGTATCTACAAAGAAAAATGAACCAATGCACTATCTGTCTAGGTCCATAGCTTCCTTCATTTGTTTTTAGCTTCGTAATACTAGTCAAAATAAACTGAAATGACAGATCCCTCAGTCAGGTGAACATATTTCAAGCTCCTGGATGATGAGATTTGGTCATGATAGGAAACGGTGTGAAGGAATTCCGTACTAGATTTGTTTATTTGATTTATAACACACATTCAGGCAGTATTATTTACTGAATGATGACGTTTCGAGCATGAATTACCGTTGATAATCATATCGACGTCATCACACAACTTTGGACATTTCCTTTTTTATAGTCCTGTCACCTCGTATTCTTTGTTTCTGTTGGTGGGAAACATTTCTATTACATGTGTTGCATGTTGATTTGATGAACAAAGATTCAGTAATCAATCTCTGTTTCTATGTCTCCACCTAATTATACTGAACGTGAGTACAATAGCTTTATCCCATCCACCTCATTGTATGGTTGTGGGTTAATGCATGCATTGTAATAGCCAGGTGTTTTCTAGATTATCGAACTTATTCGGGTCTATCATTTTACATTTAGATAAATTCCTATGTTTGGCTATTGTAACTGACCCTCTAGATGGTAGTACTTAAACCACAGTCTGTCCTTCTTTTTACCCTGCAATCGAACATAGATAATTCTCCTTGTTGATTTTCTTCCTCGTAAGTGAATTGAATTGTATCCACTACTGACTCTACAGAAAACCGACTCATTCCAATTGGTATTAGACTTCACCTCGTCTCATCCAATGTCACTTAAGGCAGGTTTATTCAGATGTCTAAATGATAGAGCTAGAAAACTGACTAGTCAGTGCAAGCACATAAACAAGGAACTGAAACACATAAAAAAGCACTAATAGTTAATAATTATCCTCTGCAATTTATCAAGAAATTAATACAAACACATAAGTAACGAAATGATAACAGTAACACGATAACGAATAATAAAGATAACACAAGTAGTGAGGAGTTCACAGCGCTGATGTCAGTGGTGTGTATACACACATTATCCTCATCTTAACGACACTATACCGGATCTCACCATTTCTCACTCTTCCTTTCTTTATTCTCCTACTTTATATTTCTTCTGACTGCATTCTCTTATCTTCATCCTTCACCTCACTACTTTTCTATTTGATGTACTGATATGAGGTGTGGCAACTCGGACCGTTACGCAGTAATACCTAGTCCTATGTTGATATTGATGATGATAAGTTTACAGCCTCCATTGTGTTACCGTATAAAGAAGGTACATCACAAAGTTTACGTAGGATTCTCAACAAAGCTGAAATTAGGGTGACATTTGAACCTACAAACTCACTCAGAGATAAACGATGTCGGTTGGCTTAAGGATCCGATGGAGCCAATTGAGCAAAATAATCTAATCTATCAGATTCCATGTAATGACTGTGAGTCAGGTCAAGTACATAGGTGAAACTAGCCTGTCGGCGTCAACAAGAATTGGTCAACATAGTAATTTATCCAAATATAGAATGACAGACTCGAATAAGATCACTAATCTAGAAAACCTCTCGACTATTGCAATGGATGCATTAACACACAACCACACAATGAGGTGGATGGGATAATACCACTGTATTCAATCAAGTCCAATATAATTAGGTGCAGACAGAGAGATAGAGATTTAATACTGAGTCCTTGTATATCGAATCAACCAACATCCAACACATGTAATGGGAATGAGACCACACCCACACCAGAGATATGGAAAACTTTACTAGCAATAGAAACAAGGAATGTCATGTGGTGACAGGACTATAAAAGTAGTGTGATTACAGTGATATGAATATGAGAAATAATTTATGCTTGAAACATCGTCATCCAGTAAATAATACTGTTTCACTGTGTGTTATAAATCAAATTACATTCTGTCACAGTGCCCAAGTTTTACATTTATATTTAAAAAACTATTTTATATAATACTGCTCACATCTGGATCAGGATCTAACCCTCTGAACTTCTCTGTAAGATATCCATTACTTGGTGAAGAGATAAGACATCTTCTTGGTTTATACTTTGAAGTTGTCCAAGGGTTTATTAGTTTTCGACTTGTTTCTTCTTCTTCTTCTTCATTGATCACAGTCAATATTGAATCAACAAATGTAGATTTGTATATGCCAAGTAGATGAGGATCCATTGGTGGTCTATACCAACCATTGGCAATAGCTTGTTTCACTTCATTATCTGTAGACCAGACAATAATCGATGGATGATAATGTAGTCGAGATATCTGTCTTCTTATTTCTTTTTCAACTGTATCATTACTATTGAATGAATAAAAATGTATCAAAGAGAGAGAAAGTGTAAAGAAGTTTCTTTCTAGATATTCACATCGAGTAAATGATATTTAAATAGGAAAATATGATCGAAAAATAGGATAGAAAATATACAATCCATTCCATCATAGTAAAATGGCTTTAATTTGGAAGTATGTGAGGATTTATTTATTGATTTCAAGTTGCTTTTCATCACAGAATAACATCGTTTAAAGAAGTGTTTCATCCTCTCAGCAAAGTGTATAACTATTACATAGCACTGCCAGAACCCAGGACCTTTGGGTTGCATGGGGAACACGTTACTATTGACTAACTAGGTAGGAACCGAACGGCTCATATTATCTTACTCCTGTCATTTCGCAACGCAAAGTAACTTTTATTCACTGCCATCGTTGCATAGTTCGCCTCATATCAGACTTGATTTGTCATATCAGTCACAATCTCTCCTTAGAACTCTCTGGAATCTCATCTTCAAGTAAATCACTAGATAGGAAACTTTCCATTCACTAGTTTGTTAGGAGAAAGTAATCAGTTTCATGTTTTTCAGTCCCAACTGCTGACTGGATTCAATCGATTAAATTTGTAATGTGGTCACCAAGCTAGGAGACTTCCCATCTCAATACAATTCGAACAGTTATTAGGTGACTGGACTCAGTCTGCAGGAAGCCCTTCTTTGAATAGGCTTGGTTACAACCACAGAAGACTCTATGCTCCACGATTGTGTAAGAAATTGATTGATTTTTAAGTAGTTTTCGTCAAGAACAGCATCATAGTCTTTCGAATTCACTACAGTTTATACCACTGGTCAATAAACTGAGCCTAATCTAATCCTGATAGTTTCCAGAGGTTTTCTAGGATATAATGATCATTATCTGATGGTATCGATCACCCAAACTCGACAATACTCATGTACCACCAAGAAATACAACCAGTGCCCCAATGGCTTAAACGATCCACTAGATATAGTTCTCTTTATCTGCCTGATCGTGATTTCGTTTGACAACAGCATTCAGCCACCTTCTACTGACTGAATGAACTAGCGGTCACACAAGACTGTCATCAGGATATCCCCTATCACATTCCAAGAGAATTTCAGGATCTTATTAAGCTGAATACAATTTTCATCATTATTGTCACGTTTTAACCTTTGAAATCAACTTAAAACATATTTAAGTGGTCATATATCTTTAATTTTACCTTCGCACCCTTTTTACTTGATATTTTTTCATGTTATTGACTATATTACTTGTAAGTAGTGGGTGTTTTAGGTGTAGTTTCTTACTTTCCTCTGATTGGCTGACTGGTGCTATCTGGACACTTGTTGTCATCTGATTGGTTGGAGCTATCAGCATATGTTCGGTCATACTGAACTTGTCATTTTTAGCGTCTGTGTAGCCTATATGTTGATTGCTATTAAATCACCTCGAATCTAAGTGTGCAAATTTATGCACTAATTCTTATTCAATACAGAACCATTAAATACTGTTAAGAGAAAACCAAACATTCTTCCGACTTTACAAGAATTTTGCGTACATTTATTCTGGTAAATCGTATAGGTAAGAACCGTATCTTTTAATACTTCCTAGTTGTTGGTTGTTCTAACCTAACTTAAATGGTGGTGGGTGCGTTTCGTCCTGGTTGGGAATCATCAGCCGGATTCATTTGCACCACAGTGACAGCTGCTTCACAAGAGGTGGTACTCATGCTTCAGTAGATAATATTTTGGCGTTTAAACCTATTGGTAATGGGCTCGAGTCCTTATGGGGACACTATCCACCTGATGAGCCTTAAATTGGACGAAACGCGAGTCCTGGATTCCTCTGCTTGCCACCACCAAACCAATCATAGGTTACTGACCAGTTCAGCACTATCATGGCATCCTCATTGGAGCCTATATGCCAATAGAGTTCGGTCAATTCCATGCTGTGTAGCGATAGGAAATTGCAAGTATGAAGAAATAAGATAATTTTAGTTCAGAAAATCTGAAGTTTGATCAATAATCTTTGTGTACTGTCACATTAAACGTTACCTTTCTTTATCCGGATAGGTAGACACAGCAAACATCATATCATGCCAAATCATTAGACCAAGTCTATCAGCCTCTGTGTAAAATTCATCATCTTCATAACGTCCACCACCCCATATTCTGATTAAGTTGACTCCTGACAGAGCTGCTGAACGTAGAAGTCTTTTTTCTAACCAGAAAGCATCTGTAGTCATATTTCTCATCAGTGTAGATTGTCTGCCTGGCATATATCTTGCAGGTATCCAATTAGCACCTTTAATAAATATTGGTAAACCATTAATTTTGAAATAGAATGTTCGACCTAATCCAATTTTAGACGGGTCCACATAATCCTAGAATCGAATAATACAAAGAATTCAATTTTACAGTCCTTGACTCATGACAAATGGAAACTGAACTTCAACGAAATTAACTTAAAGAAATGTAGGACAGAAATAAGTATTCCATATTGATTTTTAAGCCTGTAAATTCTATGCGTTCAAAGCGGTTTAAACACTGCACCAGTAGGAATATTAAATGTACTCCATGATGGGGAAGGAAGAACTTTGATCTGCCGGTAAATTAACGTTGGGTTATGACAAATGACTTCAGGAGGGAGGCATCACTAGGCAAAAGATTTGTAGTGGCTTAAAGATTAGGTAAAGAATTTCGGCATATACCTGCACCCCAGTGAGTGATGACGTTTCTCCCCTGAGAGTCAAACCTAGTACCCAATGCTTCAGACGCCAAATCTATCATCCATCAAGGCCCTTGGGCCACTTTGGTACGGCTACACACATGAAGGTAAGAAAAACTCATTGAAAATGAAATGTTGATATGAAAGCTTTATCATATGTACTACTGATATAAGTGAGTAGTAGTAGCAGGTCACTCTCACTAATCGACTGTGCTCTCTAAATGGTTTGTAAACAAGCTCATAAGCACTATACACTGATCGGTCACTGGAGAGCAGCCAATGTCAAGTTGTCTAATCCTGAGTGGTGATTAACCTCTAGTTGTCATACGGCTATGTGGCTACGAAACTAAGAGGTTAAATATTGTGGTACACTTTGATAGATATTAGTTGGTTGGAGGCAGTTGGCAGGAAGCCCAGCTTGATATAGCTTTCGGATATTTTAGCATTTATCAGCAAGGTATGCCTGCAACCTCGAAGGAACAATTGTTCCCTCTAAGTAGTATACCTGAAATTAACCAGTTCAGAGATCGAACATTGCTGTTTGAAGTAAGTAGTCGATAACCATGCATATCAATCAATATCATGCGTTGAACAGCTGCCATCTTCACTACCTCAATGCTAATCAAAGTCTCTAGTTTGAATATTTTGGTTTCCAAGGAAAATCGTGGAAAAAAAGTTATGCTTCAATTTACTCTCAAACTGTACGTATATTCGTAGATATATACGTGATATTTAAAGACTGCAATCCATCAGGAAGATTTAACGTTAATAATAGGAGGTTGAAACAACAATAATGATGGTTATAATATTGCTAGTTGATGACATAAAGGTTGGATGATAACAGAAGGGATTCAAGTAAAATTTTTAAGTAGTTCATAAGGTGTATGAAGATTACAAAGGGGTGCTTACTGCTAAGCAGTCTAATACTAGGAGGAAATAGCTGTCTAGTGATCCAGTGTTTCCAATGTTCCTAGAACTGATGTTAGTCCATGATGAATACTACCGCTGAAAATGTCTTGTTAAAAGTTTCAGTTATTAAGAAGATCAAATGAGGTAACACCAGAAACTATTAAATGTAAAACTAAAAATAATCATAATGATGATATAAGAGGGGAAGTTGAACAGAAAAAGGGGAAAGAAGCACACCAAGACCAAGATAAGTTATGGCTATGGTAGAGACAAAGACTATACAAACATGCATTTTTTGCATACAAAGGTCAGGCTTCAATTCATAGCCTCTGTTGTTTTTAGAAGTTGAACATGGAGGAAACGTAAGATGTTTCAGGGAATTCGATAGACAACCTTAAAATCATTGTTGGCTATCCATGAACTGAAGTCTGACCTTTGCGTGTACAGTCTTTATGTTTACCTTGGTCTTAGTATGCTTCAATTTATTCCGATAAACTTGTCTCATACATATTACCTAATCCTTTGATTCTATCTGGGGGTTTGTGGAAGTTTATTGATTGACCTTAGGTTGGGATTCATTATGGATTGACATCAGTTGGAGGAACATTGGAAACATCGGAGCACTGGACAGCTGTTTCCCCTTAGTATGGGACTTATCAGCAGTCCACACCCATGACCCTATCCTGCCAGGGATGGAACCCTATGACCTTAAGGTTCCGTGTGCAGGACGTTACCATTGACCCACTGGGTTGGAATTGAATGGTCCACATTTCCTACTTCTGTCAGTACACGATAAACCTCCACAAGCCTCCAGATAAAATTAATCTGGTGCCCACTGCCGACTAGCTTCGAGAGGGGTGATTGCCTAAGTTCTACTGAGAAGTCGTGACCAGTGGGGTCAACCGATTCGAACATGAGGATAGTTACTCAAAGACGGCATTGGATGTAGGTCGGGCTATATCGTGAACTAACAGCAGTTGGGAATATGGGGCATTGGGGTCGAACTCAGTGTCTGGATAGCAACGTGCTGGTCACGGAACCTGAAGGTCCTGCGTTCGATCTGTGGGGGTGTGGGATCACGTGTGTCCACTACTGAGGAGTGGTATACTAGGATGAAACAGCTGTCTAGTACTCCGGTGTTTGCAATTTTCCTTCAGTTGATGTCATTTCACAATGAATTCCAACCCATAATCCGCTGACTGTTTATTAACTCTACCAAGTTTTTACCTATTTTGTAAACTAATATGCACACCCTACAGACTATTTACATATCTTACTTGACTCCATTTTGTTATCATTCAACTTTTATGTCATCAGCTAGCAATCTTGTTACTAGTATAATCACCATTATTTAAGTTAAATCCTCCTGATGGATTTCTGTCTTTAATTATCACGTACGTATATATATGAATGTACGTAGAGCTTGAGAATAAATTGGTTGAAAAGAGTCCTCTTTGCTGAATATCTTGTGTTTTGATGTCACAATGGGAATTATGAATGTATATTTCAATGTCATATGATTGTGTTATGCTTACATAAGATTTTATAATTTGTAAACAGATGATTCAATTCCTCAATACAAAGTTTTGATTTACGTCGATTGAATAAAACTGACTTGATTACAAATACCTATTTCCCTTAACAAACCTATAGAAAAGAGTCAGTTATACAAGTTTGAAATGTCCTTACAGCATTTCTTTGAAGTCATCTACTAAAACCTAATGACATAACTCTTTACCTACTCAGAAATATGAGTACGATGACCCAGTCCAGAGAAAGATACTAGCATATCTCAAAACAAGATTACGAATAGAATATGCAACGGCACAGAACATATTTAGCCACCTTGTGCACATTCGTACAGTAGTCAATGAGTTGCACCATTTGTATGAGGACCAGGGATGTTACCACCTACCTGGTTGAACATTGGTAGATGCGGTGGGGTTCGAACCCACAGCCCACTGGTTGAGAGTTGACCCCGTTAACCCCTGAGCCACAGCTCCATAGGAAATTATTTGTGAAAGTTTTATAGAAACGAAGAGTCTCTCTCGCCTCGGTGATTTCATTTTCAAGGCTGTACAATTGTAATTATATAGAATTTTCTTGAAGAGGATATTCAGTATTTCATAGCAAATTGTTTTGTTTTTTCAAGAGGATATAGTCACAAACAAGATAAGACGTAGTGTTAAGTAAGAGAAATGAACATTAATTGGGGTTGTGCAGCTTAACCAACCAATTGGAGAGTGAATTATCATCGCGGAGCATGGAAACGAGCAAGAGTTGATATTTCGTAACAAGTGAATACAGTTGAATAAGGAAAAGAAGTGGAAGGGCAGTTTGAAAGGTTAAAGATTAATGATCATGAAAGGAGAATAGATTAAACAAGTCTGTTTTTTTATGCAGAGCTGTGGCTTTTCCGTATGGACAGCTAAGTCTTTGGAAGTACGAAGGAGGCAAACACAAACAACCTTGGGGAGATTTCTTTTCGAAATAGTGGAGGATATTTGTAGCACAGATGGATGGTCTTGGTTGTATTGTGTTCTCTGAGCTGGGTTCTTTAATCGTGAAACTTTCATCGTTCTTCTAGACGACCACAGACCACTTCGTCAAGGTAAGCCACTAAATCACTCACGGAGAGATATTGACAGCTCACTTCATACTGAAGATAGTGCTGATGATGCCGTCTAGAAGGACGATGAAAGCTTCACGACGAAACAACCCAGCTCAGAGAACACAATACAACCAAGATTTCTTTTCATCTTATAGATAACATTGAAATGGGATGCTGTCGGTGTCCACCAGTTGTTCAGTTTTTGAACTCCTTATGGAACCATTGGCACCTACCTTTTCTTAGCAGTGTAGGAGAATACTCTTGAGTTCTTTCAACATAAGCCTAACTACTTATGAGCAATTTATACGCTCATGAAATTCTTCTTTCACTAATGTTTATCCTTTATTAACAGTCATTTATTCTACGCCTTGATCACACGCTCGCTTCTTTTTAATTAGAGATATTCACAGTTTCAAGATTTTTGCCGTATCAACTGACTGTGGAAAAAATGGAGTAACTCGTAACAGAGAATGATTTACCTACTTCCGGCATAAATTAATGTCAATACTACCTAAGTGAAATAACCACTGAGTGACCTCGTAGTATATTCACTCTTTTCGCCCCTCTCAAATAAACGTTTCAATACCTGAAGACTGTTCGTATATACTGATAATTGAATGCAACCAACAAAATAAGTTTTTTGGATAGATTGATTTGCTGTCAATCCCTACAAGACAGAATGAAGTCATAAGAAAATACTTATTCATTTTTGTACTTAAATGTTTACTACTTATGAGTAGTCATCTTCTGTTTTGAAAAATATCTCCACCCTTAAGTAGAATGTTAGATTACTTGTTACTATTCTTTAACAATAATATCGGAAATTCACTTTAAGGTAATCAAGTAGATTTTCTGATGTAATTATCTAGCTAACGGTGCAGGCAAAGCAAATATACCTTCACTTTGGACGAATAAGGGGGAAAAATGTATCGTTTATGTACTCTTTCCATGTACATAAAAGAACCTTAAGAAACGCCTAAATGATTTCTTATCATTGCTCCACAAAAGCATAATCTTCCCTGGAGTTCATCCTGAACACACACAGGATCATAGGACAAAATTTCAAAGGGTTCAAAATCTTCTACGTCAGTGACCAGTGGTTTAAAAAGTTATTCTTATTAAGAACTTCACTATTTTCCATATTCTAAACAACGCTTAGCCTTATTCAATACCATAAGAACTAAAATAAGTAACTAAAGCTATTTCAAATCGAATCATCATAGATTTGAGCCCTGTTCTCTGTCTAGATGACAATTAGAACTCTTAAGAGGTCATATTATGCAAAAAAAATCACTGAATCACAGTCTTATATAGTTCACAAGGCAACAATTTCATCATTTTCTTCTTCTTCCCTCCACACCCCTCCACATCCACTTGTTCAAAATGGTCATTCAGAAGATAAAGGATCCGTTTCTTTCTTATATCTTAATATTTTCCAAAGGTCAGTCATTACAGTATGGGTGAAACATTCAGGTTAATAATCAAAATAATCCTGAAGAACCAAGTACTGAACTTTCATAAAACCTCCTTCAGATGAGTTCACCATTTCCATTACAAACCTTTGAATTCCGATTGTCCAGATGATTGAGTAATCACCTTAGAATCATTATCCCAAGATATCTGAAGTAGTTTCTCAATGAATTTGTCCACTGACTTCAACTTCCTGAGTTACTAAGGTGTATTCAGCTGATGGATATCCTCGAAATAAAATGGTGCCAGTCAGTGAAGCGTCTGAAGTAATGGGTACTGGGATCGAGCCCCAGTGGGGAAAACATCGCGCACTGGGATCCAGAAACCTCCGGCTGACAAGTCTCAAGTAGGACGAAACGTTCACTTTGGATCCCACTGCTAGCCAACCCGAAGTAGATTACAAAATATCCAGTATTTGGGTAGTACTGAGGCATCCCTATAGGAGCTCATCTTTCAACAGAGGCCAACTAATTCAACCCAGGGTAGCAACGGAAGACTACAAGTATTAAAGAATAACAACAATTGATACACTTTGCACAAGAGATGGCTGTCACACTTCAGTGACCTAGTGAGAAATACTTTGACGCTTCAGGCGGTGGGCACTGGCTTGGAGTCTCAGATGGAGCACTATCACTTTCTGAGGCGCAGATATATCCTGATGACGAGTTTCAAATCAAAGGAAACACGTGTCATATGTTCCACTACTAGCCACCACATAGACTATAACATAAATGACATCCTCTTACTGTTTAACGTTCAATCCTTCTTGTTCTTTTCAAACTTATCAAGGGAATTGTTTTTATCAAACCGTAACGAATCCACCTCCAGAGTGAAGAACACCTACTGCATATCTAGAATCTGGTAGCAGGTTGGAAGGAATACCACAGACATGAAATTACAAACGACTTGGTCATTATTGGTCAGTAATATTTCTAAGTTAGCATTCCTCACTGGCTGATATCAGCTGGAAAACCACTGAAAACCTCAAAGTACTGAACACCTGTTTCATTCTAGTATGAGATTCATCAACACTATGTTCCCATAACCCCGTGGAAGATCTGGCTGATCCCCTTCAAGTTCCCTGGTGAATGCGTTGAACATCTGGCCAATAGGTGGAAATGCAATGGCCCATAGTTTCCTACCTCTTTCGATTTGTTATATATGGCAGAATAGCAGATGAGTTCTACCGAGGAGTAGCATACTAGGACGAAACACCTGTTCAGCTCTGCGAAATATCAACGTGGATCATACACTTTGTAAATCATTTGCACTTTAAAGTAAATCGGTTCATGCAAGTCAACTAGCCAGATGTCGGTGATCTAAACTAATCCAGCTTTGTGAGATGAATTTATCCGAACATACGGCTGATGAGCCTGGTTGGCCTTAAAAGAGCGAAACAACTGTCCAATGTTTAGATTACTCTAATCTGATTAGTGAAATACTGGTTACTAATTATTCAAGTAGTAGTATCTTTAAGCATTCTAGTCTACACACTATATATTGAAATATTCAGGTACCTTCTCAAGCATCTTCAACTAATTCAGTAAAATCAGTCAAAAAGGATGTTTATTTTTGAGGTGATACACAACAGACTTCGTTAACATTTAAACACATGGATTTAAGCATAGTTACTACAGTTTTGAAAAAGATTAGTAAGACATAATGACATGTCTTCCTCTTCTATCTTGTGTAGGGAACTATGGGTCATTGATTCAGCCAATAGGTTACCAACGTCTATACAAACAGACAGTTTCATTAGTTCTACTATAACAGGTATAATTCATCGCTTGCAGTTAGAAAGGGGACGTGATGACTTTGTTGTACTTCGATATCTAGATTCGATTCTCAACATTACATATCCACTTGAAACCAAAGAATAAAATGGAGATTTGATGTATTACTTATTGACAGGTGAAACATGTACAGAATGGGAAAATACAGTTTTCCCCAAGTGAAGGTTATAAGCAATGAACTTTCCTTTGGTTTTATTCTCATATTTCTCGTCAGTTGGAACACCTAACCCGTACCAGAAATAAACATGAAAGGCATAAAATACTTCAGTGACTAAGTCGTATCTCAACTCTTGAACTGACCTCCTAAATGATACTAGTAATTAGTTTTACATCAATCTTCAACCATTCAGCGATTTTAGAGGTTGTATTCATTAAAATGAGGAATAGATTTTCAGCCAAAAACCAAATACATTGACTTTTCTCACAGCTGAACTACTGCTTGACTGTGGTGTCCATAGGGTTTGCACTGGGAAATACCTTTTAACCAACATGATGAACTAGTGAAATATACTACTGCTAAATCATTTGAGTAGTTGACAAGCTGTCATACCCTTCTGTCGATTTGGCTAGGTAGATCAAAGTGATGTAAGTATCGAACGGCTGTTTCATTCACTCGGAGTTGATCTCATCATCAATATCCCGGCATAAATTCACTTCATAGTACCGAATTACTTCATACCAAGTGAATCTGGTTAGCTGACTATTACTCAACTGTAATAAATGTCAACATGGATTGTGCTATTTTTAAATCATTTACAAACTAATCAGTTAGCCAAATTCATATGAGTTCAGTCCCTCCTGGCACACCACTGATGAGCTGTGCTCCAAACGAGCGAAACGGCCGTCTGGTATCTAGATCACTTTGATTTGGCTGGTGAAAGACTACAGAATATCCTGACTAGTTTGCTTACTACTCAAATTATTCAGTAGTAATAAGTGAATTGATTTACTGAATTACAAAATGTTTGCTCTGAATCAAACTTCCAAGTAGATTGTGAAAAACAAACACAGCTCGAACGACTACATCAAGTCAGTCGACCTCAATTTAACACAGAAAAGTAAATGAGCTACTCTTGTCCAATTAATTAGCGTTACACCCTGAATACACCCAAAGTTAGTAAAATCGACCTATTAACTAATCAACGAGTATGTTTTAACCATGATTTTTTAATTACTAACTACAAACAATTATGAGATATATAACTGATAGACTGCTGGAGAAGTGATCGATTTTCTCAGCTGATTGCTTCATGGGTCGATTGTAGCTAAAAAGAGAACCACTAAACAACTCTTTTCCCCAATATACAGAAGTCTACAGCAGTGTGGGTATATAAGTCCCCTCCATCCCGCATCCAACAAGAAGCTGTTGGGTTTTACTGACAGCATAGTACCATTCAGTCACCAAACTGGAGTTTTTCAACCTCTTTTGATCACTGTCACATCGTATCATCGGTTGGTACTCCTTATTACACCTCGAGAAATCCACTGGGAAACGCTACTGATGAGTTCCAGCACGGACTGAAACATTTGCCCCAGTATATTGTGGTGAGTGAATCCCATCCAGCCCCCTTCCTTTGATTAAAGTGACAATCAAGAACATTAACTGTCAGTCTTAACATTTATGTTTTAGTAGACACTCCTATATAGTCGTCAGGCGCGAAATATACATCACTGTATTCTAAGTTAATGGTCTGTAATCAATAGTCTGCCATTGTTACTTTACCCACTGATGTTTATTAAAATCCGGTGTTTGATCTACTAAACTTTTGCTGAGTTGTCTATCTAACTAACTGAAGTTCTGATAGACGTTAGTTGGATGGAAGCAATTGGCAAGCAACTCTTGTTTGACCTACGTTGCGTGCTTACTGTAACTCGTCAACAACGCGTATCTGCAACCTTGACGAAACTGCTGTCTCACCTGAGATTTGGATCCACGTCACCCAATGTGGTAGTCAGCGACGTCACTCCTTAGCTATTCGGATCATGACTGACCTCCTGTAGAACTGGACTAGGTATATTGATTGGTCACTTGAGGGCAACCAAATTCATGTTGTCTAGACCTAAATGCTGGTCGAATTCCAACGATCAGTTTGCAATATAGCCACCGTGCAAGGCTACTCATGTGACATGACTTCGAATCTTAGGCAGGAGATCAGTCCCATCGAGGCTGCAGATACGCCTTGCTGACGAGTGCCAACAAGCATACAGCCTACGTTGAGGTTGTCTAACATCTGTTAAAGTGCATCGCGATGCTGAGCTGCCTGAAATTCTTCATAGAACATATTTAGTAGGTAGACCACAGCTGCCCCCCCCCCCCTACATCCTACACTAAACTGAATTATACATACGAATTAGTCGCCAGATGTCACTTACTAAAAACAGTTGTTGCCCGTTACCTAGTCAATTCCCTGAAAAGGGTACCCCTGAGAACCACAACCAAGGTTTCATCCTGTTTCAATTACATCACCCGAAATAACTTATTGGGGCCAAGGAGAAGCTACAACGATGAATTAGATTATGAGTCTCTTAATAAGAAAAATAATTTGTAAGTGAAGCATTTGATAAATTTCTGAAAGGATACATATCAGAAGTTTATAATAGTCACTGGTAGATGAGTCACCTTAATTTTATACTAAGCCAGAATTCTCCTACACTATGCGTCACCGGCGTCTACCTTCCTCCAGATGGTGGTAGTGTTGCACTTCACCTTCCAATGATGTACGTTGTGGAAGAAATAGAAAAGCTTCATGAAATGTTAAATCATAAGCTCAATTCCTTGATAAAATAAAGACCAGCAGATAAGATACTAACCAATCACCTCCAAGTTATCTGCTTGACGTTCTACCCACTGAATAGCTCACTCACTCTAGACATTTTGAAGATGCTTATTTCAATCGTGTTAAGATAAAAGTTGATATCACCTGTATGTTTACTAGTCAAAGGGAAATCAAATGATCAACTTACCTCAATTAATTCAACTTCCCGAAAACCAATAGAATATTCTCTTCTATCGACAATATTTAAGCCTTCAGTTAGATAAAGTATTAGTGTATATAGATATGGTCCATTGTGAACACCATTTGGCCACCATTGTTTAACATTGGAGTGATTACGTAATACCTCCATAGTGATTAACTTTTCTCTGGATGTAAAACATTTTCTACCAAATACATTTAATTCTTTAATATATGAAGAAATACAACCTTTCAATTGATGATTATGTAATCGGTCATTTCTTATCACCTCTATATTAATTTTACTACTCCATACTGTCTTTACTTGTTCAGTAGTTATTGAATAAGCATAGAATTTGAATAGTTCACCAAATCGTAAATTAAAAGGTGTAATCAACAATTTTGGTGGTATCCAAAATCCTTGAATTGGTAAACTTAATCCCCAATCCCAACCAAAAATTGACTGTGTTGTTCTTATAAGATTAATATAACATTCACCATGAAATTGTTTTGGCCAACAAAATGGTAATGGTATTGATTTTTTCATTCTTTTCAAAAATTCTGCTCTTTTCTTTGCGATCAATACACTTGATATACATTTTAATTGTAATTTATTTACATTTTTTATATTTAAAAAATTATTGATTTCCCATGTATATGATAAAAAACTATTCTGTGTTATTCCTAAAACATGATTATTTAAGATTATTTCACAAAATGTATCAATATTATCCAAGTATAATTCAATAGTATATTTGTTTAAATCATACTGTTCAATTGTGAATGTTTTAGTAAATGTCCAATTGTCATATCCAATCCATTTCAAATGGACATCATTATAATCAACTAATGGATCATTTTTTCTATCTCTTGATAATAACCATTTTACACTATAACTATCTAAACCATAAGTTGTATAAATTTGTTTTGATGTGGTTTGATTTGATATCATCCAATTTCCTGTTAAAGGTAGCCATCTTTGTGGTGTATTCACAATAGATAAAATTGTTGATTGACATACTGATAATAAGAAAATTGAAAATTGAATAATCATTTAAAATGAATGTGGCGCTTATTTTGAACAGTCTCACTAAGATCAAAATGAACACATTGTGTGTCGATTCATATTCCATATAAAGTATACATTTAAATAAGTTTTCATTAATAATAGGCTTGAGTGAAATTTGTTTATCGATTTTGTCTGTTGTCTATTGATAGTTTTATTGTCCTGTAACAATATGATTAGTTGAAAATACGGTCACCTGATTTGTTATCTAACCATTCGGTTAGTTCAAATCTATGTATTCAATTAAACATTGAACAGTGTGGTATAATTATTGTTTCAAATGAATGATCAGCTAGCAAAATCATACGATTCACTTTGATATTCGTCACAAGATTCAGTGATTAATCAATATTATTGTGAGGACCAGGTAGTAAAGCAGTAAGATGAGAGTTAGAGAAAGCGATGAACATCGGTCAAAAGCAGTAGAAGAAGAGAAGAAAGAGGGATGAGGGAATCCTGAATTCAGTATAATGGTTAAGATGGCAATGAAGTGTCGATATATCTGCAGCAGTAATATCGATACTGGGCCATTTCTTCACCTACAGCCTCCAATCATGAGTTACGTTTATCATATGGACCATCACTGGGTAGCCTACATGACTGAGACCGTTAGTCAAGGTCTACATACAGTGACGCCATACTTTACTGTGACTGATCCGAACCTTTTTCCATCTTGACTTAAAAGTCATCTTACTTAAAACTTAACTGGTAACATCATTGTATAGCTGAATTCAAGAGCTCTCAGTTGACGCCTCATTGATTTATCTATGATTCACAGCTCGGAAATAATTTCATATTAGGTGAAATCAGTTATTGCCTTGTGGTGCGTTGTGGTCAGGCCATTAACTTATTTACGGAGATGGATTACATCGCCTCAAATATATACAGACAACAAATAGCAAACTTTGTGTCACTGTGTTAGTGGTTGGGATGTCCGTATTGCATGGCTCATCGTACGGACGGATTAAGTATACGAGACTGATTGGGCGAGTATATTGGAGACCAATCACGTACAAGGTCACTGTTAACACTGAATCAAACAATGACAACCAGACAAAATTAAACTCAGTAATACAACAGTTTTCAACTGTCTAATGGATCTGTGATGTTTTCTAGATGGTTTCCAATGAAAATCCAGTTGGCGCCAGAGTTAAACTACTGAAAAACTACTCATTTTTGAGAAACATTGAAGTGGACCATGCAACAAATGCATCAATAATTGATCTGAATAATTTGGCACTCTGAGCTGAATTTATCTGCCTGTATAGCTGATGAGGTTTGTCTCGAACGCGCGAAGCAACATTTCGGTGTTTATGTGTCTGATCGATAGGTGGCACTTCCTCAGTTCTCTTCGCAATCTATCGGACTAGCTAGCAGTAAACCTCCGATCTCAGAACTTGGAGGAGTAGATTTTTTTCTCTGAGAGAAGGTGAACTTCCTCAAGGTCATAAGCTCACTTGGAAAACTTCTACTAATACTGAAGTTAACAACTAGATGAGTTACTATCTGATGACTATTTCATGTATTATTCACTTCTAAGAATTAGAAAATTACCAAGTCGGATATGCGGACAAATACTTAACTATGGCATTTCACAGAGATCGCACTACATCGTGAACTGATATAAGTAGGAAATGTGAACCACTGGCTCAGTGGTAACGTGTTGGCCGTGGAACCAGAATGTCCTGGGTTCGATCCCTGGGGGTTGTGGGTGAGCACTGCTGAAGGGTTTCGTCTTAGGACGAAACAGCTATCCAGTGCTTCCAAACTTCCATTGTTTCCCCAACTAATTCCCAAATTGAATTACCATTTCTCTTAGATTAATTATCACTTAATCATGTATACTTGGTGCTTCCTAGTCCACCCTACACTTCCCACATCCCCTTCCAGCTTCTTATTTCCTCTCATACTTTATTTTTATGGGTAAACATGAGGTTTATCATCGGCTATTCGACCTGTTTTTTATAACATTAACTAGGTCGTTTAATGACTGAAGGAAATTAGCTGCCAGCTTAGAGAGAGAGAGAGGGAGTTAATTATCTCTTGTTTGTATGTATGTGTGTATGTGATGATGGTGTCACTGTGCTTTTATTTGCGGCTGAGTTACTGTGCACGCGTTAATAAGACATGGTACTTCTTTTAAGAGTGTAGTAACATAAGCATACTTCAGCATTATTATCACTTGCATTACTTTCAAGGGTTGTCAAAATGTAACTCTACCTAACAACACCATATGATTTCTGAAATGACCAGACACTAAGTGAAGACATAGGTTGATGATTAAATGTATCTGTTTTCATGAATATAAAAAAAGTTATTTATATACACATCAATTTTCTGCTGTCAACTGGTTTATCACTTCATTTGGTTAGGGTGGGGGTGGTTGTTGTTGATGGTAATGTAGCATTTCTAAGTTTATCTGCAAGCGAAATAGATTTTCCTTATCGGCTAACAGTAATCAGTATGGAAACCATTTATCAGTTTATCTCTTTCCAATTAACTCTATTAAATGTTTACACGAATGTCTTCCCTTGTTTCCTATTCCTTTACAAAAGTAATGGATAGTATGAGAAAAAAATATGATTGGTTGATTACATATAGTGTAGATATTTTAAACACTTTTCAGCTAAAGTAACATCGAATGAAATTCCTCAGACAGGTGTTAAAATTAACTGGCTAACTAATCAACTCGAAACCCTTAACCTACTTTTCTATAAAAAATGTGCTACAAATTAGTAACTATGGTAGTATTATTATTTTTATTATTGTTATTCTAATCATCATCATCATCATTATCTTTGGCCCATAAAAACTCTTTTACCATCATTTCGCCTTCATTTACTGTGATTTCATGAGGAAAGATAAGTGTACAGTTATGATTATTTATCTTCTTCTACTAAAGGCTTATGTTTTAAAAATAAATACATACTGAGAGTGCATACATACGCACACGCACACGCACATGCACGTATGCACATACATACATTCTACGTATTATATATTCAGCTTATTTTGAATTTGAAATGTTGCGCTAATCATAAAGTTATTTATAGTTGATTTAAACAAAAAGTGTTGAACATGTCAGGTCATAAAGTCAATGACGGCTTATCATACATTATAGTAGTGATTTGAAAAGGCATAAATTTAAACGCGATAAATGAGTCATGCTGATGTGTGTAATTTAATCAATACTTGGTTATGTATAATATTTCGGTGTTCATTCACAGAGTATGTCAATTAATTATTGACTTGATTGTATATATTTTTAATTAACAATATCAGTGAGTAATAAATCTTAATTAAATTATGATACATCCACCTCATGTTAGGTAATGAATGTTGTAATGACTAATAATTGTGCATACTTTATGCATGAATTTATTTTTCTACCTATCACTTACATTTGACCTTGTTTAGTTATAATTAATAATAATGATTCATACTTAACTAAAAGTTCACGGTTATAAAAATTGTCTTGTAGATATAACACAACAGATACAAATCGAAAGTTGTTATTCATCGTCGACTGACATCAATTGGAGGAACAAAAGAAACCTGGGAGCACTGGACAGCTGTTTTGTCCTAGTATGGGACTCCTCAACAGTGCGTACCCAGGACCCCGCCAGGGATCGAACCCGCGACCTTCAAGTTCCGCGGCCAGCGCGTTACCATTGAGCCAGTATGTCATTTCAACTGGAAACTTGGGTTTACGTAAAATAATCAAGTAATCTTTAGAGTCATCTCATCTAGTTAGATGGTTGATGCATGTATTAGGCATGGTAACTCACTGTTTACCTTAAGCTTTAATACTCAGAAATGAGCATTGAATCATGGAATTTATATAATAGCTAGTTGAAGTTATGATTGGAAGTTTTAACTATATGTCTGTAAAGTATTTACAAGAAAGCTAGAGTAAATAAATACCGAGTGGAAGCGATATAGCTCAAACTAATCACTATGAGATAGATGAAAGGATATTTCATTTCTTTCAAGTAGTAAAATTTAACTTCTTTCTCCTCCTTTACCATTTTCACTTTTTTTTCTAAATGTTGATGTTGTTGGCCTCTTAATTTACATATTTCCCCTCTTCAACTTTTGTTTTAATATACTCATTTGAATTGTAGCAACTTGGACCGATATATTATCATGTCAAGCCTTATATATTCTATATTTATTCTTTTCTATGCCTCGGTTTTCCGAACAATGACACTGTAGGTATTCTTATGTCTTCAGGGTTGGCAGTACTGTCTTGAAAATTAAAACACTTATGATCTGAATTTGATTGGATTGGAGTTATCCTTCCCATATAATGTTATTATGCTCAGAAGCGACAATCCTCTGATCAGTCAAGTTGATTGTGAGAAGGAATACTCACTGATGGCGTTGGATAATGATTTTGTTATATTGCGAAGGGATAAAACTACAAACATTTGAACCATCGGATTCCAACTTCAAGATCTGATGATTTTGGTCTAAATTCCTTACAGGAGGCATGATTGCACAGTATGAAACAGCTATTCTATACTTGTAGGTTTCCGGTGATTCTTCAGCTGTCTGTCAGTCTGTGATGAATACTAACTTGAAGAAAAACAATCATGGATTTTATTCACATCGAATGATAAGTATTGCAGAAGAATAGAAACAGGTGGATTTTTATGACATTAACGCCAGCACTTTTGCTAGCTACACAAATCATAGTTCCATGGCATTGTAATATGTCATTATTTCGACGTATTCAGCGACTTCTGCTTTTACTTTCGATTTCAAATTCATCTGAGAGAAAATGCAGCGGGAAACTACAGGTACCAAACAATAACAACTGGTACCCGCTGCGTAAGAATTGGCTCTCGTCCACCAGAAGCCAAGTAGAGTTTAAAGCGATGGGTACTGGGTTGCAGTTTCAGCGGGGACAGCATCATTCACTGGTATGCAGGCACATCCAACTGACTAGTCCCAACTGGGATGAAACTCACGTTCTAGATTCCATGGCTAGGTATAACATCATGGATATCCGGAAGGATTGAGGCATCCACGTGGGAACTCATCTTCAAACAGAGGTTCAACAGTTCTGCCCTGTATAGTAGTAGTAGTAGTAGTATCACGTTACATTTTAGTCTGCATGGTGGCTATAAGTGGAACCCAGGACATGCGTTTCGTCCTATCTAGAACTCATCAGCTGGGTATGCCTGCACCCCAGTGGGTGATGGTGGTCCCAGTGAGAGTCGAACCCAGTATCTACCATTTCAAACATCGGAGCGTTATCCAGTAGGCGTCTGGATCACGAGAGCTACCTCTAGTGCAAAGGGGAACACTTGTCTTCGATTTTATACTTGTAATCTCCTGTTACTGTACTGGATTGAATTGAATTGCTCGACCTCTGTTTTCAGATGGGCTGCTATGCAAATGCCTAGACACTGCACAACGACTCATTATGTTGTGATCTGCTTGGTTATAGTTAGCACAGAAATCCAGCTTGACCCGCGTTTAATTCCATTTTGAACTCGTCAGCTGGATGCATCTAAACCCCAGTATTTCAATATTCAAAGAAAACTATTGATCAACTCACTTGGCTAATTGATAACAGAAAATGATTGTCAACGGTAGTACCAGTTTACCTTTATGATTTATGATTTTTATAGGGAATAACCGTATGAACAGTAGACAGAGTAACGTGGTGATAATATCTCCAAATACAGTACAACTATCAGATAACTAAGACAAGTTGGATCCCTTCCGCTATTTTTTATCCCATCAGTACCTAGAAGATGATGACCAGAGTTCAGTGGTTGTTGAGCTCTCTGTCTCAGTCCTCAAGAAGTTTACTGAGAGACGCAAATAAGAGTTCTTCTCTCTGCTCTTCCAATGGATATGCTTTCACAGGTACATGCAAACTGATGGACAAACCTGGCGATAACACGAGATAGGAACTTGTCCGCTTTACATAGAGATTCTCGAATACCGTTTATTAGGGATGCATAATCTAATTACTAGGTGAACCATATGATACTTGACAATTGGCTCAGCTGACACAAGAAGAAGACATTATTGGACGGAAGAGGATTTACTCCAATCAAAGGTATGGTAACAATCCAAGAACACAACTGTTGCTTTTATATGCAAAATATGGATTCTTGGAGAGAGTAGAAAAAATGGCAGATTAAAAGTGAGGATTAACCAATAGGAAAACAGCGTTCGTTAAAGCGGTAAAATTGAACCATACATTTTCGGCGGGAAAAGGAGCGGAAAAGGCAATTCGAATTTCCCATAAGATAGATATATAAAGTTTTTAGCATAAAACGTTCATTTTTGAGAATATAAGATCCCCAATAGTTAAAACATGAAAAGTAGAGAATAACTCTGTCTTTCAACAACCTGACTACAAGGTTGATGAGATCACTAAGATGGTCAGGTGGTAAATCAGTACCACATTAAAAAGGACAAATGCTGCTGTTTACCTCGTTTGTTTATGTATTTACCACATCTGCTAGCGAAAATACACACATAAGCAGAATATGTAGAAAGCTTCTTGCTTGCATGTCTCAGCGTATCCCTTAAAGCATGAGACTAACGGCTCTCGATTCGGGTTGGTTTGCAAAGCGGTCCGAACTCTTGAGTTCCCATCGTTTTTTTCTCGTATGTGAAGTTCACTTTTGCATTTTGAGATAGCTTAAGTGGTTTTACTAACAACTAGTCAGTCAGTTATCATCCATTATTAACCAGTTAGAGAACTGGTGTAGGGAGAAAAAAGCTTATCCTTATCTCATATTCAAATAACAGTGCTGTGTGGACACTACTTAAAAGGATCCATATCAGTAGTATGAACATCAACGTCTGAAAACACAGAAAATAATAACAATCATTGGGCGAAGATTCCAGGAAGAAATAAAAGAGAATACTGAATGCAAGTGAAGAAGGTGAGAACACTGTAAACTGCGAATATCGTTCTGGAGAGTGTTGGCTAGCAAAGGCGTTCATGTAAGTTTCTTTTCTTCTCTTGGTACTGATATTTCGATGGTTATGAATTTAAATGTAAGCCTGATCAACAATCAGAATAAGAGCATAGACAAAAGCCAAACTCCATAGGTCTTATGCAATTGTGTAAGACACAGTCAGGAACTGAGTTATCCAAATTCACGAAAGTTTTCAAAAATTCAGTATCAACTTACCTAAAAATTGAAACCTGTTGCATGAACACTAGTGTAACTGTCACTATACTGGCAATTAGAGAATCATGACTTCTCAGGATATGCCTATACACAGGAATATAGGATACACGTTTTGTTCTATTTGGGACTCGTCAACTGGATGTGGGAACAACACCACTCACTAAGGTGTAGGTATATCCATCTGATGACTCACAAATAAGACGAAATGTGTGTTCTAGATTCCTTCGCTAGTCATCAAGATCAATGTAATTCTGGATGGTAATACTATGTTAAAGCATTAATTGGAGTTTTAATCTGAATTATCACTGTTTTATGCATAGTTTTACGCCAACTTTGCATCTTCCCCATTGATCATGAGAGTGAAAGCATGTCTAACGAAAAAGCCATCTTGCATAAATCGAAATAATAAGTCTATGATCTGGAAATAAACTCAGAAAGTCCAAATCAATGAAGAGGGTGAGTAACTTTGACTCTCGATGTTGCAAATGATCCGTTTCGAAGCTAATTGCCAGGGCATCAACGTGAAGAAACTGTATGCTGTGCGGCTGTTGGCTTGTGGAAACCCGGGTTGTTTCGAGCATTAGGAATTAAGGGTAGGACCTAGTTGCTTACGATGGTCAGCCTCCTCATTAACCCACTAGATACCAACTAATACAATGCCGAGTTAACTTTACAAAAACTCCAGTCCTCAAAGCGTGGGTGGTTTTGTTATCCGTCAGGATTCCACCCAATGAGCTGGCAGCAGTGTAAACGAAGGGTCAGGTGAATCTAGTTTCGTAATTCTGCAAGTCATTTTTGTTGAAACAGACCCCAAAGATAGATAGAGTACAACCTTGAGAAGGTGAGCAATATTTAGTCGTCAATGCCAGTTTTGTTAGCCCTAGCTTCGGCCATAACTTAATCGCCCTAAAGGGACCCACCTCTGAAATCTGTCAGCATTATGGGCTGACGTGCTATGCTTCATACAGGGATGTCTTTTCAGGTGGGTGAGCTTTAGTGAGGTCTGCAAGGTTGTGGAGACTTCATCGATACTCGTTTCACTCTTTTCCACCCATGGGGAGGTAAGTACGGCCAGCTAACTGATTGCCTGGTGAATGTGGATACAGTCGAGCCTGACAGTTGGTAGGGTTCTCGGAAAGCACTGACCACTTTGAAGAGGCGCTAACAGAATGCACTGACACAAGTGTTCTTTTTCGTATGAATGAGCTACTTGGAGGCTTCCTACTCAGCGAGTGAACCAATCCACCAGGTTTGTTTGGAAAAGTCCTTAGATTTAAATAGCAGCCTAGAACTCGCAGCTGAGCTGAAAACTGCTATGAAACCTCATTTGGCCAATATCTGAGTAAAAATATTAGTAACTGAAGTGAAAATAACACCGGAACAACAGTTCTATCTCACAGCCTAACATATAAAGTGTCACTAATTAGCTACTGGTTTGTATCTTACGGTAATCTAGCAATCAAGCATTCATCGCATTAAATTGAGACTTGTATGCCTAGCTAATGTTGACTATTTTACACACCCTTATCACGGATATGGATGTATTATTATTTTCCCACTATTTTTTAATATTATCAATGAATACAAACCTCAAATATTCACTCATTAACTATATCGAAAAGTTACAGCATATTATAAATAATAATGTAAGTGAATAATCTGAATTCATCAATTCCAAGTAAGCAATACACACATTATATCTATCAAAAAAAGAAATACGCGCGTATGTATTTACAGTAGTATTAAAACAAAAATCAACTGTGTACATTATTCAATGAATGCTTTAACATTTAACAAGTGCTATTAGTCAGAATAATTGAAGGAAGCATCATTTAAATACTTGTGTATATATATATGTGTGTGTGTGCAGGCAATTATATATACCTTACATATTCTCGTCTTGATTTCTTTTGACTGGGATAAATTTTAATGGTCCATACAAGAGAATGAAACAAAAATGATAAACGTAGAAAATTGAAGATACACCAAAGAAATAGAACACTGACAAGAGAAATAAAGTGTACACGTGTAAAGTATGCACATATACAAGTAAATACAATAGGCCCAATATAATCCTCATTTTTCATTATATTACAATAAATATATTAAGGAACATAAATTTTAACTAAAGAAAAAGGTGAAAATTAACCATGAAAGCTAAAAAAAACACCCAATTCTGAATCAACAATCAAATATTTATGTGTACACCAGAAAGAAGTATGTGGAAATGTTTACAAGCTTAAAAACAAAACGAAAAAAGAAGAAAAAAAATAACATTTAACTTCAAATCTACCATTCATGAATGGATACAAACATGGATATCTATATTCATATGGAAAGTTGCTTCATATCAGTTATCTCCACCTTGAAAGCGTGTTGATAAATCTCTGAAGTGGATGAAATCATCAAGGTTTCAATGAAATTAGATCTTGAATGTTGACTTACTGGTCATAGCTGTAAATGTTAGTTCATTAGTGGCAGCTAGCAGTGGAATGTTGCAGGAAGGTTTCGTCTAATTTAGGACTCATCAGTTACTAACCAACCAACCCCCCCCCTTGCCCACTAACTAACAGACAACACACTAAAACTCAGTGTAATATTGACACATCTGTACAATGTAATTATTTGAGAGATATTCAGAGGAACAAAATGATTATATAAGATGAAGAAAAGTTAGTAAATGAGACAGGAATAAGTTGAATACGATTACACTTGAGTTCAGTTCATTGGATTAAGCAACTATTATTAGAGAAATCCCTTAAATAGTTGAAGAGTTGACTATAATCTCTGTCCGAATATCAACACATTTGAGTGACAACAGCTTCTGAAAAACCAGATAAACTTGAAGTGAATGGTTCTGAATGCATCTTGGATGTTAACCTCATGACTAATGTCTAAAAGTGTCGTACTGTTGAACTATTGATGGTCTCCTGTCCTCTGAGAGGTAAGCTAACCTACATATCTGCTTCTATCTAATTAGTTGTCAACTTTAAACTCTGGAGGTTTGAGCAAATTTATTAACTGGTTTCAGGTAGGAATTCATCAAGGATTGACATCATTTGGAGGAAAATTGGAAACCTCAGAGTACTGGACAACTATTTCGTCTTACTATGGGACTTTACAGCAGTGCGCACCCATGACCCTACCTCGCCAGGGGTCGAGCCAAGGATCTTCAAGCTCCGTGACCAGCACCTTACCACTGAACCACTACGTCGGAGTCCGCATTTCCTGCTTCTATTCCATACTCGGATGAAACAGCTGACCAATGCTCCCAAGTTTCCAATAAACCCCCAACTGATGTCAATCCATGATGAATTCCAAAGTGAAACTTTAAACTATACTGATATATACTGCTTTTCTAGCAATTTGTTTTGTATAGCTTGTATATAGCTGATGTAGAAGGCAATGAAATGCAATCATGTCATTCTACTCAATAAACTTCATTGTTCTTGTGCTGTTTTCACATTCATGAAGAGAAATAACTTCATGTTATCCAACAAACGTTTCGTCTCAAAACAACTAACTGAAAACTACACAGTTTGTGGGGAGAATGACACAATCAAAGGTAATCCATAATTGTTGTTCCGTCTTTGAACTGTACAATTCAAAGCTATTGTTAATGCTACGTAAGTCAACACAAGTAGTCGGTCAGAATTCACGTACTTTGGATGTATCAGCTTTCGGTGGTGAATAGTTTCAAGTATACCTCGACTAAACTTAATGCTAAAAGAATGAAACCACCGTTCGATATCTGAATCACCTGCAGCTAGCGAGCAAACACCCCTAGTCCGCGCGACTAGTATATAACTACTCATTTTAGTCAGTGGTACGAATCCTACAATTACCTAACCAGTGAGTTACCGACGTACTTGTTTGCAGCATAGCATCTAGCACCCACCAAAGTTCATCGATCAGGTTAGAAATATGGCTATTGAACTAAGTGATGTGAAACTACAGTGCACTATATTCCAGTGTTGCATATTAGATGACAAACTGCAAGAAGCTCTGAGCTTATCTCGAGTCATGACCTTGACAGCTCAGTAGTAACGTGTCTTGGTTCAGCATGTAGGTTCCAATCACCATGGGAAAGTTAATCACCTCATTCTGGCAGATTCACCTTGCTGATAACTGCCAATAAGCATATGAATTTCCAGGTCTAGAGCTCCTAGCATCCACCATACTAGTGTAAATATAAAAAAGTGTATTCGCTAACCAATCGGGTTAATGAACAAGAGATGATACATTGTCATACCACTTGTACACGTTGCTTCTAATCATTTAATCATTTAATCAGCTTACAACAGATTGACCGAGAAGCATCAAGCGTCTTTTATGTCTCAAGCCCTTACTTTCCTCGACATCTTTACACCTGACACTATTTTTCAGCCTGAAGTAAATGTTAAGTAACTTGTCACTCACTGGAATAAACAAACCTGAAATTACTGGAAATCATTCTTCGCGTTTACGTAACTTCGTGCTAATCACAAATGAAGAGTAAACAAGGACAACACATACATACATACATACATACATACATACATACATACATACATACATACATACATACATACATACATACATACATACATACATACATACATACATACATACATACATACATACATACATACATACATACATACATACATACATACATACATACATACATACATACATGAACATTCTGAAGGTTGAAATGATCAAATGTGGAGAAGAAGAAGAAGAAGGGAAGAAAAAGAAACAGGAATAACTGAAAATTAACATCTTGAAATCAAACATTGATTTCTTTCAAGTGATGTCAGTCTATGATGAATATTACCTCAGAAATGAATACCCCATTCACTTCATAATACACAACGATATGATGCTTATTAGTGACACACTTCCAGGTGGAGATCACGAGGTTCTAATGAGAAGCCGTGACCTATGGATGTCAAGTGAAGATATTGATGTACAGTAACATTATATCGCGAAGTGAATTAAGTACGAAACTATGAACCATTGAACTTCGACCCAGTAGCTGGATGGTGAACGCGTTCGATGCGAGTGAGGTGCGTAGGTTCTGAGTTCGCCCCCCCTGGCAAAGTGGAGTCGTGCGTACTGTTGAAAAGTTCTATACTCAGATGAAGCGTCAGTCTACTGCTTCTACGTTTTTAATGGTTTCCCAACTGATGTCAGTCAGTGATGAATACTACCTTAAAAATAATGATAATAATAATACTACTGGTATTGTTATTAGTTAAAAAAAAACATTTGTATAGCATAAACTGTATTGCTTTCACACCGATTACAATTATTAATTAATACCCACTGGAATATGGGTGTACATGCATACACTCACAATAGGTTACTGTGTCCTGTTTCATGATTTCCCCACGTGTCTGTATGTAAGATAGAGAAAGTGAAAACGGGAAAGAAAAAAGCACAGTCAAAACAATAAAGAATGAAAATAAACAAATCAGCTTAATAGATGTTAATTATAAGTTATTGCCTACACATTTTACAGCCGAACCTGAGTGAGATTGTATTTCGTGTGTTTGTGTTTGTGTGTGTGTGTGACAGAGAGAGAGAGGAAGGGAAATACAAATTCCCTACTTGAATGAAACTGTAACATGAAATTAATAGGAAAGTGAATGTTATTTTCATTCGATTTTAGCAGCTGATATTGTTGAAATTTGGGACGCATATTCCATCTCTTTTTCTGTTACTCGCTAGTTGGATAAACCTACATCCCAGAAAGCCTTCATATTTTCATCGAAAATTTAGTCTAACATATACCATTTTTAATGCTAAAGATCTACTTTCTATGCTTTGAGAATTAGTTTTCATCTCGACTTTGTAATTCCTTGATGTCCATGGGTCCCAGGTCCTAGTGGCCTGGGATCATAATCCCTTACTGAGGTGGAGATAAATTCAACTGACGAGTCCCTAATGGGACAAAAAGCGCGTCCACTGTGCTTCATCAAGATGAATATAAGATTGCTTCTGTCTACCTTATTACATCAGAATGATTCACATTTGTGTTGGCAATACACACCCTTAATTCTGTTGTTAGGTAACAGTAAAGAAAATTAATTTCATCTCGATACTCAACACACACACACACACACACACACACAATCATCACATGATAAAAAAAGGCCAATTATCAGTTTGACTATTTGAGACAGCTGTGATTCGGCGAACTCACATGAATATTAGGTGATGATTGCAGGTGAAATGAAAGTCTGGGACGCGGAAGGATTCGAACCCGTAACCTCTGGGTTACCAGCCTGATGTTCTACCAACTGAGCTACCAGATCCCCTACTGACTGGATTTCAGTAATAAAGTGTGTTTTGAACTCTCCTTCAATTAATACGACATGGGATATTTGAACCGAGGTCAACCAGCAATGTGGTCTTACAATAATGACAAAAGCACCATTTTAACACACACTCCTATCTCATTGTTGACACTTGTAGCTCCGAACTGATATAGTAACGCCTTTGAAGTAAAGACAGGAGTAAGACAAGGTTGCCTACTATCACTGATGATCGCCCTGATTGTGGTCGACTGGATCATGTAGCAAACCATGAGGAGCGAGAAGAGGGGCATACTCTGTTTGTCCCTTGAAAAGACCCTAGAAGGTTTGGATTTTGCTCATCATGATTTATGTCTAATGTCTTATGTCGCACAAACTCGAAGATCTACAGGCGAAAACCAATAAGTTGGCAGAAGAGGTAGAGCAGGGCAGGACAGTGAAGACGGGACTTCCTTCAGGTGAACATAGAGAAGACAGAGGTGATGAAGATACCTAACCAACAACCACACCAATCACCATGGACGGGAGAAATCTAAAAGAAGTTGTATTTTTCATCTACCTACCTGGGCAGCATCGTTTCAACTACATACGGCATAGGTACAATTGGGGATGTCAAAGCCACGATTGGAAAAACAGCAAGAAAAACCTTCATTAATCTCAAACCAGTGTGGAGATCTACTGCACTACACTGCACTGTACTCAGCATAAAGCGTGAACAAGATCAGGATTTTGAACACTAATTCAGTTAAGTCAACCTCGCCTGGTTAACTAGTTCATTAGTTACTAGCTGGTTCTAAGCCCGGGTAAAGAGGGAAGGTTGGGAATAGGGCTAGCAACCCTACCCCAGAAAACAATTCCAACCGCTAAAGAAACTTCAAAGCACAAACAAAATATAAAAAATAAAAACAAAATTATTCCTAGCTGGAATCGGAGAGGTGAATTGACGCCAGTTGGTGAAAGCCTTCGGGAAGCCAATTGACCAGGCCGATGTGTCTTCTCTCCCTCGATGAAAGCGAAAGTAAACGTGGAGACATGGAATGTCCTCACCATGTTTGAACCCAGCTGGTAGGGCAGCCCAGATTGCAAACGAGATGAAGAGGTATCACACTGGAGTACTTGGAATTTGCGAAAGCAGATAGAATGGGAGTGAACTCTCCAAACTGTCAACTGGAGAATCAATAATCTACTCCGATATTGTCACCCAGACGACACGACAACCACGAGCACACTGGGTTATGGAGTGGCTATCATGATGTCCTCAAGAGCATCGAAGGCTCTCATGCAGTGGGAACCAATCTCCTCCTCCAGGATCATGACAGCAAGATGGGTCCAACTCAAAAGGAAGGAAGCAATCATACAATGCTACACTATGCACCTACAAATAATGCAGAGCAAGAGAAGGAGGAGGAGGAATTCTACAGACAACTTCAATCAACACTGGACAAGACCACACTGCAGTTGGCGATATCAAAATTCTGATGGGCGACATGAATGCCAAACTGGGAGGGGACAACACAGGAAGAGAACTAACCATGGATCGAGAAGCGCTAGGTGAAATGAATGAGAATGGAGAATTGTTTGCAGAATTCTGTGCATTCAACGATTTGGTGATTGGAGGCAGTGTGTTCAGGCACAAGGATATCCACAAAGCGACATGGATTTCATCAGACACCAGGACACACTAAAAATCAAATCGACTTTATCTCAATCTCAAGAAAATGGAGACGCAGTCTACTTGACACAAGGTCAAGAAGAGGAGCAGATGTAGGTTCAGACCACTCACTGTCTACTGCAAGGAACCTTCCAAATCAAGTTAAAAGCCTTCAAAAAAGCTGGTGATAGACCTCAATTCAAGTACAACACTCGGAAACTGAAGGATGAAACTACAAAGGAGATCTTCAAGGCAGCCAGCCATCAAGACAAAATGGGAGATATCGAGGAACATCCCTGAAGAAACCTGTGTGGAAGAACACTGGAAGTCTTTGAAAGCTATGTGGAAAGAAACCTGCACAGCCGTATTAGGAAGGAGGAAGAAATAAGACAAGGAATGGATCTCAATGGATACCTGGAAGCTGATAGAGGAGAGGAGGATGGTGAAGCAGAAGATAAACCAGTGCAAGGATGCTCAGCGACAAGAGGAACTGAGTACAATGTATAAAACACTGGACAAAGAAGTGAAGAAGAGTGGTTGGAAAGACAAAAGACACTTCTACTACACACTGGCAAGTTAAGCAGAACAGGCTGCAGGTAAGAGAGACCTGACGACATTGTATCAAATAACCAGGTTGCTATCAGGGAAGAGATCAACACAGATGAAACCAATAAAAGATGAAGAAGGAAATCTAATTACGAAAGAAGAGAAACAAAGGAAACAATGGGCCGACCACTTCAAGAAGCTCTTGAATCGACCACCACCACCACCTGCACTTCGTCCAGAAATACCACCTACAGCCCAGCCGCAGAACTACAAGTGAACATAAATCCTCCAACGAAAATGGAAGTCCTGAACGCCATAAAGCTACTGAAATGTGGGAAAGCAGCAAGACCAGATGGGATCCTGCCAGAAGCACTGAAAACAGACGCAGAGACAACGGCAGACATGCTCACACCACTATTGCAGAAGGTGTGGAAGGAAGAGAAGGTACCTGCTCATTGATTGGTAGAAGGGTTACCTTGTCAAACTGCCGAAGAAGGGAGACCTCAGTGTTTGCAAGAACTGGAGCGGAATCACTCTCCTGTCCACCCCAAGTAAAATATTATGCCGCATCATCCTGGAGAAGCTTAAGGATGCACTGGATTCAAAACTACGACTGGAACAGGCAGACTGGATTCAGGAAGTACAAATCATGTGCAGACCAAATTGCAACGCCAAGCTACTCATCATCATAGAACAGAGCACAGAATGGCAATCAGCTCTCTACCTCACTTTCATCGACTTTGAGAAGGCCTTTGACAGCGTCGACCGAGAAGTAATTTGGAAACTGCTTCACTACTACGGAGTACCCCAAACCTATATCCGCCTCATTCAACAACTATATGAAGATGCCACATGCCAGCCAAGTAATTCACAATGGGAAGCTCAGTGATGCCTTTGCAGTGAAGTGAAGACAGGAGTGAAACAAGGCTATCTACTATCCCCCATGATATTCCTGATTGTGGTTGACTGGATCGTGCAGCAAACAGTGGGCAGCGAGAAGAGAGGGATACTTTATACTGCAGAAAAGAACCTAGATTTTAGATCTCGCCGATGACTCATGTCTAATGTCACATAAACTTGAAGACCTACAGGCGAAAACCAACAAGTTGACAGAAGAGGCTGGGCAGCGAAGACGGGACTTCAAGTGAATATAGAGAAGACAGAGGTGATGAAGATACCGCACCACCACCAACAACAACAAACTCCAGTCACCATCAATGGGAGAAACTTAAAGGAAGTGACCTCCTTCACCTATCTAGGAAGCACTGTTTCAACTACAGGCGGCACAGGCACAGACGAGGATGTCAAAGTCAGAATCGGAAACACAGCAAGACAGGCGTTCATTAGCCTGAAACCAGTGTGGAGATCGACTGCACTCAGCATAAAACATGAACAAGATCCTGATTTTCAACACCAACGTCAAGTCAGTGCTTCTGTGTGATGCGTGAGAGACTTGGCGTGTTACGAAAGGCATTTCCAATAAACTACAGACATTCATCAACAACTGCAGCCTACACTGGCTTGATACTGAAGATCAGATGGCCAGAATAACAAGAATAAGCAACAAGGAGCTCTGGGAACGAACCAACCAAGAACCTATCACTCAACAAATATGCACTGGAAGGAAGTGGAGATGGATTGGGCATACACTGAGAAGGCCGACTGAGGACATCACGCGTCAGGCCAGTTGCTCGAGTGGAATCCCCATGGGAAGCGACGAGTTGGGTGTCCGTGGCGAGGGTGACATGGAGGAGGTCGTGCGAAGAGGAAATGAGAGCTTGTGGGCTGTCGTGGAACCAGGTTCAAAAGATCTCAGAGAACAGAAGACACTGGAGACGTGCTATTGAAGCCCTATGTTCCACTAGGAACCCAAAGGACTAATAATAATAATAAATTCAGTTAAGTCAGTGCTTCTGTATGACGGTTGAGAGACTTGGCGTGTTATGAGAAACATTTCCAACAAACTGCAGACATACATCAAGAGCTGTCGCCTACGTTCGCTCACGCGATACTGAAGAAGATCAGATGACCAGAAAGAATAAACAACAAGAAACTTACTCTGGCAACTAATCAACCAAGAACCTACCGTGCAACAAACTTGCGGAAGAAAGTGGAGGTGGATCGGGTATACACTTGGAAGACCATTTAGGGACATCAAGCGTCAGGCCAGGCGAGGTCGTTGAGCGGAACCCAAAGGGGGAACGACAAGTTGGGTGTTCGAGGGTGACTTGGACGAGATGGTGTGAGGAAGAAATGAAAGGTTGTGGGCAGTCGTGGAGCCCGGCTGAAAAGACTGGAGCAAAGAGAGTGAAATGGAGACGTGCTCCTGAAGCCCTATGTTCCACTAGGAACCCAAGGGACAAATAATTTTAAAAAATAATGGATCGCATTGACCAACTAATGTAAATTTAGCTGATGAGTCCAAAATAGACAGAAATGTGCGTCTTGAATTCCACTGCTCCCACTAGCAGATAACTTAAAAGCCATGTACAACTGATTAAAATGACCCACTTGGCACTGGCCAAACTAAGTAATTAGGTGTCACTATCTACACATATTCATAATTATCGTGTTTTTGAAGTTAATTACGAAATTTGGCACTTCCGGAATGCTTGTATCGCTATAATATCATATGATTTATCTGCATGCATGAAGGGTTCGACTCCCGGTGAATCAAAAAGTTCACAGTAAAATACCGACTGTCTACTGACATTTTCTGGTTTGACTAATTGGTTTTATATATGCACATGGACGGACATTAAGTGGAGAATTATTGAAAAATGAAGAGGATTGGACAACTGTTTCATCCCAACAGGAGACTCTTCAGTAATTCTTACTTGCAACTCTATACAGAATGGAATCATTTGTTTGGTCCGTAATCCTCTACTTATTTTTGTTACAAATAGTATATAGACCACATAACTAAAATCTTTCGTGCTTCAGTGGCCTAGTGGATTCCGTCTAGGAGTTTGAGGCGATGAGTACGAGGTTTGAGTCTCAGTGGGAGCAATATCACTCACTGGGGTGCAGGTACATCCAGCTGATGGGTCCAAAACAGGACGAAATACACATCATACTGGATTCCTGTGCTTTCCACAACCAAGTAAATTACCATAATAAATATTCAGGCAACATCGAGGCATCCACATAGGAGCCCATATGCCAATAGAGGTCGAACAATTCGATCCAGTAGAACAACAAAGAATCACAATTACATCAATAAATAGTTATAAAATCTTTTCATCACAAAAAGGAATAAAAATTTTTTCTCTTTCATTTTAATCATAGTGATTATTATGATTAGCGTCTACAGATTAAGACAGAAAGAATACGTAATCCGATTAACCTACTGATATATTTATAAGTAGTATGTAACTACTTTTTCACATACATACAGTTGAATATAACACAAAATAAAGTGAAGTGAATAGTTTTCAACAGTCTACTGACCAAATTGAACAGATTATCCAATTAATTTCTACTAATACTTCCTTCATTCATGTATCCCTTATTCACTTTAATTCATGTGTAATGATAATTAATCCCTGTGTTTTGTATATTTTTATTTTCGAATTTTATTTGTAAAAGAAATAAACACAAGCTAATTAATTACTAGTCTTGTATATATTAACAAGTGAGATTCATGTACACATAAGCGTTGCATAGTTATAAAGCTTCTGATTAAAGATAAACCGAAAATGAGGTAAAGTTGTCAGCATAACCAGATGATAAACTCATATCCTCTTGATTAAAAATAATTATTTCAAAGTAGCATTCACCATGGATTGACATCAGTTGGATAACCATTGGTAACCTGAGAGTACTGGAAGGTTGTATGGGATTCTTCGATAGCGCAAACCGAAGACCCCGCCAGGGATCGAACCCAGGGAGAAGAGTGTGTTAACCATTGAGCTACTGGGTTGGAGTTCACTGATCCACAGTTTCTTATTTCTTTCAATCTGCAAGACACTCGTTTCGAATCCGGTTCACTTCTGACTAACTGACCTCACAGGTCACGGCTTCTCATTAGAATCAGTCATAAGTGAGGTGGATGCTATCTGAAGACCTTGCTGGATAGTCACGCTGTATCGTGAGCTGAAAGAAGTAGAAAACCATGAGATATTGAATTCTGGCCCAGTAGATGAATGGTTAACGCACTCGTGTGGAAATCTGATGGTCCTGGGTTCAAGTCGTGGGTACATACTGATGGGGACTCCCATAGTGCGACGAAACAACTGTTCAGCTCTCTCAATTTCGCACTGGTCCTATAAATGATGAATAGTGGCTTCTAATAGGATAAATCCCCACAAACCTTGGGCTCAATATAGATAATTAGTGGTAAGGCGATTTTCGTCCCAAGCTGTTAGGAAGTGAACTCGGTGAGTACTCAATGATTCTTTTAATTCCCTTTCGAAGTTCTAAAAAGATGCAAACATATGATCATTGTTCAACAAGATGAATGTAAATATGAAGTTAGTTCTTTGCCGTCTCCCTTTCTTCACTGCTCAAGCTTTGATAAATCAACAATGAATGAAATTGAGTGAGAGAAATCTCACCATAGAATCAAAGTGTTCAGAGCACATAATGTGATCTGTTCGATACTACAAATGGCTTAAAGATTGACAGAGTGAAAGCTGTACGAAATAAAGTACTTTAAGACAAAACAATTAGGATGAAATTTGTAGAATAAAATGGTGACATCAGCGGGAGAATTATTTGATTCTGACTGATTCACCAAGCATGTAATATTGCATAGTGATCCAAGTTTAGCTATCCTGTTAGTTGTAAGCATGGGCTAGTCGAAACATATTACACTAGAGCTAGGAAACTGTGTTCTGCAGACAAGTCATCATTCTCAACATAGGATCAGGCATTACTGCGTAACGGTCCGAGTTGCCACACCTCATATCAAGCAAAAAGGTAGTGAGGTGAAGGATGAAGATAAGTGAATGCAGTCAAAAGAAATATAAAGTATGAGAAGGAAGGAAAAAGGAGTGACAAAATGGTGAGATTCGGTATAGCGTTGCTAAGATGAGGATAATGTGTGTATACATCTGCGCCACTGACTTCGGTTCTGAGCCATATCACCTAGGGTCTCCAACTACTGGTTCCTCTTGTCCTACCGACCCCAACCACCTAGTCTGCATCACCCTACATGGCTTAAACCAACAGTCAGAGACTTCATACATTGGTGCCATGTTTTAGTCTGGCCACCTCGGGCCTTTTTCCAGCCTGGACCCACCAAGGCCAACATTGTGTGACGAGGCAATCGGTGACTAGGCATACGTAGTACGTGTCCCAACCATCTCAGTCGATGAAGGTTCACAACCTCGTCAACTGACTTACCTCTTCTCCCCAAAACTCTGCATTACTTACATGGTGACACCATGGAATACGTCCTATACTACGAAGGCAACGGTGGTCAAATACCTGTAACCTTCTCCTGTCTTCCACTTTCAATGGCCATGTTTCACAGCCATACAGTAGAACAGACCGGACTGTTGTGCAGTACACGCGACCCTTAATAGACAAATGGGTGTCACGGCGGCGCTATAGGTGGCGCAAATTGTCAAAAGCCAATCGAGCCTTTTGTATCCGTGCAGAAATCTCATCAGCAACTAACCCACCGGGGTTGATCCTACTTGGAGGATGGATTAAACATTTTTGCAAAGTATCTCCAAGAGAATGGATACCCTGCAAGATTACAACAGAAAAGAACAGACTGAAAAAAATAAACACCCAAATGTAGAAAACAAGAAGGTTTTCATACACCTTACAACCAAGAGAGACACAATATCCAAGAGAATAGACACAAGAATCAAAAGAACTTTCCTACAACAGTATACAATACCGCATCCTTTGTAAATCAGTTAAATTTAGATAATTACCCTGTCCATATCATCTCCAACTACATTTATGAATTCAAGTGTACTTGCGGTGGTAACAAGTACACTAGAAGAACTGAGAGCAGAGCATATATTCAGTTCACTGAGCCTATTCCCAAGAATCTATGCTTGAAAGGAAGTAAATTGCCAACCAGTTCAATTGCCAGAAACCTCGTAGACATAGGACACTAAGCTGAAACTTCGAGTGTTTTGATTACTGAGTTACATGAAAGTGATTGTTATATAACACTTTCAACTTGACTTTTGGTTACACTTTAATTATATAGCCCTTTATTTATTGATTTCAGATTAGCATTCATCATAGACTGGCGTCAGTTTGAAAACAATTAGGACTTTCGGAGTAATGGATAACTATTTCGCCCTGTTGTAAGACTCTTCAGCAGTGTGTACGCATGACGCCTTCCTTACACTTCTTGCCTCTGTGCAAATATCCCTCTCATAAACAATATGGATTATCAATGATTTTGTTACATATCTTGAGATTCTTGATTTGCTACTTTTGAAATATCATATGTCCTGATAACTATTTTACTTTTAGACTGTATGCAGCTGAACAATATTCGTGAAATAAAGTGGTGTTATTTCATTCTCCAAATCTCTTCCTTCTTGCTTTATTCAAATTTATTAGGGGATCTAAGTGCAGAAGATCTACTACAGACTAACATTAGTAGTTCTAAGAGAGTCACATTGATCAGCAGTATTCCAGGTGGTTTGAATAACTCACCTTTCTGAACTGAAACAATCTAGCCACACCACTGGTGAGCTCAGGTCCATAAAAACAAGATGATTGTCCAGTGTTTAGATCACCCCTTGGTTGATGAAAGCCAAAACTAATAACTTGATGACTGAAATTTGTTTTATAAGTTCAGTTTAAAACTGAGAAGAAGAATTAAAGAGGTGGTTATTGTAGAACAAAGACCTTAGGGCAACGGTGAACCAATAGATAATCCACTAATTTCTGATTTTCACTCATTATTTAAGTAGTATAGATTTAGTGAAGGTAAATAGTTCATCAATACTGGTTAATTGTTCAGCTTTTGTTCATATGTCTGTTATTCAAAAGGTTGATCATGTAAGTAGGATTCAGAACGTGTAATTAGTAAGCCATAAAACAATATCGTCAATGATATAACCATTAAAATGCAACTCTACCTTATATAACATACCTATCAGAATGCCTACACATACAGCTAAATAGATTTCAAACATTTTCAGATGATAGATAAAGATATACTACTGAATTGTATGAGTAGTAAGTATCATGACACAAAATACTAATATATTATTTGGTCATTGAACAACATCGTAAAAGAGGTTACAGTGAAGATAATAGTCTTTTCAGTGATTCATTTTTGTAGCTGTATATTTGTAAATATATAAGTAAAATGATGAAATGTCCCAGATAAATGTCCGGTCAAAGGTCAAACTCAATCGATAGGAGTATGTAGGGAATAAAACTGATATTATGTATTACAAGACATGATCTCAATAGTTTTTATAAAATGTAGAGAACAGTAAGGTTGGGTATCTGGTAAAAATAAGTCAATAAATGGAATCTAGAAGCAGACAAGTATTATTACTACGTGATGATTGGACTGCGACCGGATTCGAACCAGCGAACACTGGGCTTCCTCCTGGTGCTCTACCAACTGAGATACGAGGTCCGACTACCATGTGAATTCGTAACGCGTTACTACCGCTTGACCGTATTCAAACTGGCTGCCCAATCAGTCAGGACTTCTCATCCCAATTGAAATCTAACTGAATTAGAGGTGAGGGGATCATATTGATTATCATTTTGACTGTCTGCGAAGTTCTGAGTACGATCAAGCGGTAGTAATGCGTCATTAGTTCACAAAGAAGTTGAACAAAACCCACGGTGATTGAAGTGAAATGAAAAAATGTGGTCAGCAGTCGGACTTCGTAGCTGAGTTGGCAGGGCATTGGGCCGGAAACCCAGTGGTCGCTGGTTCGAACTCGGCTGCTGTCCAGATTTCCATTTCACCTCCAATCAGTACCCAGTATCAATAAACAAATAAGTTAATAACTAACATACAGAATAAAATGTAAACAGAGGTGCAGAGTACCTGATTAAGACCATAGTAATGAGAGTGTTCGTGCATCTATATTGTGAAGGCACAATTGAGATTGAAGGCTGTATATGGCCAAAGCTTAGGCTATACATAAATGTCTAATCCTCACCTCTTTTGAACGGTTAGATCGAAATTTACAGATAACTGTGAACCAGGTTTCCAGGGGAGCCAGACGTCCAGAATCGATGAGATGTTCAGCGATGGAGCTGCGGACGATCACATTTCGGTAGACAAGTAGATAACGCTCTGGCGTTTAAAGCAATTGGTCCCGGGGTTGGGCCTTTATAGGAACAACATCACTCCCTAGAAGGCATCTACATGCAGCTGACGAGTTCCAAACAGGATGAAACGCGAGTCCTGAACTCCACTGTTAGTCACTATCCGTCATTTTCTCAGTCATGTAAAGAAATGTAGGCTTCTGTGTTGATGTTGGGATGAAAAATGAAACCACTAGTTAACTACTCTAAGCAATGTAGGTCCACCTTGATTGCAGAGGAATAGATGGATTCATGCCTAATGCTTACCAAAATCTTAATTTGGTACACATAGATTTCAAATGACGGTAATCAATAATCAAGAAGCCCTGAACTGAAACTTCGTGCTTATCGGCACTCACCAGCGAGGATTACCTGCAATCATGAGATCTGGACCTGTATCACTCACTAATCAACCATTGGAATGTACCAATAAGCTATCTGACCGATGGGTGACCTTGTTTACCACTGGACTACGCACATGAATTGGTCAATAATGGATAACGCGGGCAGCTCAGCACTGAAATAAACCTATCTGTCGAGTTTGGAATATGGCCAATACGCTGAGCGGTGCGACACTGCGGTATTTTGGAGCCAGACACTAGGAGTCATGTGGCAAGAGTTCGATTGTTGCTGAGCATTAAGCACAATATAGTTACATGGGTTATGCAATAGTGACCACATATCTCTATTTACCTCATGTTCATTATTGTTGTCTAGCAGTTTTCTACAAACTTTTATCTCATCATTCCCACTACTTTTTCTTTCTCCTTATTACCTTCCAGCTTTTATGTGGTGATATGAAGTAAGATACTTTGGTCCATTGGTTCAAAATGCATATCGAAAATATCTATCTCTAAGACAATTTCAGCTTGCATACAAGTTGATCGAACTTTTGGATACATTAGCTAGTGAAAGTGATGAACTTGAAATGTATATGCTTCCTAGTTTTGTCAACTGTAAATAAACAGTATACAATTTCTGCTAAAATCGTTATATTCGAAAGTAATGATCTCAATAACTTGGAAATGCCTACAAATAATTGACTTCAGTGAAATAAAATATACTACTGATAAATATTAGTAGTTTACCATTACTTATTTCAATAAAAGTTGATTTCAGGAGTTAGCCGTTTCCATTCGATCTCTGATTAAAATACTATCTAACTATTATTCCAACCACGAATATACGTGTCTATTTTAAACAACTTTATGTGGGAAATTTAAAAAGGGAACAAGAAAATTAAGGAATTCATTATAAAAATGAAGTCTTCACAAAAGATAATGTTAGTATATGATTGTTTTTATATCATACCGTCGTTGATTAGACCGAATTGGTCGGTCTCTATTGGCATATGAGATCCTCTGCGCAAGCCTCAATATTACCTGTGCTCTTATGATAATAATAATAGATAGTGGCTATGATATAAAAACAATTATCTACTAAAAACTATACCCGTCGCACAAGAAGTGGCTATCGTGGCTCATTGGTCTAGTGGATAATACTCTCACGTTTGAAACGGTCGCTTTCGAGTCAGAATCTTGGTGCGAACAACATCACTCACTGGGAAGCAGGTATATCCAGCTAACGAGTCCTAGATAGGGCAAAATGCGCATCCTGGATTCCACTGCTAGCTACTATCCATCATTACTATCAGAAGATAGCTCTACTTACTTATCATCTACTACACATGTGTATATTTTCACAGTTTGAATTAGGTCACTTAGCCCAGAGTTGATATACATATATGTATACACCATTAAACTGAAGTGTAAGTTATCCAAATGAGTAAATAACTGATGCCTTTATATCCCCATCTGTTCGCATACATATAAGGTGTACGTGAATTTATCCCACACTGATGTGAATAGAACTTTACATCAAAATTTAAGGTAAACAAACTTTTCTAAAATATATCTCCATATGTATGACCTAGATTACTAATTATTCATGTATGTAATAATCCTGTGAGTAGTATTTATTGAATGTAACAGAAGATTAGTACTTTGATAGGTATCATTCTAAACTGTGGAAATATAAAAAAAATGCAACTATGATATCACATATTGTTTACTATAATATGAAAATACTTTCCTGTATAAAATCATCCGCCAAAAAAGTTACACAACATGTATTTACAGCTAGGAAAGATGAATCTATGAAAGTGTTCTGTAGTGCTTTCCTCGCCCCCCCCCTCCGTGCGCCTTACTCCCTCCTCTTCATTGGGCTTCTTATATTTTAACCTCTACACATACATACACTACCTTTAATTGTCTACTTTAGACTCCATCTGCTAAAAACACGCTTTATATTATATATGTATATAATTATTTCGACATTATTGTATCAATTAAATTTCAGAGTATCTTTTCTGTTATGGTTTATTTCAGTCCATGAGGAAATATTGTTCTCCTTTTCTCTTTTTTTGTTAATGTTACTTAAAGAGATTCAGAAATTTGATTGTACCGAATAAAAGAGAGAGAGAAAAAAATAGAAAAATTATTGGATACTTTGCACTAGTGAAGTGATATGTCGTACAAATTGACCATATGTGAGTAATGAAACTGTGATGAAACCGATTATTCAGTTTTAAGGGTTTGTGAGGACTTATTAACTTCAAGTCGGTATTCATCATTTGGAAGAACATTGGGAAACTAGGAGCACTCGACAACTGTTTCATCCTAGCACCAATAAATCCCCAGAAACCCTTGAATTGAATTAACCTAGTGCTCATTGGTGACTAGCTTTGAGAGGTGATTCCCGAAGTTTCAATGGGCAAACCTGGTGTCCATGGGGACAAACACTCAACGGTGACATTGCCTGATGGTGGCAATATGCACGACTGGATTCTGACTCAATGGCTGAATGGTAACTTGCTGGCCACGGGACCTGAAGGTCATGAGTTTGATCTCTCAGTAACTTCTGACCTAGTGGTTTAATTTTTAATCTTGCCTGGTTAACTAGTTCACTGGTTACTAGCCGGTCCTAAGCCCGGGTAAACAGGGAAGGTTGGGAATACCACTAGCAACCCTACCCCGTAAGAAAAAATCCAACCGCTACAGAAACTTCATAGCACAGACAAAATACAAAAAATAAAAACAAACTTATCCCTCACTGGAATCGTGGAGACGAAATGACACCGGTTGGTGAAAGCCTTCGAGAAGCCAGTCGGCCGATGTGTCTTCTCTCTCTCTCTCTCTCTCTCTCTCTCTCTCTCTCTCTCTCTCTCTCTCTCAGTGCAAGCGAAAGTAAGAATGGGAACGTGAAATGTTCACACTATGTTTGAACACAGTAAGGCAGCCCAGATTGCAAAGCAGATGAGGAGGTATCGCATAGAAGTGCTAGGAATCTGCAGATGGAATAGAAGTGGACTCTCCAAACTCTCAACTGGAGAGTCAATAATCTATTCCAATCTTGTCAACCAGACGACAACTAGGAGCATAGCACACTGAGTGTTCTAGTGGCTTTCATGATGTCCCCCTCCCAAGGGGAACCTAAGGCTCTCTCTCATGCAGTGCGAACCAGTCTCCTCCAGGATCATAACAGCAAGGTTCAACACAAAAGGAAGGAAAGTCCCAAAAATAGAATACCAAGCCACGCACCTACAAATAATGCAGATGAAGAGAAGAAGGAGGAATTGTACAGACAACTGGAATCAACAGTGGACAAGACGCCACTCCAGTTGGCGACGGCGACATCAAAATTCGAATGTGTGTGGTGACGTGGATGCGAAACTGCATGGAGCAGACAACACAGGAAGAGAACTAACCATGGGTCGAGAAGCACTCAGTGAAATGAATGAGAATGGAGAATTGTTTGCAGACTTCTGCACATTCAACGATTTGTTGATTGGAGTCAGGCAGTGTGTTCAAGCACAAGGATATTCACAAGGCAGCGACATAGATTTCACCAGATGGACAAACTACACTGATAACTAAATCGACTTCATTTCAATGTGAAGAAAGTGGAGACGCAGCCTACTTGACACAAAGTCAAGAAGGGGAGCAGATGTAGGCTGACACCACTCACCATCCAGTGCAACGACACCACCTTCCTAATCAAGTTGAAAGCCCTCAAGGAAGTTGGTAAGAGACCACAGTTCTAGTTCAACCCCCAGAACAGAAACTGAAGGACGAAACTACAAAGAAACCAAAATACTCTCTGGTAGGGAAGAGATCAACATAGATGAGACCAATGAAAGATAGTGAAGGAAACCTAGTTATCAAAGAGAGAGGAGAAACAAAGGAAACGATGGGCTGATCACTTAAAAAATTCTTGAATCGACCACCATCACCACCTGCACTTCGTCCGGAAATGCCACCAGCGGCCCAGTCACAGAACTACCAGTGAATACAAGCCCTCAGATACAAGTGGAAGTCCTGAACGCCATAAAGCTGCTAAAATCTGGGAAAGCAGCAGAACCAGATGGAATTCCTCCAAAAGCATTGAAAACAAACGCAGAGACAGCAGCGGATATGCTGACATCACACCACTACTGCAGAAGGTTTGGAAGGAAGGAAAGGTACCTGTCTATTGGTTGGAAGAAGGGGTATCTGGTCAAACTTCCAAAGAAGGTGGACCTAATTCTTTGCAGGACCTGGTGTGGAACTATGCTCCACCCTTGTCCATCCTAAGCAAGCGGAATATTATGCCGCATCATCCTGGAAAGACTAGAGAATGCGCTGGATTCAAAACTACGACCGAACAGGATGGATTCAGGAGGTACAAATTATATGTGGATCAAATTGCAACGCTTCTCATCATCATAGAACACAGCATAGAATGCCAGTCATTTGGATCTTCACCTCAACCTCATCGATTTTGAAAAGGACTTCGACCGAGGTGTTGACCAAGAGGCTGATTGGACGCTACGGTTTTAGTACCACAAACCTTTATCAACCTCATTCAACAACTACATCAAGACGCCAAATGCCGAGTGATTCACGATGGAAAGCTCAATGACAACTTTAAAGTGAAGACAGGAGTAAGACAAGGTTGCTGCCTACTATCACCGATCATCTTCCTCATTGTGTTGTGGTGGACTGAACTGGATCATGCAACAGACAACTGTGAGGAACGAGAAGATGGGCATGCACTGTTTGACTGATGAAAAGACCCTATGGAACTAGGATTTCGCCGATGATGATTGGTGTTTGATGTCTTATGTTGCACAAACTCGAAGATCTACTGGCAAAAACTAACAAGTTGACAGAAGAGACGGAGCAGCAAAGACGGGACTTCAAGTGAACGTAGAAAACACAGAGGTGATGAATATACCCAACTAACAACAAGCGCTAATCACTATGAACGGGAGATTCCTAAAGTAAGTAGTCTCTTTCACCTACCTACCTGCCCACGCAACATCGTTTCAACTACAGGTGGCACAGGCACAGATGAGGATGTCAAAGATAGGCCTTCATTAATCTGAAACCAGTGTGGAGATCTACTCCACTCAACACAAAGCGTGAACAACATCCGAATTTTCAACACTAATGCCAGTCAAGTCACTGCTGCTATATGGTTCAGAAACTTGGCGCTTCATGAAGAGCATTTCCAACAAATTACAGACATACATCATCAACAGCTGCCACCTACGCTCACTCCCAACTGAAGATCAGGTAGCCAGAAAGAATAAGCAACAAAGAACTCTGACAACGAACCAACGAAGCAAGAACCTATCACCCAACAAATATGAAGAAGAAGAAGAAAGTGGAGATGGGTTGGATTGGGCATACACTGAGAAGGCTAACTGGGGACATCAAGCTTCAGGCCAGACCAGACCATCGAGTGGAATCCAAAAGGGGAAATGACCAGTTGAGCGTCTGAGGTGAAGGTGACATAGAGGAGATCATGTAAAGAAGAAATGAAAGGTTGTGGACAGTCGTGGAGAGAGGTTCAAAAGACTGCACAGAGCAGAGTGGAGTGGAGACGTACTACTGTAGTCCTATATTCCACTAGGAGCCCAAGGGACAAATAATAATAGTAATAATAGGTCAGAAGTCGGAAACTTATTCTGACTGGTCAACCGTAGGACAAAATTATCCAATAGGATTTTTCCTGACCACACCATAACATGAAACAAAGGTTGAAATTCAAAATTTCTGCCTTGGCGACTAGTGACTTAGAATACTGATTTTGATTTAGGCCGCCTCCCATCTCCTCCCATAATAAATGTATGACTTCCTTTTTAGATCCACTTGGAAGGGCCTTAGTTTTCTTCTTTGTCGAAGCAACCTTCTGCCGGGAATGAGCCGTCTTCCTTACTATCAAAGGCTGATCTTTATCTTTGTCAATATTCATCTTCACTTCGAGTGTCTCGTGGCGTAAGTAGAGTTCTCACACTTCGAACTATTCTATCGGTTACTTCATGAAATTACTGTGAACTTTAGCACCTGACTCTCATCTAGTCCCAAGATTCTTACCTTAGACTGTACAGTTTCCAAACGATGTCTGAAAATGACATACCTTCGCTCTCTTCTACCAAATAATTGTTTTTTCCCTGAGCAAAAATGACTGATGAAAGTCCTTTGAATTACTTCATTGGTAAACACAATGATTTGACGCACGATTAATCAGGTTATTAAATCCCCAAAACATCAGGTTCAGGTAAACGTGATGTGTGGAGTAGGTGAAATTCACTGGGTAAAACAGGAGAAAAAATTATCATCCCAACAACTTACTCGCCATACTAACTAGTCAGCTAGTCACTACTGTGCGTAACATTTCCCGATTATAGATTGGAATTCATCATGAACTGGCATCAGTTGAAGGAACATTGGAAACCTGAGAGAACTCGACAGCTGTTTCATCCTACTATGGGACTCCTCAACAGTACGCACCCATTACCCTGAACCGCCAGGAATCAAGCCCAGGACCTTCAGGTTCCATAGCCAGCACATTACCATTGACCCATTGGGACGGAATCCACTGGTCCACATTTCCTACTTCTGTCAGTTCACGATATAGCGCGACATATATATCCAATGTCATCGTTGAGTAACTGTCCTCATATTCCACTTGGTTGACTTCACTGGTTACGACTTCTCACTGAAACTTTGAGGACTCACCTCTCGAAGCCAATCACCAATGAGCACTAGAATTATTCTGTCTGAAAGTTTGGGGGGTTTCATTAATTGATTTTAGGTTGAAAGTAGGGAATGTGGACCATTGGATTCCGACCAACTGCCTCAATGGTGCTGGCTACGAAAACTGAAGGTTCTCGGTTCGATCCCTTGTGGTGTATGATCATGAGTATACACTGCTGAGGAGTCCCGAGGTGGGATGGAATTGATGTCAGTTCAGAATGAATTCCAACCTAAAATCAATTGAATAAACCTTCACATAGAATTTCCCAATTACTTTCATTTTTGAAAAGAGTTCTCATGAGTAACTGATACCAGTCACAAAGTTATTGAGACCACATAATTTACTTAGTATGAAATCCATTGTACATACAGTCGTGAGTGTGGTATTCTAAAGAGATCCATACTACGACGAAACAGCTGTCCAAGATTTACTAGACTTACTCTAGTAGGTTTTCTGGTTGATATCCCTTCATGATAAAAGTTATTTCCAAATGGTCCCACTTCTCAAGGATTACTTATGTCAAATGTTGCAGTTCCTTTCAGTTTATCACAACTAAACACTTGTCAACTTTCACCATCTATGGCACCGCTTAGTGAGTTTTCCCACCATCTGTCACAGAATGAGTAAAGTGCATTGCAATTCGCTCTATCTTACTAATATGGAGATATGTGAGATATGCTTGTTAAAAGTGAAGGGCATGAGGCGATCGTAGATGTCTTCCTAGCATTGCTTGCGTTTAGTGGAATCACACGGTGAGCAATCTTCAGGTCAAGCGAAGGCCACTAAACAAGCAAGGTAAGTCGATCGATGAGCGTGCGAACCCTCACTTCTACAGTGGATCAGGCATGTGTGTGTATGTAGTAGTAGTAGTAGTAGTAGTAGTAGTAGTAGTAGTAGTAGTAGTAGTAGTAGTAGTAGTAGTAGTAGTAGTAGTAGTAGTAGTAGTAGTAGTAGTAGTAGTAGTAGTAGTAGTAGTAGTAACAATATGAATCTTTGAATAAGTCTTGAAATGTTAACTGGATGGAGGCAATCGAAAAATAGCCCTGCCTGACCTAGGTCTCATGCTTTTTGGTGCTCGTGAGCAATACACACCTGCAACCTCTATGAAACCTTTGTTCCGCCTGGATCTCCAACTCACGTCACTGAGTTCTGAAGTCAGAGAAGCTACCACTGAGCTATTCGGATCCCCTCTAGGACTGAGTTAAGCACCTTTATTGAACATTGGATGGTTACCAATATCCTGCTGTCTAGCCCCAAGTTCTGATGGAATCCTGTCGATCATTTTGGAATGTGATCACTAGGTTAGGTGACCTAGATGACGAAAGGGTTCGGATCCGAGGTTGGACATGAATTCCAAATCGGTTGCATACACCCCTTGCTGACGAATGCCATAAAACATGAAAGCTAAGTCAAGCGGAGCTCCCTTTCAATTGCCTCCATCCAACTAATATCTTTCAAAGTGTATCACGATGATGTGTCAACTAGCCTAGTGGCCACATTCTAAAAATGATCGATAAAGTTGTAGTAGGTAAACTTCTAGACGATTCAGCTGTTTATACGCATCAGCTGTAAATCTTAAAAAAGTCAGACTACTATCAGAAGGGTTGTGAATAGCTCTTGTTGTGACCACTTCTCATCTATGGATTACTGGTATCGGAAAGTATTGTCAAATTGGAAAATATTCACACAATAAGTTCTACATGAGGTCACATTCACATGATATTATTGAAAGTATCTATTGGTAATTATCAGTTTAAGCATGTAATATCAATGAAGTAGTTTCGCTTGCCAGTATAGCCAGAAATAAGGTCAACCACCGTTGCTGAGACCCTTCCAAATGACGAAAATTCATTGGGATAGGTTTACAAGTAAGATGAATCCCTCAACAAACTGATTAGAATAGATGATGTATGAATAATGTGAAAATTTTTTATTTAACCGTTTCAGATAGTGAGTCCCATTCAATTGATCATATTAATTAACAGTTTTATTTCACTTTTTCTTGGTGTATTAAAGATATTCCATAGGATATGAGATTCTTTCAATATTTCCAGCTTATATCAATCCAGAGTTCATTGCCAGAATTAACAGGATTATTATTTCAAGTTTCAGTGAAAAACTGTGACCTCAACAATTAAATAACAGATATGTTATAGTGTTATTGCTTGTATTACACCGTCGTTGATAGGACCGAATTGATCAGCCTCTGTCGGCATATGGGCTCCTATGCGGGAAGCAGGTACATCCAGCTGACGAGTCCAAATAGGACGAAATGCGCATCCTGGATTCCACTGCTAGCCACTTCCCATCATTACTAAACATAGTTAAAAGACAGGCAATATCGAGGCATCCGCATAGGAGCCCATATGCCAACAGAGGCTGATCAGTTTGGTCCAATCAACGACAGTGTAATACAAGCAATAACACTAAAACCTATACCCGTTGCACAAGAAGTGGCTATCGTGGCTCGGTGGTGTAGTGGATAACGCTCTGGCGTTGAAGCGATCGCTCCCAAGTCCAAGTCCCGGTGAGGACAACATCACCCACTGGGAAGCAGGTACATCCAGCTGACGAGTCCCAAATAGGACGAAATGAGCATCCTGGATTCCACTGCTAGCCACTGCTCATCATTAGTAAACATAGTTAAAAGATATGTTATAATTAAAATGTGATCTGGCAACAGTTTCTTCACTGCACAAACAATGTGTTCATCGTATCACCTTGATATGAATGCTGAATGAATCCTCTTCAACAGCCTCAATTGAATGAATGACATAAAGTACATCCTTGGTACCTACTCTATAATCATTAATTGTTTACTCAAATGATATCGACTTTCAAACTGACTTTAATGTGAATAACAACTCCGTCGCAGACTTATTCTTTGTGAAATATTCTTATAAAGGATATTTATGTAATTTGTGAATAAAGGACAAAGTTTACAACGATCGAAATGAATTACTAATTGGTACTTGTAATTCCCTACAGTCATACTGAATCGAAATGCTCGAAGTGGGTAGGTGTATCCAGCTGACGAGTAGTAAATAGGACGAAAATGCATGTCCTGGATTCCACTGCTAGCCATTGTGTAAATTAGCACAAGCTGAAGTTAATGATCAGCTGTTTTCTAGTAGGATACAGGTTAGTATACAACACAAAAGACAACCTTTTCAAAACAGTAGCATATTAGTTAATAGTGAGGAATGACCAAGTCGGACAAAAGGACACTTATTCATCAAAGACATGAATGGGGGTCGCGCTGTATCGTGACTGGATTTTGACCTACTGGTTCAATGATATCGTGTTCGTTGTGGAATCCGAAAGTCCTGGCTTCGATCCTTGAGGAGGTCATGGGTGAGCACTGCTGAGGAGCCACATCCTTGAACAAAACACCTGTCCAGTGCTCCTAGGTTTCCAATGTTCCTCCAACTGATGTCAGCCCATGATGAACATCAACCTGGAATCAATAAATAAATCCCTATAAACCTCCAAACTAATAGCTATACGGTTAGTAAATTATGAAAAATCTATTCACCATATTAAGCAGTGGTAAGTGGTGGAATGCAGAAGGTGTGATTCTTCAGATTCAAAACCTCAGGAGCTAGATGTATCCCTATGCCACCTTATACTGATGTTTGGTTAGGTGAGAAACCAGTAAATCAGAGAAATATTCATTGAGTTAACCAGTTACAATGACTGGGTTAACGGGTCTCTGCTTCTCATTGGAAGGATTGATTTTTCCGCTAGTAATTGAATCCATCAGTCTGTAATAATATATGATTTCATTATTCGAGTGCCCAGATACTGTTTGTAATCATATCTTGTTTTAAATTTGGTGCTGGCTAGAAGTAGTATATCTGTATGAATACTAAAACTCACTGAGATGTCGATACTTTCTACTGATTATTTGTCGATAGGATGAAACGTGCATCATAGGTTTCGACTCCAACTACCGGATACCATTCCTACAAGAAATTTCCTATCTTCTAACAGCTAGTAAACATTTCAGTCCTGTAAATCAACCAACGAAAATACAAAGTTGCTTACAATTGTACGGTGTTCGTCAAGTTTGAGGTCTGTTCATGGATGTTTCATCACCAGGCTAGACGACTTCAGCATTTACTTCTTACTTTTGAATGTTTTCCATGTATCTACTTATGAAGTTCGGTCTGTACTTCACCGACTTATCAATGAACGATTTAGTTGAAGCCTGAATCGATGTACTGTGTACTAAGTACACTGCTTATTGCATTATTGAGAAACCACAAAGATAAGACATTTCAGAGGAGTTTTCCTCACGAGTTAACGTCAACTACAGAAAATCAGAGCACATAAGACGACTGATTCGCATTACTTCCGCACTCTTCGATAGTGTCTACAATGGAACCAGTCGATGACTACTAGGTCTATTCGCCAATGAGATATTACAAGTATTAGTAGATAACAACTGATACCGACTGTACCAGAGATAACTCTCGTTCTACAAAGGCTCAGAGAACAACGGTGCGGTGTCTACAGCGATCTGTATCAAGGTGGAGTCTCGCTGGGAACACCATCATTCACTTGGGTGTAGATTCATCCACCTGACCAGTCCTAAATAGGATGAAATGCTCATCCCGGATTCCACCAATAGCCACTAAGTATACTGTAACTTAGTGAATATTCAGGGAGTAATGAGACATCCACATAGGAGCCCATGTACTAACAGGGGATCGGTCCAGTATAGCAGCGGGAAATTACAAGTAGAAATCGGGTTGACATTTACTGGCTGACACTTTTTAGCTACTTATCAAAAAAACAATCCAGCATCCTCGTTATCATCTAATGTCACTGGAAATTTTCTATGTTCATTCACCACACGATCGACGTCACAGATCATGAATTCTCAGTGAAACTTAATAAAAAATTCTACTCAAAACTCTCTGATAGTCATTGGTTCTCTAACCAATTTGCACTTCGGATGGAAACGACCTTGAAATCGATTGTTCCCTTACAAATTCCTTAATTTTTTCGACATACTTATTTTCATCTACTATTTCACAATACCCTTCCTGCATACTTACCAGTCTATTTGTTCCGTACTGCTGATATCCTTGAGGAGGGGTGATTTCCATCATCTTCGTCATTATTCCCATGTATATAAGCGTTGAAAAAGTGCTGACAATATCTTACCGAAGCCAACAGTAATGGCTTATCCAGCATTTGCCAATTTTCACCATCTCTGTCCCCTGTGATATATCCGGACACCATTAGTTTCTTTAGTCCTACACTACGGCTGTGAGACATGTTCGTGACCATAGGTATCTGCATAGTATCGTTCTTGTATTCTGAATCCATAGGCTGAGAGATTGGGACGTTAGACGAAAAGAATGTGTGAACCCCCACCACTTAAAATAGATAGAAAATGTTTTAAGCTTTTCCGTCCATCGTCTTCATATACTGACCACTGGTCTAAGCCATGTAAGCCGCCTGGCTGACGCCCTCGAGATCATATGAGCCAATGGTTAGAGGCTTTTGGCGACATGACTGTGGGACAGATCTATTCAACCTTGAAAATTCTCAACATCCTTTCTTCTTGTACACCCTCCCTTGTTAAGCAGTTTTGTTTAATTTATAATTACTCGTTTCCTGTTTACATTCCTATATTGCACTATTGTGAAGTATGACAGCTTGAAGAGATTCACTTTCTCACAATGCTCTATGCCGATATACCTGCCTGTTGCATAAACTAGATTAGGGTTTACAAAGATGTTAAGTCTGGATAGATGATCTGTTGTCCTTACCTGAAGAAAACAGTTTCAAGAAGTTGCTTAAGTTTCTGTATAATCAACTTCAGTAGCCTGTGAAAACAATGAATTCACAGAACTCTGAAACTGCCAGTCTGCCAAACTGCGGCTATCAGATGGTAGTCGGGAAAAATCCTCGCTAACTGAAGTAAAATTAAAATCTGTTCAACAGCCCGGGTCTTATATCTCAGTTGGTAGAGCACTTGGTTGATAGACCTGGTTCGACTCATGCCACTCCCTATACCTTCAATGAACACCCAGCATCAACCCAAGTCTATCAAATTGCACCTGTCCAACTGATAAACAATATTTCATACATAAAACTTGATGGTGCATAAATTTGTCATGTTCCCCCAGAAGCCAACATACATCAGACTAAAAATATTCAATGTACAGTGGCTTTACTGAGTATTGTTTAAATTCACTAATGTAAACGGAAAGTGTTAAATGTTTTTTAGTGTTGAAGCATTTATGTGCAAAATCAATACCACTTTGTGTGAAGCATTAACATTCATTTAAAAACAATGACCTTTACCATTTCCTGCAATGCCCAACTATACTTAAATTGGACATAAAACAATAGTTTATTATTCATTTTTTGAAATTACCTCCCTTTTGTTTATTCTCATCTCGAATTTGGCGCACAAATAAATTCTATTCATCTACAATCATATTTCAATACCTGTACCAAAGCCCACTAGTTAACGATCTATACACTCATTTCTATTGAATATTTATGCGCTCAGCTCATCCCACACCACACACCGTCAAAAGATAAAGTTCTCCGTGGTATGATAGTATTCCTCCCTTTTTTAAGTGTTTTAGTTAGTAGAGTAAAAGAATCTAAGAAAACTCATAAAACTAATTATTAACTTGTGTCATTTCCCACCTTTTCTCCCCTCAGCTTGAGATAAAAATCACTCACTGCTATTAGTAATATTCTATTACTATTTACTGTTAACTTTCTCATCTAAACAACTCATCTTTGTTTATTATAGGTGTGTGTGTGTCTATCCATCCATCTATCTATCTGCCTAGCTGTCTATCATCTCACGTAAACATACATTATGGTCTATCTCTCTATTCACGTGTGTGTCTATCCATCTATTGTACAGATATTTGTGTAAATGTAAATTATAGCTGTTAAATTTGACCAGATAAACACAACATTACAATTGTTTCTACCAATGACAGTTGCGTTGATGATTCGAAAGATTAAAATCTGGAATGAAGAACATAAAACCAGAATTAATTGAGTTTACAATTTTAGTTTTCACACGTGTTCATATGCCGCTGATTGGGGGTGAATTAGCGCATTTAAGGTAAACACACACACGCACATATACACGCTCATAATTTTCTTGTATTGAGAAATAATTTATGTGCGCTAACCTATTATTGGTAAGTGCTTGTTTCATATATTCTTAGCTGATAAACATCTTTGAGGCAGAGACCGAAATGGGTGTGTGTGGGGGGGTGAGGTGTGAAGTGATGATGAAAAGCAGGAGAAAATGGAAATTGAAACTATATGTAGGTAGTTAAGTAATGAAAGGTTTCTCAGAAAATAATGATCAGCATCATTCTCCTACTTAATGTTTGTTGTCCATTGGTCTTTGGAATCTAACCAACCACCCCCCACCCCATTGATGTAGCCTTATCCTATTTAACCCATGATTTTCTTTTCGAAAACGTTTTAAACCATTTGTTTGCTTTAAAAAGAATATTCATAAATAATCACAGTAGATAATGAATACCTTGTTTTAATCATATCATTGGATTTTGACAAAAATTTAATGAATAGCTATGCAGCATATACACGGACATACAGGGAATAGTATAAATGAATACAATTTTCAATCTCTTTATATGAATAGTCATTTTTAGAAGTTAGATTCAGTTTTACTCATTTTTCAGGCAAACTATTCTATTCTCATCGCGTTACCTTTTACGAAATTCTTATCCAGTTTTGAATATTGATTTCAAGTTGGTATTCATCATAGACTGACATCAGTTGAAGTAGCTTTGAAAACCTGGGAGCATTAATACGATCTTATGTCTGACTTGGTTACCCCACCCCCTTCCCCTTTGGTCATGACTTCTTATTGGAACTTTAAAAAAATCTCATTATCAAGCAACCCACTCATGACCACGGCACAGTAATTCAGTTTTGAAGCTTTGTGGGAATTTATTGATTTCACGGTGGTATTCCTGCGGGAAAGCAGCAGGACCCGATGGGATCCCGCCAGAAGCACTGAGGACAGACACAGAGACAACAGCAGAGATGCTCACACCACACCACTATTGCAGAAGGTGTGGAAGGAAGAGAAGGTACCTGGCCATTGATTGGTAGAAGGGTTACCTTGTCAAACTCTCGAAGAAGGGAGACCTCAGTGTTTGCAAGAACTGGAGCGGAATCACTCTCCTGTCCACCCCAAGTAAAATATTAAGCCGCATCATCCTGGAGAGGCTTAGGGATGCACTGGATTCAAAACTGCGACCGGAACAGGCAGGCTGGATTCAGGAAGTACAAATCATGTGCAGACCAAATTGCAACGCCAAGCTACTCATCATCATAGAACAGAGTATAGAATGGCAATCAGCTCTCTCTCTACCTCAACTTCACCAACTTTGAGAAGGCCTTTGACAGCGTCGACTGAGAAGTAATTTGGAAACTGCTTCACTACTACGGAGTACCGCAAACCTTTATCCGCCTCATTCAACAACTATATGAAGATGCCACATGCCAGACAAGTAATTCACAATGGGAAGCTCAGTGATGCTTTTGAAGTGAAGGCAGGAGTGAAACAAGGTTGCCTACTATCCCCTATGATATTCCTGATTATGTTGTGGTGAACTGGATCATGCAGCAAACAGTGGGGAGCTGTGAGAAGAGGGGGACTTCAGGTGAATATAGAGAAGACAGAGGTGATGAAGATACCGCACCACCACCAACAACAACAACAACAAACCCCAATCACCATCAATGGGAGAAACTTAAAGGAAGTAACCTCCTTCACCTATCTAGGCAGCACTGTTTCAACTACAGGCGGGACGGACGAGGATGTCAAAGTCAGCCAGGATCGGAAAAGCAAGACAGGCGTTCATTAGCCTGAAACCAGTGTGGAGATCTTCTGCACTGCACTCAGAATAAAACATGAACAAGATCCGCATTTTCAACACCAACGTCAAGTCAGTGCTTCTGTGTGATGCGTGAGAGACTTGGCGTGTTAAGAAAGGGATTTCCAATAAACTACAGACATTCATCAACAACTGCCTACGCTGGCTCGTTACTGAAGATCAGATGGCCAGAATACTAAGAATAAGCAACAAGGAGCTCTGGAACGAACCAACCAAGAACCTATCACCCAACAAATATGCAGGAGGAAGTGGAGATGGATTGGGCATACACTGAGAAAGCCGACTGGGGACATCACGCGACAGGCCGGGCACTCGAGTGGAATCCCCATGGGAAGCGATGAGTTGGGTGTCCGTGGCGAGGGTGACATGGAGGAGATGGTGCGAGAAGAAAATGAGAGCTTGTGGGCTGTCGTGGAACCAGGTTCAAAAGATCTCAGAGAACAGAGGACACTGGAGACGTGCTATTGAAGCCCTATGTTCCACTAGGAACCCAAAGGACTAATAATAATAATAATTCATCAAGAAGCGAATTCTGTATTCACGACCCGGATAGCCTAGTCATCACTGATTGGGTGGCTCAAATTGAAACCGATGAGGTGACAACAATCTCTGTGAGTATCAGTGTTTGTACTAAGATTTCAGTAGTAGCCGTCAAATAGCAAATATAACGTAAACTTTATCTAACCAGTAAGTGAACTGATAAGCTTGACAATTATCCATCTACAACCGGTTGCCACCTAGTGACCAACAGTCAACTTCCTACAGGAATCGGTAGACTCATCAACCAATGGATAATTGAGATCGTGTGTTACTGGTTACCATCTCTGTACAAAATCATTATCCACAATTCACTCAACTGTGGAACTGAAAAGTTTAAAAGGTGTTTCTCCTTAAAAAACAGACAGAAATTCTTTGCAAGAAAGAAAAATTTGAAAAATAACCTTTACGACGATTGATTAATAGACTTTTTCCCCCTAATCACTGTACTACTTTTCTGAGACATTTTTAATTAGTCTGATACTGTTTTTCAGTTTAAAAAAAGAATCGAATGAAAGTAGAACAAATAAGCCTATAAAAAAATTAAGTCATTTCCAGTAGAAATTGAAATAAAATTTGTTCCTCTTTTTTCTTCTTCAAAAAGCAAATATCATCGAAAAGTTGCTTATTAAAATGAAGTAAAAATCCTTAATTAGTGTCTACGTTGCTAGGCAACGAGATTAGCACAGTTTTAAAAATCAAAAGGTAGTCATCACGTGTCCCTTAAGTGGAGAAAAGAAAAGATAGTAGCCATCGATAGGTACACACACACACACACATCAGATGAGTTTCATTTGTGTAAGAATCTTTCTTTTCTTTTCTAAAAAATATTTTATAAAATTTTCTGTTAATTATGCTTTAAACAGAAGTTTTTAAATCTTCAAGTGAACAAAGTAACTCTTTGTTGTAGTCTGACTGATAGCTAGCAATGGAATTAAGAATGTGAGTTTCGCCCTATTTCAGACTCATCAATTGGATGTACTTGGACTCCAGTCAGTGATGGTGTTCCCATTGAAACTAGAATACAGTACCCATCACTTCAAACGCCAAAGAACTATCCATCAGGCCATTGGGGCACTAGGGTGACTTCTTGTATGACAGGTATCAGTTGTTGTTTTATACTTGTAATCTCCCGTTGCTATACTTGGTTGGGTCGCTTCACCACTCTTGGCAGATGAGCTGCTAGGCAAAGGCCTCGATACTGCCTGATTACTCATTATATTGTTGTTTACTGGGTGATATACACCTCAGTCGATAAGCGCGTCCTGGATCCCACCGCTAGCCGTCAAACAGACAACAACATAACAAGTAATGAGGAAGTATCGAGGGGTCCACACTGGCGCCCATCTGTCAACAGAGGTCGATAACTTTGAACCAGTATAACAACGAGAGTTTACAAGTATTAAAATGATAAAATAACTTTGTATTCCCTCAAAAATTCATCTAAATCCTAGTCACCTATAAAGTGGAGTGGAACTTGTCAAAGGTGTGTAAACAAAACTCTATGGTTTTATCCCTTGCCATGAAGAGTGACTTTAAAGGCCATCTTAGCAACTACTGGAAAGGTTAATCAGGTTTCTGCATTTTGGTTGAGGGGATATTTTTCATCAGACAAACTAACGTAATTGGTTATCTCAGCAGATGTTTAGGTGGCATTTAAAGTCAATCCTCAAGAGTATTTCAAGTTTTAAATTCCCCCTCCCCCACTCCTCTGAGACTAGAAATTCATATTTCTACCATACACAGAATGGAATAATATGGAATTATTACCCAGAATTGCTATAAAGATAATACAGTTACTGTGACAAAAGGGTTCACAGTATTTTTGTAGATAACTGAACATTAAATGGAACAACAGATGTACTTTTGAATAAATTAGCACCAGCTTTCTTCATTCGATAACTGTGGTATAACAACACGATGAAAATACGGAGAAACAGTTAGTGTAGTTGAATGAGTATAGACAACGGCCTTGACATTACTACTACTGTAGTGGGCGTTGCTGATCAGAATGGATATAAGTAGTACATGTTGAGAGGGCGGTAGAAATCATAGAGAATTACCAGCAATGGGCAAAGATTCTACCCAGAGAAACGCAACACAATGTGGGTGTATCAAGAGGAAATCAAGACAGAAGCAGAAGAAGAAGTGAAGCACATTGTGCAAATGACTGTCTTAATGGAAAGTGTACAATATATGATGATTACTGTAGAAGACGCCCATAATAAACACACCTTCCTTCGTCTCAGTCTTGTCGTTTCCTACTACTACTACTACTACTACTACTACTACTACTACTACTACTACTACTACTACTACTACTACTACTACTACTACTACTACTACTACTACTACTACTACTACTACTACTACTACTACTACTACTACTACTACTACTACTACTACTACTGCTACAGCCAACGTTGACTGAACACTCCTAGTGCATACCTATTGCTGGGAGGAAAATGATTTACTGTTCTTTATTGCAAAGAAATCATAGCAGTGATAATCAATACCAGATAGATAATATAACATTGTATTGAATCATCTTAAGTGACTACAATACAAAAGAAGAACCATAGAGAATCATAGGGAGCACTGTGTAAATATTCCTTCTCAATTTGAAACTTTACAAATTACCTTCCACCAAAGTTGACAGTTAGATAACGCTGAAACATTTCATAGAATAATGGTGTTACACCTAGTTGAGGACCGGATCGGAAGACACGAGGTAACGAACCTTTCCAAAATGTACGACCACTTTCTTTAAGTCAAATCTCTCCAGCTGCATCCGTTAAACCTGTATAAGTTGTCTGTGGTGTACGCGCTAAAACCTAATGACAATGATAAGGTAGGTACCAAAAAGAACATATTTTAAGGAACATGTCTGCATCAATCCAATTCCCTCGTCTTCACAACGGTATACATCCAATGAATCTGTACAGCATTGACAATATGACAAATAAGTTCCATGGTGAGCATGTTATTCCGTAATTTGATTGGCCACTGGAGGGTAAGCAACAACACGTTGTCTAGACTCGTCATCATGATGCACTGAGATAGGTGTCAGTTGGATGCACGAAAACTCGCTTGACCTAGGTTTCTTGCTTGTTGGCACTCATGAGAAAGGCGCATCTGAAGCCTCAAAGGAGCTAATGTCCCTCTACTCTAAGGTTCTAACCCGCGTCATCTAGTGCTGTAGTCAGCGAAGTTACCACTGAGCTATCCAGGTCATATAAGTAAGTGCTGCTTCAAAATTTCCAGTTAGAAAGGAAAAAAAGTTGGCATCAGCGGTCTTGGTGTCTGAGTGTATGTTTAGTACTCAATATAATCAACTCAGCGTTGTTATATGCTGAAATGTTTCCTAAGGATGCAACAGCCGTTCCTTTTTTCCACTTTACAGTCAGTTCACTGGGAATATTGATCATTTCAACCTACCGAAATAATTGGAAAACACTTGAAAATGAATGATAACTTCGAACAAACGAAATCTTGTTCAATATCCAAATACAAAATTGCTTATTTTTACAATCCAATCATCTCGCATGTATTTTGAAGAGTGACAGTAAGTATGTAGACAGAGGGTTTTAAAAAACTGATATCTAGCTGCAGCTTGTTCCCTTTTTCTTCATCATTTAAATTAGTCAGGAGTAATAAAATGATACGGTGTGATGATTGAAGGGGAAAAGGGGGACCGGGTAGCAGCAGGATCTAAAGCAAGTTGCTTCCAGACCTCAAGTTGGTATGTATCACAGCTGCTATGCCCTCGTATGAGGCTTCTCAGGAGTGCACACATATGGCTCTGCACCGCCAGCGACCGAAATTAAGACCTTCAGATATCGCCGTGAGCACGCTAACCGTTAAGCCACTGGGTTGCCACCCCCCCCCCCCCCACAGGTCACAACTCATTGGAACTTGGTATGGATTAACTCATTTCAAGGTTTTATTCACTGCAGACTGACATTAGTTGGAGAATCATTAAAAACCTGGGAGCAGTGGACACCTGTTTCGTCCTGCTGTGGGACTGCTCAGTAGTGTGTACCTATGACTCCAATAGCGATCAAAACCAACGGCTACTGGACAGGTCCTAATTTCACTCCAGCCATCAAAGATATCGCCTGTCTTTCATATGAATGAGTAGTGCCCGGATGTCTATTCATCCTAACCATGCTTGTTGTTCAGCTGAGTCTCACCATTCCAATCCGAATTGACCCGAATTAGTATGAATAATACCAATCTGTCAAACTACGACTATCTCAAACAGTTTCATCACAAAATCATGAAAAGGTCAGTCAAAAAGGGATGCAACACATTTTCAATCTACACCATTTCACAGATAAATAAGCAGACACTATACTGTTATAGAGCCTTCAAAAAATGGAGACAATTCTGTGACGATCTCTGATAATATCACCAGTACTAGAATGGTACCTGTCAGTCTTAAGGGTTACACTGTAATCAAGCAAACCGTTGATTTCTCCAAAATAGGCATTATTGAAGTGGAATCTTACCTTCAAACTGTTGAACATTTAAGAAAAGAAAAAGGTTTTTTTAAGTAAACTTGACGCTTATTGTGCACCAGTCATTCTCAAAATCATTAGTTTATTCTAATGATTTCTTGAGTTTTTATGATAAAATTCAAGCTATTGTTACTGGATTTGAAAATAACGCTAATTAATGAATGAATGAAAGTGATAGTGAAAATCTAGACCATGACTGGACTCGGACCAACAACCTCTGGGACACCTGATTGATGTTTTGCTATGTGAATTCGTTATATGTTGCTATCGGTTGATCGTATTCCTACTGTCTATCCTCATCTCAATTCAAATTCAGCTGAATTGGAGAGGAGGAGAATTATATTGATTATTTTCACTATCTGAAATAGCTGTGGTTTAGAAGAATTGTATTACTGAAACTGCATATGAACTGCCAAATCATGGCTGTCTCAGATAGTCAGACAGATAATTAATAAATAGTTTTGTTTATATATCCTTAATTCAGTTACGTTTATGATAGTGTAGTGGAGGTCGCTGGTAAGAATGGATATAAGTAGTATATGTTGAAAGGGTGGTAGAAATCAAAAGGAATTACCAGCAATGGGTAAGGATTCTGCCAAGAGCAGTATTACAGTGGATGTTGCTGATAATAATGTATGAAGAGCAAATCAAGAGAGAAGCAGAAGAGGAGACGAAGTACATTTTGCAAATGACGTTTTCAGTGCAAGGTGTACCATACCTAACGACTACCGTCCCAACTGTTGACAATAGACATTCTTTCCTTCGTATCTGTCTTCTTGCTTCTTCAGTTGGTGTTTCTGCTTAGATTTATTATCTACCGCGAGGTAACTTATTTACCTGTGAAGTCCCTTGAGCTTTCCATCGTCTGCCATTCAAGTTGGCAGAGTGATCAGTCAACTAAAAAAAACACCATACAACATTACGGTACATTCTACTGTTCACTGAATGTTTGCGGTTAACTTTCGAAGTAACTAAGTATCATACTTTTCTACAGCCATCAGTGGGGCTGTATTTTCATCTCAGAAGAAATTCAGATCACATTTGAATGTCAAGAAAAAATATTGAAGAATAATAATATGGATTTATTTTATTATTTCAGTGGTTCTTGTCAGCTCCTTACAACCTAGACTAGTCATAGTAACATAATACACTAAAGTATTAACATACTCCATTTCAGTGAGTTCAGTCAAAGCAAGACAACGACCTGGAGAAGTAAGGAAACTATCCGAATTAGAAAATAGTGAAGAGGAGTTAACGACATTGGATCGGAGCATAAAACGGAAACAAAATGGGATTTTAGACACTAGTGACTGTAGAAAACCCTCACATTCAAATCGTTACTCAGACTTCAAATCGTCGCACCCTATACTAGTTAAAGTTGGCCTAGTAAAGTGTCTAGGTAACGACCAAAAAACTTACCAGTAAAGCAGATCTAAGACAAAAAACTAGATACATTAAAGACACCTTACTCGTCAATAATTTCCCTCCCCCCTCCTAAATCAATTGATAAGTTCTTCAGGAATCATAAGAAAAATATTAGTAGCACAGGTGTTAATAGTAGTAATAATAGTGTTAATAATAGTAGTGTCAATACTGTGAAGAGAGAATTCAAAACCTCTACAGTGTTACCATATAAAGAAAGCACCTCAGAGACATTATGTAGGATTCTCAATAAGGCTGGCTGGCTGGGATTAGAGTGGCATTTAAACCCACAAACTCACTTAGAAATAAGCTTTGTAGGTTAGAAGATCCTAATTATCCAATAAGGCGGAATAAATTAGTTTACCAAATCTCTTACAACGATTTCGAGATCAAATACATAGGTCAAAGTAGTCAACCAAGGTCATCTGGGCTATCCGAACACAAAAACCTAACTAGGTCAAAACTGGTAGATCTTAGTAAGGAATTTAGAAAAAAGCTCAGCTATAGCTTTGCATGCGATTACACACAACTACACAATAGGATGAAACAGGGTGAGAATCCATAAAACTAACATAACTGGGTGGAGGGAGAGATTGATAAATCAATCTTTGTTCATCGAATCAACACCTAATAACATGCAACAGGAATGACTGCATATCTGCTCCCGACATATAGAAAATCCTACTATTCATATCACAAAGGGGATGAGGAAATAAGAACTATATAAAGGATATCTCAAAGTTGTGTAGTTATCTTGATATGACTATGGACAATAAGTGATGTCCGAAACGTAATCCAGTAAACAATACTGTTCTCTCACTGTGTGATAAAGGTAATAAATCAGTAAAAGCTATCCGAATTGAAATCAGGTCAGAAGGTCATTTAACGATGTCATAAGCGTATCCATTATTGAAACGATAATTCTCGTAGAAATTAGATGAGGTTAGGAAAACGAATAATATGGAACTTGGAACAAACTGTGAGGAGCAAGAAGATGGGCATACGCAGCTCAACTGATGAAAAGATCATAGAAGATTTGCATTTTACCCATGATGATTTATGTCCGATGTCTTGCCGCACAAACTCGAAGATCTACTGGCAAAAACTAACAAGTTGACAGAAGAGGCAGCGAAAACGGGAATTCAGGTGAATGTAGAGAAGACAGAGGTGACGAAGATATCCAACCAACAACAAGCACCAACCACCATAAACGGGAGAAACTTAAAGGAAGTAGTCTCTTTCACCTACCTGCCTGCCCACGCAGCATCGTCTCAACTACAGGTGGCACAGGCACAGACGACGATGTCAAAGTAGCCAGGATCGGAAAGACAACAAGACATGCTTTCATTAATTTGAAATCAGTGTGCAGATCTACTGCACAGCACTGCACTACACTCAGCATAAAGCATGAACAACATCCGAATTTTCAACATTAATGCCAGTCAAGTCAGTGCTGCTATATGGTTCAGAAACTTGGTGTGTCATGAAAAGCATCTCCAACAAACTACAGACATACATCATCAACAGCTGCCACCTACGCTCACTCCCGACTGAAGATCAGATGGCCAGAATACTAAGAATCAGCAACAAAGAACTGTGGGAAAGAACCAATGAAGCAAGAACCTATCACCCAACAAATATGCAGAAGATGAAAATGGAGATAAATTGGGCATACACTGAGAAGACCGGTTGGGGATATCACGCGTCAGGCCAGACCAGGCCATGCTGTCGAGTGGAATCCAAAGGGCGAACGATCAGTTGGGTGTCCGAGGCGAGGGTGACATGGAGGAGATGATGTGAGGAAGAAATGAAAGGTTGTGGGCAGTCGTGGAGACAGGTTCAAAAGACTGGAGAGAAGACAGTGGAATGAAGGCGCGCTACTGAGGTCCTATGTTCCACTAGGAACCCAAGGGAAAAATAATAATATTAGTGGAACAAGAGATCGCATAAGATGATGAGTAGATGAGTTAACAAGGCTTAGAAACTGAAATGTAATAAAACATGGTGAGTAGAATTCAGCAGATAAAAATTATAATTTAGTTTGAACTTAAAGCCTAGTGACAGGATAATGATGTAACCAAAAGTAAGTGGGTTGTAAAGAAATTGGGTTACTAGGGTAGTTGAATATTGACAGTAAACTTCTTTTGAATACACAAATCTGGTTTCAGGTTTTTGATTATAATGCCTTGAATCCTGCACTAAAAATATGGCAGTGATATGTGGATGAGACATTCATTCTGCTGAAATTGGAACATGTCGACAATTTCCTTACAGATATATACTCAGTAGTAGGCGCAATCCAATCTACTTAGGAGGTAGAAAGTGAACAAGGAGAATCGCCTATGTTGGATTGCAGGATAAAACTAAGGATAGACGGTGGTTTAAATACTACTGTCTACAAGAAACCGACACTTCTCAACAGGTATCTGGACTTCAAGTCACCTCGTCCAATGTCACTTAAGGCAGGCTTAGTCAAATGTCGAAGTGATAGGGCTAGAAAACTGACTGTTCAGTACAAGGACCTAAATAAGGAATTGAAACATGTAAAAGAAGCCCTAATAGTTAATAATTATCCTCTACGGTTTATTAACAAATCCGCAAGAACACACAAGAAACGAAATGATAACAGTAACAGGAGTAGAAAGAAGTTCACAGCTTCCATTGTCCTTTCATATAAGGAACATTAGAAACTTTACGTAGGATCCTAAACAAAGCTGGAATTAAGGTGACATTTAAACCTATAAACTCACTCAGAGATAAGCTTTGTCATCTGTCTTAAGGATCCCATAGGACCAATTCAGCAAAATTCCATGTAATGACTGTGAGTCAGGTCAAGTATATAGGTCAAAGTAGCCGGTTGGGGTCAGTTAGAATAGCAGAACATAGGAATTCAGCTAAATATGGAATGAAAGACTCGAATAAGATCAATAATCTAGAAAACAACTCGGTTATTGCAGTCCATGCATTAACACACGACCACACAATAGGATGGGACAAAGCCAATATAAATAGGTGGAGAAAGACATAGAGAGTGGTTGACTACTGAATCATTGTACATCGAATCAACCAACACCCAATACATGTAATAGAAATGACGCCACATCTATACCAGAGATATGGAAAATTTTACTACCAATACAAACAGAGAATAAGAGGTGACAGGACTATAAAAATCAGATGTCGAAAGTAGTGTAATTACATTGATATGATTAGGAACAATGATAATTTATGCTGGAAACTTCGTCATCCAGTAAATAATACTGTCTCACTGTGTGTTATAAATCAAATAAACAAATCTAATATGGAATTAAATGTCCAAGTTTTACACCGATATTAAGCAAAGAAGAATTGAATTATTCTGTTTGTTGAACACTTTGAAGGAATCCAAATTATCTGCTTGATGTTGTTTGTTCCCCTCAGTTGGAAGCCTTTCAAGGTCGGTTGAAAATAATCCACCTAGACCTTTCTTTATGTGCTATTAATGTTACTGCTCCGATAGATACAGAACTGCAGACAGCATATGAAGGGTACATGTTGAGTTTTGATTGCACCAGCTAACAAGGAGTACCAAACAAGATAGCCAACTTTGTTATAGGACATGTCTTGACCAATGCAGTATACAGTCTTCGGTTCACTATCATCATTGTATCATCTTCTCTTAAGTCGAGATGACTGGCTTCATCCTGACTATTATTTTCTCAATTTTACTACGTTCCCTTCAACTATATTTGATGAAGCCTTGTGAGCATCTGATTTCATTAAAATAATCCTCGATAAGTGAGAATTCCTCTTTAAGTTTCGTCAATATATGTATAGTAGGCCATTGTTTTATCAGTTGTAGATTTCAGTTTTATCAGGTCAAGATTATGCATGGAAATATCTGACAGTGCTGGGCCTAATAGATTTCTCGTTACCATTTCGTCAAACTGGCTATATAGGATATTGTCAAAGTGGAATTAGACATCTTTTTTGTAAAGGTTAGAAGAAGCTTCTGCTTGGAACCTTCTATAGTGTGGATAAAATCACTAACTTCAAAGTGGAAAATGAAAATAGTAATAAATTCAGCTTTTTGGATGTCAGTAATCGACATAGCACTGATGGTGCACTTCGAAGATTTATCCATCTCAAAGGCATATGGGATGGCTTTTACCGTAATTTCAACAGTTTCCATCCAGTCAAGTACAAACAAGCAACTGGTTAAGAAGCTGTTCTATAGAGCGCGAAGAATATCCTCATAGTATAAGCCTGCAGAAGAATGATCGCTCGTCGGATACTTACAAGGCTTCATCAACAAATGTAGTCTAAGAGAATGCAGTAAAATTGAGGAAATAATAGTGAGGATAAAGCCAGCCTTCATTCAACTCGACTCCAGAGAATATGATATAATGATGATGGTGAACCAAAGACTATGCACTGCACTGGTCAAGACGTATCCTTTAACAAGCTGGGTCGATTGTCTGATTCAATCAAAACTCGACAGTTAGCCTTCATATTGTTATTATTATTATTATTTGTCCCTTGGGTTCCTAGTGGAACATAGGACCTCAGTAGCGCGCCTTCATTCCACTGTCTTCTCTCCAGTCTTTTGAACCTGTCTCCACGACTGCCCACAACCTTTCATTTCTTCCTCACATCATCTCCTCCATGTCACCCTCGCCTCGGACACCCAACTGGTCATTCGCCCTTTGGATTCCACTCTACAGCATGGGCTGGTCTGGCCTGAAGCTTGATGTCCCCAGTTAACCTTCTCAGTGTACGGTTCATTCACCTTCATATACTACCTCCAATTGTGCAGATCAATTTATTTATCAGTCCAACGTATTTGATTTGAATTGCATTGTACTGGATTCATGAATGTCACACTCACCGATGTAGGCTTGAATCTCCATTAAGAAATCAATTTTCTCTTTGTCATAGATTAACTTTACTCTCAACTTTCTGCCAGTCTAAAGCAGATAGAACACAATTCAGACTAATTATTAGCGCATAATATTAAAATATTTCACTGCCTCAAGACAATTAAATTATGCAATAAGCAAAATAAACGATAATTATATACATTACACCATTAGATAGTTTTTATTCAGATAAATGTTGAGAATATATTTCTCACTGGATAATATAAATAATTTTCAACCGGTTGTGATAATTAATTGTTTTCTTGACAAAGATCAAGAAAGCACGTGCTTGTGAAATATCACTATTATTAGGTCGATATAATAATGATGGGTAGTGGCTAGCAGAAGAATCCAGCTTCATATGCGTTTCGTCAAAAGTAGGCCTCGTCAACTGGATGTACCTGCTTTTCAGTGAGTGGTGTTATCCCCCTAAGGTTCGAACCAAGGAATGACCTCTTCAAACATCGGAGAGTTATTCACCACACCACCGAATCACGATACAGATAGATGAATTTGGTCCACTCAGCGATGGAGTAATGCAAGCAACAACATTAAAACTATATCCATCACACAAGAAGTGTCCTGCGTAATACGATGACTCAGTCGATAACGCTCTGCTCTTTGAAGTCATCGAATCAAAGTTCGAGTCGCAGTCGAAACAACATTACTCATTGGGAGATAGGTAAATCTAGCTAACGAGTCCTAAATAGGATGAAACGAGCTTCAAACTTGGTTCCATTGTTAGCCACTCACTATCCATCATGAATAAATAACTGGAACACAGGCAATATCAAGGCATCTACTCAGGAGTCTGTATGCCAATAGAGAACTATTGATTTGGTCCAGTCAACGATGGGATAATACAAGCAATAACATTATTATCATGGTTATTATTATTAGTGGCCATAATATTACCGCCGGTGATAAATTCAATTTACCAGTCACCTTTCCTGAGGTAGATTAGTTGAAGTATGCCACATGTTCTGTGATGAATAGATCTGAGAGTTTCTTCTTTTCAATTTATCGTTAAATTATCCTTTACTTGTTTTCAAGTTGATATATTGTAAATAATGTAGAAAAATATGAGTGTTTTAGGTGACTAGACTATGAAATGTTCAGTGGAATTCGATCAACATTCAGGACTAGGCATTACGAAATTGGTTACTCAATCTAGTCTTACATGGAACTAACTTGAATGGTTTAGTGGTGGTCTGTAGCCTAGTTAGTGACTGACTTAGGTCCCAATCCCTAGGATGGCGTTGGTTTTATGGGGACTGGAGAAAAATCTTGTTGACAAATGCCAAGAAGTTCGGAACCGAGGTTAGACACGGTTTCTTGCTGACTGCCTCCAACCAACTGATATAAATTTAATCTGTCCATCGGTACTAATTTTTGCCGAACCCGAAGACGCACAACGGTTACTTATTCACTGAGAAGTTATTCTATACCATTCAGTTGTTAGTATAAATTAAAGCCAGCAGGTGGTGTAGTGTTTGTCGACACCAGTATGCAATCCACAGTTACAATATGGAGAATATTGATTTTCCGTAGAAAAATCTTGATCTTCGCTATCGCACACTTTAGTCAGCTGTATGATCACTGAAATATTCGAAGCACAAAAGATTTCCATTAGAATGGAACTTGATTCACTTACCGCCTCCACCGGACAACTCTTGTTACTGGTATAGTTTCATCTATAGAGCATAAACCTTTGAAACAGACAAAATGTGCTATCTATTGATATGCTTGTAATTCTCTATTGTCTTATTGGATCGAGTGGTTTCACCCCTGTTGGTATATGGACTCCTATGTATATGTCTTGATATTGCCTAAATATTTATTGTTTTAACTAACTTGGTTGTGGCTAACAGTGGAATCCAGCCTGACGCACATTTCGTCCTATTTGGGACTCGTCAGCTGGGTGTGCCCGCATCTCAGTGGACGATTTTGTTCCCCCTGAGACTCGAACCTCATACCCATCGCTTCAAATGAAAAAACGTTATCCACTGGGACATAGGACCCGCTTTTTGTGCAGTGGGTATCAGTTGGTGGTTAATGATACTTGTAATTTCCTGTTGGTCGACTTAACAAGCTCCGAATAGGCCAAAACGCGCACCTTGGATTCTTCTGCTAGTCACAACGAAGTAGATTAAACAAAATGTGCATTACATTTTTCTTCAAAGCTTTTTTAATCTTATGATAAAGAGCTACAGTTACCTAAGTATAACTTATCAGATCCAATATCCCCTTAATAATCTGTTAATGATTGTGCCAAGTTGAAAGGAAAACACAAATGAGACCGTGAAATATACTATACAAAATAATATGGTTCTCCTACGAAAGTATATCGAGAAGGCCTCATAGAACAGACCTCTTACATTCATTTTCTTGCTCAGTGGCCCACTAGATAATGTTTTGATGCATGAACTTGTCATTCACAGGTTAAGAGCTTAATGGGGGAAAAATCACTCAGTAGATTGCAGATACATGCAGCTGATGAGTCCCAAATGGGATGAAATGCGAAAACTGGCAAGAAAATCACTAGTCAATTGATAGTTACAATTTATTAGGAATCAGTTTCCGTAAAATAATAAATTGTAACCTATATGAATACACTATCATCTATTGCCTAATGTAAATTATAAAGAAGCACTACAGATAAACAAATACTCAATTAACCTAAAAGGTAAAAGGATGCGCATATTATCTATGTGGATTTTCTTTATACAGCTAGTTTTTTAGATTTCAAATAAATCCTGGTGAATTTTTTATTGATACTTAAATTCTCCATTGTTACACTGAATTGAATTACTCCATATCTGCAAGCAGATGAACTGCTATGAGGATGCCTCGATACTGATGAATGTTTATGATAAGTAGTAGAATGCAGGACGAGTGTTTCGTCCTATTTCGGACTCGTCAGCTGGATATACCTGCCTCCTAGCCGGCGATGTCATTGTTGCTGGGATTGGAACTCAGTGCCAATCTCTTCAAACACCAGTGCCACTGAGGTAGGAAGCAAAGAACAAAATAATCCCGAAAAATTACAATTACATTTTTTCTTTGTGGTACCAATCAGTCAGTGATTGAATATTCCTCAGGTACTTATAGTAATTTAAAGGAGTTTCCATCATGCGGTCATAATAATCAAAAATCTATTAAAAACTGGGAATAACTAAACTTTAATTCTGCGCTAGTTTGAAATTACTCCGCAATACACATTTACAGTCTCGAGTGAGAGTGAGTTGAAGACTCGTTATCCTTACGGCCGGCAAGTTATCTACCATTTATGCATTTTTGATATGAATTGGGATTTTAATATTCAGGTGGTATTCATTATGGAATGACGTCAGTTGAAGAATCATTGAAAACCTAGGAGCACTTCGTCAACTTCAAGGCTGTTGGACAATAACTAATACGATGTCTTGTGTACCCTGCTGATTGAATCATACTCATTTTGTTTCAAATAAACATCAGCATTACTTGTCTCATGATTCAAGGTACACTTCTCTAATGATGCCTCGATGAACAACTCCCTCGGTTACTATATGCTAAAACCAGATTAAAAGTCAAGAAATCAACTCATTTCGAGAATAATTTACACCTATTGAATACAACAGATTTCAGTCCATCAATTCGGTTCTCTCAGATCATCAGCCAGCTGAATGTCGATCACTTTCAAATATTGACTGTCTTAATCAATAACCTGATGGATAACTCCATGATGTTTGCTGCAATGAGTTCTGAGTTCGAGTCCCGATGGGAATGCCATCACTCACTAGGATGTAGGCATATCCAACTGATGAGTTCAAATTGGACGAAATACACATCCTAGATTCTTCTGCTAACCACTATTCATCGATAATAACAAGGTGCAGTACTATCATATGAGATCAAATTAGTTGACTCGATATAACGCACATGCATATCATCTGATTTTGAACAATGAATTATGTTGAAATGAGCATCTGGTAAACAAGGCTGTACTACTGTGTGGTATATGAAGTAGACTAATCTGATATGTTGAAGTAGCATTCATCATGGATTGACATCAGTAGGGGAAGCATTTGGAACCTCGGAGTACCTGAAAATTAAAATCCCCATTCATCTTAAAAGTATAATACTGTGTAATGTTCATTAGTGACATGTTTCCAGATGGATATCATGAAGTTCTGATAAGAAGCCGTGACCTGTGGAGTCAGACAGTTGGAAGAGAAGTGGATACCATCTGTAGACGTTGGGTAACAGTAGTGATATATTGTGAATTGGCAGAAGTTGGGAACTGTGAACCATTGAACTCCGGCCCAGTGCGTGAACGGTTAACGTGTTCTTCGTGAGATCTGAATGTTTTGAGTTCGACCGCTAACCAGGTCGCTGATGTGTACTTATCATTCAGTTAGTGAGTAAAAATGTAAAACCTGGCCTTCTTTAACTCATGATGACTCACTTTGTATGACTGAAATCCAATATAGCTGGTTAGCATCAAGCCTGACATAATTTAGTTTATCCAAAAGTTCATGACTTTTCAGTGAAATACTAGTTAATCCACCTTGAAGCACAAACCACAGTTTTAAGAACCCATTGATGTGAACAGTGTTGTCTAATCTAAATATTTTAATAATACCGTTAGGAAACGACAAAGGATGAGACGCAGGAGAGAAGCTTTATTATGATATCTTGTACAGTATTGATGTAACATTGTACACTTTCCACCATAATATTCATTTGCACAATATGCATCACTTCCTCTTCTACTTCTATCTCGATTTGCTTGTAATACGCCCATGTTGTCTGTTGCCTTTCTCTTTGCAGGATATTTACCCATTGCTGGTAATTGACTATGACTTCTGCCGACCTCTCAACGCATACTACTTATATCCATTTTTATCAGTAGCACCCACTACAATACTAGTAATAAAAATCGCTTCATTCTAACCGATACGTATGATACAGTATAGAATTCGCAGCATGTAGCACTTCAACAAAATTACTCCCAAAACAATATTTTTAGACGGAATAGTTACTCCCTCTGAATGATGTTAATAATAAAACAGTATTCAAGGCAATAATAAGAAACAATCAGCTACTATTCGATTAGCGTCCGGTTCATAACGAAGAAGTAACAGAAATGTAAGCATAAGTTTGGTGGTGGTGGTGGTGGTTCATTCAACCAGTACAAGAATCTGCAACTTAAGCGAAGTATCCGACAGATAGAAATATAATCTACTTTTGAGCACTGAAAAGTTCACTTCTATATAATATGACATTTTTTTTCTCTGTATCGTCATAAACTCGAGAAATGACGAAATGAAACATTTTAAAAATATGCAAGAGTATACGATACGTTTAAAGGATATATTTAAAAGATTAAAACTAACTGAAAGGAAAAATTTCATATATATGTTCTATGGAAAATGTCAGTAGACTAAGATTCAATCAGGTCACTGTGACTCAGTGATTAGATGCTTCATACCCTACTTGGTGACCAGCAGTGTGATCAACAACGTGTGTTTCATCCCACTTGGGACTCATCAGATGGATGTACCTGCACCTCAGTGAGTGATATTGTTCCCATTGGGCTCGAATCCAGTACACTTCTTTTCAAATGTCAGTGCGTTATTCACTAAGCCAACGACAACTGATCCCCGTTGCACAAGAGGTGATTCTCGTGACCCAGTGGACCAGTAGATAACGTCTCTGAGTTTAAATCAACGAGTACTATGCTCGAGTCTCAGTGAGGACAACATCACACACTAGGGTGAAGGTACATTCAGCTGACGAGTCCCAAATGAGACGAAACGCATGTCCCGGATTCTACACTGCTAGCCATCAAGTAAACCACAACAGGATAAATACTCAAGTAATATTTAGGTAGTCATACAGAAACTCGTCTTCTAGCAGAGGTGGATCAATTTGACCCACCATAGAGACGTGAAATTGCAATCATTAGTAGCTAACTTTATATTCCAACTTCTTTTTTATTGACCGGATTTATGTGTATTTTGTATGTTACTGGTCAATGAGAAGCTAGCCGTATCTCACCTAATTTGGCATCGGTCACTAAGGCATAGCTGCAATCGCAAAGAAACTTTTGTCTGCTCACAGTCTAAACCCCGTATCACTCAGTGTAGAAGTCATTCATTTTGGGTTTTTTTCTCTACTTGTCAATGCGATCCAGTTACAAATGGTGATGACGACAACTATTTGATAAAAGGGAGAGAAAGGTGTAAGAAAAGTTCGATCCCTGGCATTATTCAGTTACTTGTGCTCATTGCTGAGGAGTCCCAAAGAAGGACGAAACAGGTGTCCGAGGCTCTCGAGTTTTCAATAGTTCTCCAGATGATGTCGGTCTCTATTAATGAATACCGATTTGAAATCAATAAATCCCTATAAACCTACAAAGAAATACACACTTGTCATAATACACAATATAATTTACTAAGGGAGGATTACATACTATATTAAAATTTAGTTAAATGTACAGGTGTCTGAACAGACTATCTTCTTTGAAAAACTTTGCATTAGTGAAATTTATATATGTTAATCAATAGTTTTTTTTCCCAATAATTTGACAGATATCAAATAGATATTGACAATTAATGAAAGTTATATACTGTCAAGTATCAACTTACTGTTTTAGTACACAAGATGACATTCACCCCTCTCTGGTGTATTACTGAATATATTTACGATGTTGACATTTGAAGAAGAAAAATTGAAACCAACATTAGATTGAAAAATCGTGTATCACTCAGCTAATAACTAACTAACTGTATATCATAGACCTTAGTGTAAATTATTAACAATTTATTCAATAAATAAATTGTTATTATTATCAGTGTATAAGTAAAAAATACTTTTATTCTTTCTCCTGTCTTCCACTTCCACCACCACCCCCTTCAGCACACTATACACACTATTCTGGGGAGTGTAATGGTATTCATACATTAATAGCCTTCTTTCTATGAATTGCTAATGCCCAGGCATCATTCATGTCGATAGAGTCTGTGCAAAAAGATGATACAGTCGACTTGTATTATCTGTATATTTCTATTTGTTTGTGCATAGGTGTTTGTGTGCAGTTTATATGCATATAATAGAGGGGAATATTGGGAGAGACTGAAGAGGAGTTATCCTAGTCAATTGAGTGATAAAATGTTAAAATTTATTTTTTTAGAAATTATTGAAAACCAAATACACACACACAAAGACAATTCAATATTCAATAGGTGATAAAAGTTTTTTAAAAAATCCTGTTGAACAGTAAGTGGGTTTAACTTTTATCTAAAAGAAATTGAATTAAGAGTGTCGGTGTAAAAGAAAATTAATGGCTACTATAATTTACAGTAAACTTTTATCTTATGATAAACCAAAACTAGATTCTATATCAATGATAGATGTCGGTTAGTAATGGAATCCAGCTGGACACACGTTTCATCCTGTTTACGACTCGTCAACTGGATGTACCCGCCACACCATCGACTTACGATAGCCACGTCTTACGCGACGGGTACAAGTAAAAACATTAAAACTATATCCATCACACAAGAAGTGGCCATCGTAATTCGATGACTCAGTAGATAACGCTCTGCTCTTTGAAGTCATCGAATCAAAGTTCCAGTCTCAGTCAAAACAACATTACTCATTGGGAGATAGGTAAATCTAGCTAACGAGTCCTAAATAAGATGAAATGAGCTTCAAGTTTGGTTCCATTGTTAGCCACTCACTATCCATCATGAATAAATAACTGAAACTCAGGCAATATCAAGGCATCTACTCAGGAGTCTGTATGCCAATAGAGAACTATTGATTCGGTCCAGTCAACGATGGGATAATACAAGCAATAACACTAAACTAGATTCTATTTGAATGTAAGGTAGCCATAGGTATATGTGAACTCTTGTTGGTTGTTAGGGTTGTTTGTGCTCTCCAATATATTGATTCGATGTCTTAATAATGTATTAAGTTCCATTTTGATGTTATTTTGCTTCCTGTTGGCTAACAGGAGAATCGAGAATGTGCGTTTCACCCAACTGAGGACTCTTCAGCTGGATGTAAATGCATTCAGGTGAGTAATGGTGTTCGTACCTGTGGTGTATGTTGTGACTTATTAAACCAGTGGATAACGCAATCACACAAGTGATCTCACATAGTTCCCTGTTTGAGACGTAAGCCAAGCAATTACTGCAATATGTAACATCATCACAGATAGAAAGAATCACTGTAGTATGATCACTGAAAACACTGAGTGGTTCCTCTCCCCAAAACCCCACCATACACCCACTAGTTTATCAACCACTCAATCAGTCAAGAGAGAATTAAAAAATACACGATATTTGTAGCGATCACCATAACGTTAGTAAAAACAAAGTCATTTTTGAGCTTTGTGGGAATTTATTAACTTCAGCTTGATACTCATCACGGACTGGTATCAGTTGAAGAAAGACTGGAAACCTGGGAACACTGTAAAGCTGGTTCTTTCAAGCGTCCTCATCGGTATGTACCCATAAACCCTAACCACCAGTAATTGAACCCGAAGCACTGAGTTTTCACAGCAGATATGATACCACTGAGCCAATGGTCCACATTTCCCCCAATGACATCAATTCACGGTGTAGCACAACCTCCATTGCTGACTACCTGTTCTCATCTCCAACTTTTTCTGATCCCCTAACGGTCAGGATTTTTCACTAGATAGAATTTTTGGAAGTCTCATGTCGAATCATGTTACTTGTGAACCCTGGACAATAGTTCAATCTGGTTATTTGTGGGGATTTATTAATTTTAGTCCATGATGAATACAAACTTGGATTTAAATAATCCAGTTGTCAGTAGATCGATCTATCGACAAAATTTGATCACATGAAAAAATAAAAAAGTGAAAGAGTACATTGATAAGATGATCCTATTTGTGATGGATCAGGTTCTCTGAGAAATATTCGCATTTCTCAAAACCTACCATATCTGATAACACTTCTGCCTCCATCACATAGAAACGTTGAATCCTTTTAAAACATATCATTTATCACCTTCACTGCATTGGATAGAAACGCAAAACACTTAACTTTGGGTGTACAAGGGGGGGGATGAGCCATTTGGCTACCACTGCCTGATTTTTGCACTGGTTAAAAGTAGTATCTACCTTCTATCCATACCCCAGTCAGTAAATACTCAAGAAAGTAGTTGAAATGAGATCATGAGGATAGAGATGATTACTTTCCTTTGATCATCATTTTTGACCATCTGAGGTAACCGTGGTTTGGCAGATTATTATCGGTAATGAATGATCATTGAGGGTGAAATAAAAACCTGGACCACAGCCGGATTCCAACCAGCGACCACTGAGTTTCCAGGCCGATGCTCTACCAACTGAGCTACGAGGGCCCACTGCTAATCAGCTTCTTATTTCACTTCCCTATATCCAATTCACTTAGATTTGTATTGGGATAAGAAGTTTTGACTAGGCAATCAGTGTAAATGCGATCAAGCAGTAGTAATGCGTTACAAATTTAGATGGTAGTGGAACAAAACCCATTATGAAGTAAAAATGAAGGTCAACAGTTAGACATCGTACCTCAATTGGTAGAGCATGGAGCAGGAAACATGATGGTCGCTAGTTCGAATCTAGCCACGGTCTAAATTTTCATTTCACCTTGAATCATCACCAAGTAACAATACTTTTCTCTAGTTTCAAATTAGGGCAAAATTAGTGATTTTTGAGATATGCCTTTCTGATCAAAAGCGAAAGATAAACATCAGGGAATTGGCATCATTTCGGCAGGCCCCGACAGTTATACTGTAAAGACATCTGAGACGACAATATAATTTGGGATTTAAATAACTAACGCCTCATTAGGTGAAATCGACTCATAAGTTAATGTGTGGTTTCAGCCGAAGTCACTGAATTTCCAATGCCATTTTCTGGGTTTTTAAAGTATGAAATGGTGTATTCTTTACCAGTGGATTCATTGTACATCTTTATATTCAGTATGCATGTTAACGACTGGATTTCGAGTATAAATAGCCTGATCACTTCTAATCGACTTCTCAGTAGTTGTATAACAAGTCATTCCAATATTTTGATTAACAGTCACTAACATGGTGGATTTTTTTAGTTTCCTTGTATACCCACTGAAAGTTCTCTCCAGCTGATATGATTTCTTATCAGTTAATTGTCAAGATAATTCCAACACACACAATCAATCATGTAACTGTGGAGATCTTCACTTTATAAGGATTTATGCACCTTTATCAGATGTCAGTTGAATTGGGTTGAAACATGCTTGTATCACCGAAAACTAGAAGAAAGTACCATCTCATTTTCAGTGGTTAGTGTTCTCTTGTTGACTAAGAATGCAAATTAACTAGAATGGCAGTAACTATGACTTTCTTTGCGTAACCAAATGACTCCGACAAAGTTACATGCCAGGGCTTAGACGTGAAGAAGCTCTTCCCAACGTGGTTAGGTGGTACGGGTGTTTGTATCACTTGTCAGGAAAATCAGAGAAGGTATGTGCACTGCCGATTACTGGCTGAGCCTAGTTACACAACGATGGTGACCCTCTATATGGCCCTACTGGATATCAACCTATTCGATGCCATAGTAAAAGCAATCAACGAAATCTATGTACGCAGAACAGTGGTGAAGGTTTCCAAAGAACGGACGGCTTAACTAATAGTCAGGATTCCTCCTAGTGCACTGGAAGCAGTGCAAATGATAAGCAGGGTGACTCCAGTTTCCTAATATCTGCAGTCACTACTATTGAAGTAGTACCTAGAAGGGGTATATGGTTTGCGTTCCGAAGGTCTACGGTATTCCATCCGGAATGCCAGATGTCATTCACCCTACCATTGGTAATATATATTTCACTGGCCAAGACTCTTTCCAGACCTTTCTAAGATGACCTCTTCAGTCAATCTGATATAAACACGTGTGTTCACGCGCTTTTTCTAGAAACTTCAATGTGATACAATTGGCTGTGAAAAGCTTCAGGGGTTTGGGGTTTCTTATGCGCATCTAAACAATCTTCCAGTATAATGTTATAAACGTGACAATATCGACATAAAATCTTCTGCTGAGGTTGTGTTCGGATGGATTTGATTTTTTTCATGTTTTTAGTTTGTGGGTTGGTTTGGAGAGTTTTTATCCTGCAGATAGAAGTGTGAAAATCTACTTAATGTCAGTAGGTGACAGATACATTTCTTCCAGGTGTAAGTTTCGTCAGTAATGTGAGTCTTCATTCACATGTTCTACTATGGAGGGGGTTATGATGAAGGTATGGTGCCTTTTAGTGTTTTGATTATTTGGATACTTCTATTCACTCCGGTTTCGAAACCATGAGTTTTGACTTAATTTCCAACTGACTATGAAAATAACAACATTTCTAATTAGGTAACTTCGCTAAGAATTATCATTGAGTTTTTCATCGAATTTCGAAGATCAACCAGGAAATTTAACTGAATTTTTTCGGTTTGTATTCTTTTCAAATTACTTGCTGTGGTCATAACTTGTGAGCACTTATCATCGTCTTTTGAAATTGACTGGACTGGCAATCATTATGCTGGTATTCACAACTATGAATTGAATAGTGAGAGGTAAAATACCAAGTATTCATATACATTATTGTTACTTGTATTATCCCGTCATTGACTGGACCGAATTTGATCAGTCTCCATTGGCATATGCACGCTTACGAGGATGCCTCAATATTTCCTGTGTTTCAGTTATATATTCATGATGGATAGTGGCTAACAGTGGAATCCAGCTAAATACACGTTTCATCCTATTCCGGACTCATCAACTGGGTGTAGCTGTCTCCCAGTGAGCGATGTTCTCCCCACTTGGACTCGAACCCAATAGTAATCTCTTCAAATGCCAGAACATTATCCATTGAGTCGCCGGGTTACGATAGCCACTTCTTGTGTGACAAGTATAGTTTTAATGTTATTGCTTGTATTATCACGTCGTTAGATGGATCGAGTTGACCTGTCTTTCTTGGCATACAGACTCCTACGCGGATACCTCGATATTGCTTGTGCTTGAGTTACATATTAATGATGATCTGGTGGATAACACTCTGGCTTTTGAAACAATAGGCCCCGGGTTCGATTCCTAGTGGGAACAACAGCGTTCACTGGGAGGCAGGCAAACCCAGGTGACGAGACCCAGATAGGAAGAAACTCGCGTCAGGCTGGATTCCACTGCTAACTACTATCCAACAGCAATACTCATGTACAGTTCAGTAGTTTGACAATGATACCATCACCGTTACTGATTTCCAGAAGATTGTGAGTATTCAATAATCTGAAAGTAGGATGAATCAAGTGTTCTACCTTCACTTTCTGTATCTGACGTGAGTCACTTATCAACAGCCATACATAGATTGGTCACTGGAGAGCAACTAATTTCATATTGTCTGATCTTGAATGATGCTGAGAAGATTATACTGATCATTTTACAATTTGACCACCAATCTAGAAGGCTGAGCATCACATTACACTTTGATATTTGTTAGTTGGTTGGAGACCATATTGCAAGATCGTAGACAGAATTCGATCAGCATCAGTTAGGATTAGACAACAATCAGCGTGTCCAATCCAGTCCTAAAAGAGGTCAGTCACTGCCTGAATATCTTAGTGATAAGATCTCTGACTGTATCAATGGGTGAAGTAGGTCCGTATCTCAGAAGGCACATTAATCCCCTCGAGGTTACAGACATACCTTTCTAACGAATCCCAAATAGCACAAAGCCTAGGTCAAGCAAGGCTTTCTAAGGATTGCCTCCAACCAACTAATTATAAACACTTTATCCACTGAATACATAAATGTCACCAGTATATCATCGGTTCTCCTCTTTCCTCATTTCTTTGGTTAATATTGACGATAAAATCAATCATTATAACTTAATTATATATATATATATATATATATATATATATATATATATATATATATATATATATATATATATATTATACAAAAGCAGTTGCATGACAAGGTGGTACCATTTCAGCTTTCACTTACAAGTTGTTTCTTGGGAGAAAAGTAAAACCAGGCCAAAAAAGAAATCATTTCCCCTGTTATTATTATTATTATTATTATTATTATTATTATTATTATTATTGTTCCTATGATTGTTACTACCACAGTCAATAATAACAGTGATAAACTATCAATATGATCCGTAGTTAATTAGCTGTCCATCAGTTAATTTGCCTCTCTACCCGTTCAATGTGTTCCACTTCTAAGCTAAGAATAGGGTCAACTATTCTATATGGAAATAGAAGAATTTCTCAGGCGCCTGATTTATCTTTGTCCTTGTTTACACTGTGCCTTCAACAACTCTAAATGACGTGTGTTTGTGTGTGTGTATTCATCAGATTACAACTATTTAATTAGCTGGCCTGTTCACTTCCATCTTTTTCGCCTTCTAAGAGAAAACAACACGAACACTAACAACTGTAAAATACCTATTCTACTTATCTATCAACGTTTATCAGAAAAGTGTATATTGAACAGATTACCTTATAGTTGAAAAGAATCGGGTTAATTTTCTTTTACACCTCTGAAAGAGGAAAAGTTATAATTGATAGATTTGTGTTTAAGAAAATAGGCTAAAAATTCAAACAGTGAGAAATAGGTGAGGGAGGGGGGCAGTGGAAAGAGAAAGCCAAACAAATCAGGAGGGAAAAGCGCCACAGGAAACTTTGACTTGGTTACATATAAACAGCAGGTGAACTATTCTATTTTAGAGATGGTAAACGAATATCTTTAACATTGATGGATAATATTAACCCCGATGTAGATGTGTATGTATTGTTTTCTTAGTACTTACACGTGTCTGTGTGTGTATGTAAATTAGTTTCAACCAGCTTTTTTGCATAGTCCATAGTTATGCATTTACAAGTAGTAGTTTGCCTTCAAATCACTAAACAAACTCTGTCCTGTACCGCAAGGTACCATGTACACATATATAGTAATCATAATAATTTTTGCTATTACAAACTTTCACTTTTTTCTCCCGTTATTTCTCTTTATTCCAGCCTTGTTAATATTTTGAAATGATTTGTCAATCATTCATTCACAATTTAACTAAATAAAGTAAATCAAATTATCATTGATGATGACCAAATTTTTGTACTGTTCAATGTACAACTGCCTTTGTTTTGTTTATTTCCATTAAATATTTACTGTAAGTGCGCCAGATTCAAAAAAGTAACCAATAAGCAGAAAAGTAACAGAAGTTGAAATGTAACAAGGTAATCTATTCAACAACAACAACACTACAAATACTACTAACAATAATAAGAAAATTAGAAAACACTCTTAACACCTGTGAAATTTATGTTTGTAGATTTAATTTACTTACTTGTTAGCCTTATTTTTAATTAGGATACATTTTGATAAAATCTCGATTTCACTTTCATACTTCTTAACAGGAGAATGACAATGATGTTGATGATTTATGCATATAAGAAATCAGATTTCTGCCACCTTTTTGTATGTTTCTTATCTGGTCAATCATATAGGCTGAGAGTAAAAGCACAAGGGAAAGACAGGGTGGACAACTTGGGAGAATAAGGAGATAGGTTTGTGGTAAATGGATTCGATCTCCCTACTACTACTACTACTACTACTACTACTACTACTACTACTACTACTACTACTACTACTACTACTACTACTACTACTACTACTACTACTACTACTACTACTACTACTACTACTACGACTACTACTACTACTACTACTACTACTACTACTACTACTACTACTACTACTACTACTACTACTACTACTACTACTACTACTGCTACTACTACTACTGCTACTACTACTCACACTACTACTACTACTGCTACTACTACTCACACTACTACTACTACTACTGCTATTACTTCTGCTGTTAGTAAGCAAAACAATATCTGGGTGTATTTAAATTGAAAAATCATGTTCATATCAAAAGGTTGGATGCAAATTAAGCTCAAATTAAACCTTTCCTAATAAGTATTTTCATTGAATTTGGGGGTTTGCGGGAATCTAGTGATTGTCCAAGTTGGTATTCATCATGGAGGAGGAGGAATATTAGAAACTTGGGAGCACTGGACAGGTGTTTCGTCTTGTTATGGAACTCTTCGGCAGTGCACATCGATGACTCCACCAGAGCGAACCTGGTGACCGTTAGGACAAATACTCGACGATGATATTCGTGATGGTCACGCTATGTCGTGAACTGATAGAAGTAGGAAATACGGATCAGTGGATTCCGATCAACTGGTTCAATGATAACGGGCTGGCCACGGAATTTGAAGGTCTTGGATTGGATCCCTGGAGTGGGGGGTCATGGGTGTGCACTGCTGAGGAGTCCCAAGGTGGGATGAAACACCTGTCCAGTACTCTCAGGTTTCCAGTGTTCCCCCAGCTGATGTCAGTCCATGATGAATACCAACCGGAAAATATTTTTCTATACAGTGGTATCACAATCAAATAAATATTGACAAGCAACATCATATAAACAATGCCCGTCTCACAAGAAGTGACTATCGTGACTCAGTGACCCAGTGGATAAGGCTCTAACATCCGAAGTGATCGGTCCCCAGTTCAAGCCCCGGTGAGAATAACATCGCTCAATGAGATGCAGATAACTCCAGCTGAGGAGTCTCAAATAGGATGAAACGCACGTCAAGTTGGATTCCACCACTACCCACTACCTATCATGAATAAACAAATGAAACTCAGATAATATCAAGGAATCTTCTCAGAGACCGATCAATCCGGTCCACTCAACGACTGGATAATACAAGCAACATAATACTGATAAAAGATTTGAGAGTGTTTTTTGAAGTCACTGGAAATTGGGATACTGGTTTTCTTTCTCTTCGTCTGTCTCTGTCTCTCTCTTTCTCTCTCTCCAACCATCTGGTGTAATACAATTTGCTATAACGCAGGTAGGACTAACTCACTGTGATACAAGTTATACAACGGTTGCAGGTGCACACTAATCATATCTACTTACAGCTGTGAGTAGGCTATTTGAGAAGTTATTTTGATTTATATTCAGTAGCATTTATATAGTAATGTTTCACGACATCAGTCGGTGTTCAAGTAATTCAGCACTGACGTCGACAGTTGAATTACTTCAATACTTCTGACCCAAACTCTTGGAAGGTAGATTTCCTCAGAATTAAACATATATTGCGTTGACTAGTACAAAGAAGTACAAGTGAACGAGGGAATGAATTTCTTCTTAGATGAACTGTTGGTAAGCTGAAGGGCTTAATTACCGTTCCAGGAATTTAAGAATCCTTTTAATCTGTCTACAACAATGACTAATCTTAACAATTAAATCACCAACATCATAATCCTAGGGCATTCAATTTACTTAAATTATCCGATAAGAGGCGCATATGCTGTTTGACCAATGAAAAGACTCCAGAAGATCTGGATTTCGCCCATGATGATAATTTATGTCTAATGTCTTACGTCTCACAAGCTCGAAGATCTACAGGCGAAAACTAACAAGTTGATAAAACAGGTAAGGCGGCAAACACGGGAATTCAAGTGAATGTAGTGAAGACAGAGGTGACGAAGATACCCAACCAACAACAACATCAACAAAAAGCACCAACCACCATAAACGGGAGAAACTTAAATGAAGTAGTCTCTTTCACCTACCTGCCTGCCCACGCAGCATCTCAACTACAGGTGGCACAGGCACAGATGAGGATGTCAAAACCAGGATTGGAAAAGCAAGACAGGCTTTCATTAATTTGAAATCATCATGGAGATCTACTGCACAGCACTGCACTACACTCAGCATAAAGCGTGAACAACATTCGAATTTTCAACACTAATACCAGTCAAGTCAGTGCTGCTATATGGTTCAGAAACTTGGTGTGTCATGAAAAGCATCTCCAACAAACTACAGACATACATCATCAACAGCTGCCACCTACGCTCACTCCCGACTGAAGATCAGATGGCCAGAATACTAAGAATAAGCAACAAAGAACTGTGAGAAAGAACCAATGAAGCAAGAACCTATCACTCAACAAATATGCAGAAGATGAGAATGGAAATAAATTGGGCATACACTGAGAAGACCGGTTGGGGATATCATGCGTCAGGCCAGACCAGGCCATGCTGTCGAGTGGAATCCAAAGGGCGAATGACCAGTTGGGTGTCCGAGGAGAGGGTGACATGGAGGAGATGATGTGAGGAAGAAATGAAAGGTTGTGGGCAGTCTTGGAGAGAGGTTCAAAAGACTGCATAGAAGAGAGTGGAGTGGAGACGTACTACTGAGGTCCCATGTTCCACTAGGAACCCAAGAGAAAAATAATAATAGTATAGTAATATAACGAAAATATCATCTAAATATTCATAAAATGACTGCTTCTGAAGTTCAACTTCTTAAACCCTAAAAGTGTTCAGTTGAAGGATAAAGGATACAAAAAAGAAACCAGATGCTAAAGAGTTTCAAAGGGATACCCAATTGAAATTTGAAGAAAATAATTTTTTTGCATAACACTTAAGTGATTTATAATAATGTTAAGTTAAAAAGAACTCAAAACTGAACTGTTAATTAACTGAATAAACTTGATATTGATGAAATGACAGGTGAATGAATGTCTAAGTAGGATGTTCTACCCTTAGAGGAATATGAGGAATATGTACACCGCTAGAGTACTTCACAGAAGGCAGAATATCTTCAGTTTTCACTTAAACACCATTCATGTTCAGTGGTAACAGGTGAAATAACACAAGATAACCCAAAAAGTATTCAATTAAGATGTACATTTTTTTAAGCATACAAACAGAAATCTCTGTAATTTACATACCACAGAATTAACTAAGAGTATGTTCCAGTCATGTCTAGAGATCATGGGGGAGGAGTAAACAAGTGAACAATGGCAATGACACAAGAGAAGGACATTTATTTGCTCTAAGTATTTTATGTATGGTGGATATGTAATAACCTGAATCTTTGTTTGTTGTGCAGTAACCAAAAAAAATTCCAAAGTACAATAAATCATGAGATGCTGAAAACAGAGAATCTTTGGTGATCTTTTTACACTTTTCTAAAAAAGAAGATGAACTATTCCTGTAGATTATATCTGTTTGAAAGGTTAAAAAATTCAGAGAAGAATAAAACCTTTCAACCCGATCAGTTTATCAAAAGATAACTAATGAATAGTGTTGTTGTTTGCATTATCCCGTCATGGAACAAGTAAGAACATTAAAACTATACTCATCATACAAGACTTGGTTATCGTGGCTCTGTGGTCTAGTGGATAACACTCTAGAGTTTGAAACGGTCGGTCTTGGGTTCGAGTCCTAGTGGGAAGAGCACTCACTGGAAGATTCGTACATCCAGCTGCCCAGTTCTAGATAGGACACACATCCTGGTTAGCCACTATCCACAATTAATACATATAAAGTGACTACTCGTCAGTCTAACTGAAATAATAGAGAATAGTTCCTTCTACAGTGAGAGTTCTGTTAGAATACAATGAGTCAAGTGCCTTTTGTGCTTCAAGAATATGAAATATATAACAATGAATTCATAGAAGAAGTAAATCGAATAAAAGTTGATATTCATCATGGACTGACATCAGTTGGAGGAACATTGGAAATCTGGGAGCACTGGAAAGTTGTTTCATTCTAGTATGGAACACCTCAGCGGTGTTACCCACGACCCTACACTGCCAGGGATCGAACTAAAGACCTCCAAGTTCCACAGACAGCACATTACCATTGAGTTATTGGGTCACAGTTGAGTGGTCCATATTTCCAACTTCTGTCAGTTCACGATATAGCGTGACCATCAGTCCATGATGAATACCAACTTGAAAAATCACTAAATCCCCAAATTAAAGTATGTATACAACAAATGTATAGTTCCCTACTGGTAGATCATTGTAGAATGATTAATGCGACTAACTGATCAGTGTTGAAGTTCCAAGATACTCTTCGTTCAGAGCACTAAAGGCACAAAGGTGCCTCACAAAGACTAGGCTAGTGAGCAACGACATGTTTGTATTTCACTTGAATTACCATGGGTTTTATCCGACGACCATGTGAATTCGTGACGCGTCGGTAATTCTCAAAAATCTTCGTGATTGAAGTATAAAGAAAATAAGGTCAGAAGTCTGTTCTTGAAGGTCAGTTGGTAGAGCATGGGGCTGGAAACCCGGTGGTTGCTGATTCTAATCCTGCCGCAGCCTAAATTTTTACTTCACTCTCAATTATCATCCAACATCTATACAAGTTTGTCAAATCACGCCTACCTAAGATAATCAAAATGATATCTGTATTGGTCAATTCATATCACTAAGTAGAATATAAAGACCATAACATCAGATAGTCATCTGAATCTGAACTGGGATAGCAGTTCACAGATGAGACTAGTTTTTGAAGAGTACGATCCCTTCACATCAGTCGACGAGTACAGTAGTCACAGTATTCAGACCTCTAGCCAGACATATGTCACATGGCCAGTCACTTGTGTCATGAACTTCACAAAGAAAGGCATATTCTGGAATTGATTATTTTCTGTCAAACGATGACAATTATCAGTATTCCACAAACCTATGTTGCAATTAAACCATCCTTGAAACTATTTTCAGGGAATACAATTGACTACTAAATCATCATCCATATGTAACAATCTCGCTTGCTAAGGCATGAAGTTCTCGAAAAAACTATACTATACCCGTGGCATAAGGAGTGGCTATCGTGACTCAGTATCCTAGTGGATAACGTCCTGACATGTGAAGCTACGTGTCTTGAATTCCAGTCCCCTTGGGGACAACATTACTCACTAGGAGGCAGGTACATCGAGCTGATGACTTTAGATAGAATGAAACGCCCATTCTGTTAGCCACTATCCATAATTAATACATATAAAGTAGCTACTTATCAGTCTAATTGAAATGTTAGAGAATAGTATCTTCTACAACGATAGTTCTGTAGAGTTTGTTTTCAGCTGTCCATCTTCCATGTCAACTAAATTTCATTCGATCACAGAATGTGACTCCTAATACAAGCAACTAATGAACTGGTAATTCATGTCTTCCCGATGTACATTTCTATAACTTTTATGTCAAGGATCATAGTCTGATTTTCGTTGTCCTGATGGTCTAAGAAGTAAAGACTATTTACATTATCCCTTTGTCATCGAAATATCCATGCAGATAGCTGATTCACTTTATGCCACTCTTGGTGGCTAAAAGTGGAATGTAGGGTGTGTGTTTCATCATATTTGTAACTCGTCAGCTGGATGTGACTGTATCCCCAGTATATGATATTGTTCCTACTGGGAATCGAACCCAGGATTCATTGCTCCTAACGCTTAGTGGATTATACCTACTAAAAACCCTATAGAAATCATTTGCAACCTGAGACTGTCGAACATAGACCTAAGTTGATGGTGAGCATTAAGTCCAAGAGAAATTTTGGTCTTTAGAATTACGCTTATGTTTAACTGCATTCATGTTCAAAGGAGATCTGTACAGATTGACAAATGGGATGTAACAATAGGATCTGTATTATCCTTAGTAGTAGCTAACCTATTCATGCATTCACTAGAAACAAACGCAACGAAGTATCACTTTCACCAAAGAAGTTAAACCAAACTAACGGCAATTATATTTATGAACTGCATGGTGAAAGGACACTAGAACAATGAATTAACGACAAAGGTGTTTAGAAAGTCATCGGATTAGATAATCAATCTGACTATCCACTGATCGATAAAGCAACGGTGGCACGAAATCTAATCAGCAGACTTAATCTTCAGTTGGATGTAGGCAGTCGGTGGAAAGATCTGAACCTAATTTTTTTTTTTGGTACTCATCAGTAAGGTGTATATGAACTGGGACTAGACAACATCAAGTTGGTTTTCGATTTGCTGCACATTGGAAGCATAAAACTATCCCAAAGATTTCATAAGCAGCAAAGTTCAACAAGTACCAAAACTCTCTCCGAAGAAGTCGATAAACCTGGAGGTAATTCCATATTCTTGGTGAAGCTTTCATCGTCTTTCGAGACAACATCATCAGCACTGACTTCAGTATAAAGCGAGCTGTAAACATTTCTCTGTGAGTGATTTAGTAGCTTACCTTAACGAAGTGGTCTGTGATTGGTTGTTTCCTTTGATTGTTGTGTCATCGACTGTATAGATTTTCCTGTTGGCTGCTCCTCTGCTTCACGTCTGACCTTTCTATCGTTTGTCATTTCTCTTATTGGTTGATACATCTATTTATTGCTGACTGACTGATCTGAATGCCAAGCTTCTAGAAATTCTCTGAAATTCTTTGTGTTTCCTCTGTCCAAAATTTCTACATTGTCGAAATCGAATTCATGTCTATAATTATCCATGTGCATTGAAATGAGTGATGAAATGTCGTGACATTTAATAGCTAATTGGTGTTCATGTAGACGAAGGCAAAGAGAGTGACCACTTTATCCAGTGTAGTGTTGACTACAGTTATTACAATTGATTTTGTAAATGATATTCGGTTGGTCTTCTTTGGTTGTTGCATCCTTCGGTCAGCATAATATGGTTTGAAGGGGATTTCTTAGTTTATGAGCCACACCAATTCCAAGTGGTCTCAGTAATCTTGTCATGATCTCTGATATATTCTTTTGTATGGTAGGACGATGAGTCTATTGATTTCTGTCGATGACTTTGTAGTTGATGATGTATGGGATAGGCATCTTCTGATAAAGTTTCGTGGGTAGCCGTTCTTCTTTAAGATGGACACCAAGTAATTTTCTTCTTTTCTCTGTGAGGTTGTTGTGCTGCAGTGTGTTCTCGCTCTTTTGAATAGAGTCTGCACGCAACTGATTTTGTGTGTTGTTGAGTTGTTGCTACTGTAGTTGAGGATTTGATGAGTGTGTGTTGGCTTCCTGTACACTTGGGTTTCCAGCATTTGTTCTACTGACTGAAACATTCAAGAATGGCTGCTGGTTATTTGACTCTTTCTCCATTATGAATTTGGTGTCATTGAAAATGTTGCTGATCAAACTGTGAGTATTTTCTGTATCATCTTTTTTAATGATGACCAAAGTATGGTCTACATAGCGAATCCAAATTTTAGGTTTGATCACAGGTAGGATGATGGCTTCCAGTCTCTGCATCACTGCTTCTGCAATTAGTCTGGATATCGGTGATCCATTGGAGTCCCTTTTATCCGTTTGTATATCTTACCGATGAACTGAAAGTATGTTGTCAGACAAAGGTCGGTAGGTCTCACTAGACTTGAACATTTAAGTTTGGTTGGTTGTGAAAGGCTTATATCTTCTATATAGTAGGGAGACCCCAGAAGAAATAAGAAAGATTCTCAATAAATGTGAGATAAGAGTCCATTTTCAGACAACGAATACCTTAAATTCTAACTTAATGAAAGTTAAAGATGTAGTACTTCAAGAAAATTAATAGAACTATGTTCATGAAATCAAATGCTCTGATTGTGATGCACTATATATGAGAGAGACAGTCAGACCTCAGCAGAGATTAAGAAGCTAGAAGACGAATCGACAATCTCCCTACACTGTGCAGAAATGGGCCACAAAATTGACTCTAACAGAATCAAGGTTCTACAAAGTAGTTTTGGGTCATACTAAAAAACTGATGGGTTAGGTGGCTCCACATATATGGACAAATCCAGATAGGTTGAACAGATGAGATACGATACACTAAGCTGCCTCTTGGCCACTACTAATTAGTAAGCAGATAAAACGACTTTACCATCTATCTTCAACACCAGTGGGCATGTTTCATTACGTTTCTTATTTATTTATTATTTTCCTGAAAAAGCTCGGACCAGACTTCCGTCCAAAACGTTCAAGCTATTTTTTTCAAACACGCTGTAACTTACATGAATGCAAACTATGTACAATGTCAACCTTTTACTCAGTGCCGAATATTTACGATACTATTCCATCAAATTTTGATCATATTTCACCTGAAACTCTTCCATGGTGCCTACAATAATAACAACAACCAGATAAGAACCACTGAAAACCTGGAGGAATTGAACGGCTGTTTCGTCTTGGTATAGGACTCCTCAGCAGTACTCACCCATGATGCACCTACCGATCAAACTCATGACCTTCAGGTTTCAAGAAGAACGTGTTAACCATTCAGCCGATGAATCAAAGTTCAAAAGTTCCAAGTTTCTAACTTCTGTCTATTCACAATGTGGCATGACTGTCATCCAGGGTCTTCAGTTGGCATCCACTTCCCTCCATTTCATTCTGTTCATTTCTTACACAGTATCAATTACTCCTTATTTCTACACCCTTCATAATAACAATTCATTCATTAAGTATTTTATCATATTGCTCAACTAGGGTCACGGGGACGTACTGTTGAGGAGTCCTATACTAGGACCAGACAGCTGTCCAGTACTCCTAGGTTTTCAATGATTCTCCAATTGATATCAGTCCGCGATGAATACCACCTAGAAATCCACATTAACCTCAGAATGAATCAGATTAGACTAAAGGATTATGTTTTATAGATATATCAATGATAATTGTATTCAGTGTCATAACTGCTACAGTAACTATGTTATTGTTATTAGTATTAAGTAATAGTTTGCAGATTTCAAGTACTATAAAAACAGGAAAACTCTTAAGTTGTATAATTAAGTTTGAGAAACAAGTTTTAACGGGTTATGTGATCTAAGCTCTTGATCAAGATAGGCAAACGCACCCACGTATACATAAACTCACATACACACACACTGGCACCCATAAAAATCCTAAAGATCCCAAAGTGAAATTTGTCAGAGAACATAAAGCAGATTCCTATCTGTTTCACAGCTGAACGATACAGGAAGAGAGAGAGGCAGGGAGATAGAATGATGATGACAGACGTTATTGTCTAATCACATGATCTCAACACACACACACACACACTTAGTGTCACCTCTGTTTCATTAATTTACCCAAAGTTTTTATGATAATAAGATGAAGTGTATCAAGTATCATAACATAAACCACACTTGATGTTCAGTATGTATCATCAAGTTTAATGCATACACGTAGACCAACCCACAAACTCATGAAGGTGTACACAACACAGACATACAGGTCACCGAAACACACATGCAAGTATATACCAGTTCACGTGTCATTCATTCCGTGATGTCATTAAAATAACATTACTACTACTACTAACACTAATAATAATAATGACGATATGAGTGAAAAACTCGTTAACCTGCTGCATGTATGTAGTGCAGATTGACCTCATATTACAATTCTGTCATACTTACTTACTTATAATGTCTCTTAAAGGTTATCAAGACAGGATCGATCATTTGAAGAGATAGAAAATCCGTGTCATAAAACTCTTATAAGCGTGTAATTTCAATGGATTAATTCCACCTACTGGTGACAGTAATGATGGTAATCATGAATGATATAAAGGTTAGGGTTAGACATTTTTAAATCTCAATAAGAGTAATAATAATGATCCCATTTTTTATTGGCACCTTTTTTTTGTAGTCTTTTAAAGAAAGTGCAAAACTTTATCCACTATAAAAATGTTTATGAAATTGATGATGAATATGTCAGTAAGTGTTAAAACTTGTTAATTAAGATAGAAAGATGCAGATGAGAGAGAGACAGAGAGGATAGATAGAAGATGAATCTGTACTAATCTAATACCCCCACCCGAATTCCAATAGTAAATCTCATTGATTAGATAATGATATTTGTCATTTGAAAAGAGAAAAAGTGATTAGTTTTTAGCTCTTCTATAGTCTTCCTGTTCATCTTCTCACGTGCCGAGGAGGATTGGTGGTATGTTGTGAACATCACAGTCACCTCTGTCTATGAATAAAGCAGTTTGCTTTTGTCTCAACTTTCTTGCATAAACATGTGTCAACGTCATTAAGCTTAATAATAATCATAGCATGTGTGTTTTTTAATATGCTCGCTTAATTAAAACGTGAAATAATCATTCAATTTTGTCATGATACACTTTTTTCTCAATGACAGTATCCTATTTCTTGCTTAGTTTACTAGCTGGTCTTAAGAGAGGAAAAAAGAGGGAACGTTGGGAGTGGAGCTAGCGAACCTACCCCGGAAAATCAATGTGATTGTAAAAAAAAGCTTTAAAGTACAGAGGAAACATAAAAAATAAACTTGTTCTTCCATTTTAGGGTATTTTCAGTTAGTGATGATTAATTCTAATCAAGTTCTTTTGGTAAACTACACGACATGCTCCTTTTTGTGTTTAACAGCTACTATATCATCACTTTCTCCAGTACTTTATGTCAACATGGTGTAACAGATGTTGTATTGATACTTCTAATTTCCTGTTGCTATACAGGGCCGAATTTCTCGATCTCTGTTAGGCACCAAGATCACTTTGACGTCATAAATATCCCATACTATGAAGGCATTCGCATAGGAGCCCATCTGCCAACAGAGGTGGAGTAATTTGGCCCTGTATGGCAACAAGAAACTATAAGTATCATTACAACAACTGGTACCCGTTACACAAGAGGTGGCTATCGTGCCTCAGTGGCTTAGTGGAAAACGCTCTGGGGTTTCAAGCGAAAGGTACTGGGTTCGAGCCTTGGAGGGAACAACATAACTCATCGGGGTGCAGGTACATCCAGCTGACGAGTCCCAAAAAGGACGAAACGCGTGTCCTGGATTCCTCTGTTACTCACCAAGATCAATAAAGTGCACAGTCTTGAACACAGGAGCTCTTCATTACCTTTTCAACGGGATTCCTTACTCATAGCCAACGCATAAGTTGATCTGTAAGCAATTGTAAATTAAAACTGAATAAAAACCTGAATGACTGACTTCCAGGTGGCTGATCTGTTGTTTTAGTAACAGAGATTTTAGATCCGAGCATCTCTTTAACAATCAGCAGTTTCTTGATGAATTACCGTACGACTGTCATAATTTAGTTGCTAGCTAGCAATGAAATCTAAAAAGCTCGTTTCCTCCCATTCGGAACTCATCAGCTGCGTCTCAGTGAGTAATGGCGCTCCCATTTGGACTCGAACCTTGCGCCTGTCGTTTTAAACGCTAAGCTACTGAGAAATGAAAGCTACCTAACTTAAAAAATCAATTCTTGAGGTTAAGCTTACCTAAGATAGTCTAATTAGTGAAAAAAAATGTGGAACTCTAATGCATTCGGCGATTAAACATACCCGTTATGTGAGAGCTGATGACAGAATCTCGCTGCCTAGCGTAGTTTGAACATGTGACACACTAGTTAACAGTCACCTTTCTAGACCAAAGAACTGCAGCTCCACGATTACTTGACAGAAATTGGTATAGGTATATTGATTAGCGATTCGCTCATCAACTCTCAAAGGTATCAGCTTATCATAGAAGCCTAGGCAATAATACAAAGTTTCTATTTAGCTAACCGAATCAGATGTGCTATAGACTAGCTTAGAAAGTCCAGCCTTAAAGAATACAAAAGGAGAACGAAGACGCTTTACTTTCCTCCTAGTGGGACATCTTTATAAAGAATCTTTCGAAATTGTGCAGACAACTGTCATCGTCCAGTTTTCAGAGGACTGTGGATGAAACATCTGGTATGTATGAAGTGTTATCCATTCAAAAGCTTAAGTCATCACCACAAGTTTAAAAAGATACTTTTGCGACCCTGTTCTTCACCATCACTATCTCATGAAGGACTGACCATACTACATAGCTGCCTTATTATGCAGTCATATTTCGTTTTCTATTCTTCTGTATATTTTCCAATCACGAAATTCTTATGCATGGCATATAACCTGCCTTTTACTATCCGTTGTCTTTTGACTGCCTGACTAGAAACTACTTCGAAATGTTTTCATCTTTCTACTATACGTCCAAGAAGACACACAGTTTGTTGAAAACTCGTTTGTTTGCGTACAATAGTTTTCTTTCATACGATCAACTGAAGTAACGTCGCCTTCAAAAAACAAAATCCAGACTTATGGTTTCAATTCACAGTGTTTCTCTTTGACCCAAAATCCAACCTTTTTTGTCATTAATTTTTAAAGCTCTGTATAAGTTTTCTTAGAACATAAAATGTCGGGCAACTCTTAGTTGCGTTAATGGCTAGTAATGGAATCTAGTATGAGCGTTTTGACCTATCTGGGACTCATCAGCTGGATGTACATGGATTCCAGTAAGTGATAGGGCTCCTACTAACATTTTAACCTTGAAACCATTTCTTCAAAAATCCCACTGAGGTGCGGAAGCCACTCCTTGAGCGATGGGTATAGTTTTAATGTGATCCCGCGTCGCTGACTGGACCGATGATGAGAATAACTAGAAATTCATTCGACTGAGGATAAGTCAAGTCCTCCACTGATTATTCTAATCGTGATCCTTGAAAAATGCATCAAATGCGTAGATCAACATAATGCAACCAATAATCGTATAGGGCTAATTGAAATGTTCGTGATACTCTTGATTGGTAGAAAAAGGCATTATGAGATATATTCGCTTACTGCGTTACAGATCTTCAAGTTATTCCATTGATATTCATCAATAAAAACGTCATCTTGAACAGTACTTTCTAAGAAAGTGATTTAGGGATGACCCACCCAAAGAAAAGTTACTGTCCTAGTTAAGAAAAAATAGTTAAATCTGGTTGTTTGAACATTCTAGGTGTTTCAAGTTAACTTTTAGAGAACCCTGCTTCACCTGGGTTTCATGTTTTCTGGAAAAGACATATCCGAAAACTTCAGGAGATTGATAACCCCTATAAATCTTATTCTGCATTTCTCCTAATTTATTTAAGTCGTCAATTGACTCCTTTAGAATTAGGTTCGATACATCAACTAGGTTTCTGGTGAGATCAGATTATTGGACATTTAATATCACTTTGTTTGATTCTACGAGATTAAAGATATTCGAAAGGAACCTTCAGTTGATCAGTTCTTCTTGTCTTCTGACATTAAATAATGCAGAAGTGAACTTTTGAGTTGGTAGATACACGTCCCTGTCTAGTATTGATAAGCATGAAACGTAGGTTAAAGTAGACAAGTAGAATCCGGTAAGTACTTAGTGTTCGATAACATGATAACTACTTATTTTTAGTGATAAACTAACAATTTTCACATTATTGATAATTAATGACCAACAATATCATGATAGACAAGTACATATCCACATCAAATGGTCATATGACACCAAAGAAGTAGAACTCAATCTATAAGATAAAAGTAAAGCTTACTTATCGATAAAATTACCATACCAATAATCATAAAGTGTACACTTCGAATTCAACTGTAGTTCTGAAGACGAAGAGCTTTCTCTCTTTTGTTAATAAGTGAGTATTGTTTGAAATAGCCTGTTACGGCTGTTGCGTAACGTTTATTTGTAAATATCCTACGAAGATAACCATTTGGAGCGAATAATTAGGATCCTTCTTTTCTCGTTTGATACTTGATATACAGAGCTGAATTGCTTGACCTCTGTTGATAAATTGCCTCCTATTTAGATGCCTCAATACTGACGGATATTCATGATATTATATTAATTCATCTAGGTGATTAGGAGTGGAATCCAGCCTGATGTGCGTTTTGACCTATTTGAAATTCGTCAGCTCGATGTACGTGCCTCGCAGTGAGTGTTGCTGTTTTCACTGATTCCCGAGCCTAGTACCCATCGCTTCAAGCATCAAAGCCTTAACCACTTGGCTACTGGGGCATGGAAGTCGCCTCTTGTCCAACAGGCACCGGTTTTTACTAATGAGTGTTTTTTAATTTCCTGTTGGTATGTGGGACCAAACCGATCGATCTCTCTGACTTTACATGGAGGTCAGGTAAAACCCATGGTGATTGCAATGAGATAAAAATCTGGCCACTGGTTCGAGTCTGGCTGCGGTCCGAATCTTCATTTTACCTTCAATCATCAGCCAGTATTATTTTATTATTATTATTTTCCCCTTGAGTTCCCAGTGGAACATAGGAATTCAGTAGCGAGCCTCCATTGCACTCTCTTCTCTCCATTCTTTTCAACCTGGCTCCACGACTCCCTACAATCCTTAATTTCTTCTTCACATCATCTCCACCATGTCACCCTCAGCTGGGACGCATTTCCCCTTTGCATTCAACTCGACGGCCTTGCCCGGCCGTTGATGTCCCCAGTCGGTCTTCTCAGTGTATAACGAGCCCATATCCACTTTCTTATGCATATTTGTTGGGTGACGAGTTCTCGGTTGGCTCGTTGCCAGCCTGCTAGTCACAGTTCGTTCTTGCTTATTCTTATTATTATTGCCATCTGATCTTCAGTATTGAGAGTAGGCAGCTGTTGATGATGTGTGTCTGTAGTTTGTTGGAAATGATTTTCGTAACGCATCATGTCTCTCAATCATCACATAGAAGCACTGACTCGACTGATATTAGTGTTGAAAATTCGGATCTTGTTCTTTATGTTGAGTGCAGTGCAGTAGATCTCCACACTGGCTTGACATTAATGAAGGCCTGTCTCGCTGTCTTTACAATCCTCGCTTTGACATCATCATCTGTGCCTGTGCCACCTGTAGTTGAAACGATGCTGCCTGCTTAGGTAGGTGTAGGTGAGAGAGACAACTTCCTTTAGGTTTCTCCCGTTCATGGTGATTGGTGCCTGTTGTTGTTCATGCTGTTGTTGGTTGGATATCTTCATCACTTCCATCTTCTCTACATCCACTTGAAGTCCGGTTTTCGCTGTCCCGCCTCTTCTATCAACTTGTTAGTTTTTGCCTGTAGATCTTCGAGTTTGTGCTATAAGACATCAGACATAAATCATCATCTAGTGTTATTGCTTGTATTACACCGTCGTTGATTGGACTAAATTGATCAGCCTCTGCTGGCATATTGGCTGCTATGCGGATGCCTCGATATTGCCTGTCTTTTAACTATGTATAGTAATGATAGGCAGTGGCTAGCAGTGGAATCCAGGATGCGCATTTCGTCCTATTTGGGACATGTCCCGATGGGAACAACATTACTCACTGGGAGGCAGGTACATCCAGCTGACGAGTTCCAAATAGGACGAAATGCGCATCCCGGATTCCACTGCTAGCCACTGCCCATAATTACCATAAATCATCATCGTTGGCGAAATCCAAATCTTCTATGGTCTTTTCACCGGTCGATTGATCCAGCCCAGTCCAGTTGACCACAATCAGGAAGATGATCGTTGGTAGTAGACAGCTTTGTTTTTTCTCCTGTCTCCTGTCTTCACTTCAAAGACATCACTGAGCTTTCCATTAAGAATCACTTGGCATGTGGCGTGTTCATCATGTAGCTGTTGAATGAGGTTGATAAAAACCAGTGGCACTCCGTTGTGTTGAAGAAACTGCCAAATTACTTCTCGGTCGACGATGTTGAAGGCCTTTTCAAAGTCGATGAAGTTGAGGTAGAGAGAGAGTCGATCGCCATCCCATACTCTGTTCTATGATGATGCGTAGTGCAGCGTTGCAATTTGATCCGCACATAATTTGTTCTTTCTGAAACCAGCCAGCCTGTTCCAGTCGTCATCACCCAGCATTATATTACCCTTCTCACATCATTTATCTTGTCGCTTCTCTCTTTTGTTTCTTTGATTCACTTCACCCATTTTGATGCACATACAGAAAAAAACAACAAAGAATAAAGAAGTGTCCACAGTCTAGGCTTTCAAAATATAATTTACGCAACACTAATTAGCACTAAAGTCCGTTGTAAATTCAGTGATTTAGCATTATAATTGGTATGTTTGTTTTTGAGGACAGAAAAGGGAAGCAGTGCGATTCTTCTATAGTTCAGTGTGATTTAGATTTGGCCGCTTTTTCCTTGCCACCCCCCGCCCTCGCCTCACTTATCATCCTGTCGTTTACTTTTTTTTCCCACCAACTACTGATTTACACTCTTCAATGGCATATTTTACACAAAGCATTTCTAGTCATCTCTCTGTAATATAATGAAGAGTTAAATTGTCCCATTATCAAGAGTAGATAAAAAGAACCTGGTTATTGTTACCCTTCCCTCCATCCCTCCTTCTCTCTCTCTCTCCCTCTCTCTTTTTTCCTCTTCTTTTGTGGCTTTCTTACAATTTAACAGCTGTTCTGGGCCGGGACAAATGTAAACATCTGGTTGATTATTCTATTTTCAATATAAATCAAAATACTATTAAATGATTATAATGTGCAATTCATTTGAATAAAACAAACAAATTTTTTTTAAAATAAGTAATAATCACTGTTTACTTTCGTTTTTGTGCTTTTCATCCTTTTTCAAATTCTTTCTTACTCTCTATAATCTTGCCTTGCTTTCCAAATGAGTTGAAGAGTACATTTAGGATTTAAAGTATCAATTGTCATTTTATGTGTTCAATGGGTTGTGTTAATTTTCAATGTTCAATATATCTAGTTTGTTTACTGTGCACACCTTGTTATTTATATCCAGTTAGAACAACTTGTTTAAGTTGATAGAGGAATATTCAATGTGTAATGAACTAACTACCCTACTTGAAAAAGATGAAATGAACAAAATGACATGCAAAAGCGGAATGAACTTGAAGAACAGTTGGTATTATAAGTATGCAGATCAAAGTTACCATGAATGTTCTAGATGGGTTTGAGCTCTAAATCTTATGGAATTAAGACACCTTAGCAGTGAGTTACTCCAAACCTGCCACTGACTCGGTCTAAAATGTCCTACAACCGTCAATTCATGATGTAGTGTGACTATCATCTAATACCATCTACTAGAATTTATCTTCACTCGACCTGATTCACCTCAGAGATCATGATATTCCGGAGAATTCATCTCAAAATAAGTCAAAAATAAGCATTAAAATAAAATCTAGATGAAGATAAGTAAATCCCTTCAAACCCCTCCACCCCCACCCCCATAAAACATATGTATCTTTGAGATGAATAGGGATTTCAATTTTTACGTACGGACTGACATCAATTGACTTCGGAGCACTCTATAGCCATTTCGTCTTAGTATGGCTCTCAGCAGTACCCATCCACGACCCCGCCGTGACAATGATCAAACTCAGGAACTTCAGGTTTCATGGAGTTCAATGGTCCACAGTTCCCAACTCCTGCCAATTCACAATATACCACAACTGTTACCCAACGTCTATAGATGGTATCCAATTCTCTTCCAACTGTCTTACCCCATAGGTCACCGCTTCTCACTAGAACTTCATGATATCCATCTGGAAACATATCACTAATGAACATTACACAGTATTATACTTTTAAGATGAATGGGGATTTTAATTTTCAGGTACTCCGAGGTTCCAAATGCTTCCCCAACTGATGTCAATCCATGATGAATGCTACTTCAACATATCAGATTAGTCTACTTCATATACCACACAGTAGTACAGCCTTGTTTACCAGATGCTCATTTCAACATAATTCATTGTTCAAAATCAGATGATATGCATGTGCGTTATATCGAGTCAACTAATTTGATCTCATATGATAGTACTGCACCTTGTTATTATCGATGAATAGTGGTTAGCAGAAGAATCTAGGATGTGTATTTCGTCCAATTTGAACTCATCAGTTGGATATGCCTACATCCTAGTGAGTGATGGCATTCCCATCGGGACTCGAACTCAGAACTCATTGCAGCAAACATCATGGAGTTATCCATCAGGTTATTGATTAAGACAGTCAATATTTGAAAGTGATCGACATTCAGCTGGCTGATGATCTGAGAGAACCGAATTGATGGACTGAAATCTGTTGTATTCAATAGGTGTAAATTATTCTCGAAATGAGTTGATTTCTTGACTTTTAATCTGGTTTTAGCATATAGTAACCGAGGGAGTTGTTCATCGAGGCACCATTAGAGAAGTGTACCTTGAATCATGAGACAACATTGAGTATGATTCAATCAGCAGGGTACACAAGACATCGTATTATTTACTACTCAACAACACTGAAGTTGATGAAGTATCTATTGGCATTACTGATCGCTCTTCTTGAGAATTGAAGATATAACTAAAGGTTATGTCCGAAGCACCTTCTCAATCTGACCTGCTTGAAGCTTTGGTACATCATTTAATGAGGTTCAATTAGTAAAGAGTGACTGGGCGATAGTTTTGTACAGTAGAAAACTAGAAACAAATGGGCACTTAACAATCTGTTTACCACCAACACTACAGAAGATGGTAAATCTGATTAAATAAAAGACTTCACATTTAAAGGTGGTATCCTTCTCAAAATGATGTCAGTTGGAGTGCCACTGAAAACCTGGAAACAGCAGACAACCGCTTCGTCGTTGTATGGGACTTCTTTGTAGTATGTACCCAGAAACTTCACATTTTGCAGCAGGCATGTTACCAGTCAGCCATGGGCTAGATACCCAACTGTAGAAAACATATTTTGAATAAATTGAATCATTCCAGAAAATATATTAGCTATGAAGAATTCTTTGATGTAAGACAGTTCTTCAACTGACTCTGGTTGTTGAACAAGAGGTGACTTTCTCAACTCAATAGTTTAGTAGATAGTAGTGTGATATTTGGAATGCTTATGGCTAGATTTTATCCTCGATGGGAACACTATATCTCACTGAGATGCAAATAAACCTAGCTGATGAGTTCTAACTAGGACGAAACGTATGTACTATATTCCACTATTAACCACCACTAAGTGAATTATAGCCTTGGTTGCATCCTATAGACTATTTTAACTTTTAACAGTCATCATAATAATCGTGTCTATTAACATCAGCAGAATCACTGTGAGTTGCTGGACTCGGTTCCGACAAGGTTAACGCCAGACATTGTTGCCAGTGTCAAGGATTTCCGGTAGCTGGCTGTTCTTAGGTTACTTACGGTTAATATCGGACACGTTTGAAGAACAACTTATTTAAGCTGTCTTCAATTTGTCATTCGTTGGAGAACCATTGGGAACTTAGGGGCAACGGGCAGTTGTCTCGTCCGCGTTCGGGACTTTTCATCAGTACGTGCCCACAATGCGGTTAGTGATCAAACCCAGCACCTCTACTTCTGTCATTTAGATCCTTAGAAGGATAGTGGGTGCGTAATCCTGAAGAGTCCCATACTAAGACGAAACGGCTGACTAGTGCCCCCGGGTTTTGAGTGGTTATCTGTGATGGATATTATCGTAAACAACAACATAGTAAAAACATTAAGTAGTAAGTGGTGACAGACCATCAAACAAATTTTGTGCGTCAGTCATCACTACACCTGTACATTGCAGTTTCTTTGTTTGCTTATATTTCTATCTGTTTACTTGCACATACACATACACACACGCAGAACACATATGTATCAGAAAAAAGAATCAGAATAGACACAGAAAGGAGTGATAATTAAATATTTAAAGGAAAAGTATTTCTGAGACACTTATGATTGGCTGAAAGCAAGGAACAAGTAGGCGGCATTTTCCCAAGGATGAAAATCCACTTAGATCAGACATAGGGTACAAATGGATGAAAATGGGAAGTACTTAAAAAAACATATCATAAAGACACCCACCCTCTCTCTCTCTCACACACACATTCACTCACTAAATATGGAATGACAGTAATTGCCTTAACAAATGAGGAGACTAAACAAACGTGAATAATAATCATCATTGTGATGATGATTATAGAATAGATGAAGGGAGAGGAAAGTGGAAACAACAACATTGGAAAAAATCAGCTCACTAATCAGATAACAAATTCACTACCCCACCCTACCCACCACCAACACGTATATAAGCGCTTTCTCACTTCTCCCGATCAACGAAATAACTGAAATCTCACTTTTTTTTAATAATCTAAACAGAAGATTGTTATTGTCGAGTAACAATGACCACAGCGACAAGTGGAACAAAACTGGAGTTAACTAAACAAACGGATATATGTTATATTTCCAACTTGATTGGTTCTGACAATACTGTGAGTATTAATGATGATGAGAACAGTGATAGTAATCATAGTCATCAGGATCATCATAACCATCAGTGTAACGCAACATTGGAACATTTAACACATTTTAATTTCACGCCTAAATTGTTTTCATACAATCCGAATACAACGACAACAACAATGAAAGAAATACACTTCCTCCATAGTCAACAATCTCCGTCACTATCATCATCGTCATCATCATCAATAGTGAATAATTCAAATGTTTGTAATTTACATAGTAATCTATTGAATAAAACATTGAATTCTGATGAAATTGAACAAGAAAATGAAGGTCAGAAATCATTTCTCATATCTGACCTACTGAATACAAACAATACTATGGACAGAAAAGAACAAATGGATATGACACCACTGTCAATAAAGCAAGAACAAGCGGTCAATTCACAAGGTTGGTTACCATTCATTCTATAATTTATCTCAAATATATATATATATATATATATATATATATATATATATATATATATATAATATCTTCCTTGGGTTCCTAGTGGAACATAGCACTTCAGTAGCATGTAACCATTTCACTCTCCTCTCTCCATCCTTTCCAACCTGGCTCCACCACTGCCCACAACCTTTCACTTCTTCCTCACACAATCTCCTCCATGTCACCCTCACCTGGGACATCCAACTCGTCGTTTCCCATTTCGGTTCCACTCGACGACCTGGTCTGGCCTGACGCATGATATCCCCAAATCATCTTCTCAGTCTGTGTCCAATCCAATCCAATTCACCTCCATTTTCATCTTCTGCATATTTGTTGGGCGATGAGTTCTTGGTTGGTTCGTTGGCAGTCGGCTATAGTTCCTTTTCGCTTATTCTTTCTGGTCATCTGATCTCCATCTTCAGTATCGAGTAAGTCAGCGTAGATGGTAGCTGTTCATGTATATCTGTAGTTTGTTGGAAATGATTTTCGTAACGCATCATGTCTCTCAACCATCACATAGAAGCACTGACTCGACTGATATTAGTGTTGAAAATTCGGATCTTGTTCTTTATGTTGAGTGCAGTGCAGTAGATCTCCACACTGGCTTGACATTAATGAAGGCCTGTCTCGCTGTCTTTACAATCCTCGCTTTGACATCATCATCTGTGCCTGTGCCACCTGTAGTTGAAACGATGCTGCCTGCTTAGGTAGGTGTAGGTGAGAGAGACAACTTCCTTTAGGTTTCTCCCGTTCATGGTGGTTGATGCTTGTTGTTGTTGGTTGGATATCTTCATCACCTCCATCTTCTCTACATCCACTTGAATTCCAGTTTTCGCTGTCCCGCCTCTTCTGTCAACTTGTTAGTTTTTTCCTGTAGATCTTCGAGTTTGTGAGACATATATATGTGAGGACCAAGGTATTCACGAGGGTAGGGAAGGGGTGGATGTTGAAAAACCTAAGATATTCAACATTATCAACTCTGATACCAGTAGGTGATGTAGCAACCAGAACAGGGAACATTCAAGAAACCGTCAATATATGACTTATCATACTGTCTAGGTGGGGTAAATCGATAAACTTAGGGTGAATTTTCACTTGTCAGTTGAATGATAAGAATTTTTAATGTTATGAAGTGTTTTTCTTTATGGACGAAAACATCAGTTACTTTACTAATTGATGGAGATGAGGTATTCAATGAATTTGTTACCGTATGATCTGAGTTAGTATTTTTGAAAGGCTGAGGCCATCTACTAACTTCGGACAGAATGATAAATGACCCTGAAGAGGAAATCGTACTTACCACCATCTTAACATACACTTTACTGATGAACATAAAGCTTAATTAGCGAAATTCCTCTTGACTCTCATCAACCACCCAACCTAACTCAGCCTGAACAAAATACTTCTATGAATAACAATATGGAATAAAGTTTTCGTCATGTTAGTACAACAGACATATAGAGCTCAATGATTGCTGCTTTTATTTAAGCGAAAAGCTAATAAACAATAAACATGAAGAATACCAAACTTATTCCACGTTTGATTTGAAGTTTCACTGATAATTATGTCTACCAGGGTGGTAAATCCACTGGTCTTGTTTCCATAATGAAGAGTTTATGACTTCTTGAAGAGTATTATGTACAGTTCACATAGCAGGTACACTAAGTTAGATTTCAATAGTATCTGTTTTTTCATGTGTTGAATGGAAATCTAAGACTGAATATTGTCTTCAAACGTCAAGGTAGTGTTTTATGTACATGTATACACACTTTACAGTAGTGTGAAACTTAACTCAGGATTATGCCCCATCACTTGAGAGATTTCAACCCTCGATTTCTTCAGATTAACAATGGATTGTGATTAGTATTGTTATCTTGGCTGTAGATGGTAGGTTCATCCAGTTTACAAGGCTCAGATAGGATGAAACGAGCGTCCTGAATTTCACTTCTAGCCATGATCTGTTGTAAATACATCGACTATTGTTTTGTATGTTATGATTATTCACAGAATAAAGACCAAACGAGGCTTTATATGGTGATTACATGAGCTTATTTAGTTTTACAGTAAATCTTATCGCAGATGAATCAAAAGGAATACTAAGTTAGTTGGTTTTTCGTCCCTGTTAATGACTCATCAGTAAGACTTGACTTTAGATAACATAGAGTCACTAACCAATTCACAGGAATATTAGCTTCACAGCATATGAGATTTCCAAGAAGTAAAGTTACCCAGTGAATTGATTTCCAACCAAACAGACAAGATATTAGGTCTGCAACTCAAAGGTTGTTTGGTTCGATTTTATCAGGAGTCAAGAAGGAGCATTTCTTCAAGAGCTCTATTCCGGAATAAGACAGTACTTCTAGACGTTTCCCATTTATACACTTATTGTTTAAAGCACAGTAAGAAAATGTACTCTCTGAATATTCGATCAACGTTTAATCCATTCTACACAGTTAACGGTATCAAGTTGGGTGTGAAACAGAGTATCATATTGATTAGTATTTACTCTGTGATAGTTCACATCCAATTGGTCACTACTGCATCTACTGAGGTTGATACAGCCAGGTAATATCATTAGCTGGAACACTGCTTACTGCATATATGTGCACATGGTTGTTGGGTGGATTTCATTCTTTATCGGCTACTTACGATCTTGTGGCTGATCATTTAGCTTATCTGTGGAATGAAATACCCCATAAACCTCTTTATACTCTGCGGTTTTGTCAGTGCATATTGTCTTTGTAATACAATGAACACACTGGACATTTTTGCTGAAATAAAACTATGGGCTACTTGGGAAAAATATCGTTTCAGATCATTTGATCGATTACATGATAAATTCTAGATCATTTAATGGAGATAGATATACATCTTCTCCTCCTAATACCTCACTAAAATGCATTTACAAAACGCTTTACAATAGACAGAAGAGTTACGCTCGGTCAGCTGATGTAGCGTAGTCAGCAGAGCACGAAATTAGTAACCTGAAGACTACAGCTTCGAATCCTACCTACCGTAACTGAGGTTTTTGTTTCAACTGCAGCCAGCATAATCTATAGAGTAAAGATAAGTGTTGCACTAGAATGGGAGCAACCAGTGTTTGAAAAGACATGATTTCCACTCTCTGTAAGTTTGTCAAGAAACAGTCTTCTGTTATGTAAGAAAATATTTCATCCAACAGTCGAAACGAAGTCATAAACATCAAGATAAATCAAATGAAACGCGTTACATAAGAGGTGGCTGTTGTGCCTCAGTTGTCTATTAGATAACTATCTGGTATTTGAAGCGATGACCGCTAGATTTGAGCTCCCATGGAAACACCATCACTCAATAAGACCCAAGTATATTTGGATGAAGAACTCCAAGTGGGACAAAACACGTAACCCGGATTCCTAGGCTACCCACTACCTAGAAAATTACACAAATCTACTAATGGCATTTCTTATCTGCCAAGAGTGCTGTAATGTGATATAAGTTTCTGTTGTCATACCTTCTACCCAAGAAGAATTCACTTGTAAGTATATTCAATGATTCTGGTAAATACCAAAGTTAGTCGCCTATGATCGACATAAACAGTGACTATGTCTCTAAAATGCTTAAATTACTATTATTTAACGTGAAATATGTTAGGAAAATTAAATATATTTTGTCGTAAGAGCATTAACAACAGAAATTACTTAAAACCAATCAGGAACCCGAAGGTTCTGGGTTCGAACCCTGGCGTGGTCATGGGTGCGCACTGCTGACGAATCCCACACCAGGACAAAACAGCTACCCAGTACTCCCAGATTTCCAATGTTCCTCTAACTGACGTCAGTCCATGGTGAATATCAAGTTGAATTACTAGAAATCCCCACAAACCCCTAAATTAAATCTTTCAGAAATTACAACTGAACTGATCTCCTACAGGACAGGTGGATAGTCTGTCTAAGCTAAAATTTGAATTTTAACTTTTGATGATGATGTGTTCTCTTAGGTGAACGGTTTAACCATGTCTACACAGTCGTTTGCTACTTCTTCTTCCAAGGTATGCCATTATGAACTTTTGACTAGCTTCTCTCGAAGGTTATTTGTGTTGTCTGATTTGACTTTTCGTTCGCTGTGGTTAACTAACAGTCGAGTATCCTGTTGTGAGTATTACCTCAAGCTTTTTTCTTTCGGCTGTCAATACTTCGTTGATATCTCTATATGTGATAATCAGCATCGGTGACCATCATTTGTACCATGTGTCTTCCTTCGACTATTTTTCAGCTCATTGGACAGTCGATAGGTGGTGATCTGTATCTCACTGACACTACTTGACAAAACACGCTGATATAAACACTAGTTGTGAAGAAAATATAGTTGTTTACTTGAATTTTAAGTACTAATCGAAGTCAGTCGACCGCACTGTCGGATGTATGGTAAACAAAACATGTTCATTTGTCATCCACGGACAAATAAAAATATCACAATGATAGATATCATTTAACCAATGCCTAACTTCTTTCTCAGGTCATCAAATCACACGTCAAGAAAATCTATGTTGAATGGTTGAAGCAGATTGCCATGAATTTCTGGCTGACCAAGAAGCATCTGATGCTTCAAAGAAGCTGGTGGCCTGGATAGCCTTGTGGTTAATTTTCTGATTTCAGCATTAAGCGACGAGGTGTCAAATCATTGAGGGAACACCAGCTTCCTCATAGTTACACACTCATTTTGCTGATGAGCGCCAACAACCACGAAACCCAAGTTAAGTAAAGCTTCCTTCCGATTGATGGTCACCAGCTAACACTGAAATACAGTGGACTACGGTATCGTGCTACTGTGTTTCCTGTCCACTTTGTAATGGTTTGTCGATAAACCTCAATCAATGCTATCCTCTAAAGACTCATTGGTGACTAACCTACTACAGGACTGAACGATATACACTAGCTGTTTTGCGCTTTGGAGTTGGAAGCAATGGGTATTGGCTGCGAGTTTCAGTGAGGACAATATCATTCACTAAACTGCAGGAACATCCAGTTGACAAGTCCCGATTAGGACGAAACGCACATTCTGGATTACACTGCTAACCACCAAGTAGACTACAATATGAAGACGAATCAAATTCACCGCCCATCTAGCCTTAAACGTGACTAGTGAATTCTTTGTATCAGTTTGACTACATGTTATTGATACCAGATGATGATGAAATGAAAGTATCAACTGAACCAGCTACCTTGGTAAAGCACAGGGCTGGTCGGTGGTTTGAATCCTACCACATTCCACACTTTCTACTTCATCTTCAATCATCGCCGACTATCAGTTCTTTGTATATCCAGTAAATCAATAGCATAAAATATTGGAAAATGTTCACTGATAAAAGAAATTTGATTAACTATACATCTGGGTTTTTCTTTTACTAGTTTACAGCTATGTTTGTAACAGTGAGCCATGTAGGATGATCCAGCCGGTTGGCGTCCACGGGACAAGAGAAACCAGTGGTTGGAGACTCTTGGTGATATGGTGCAGATGTATGCATACATTATCCTCATCTTAACCGTTATACTTTACCTTATCATCTCATTCCCCCTTCCTCTCTTTAACTACTTTCTACTTCTACTCCCTTTGACCGATTTTCCCTTCCTTCTTCATCTCCAATTTTATTGTCTTGTTACTTGATGTGTTGATATGAGGTGTGGTAACTTGGAGCGTTTCTCAATAATGTCTGGTCTTCTGTTGATCTTGATGATGATAACAGTGAAATCGAAAATTTCTGTGATAACAATGTTCTTTTAAGTTGGCACACATCATGAACTAACGACGGCTAGAAGGATGTTAGAAATCTAGCAGCACTAGACAACTGTTTCGTCCTGCCGTGGAACCCTTCAACAGTGCCCACCCGTAACCCTACACTACCGGGAATGGAACCCTGACCTTCAGGTTCCGTGGGCAGCACGTCACAATTAAACCACTAGACCAGAATCCAATCTTTCATATTTCCTACTTCTGTCAGTTCACGATATAGCGCAACCTCCATCCAGTGGTGTCACTGAGTAACCGTCCTCATGTGCACCTGGTTTACCCTACCGGTGTTTCTCTAACTGATAACAGTCCATGATAACGAATACCAACTTGAAATCAATAAATCGCCACAACCCCCCCCCCCCGAAATTTTTTTGTTTTGCTTCATAGATTGAATGATTCATTTTATGTATAATGTGTTGTATACAGTTTATTCAGTATGAAATGTCATGTATATATGACTAATTATTACTTCTATATTGAATAACTGATGTAATGAATCATTTCCACTGAAGAGAAAATGAATAAATGTATGCCACTTTGTTAACGGAGATAACTACCATTAAGGTCATTCTGCACACCCTTCACCTATTCACCGTGAAGTTGATGTACGGGTCGTTTATTTTAGGTTAATGGGAACTTGCTTAAGCCGGATAACTTAGGAAAAGAGAAGGTGTTTTACACTAAGAAAAAGTCTTAACCAAGGAGTCCCATTCAGCTTTATGGGTTCTTTTTTCTCTCAACTTGAGATTGCAGTCTTGTGAAAATATATTGTCGTCTTCATCGATATATTCAGAGTAGCCGACAGAGATTGAAGTAAATTGATTGGAGTGAAACGATCGTTTGGTGTTTAGAAAAGAAAACTTAGGGAACGGGTGCTATTAACCGACATGAGGTGTATGTATGTATGGCAGTACAACTGTGACTAGTGAATATGCACCACGATTGTAAAACTCTCAGCCTCATAGTCACATGGTAAAGTGTTCAGTCGAATTCAGTTAACACTGAAGAATGAACATCATGAAGTCGGTTTCTCCGGGGTGGTCAGTCAGTGCAAATCATCCAATGCCATAAGATGTCGATAATAGCTCAAACAAATCATTAGTAATATTTGCAGCCAGTTACAGTACTATATATTACTGGTTCATATCTCTGAAGAGAAGTCGATTCCCTGAAGGTTGCAGTCATGCATTGCTGATGAGTGCTGGCAAAAACAAAGGTTAGGTACAGCGAGTTCTGCCAACTCCCTCTCCCCCATGCCTTTAACACACCCTTAATTATTTACTTCTTGATGGTAGCAGTATTATCCTAATCAAGAAGAGCTATCACACAGACTACATAATATCTATTCCTAACCAGCGGTTTTCAACTTTTCTGTCCATATGACGTAATGCTCTTAAAGCGTACTGAAGAGGGAAAGCAGCAACTTACTTCCAGACTAGATCTGATAATTACAAATTGCTTGTTGTTACAAATGAATATTTGGTGTTTTCTTTTCTCAGAAGCAACAACCACAGTGTTATATTCAAGTATCCGTTATAAACTGATCGGTAAAGAATTAGAGCATTACACTGGTTGCTGTTTCTGTACATGCAAAGAAAATAACTAAAAATGTTGATTTCACGATTGATTAGGAGCTGAGTTTCACAGTTTGGTAGGTAAACCAATCACCTGACTGGTATTGTTTTCATCTTGATGACTAACAGTAGAATTCAGGATGTAGATTTCGTCCAATTTGAGACTCGTTAGCTGGATGTTTCTGCATCCAAGTGGGTGTTGTACCCATTGAGACTCGCTTCAAACGTCAAGAAGTTACCTGTTAGGTCACCGGGGTACGGGGACCACCTCTTATGCACTGGGTATCTGTTGTCGCTTATTGATACTTGTAATCTCCGGTTCCTATACAAGTAGTGAACAACATCTAGACGGTAGTTCAGACAGAAGTGATGGTTTCACATTCTATGACTAACCATAGATGACAAAACTTTCGGAATTCACCTTCATTTACCTTCTCTATATACGGACACAAGGTATCTGGAGAAAGAGAATACCTCTAGTTAGGGCTTACTTAAGCAAAAGAACAGATACGGAACTACATCAATACTTTATTGAATTCGTAGACACTGATTGCTTAATTCAGCCTATTTGTATCACTCACTGAGTACGACGTTAAGTCAATAGTTCACCTTGACTTGATATTCCTCTTGGTCAGCCTTTTGTATCGATTTCTTCGATATCCACCCTAATTTTTTGAACAAACGAATAAAGACCGCTACTTATTCATAATGACGCTGGAAACGAAGCCTTTTGAAATAAACCTATTCTGTTTTATTCACTTGTTCTGTACATAAATTTTTGTTACTCAGAGAAGACTTAGACGTTGAGAAACATGATGACACATGGAAATGACCTACACCGAGGTAAATGGAGGCTTTTATCAAGACATTTAAAGATTTCTTTAAATGCATGCAAAGATAAAAATGAATACTTGAACATTGAACTGTTGAATTTTAAGTATATGACCGAATGGTAAGGTGCTTACCACAAAATCTAATGACTCTTGGTTTGAACCCTGACTGGGTCATGGGTGCGCTCTGCTGAATTGCACCACACTACGATCAAACGGTTATTTACTACTTCAAGTTTTCAATGGTAGTCTCTTGAAATCAATCAAAGACTGTAAACCTCAAAACTGAATTATTTACCCCTCAACATGTGAGAGATGACACATATACATACTTGACTGTCTAAACATTCTTCAAGTCATCCCACATAGTACATGAAATCACTAAAAATTTACTGGGAAAGCATGTCTCATAGGTTTGAAGTCACGTTTGTATGACTATGGACTACAAGTTGTGTCTGAGGAACAGATGACTGGCAACCTTCTAAAGTAAGTATGGACGACAATAACACCATCATAAAATGCACTGAAGTGTCTCGTCACTTTGCTTCGTCGTTGTATTGCAAAACTTGATCGACTGACATCGATGAGTGTTAAGCACTAAGGACTAGAGGAGTACATCGGTTACTCACTGATGACCAGTCCTACAGGGGGCCACTTATAGTCTGAGTAACTGAGTGGTTAGACCTTTAACTTCAGTACTGGGTAACACAAGCTGGAGTCACTGACAGAACACCAGTCCCTTCATGGTTGCAGATAAGTCTTTCTGATGAATACCAGCAAGTGAGAAACACAAGTCCTTAGCTTTCCACCAATTTACTCCTATCATCTAACACCGAAACGAGAAAACACAGTTCACTAAAAATGTATGTGTATGTTAGGATATTGCAAGTCATATACTGAACTCATAAAAATGAATTGGGGCTGACAGTGAAATCCAGAACTTGCGTTTCGTCCTGCTTGAGACTCGTCAGCTGGAGGTGGCTACCTACCAGTGAGCTGCTCTCTCCTCACCGAGATTCACACCCGGATTCAGTGTCTTGTCGTACATGTTTTCAGTATTCACTGTGAATTATTTTGAACTATAAAAACAGGAGAGACTGTGAATTTAGGTCTTACACTTGTCTCCAGCATTCAGAAAGGTCATATTATCTTTACGTCTCAGCCTCTCTCTTTCTCTAATTTTCTGATTTAATCAGTTTATCAGCTTGATTAAATGCGTTGCTGTTACTCCCGCCAAACTTTTCACAGGACAAGCTAAAGAACACATGTAATTTGAAGTATAGTGTATAGTAGTGCTTGCTATACTATAGTTTTCTTTGGAGTGGATGAGAGTAACAAAGTTGAAACCCCTACCTAAAGGCAGTAAAGTTCAGTTCACAGTAATTAGCTCATAGTGATAGCTTAACTAAAGTCGAAAGACAAGTTCACATTATTATCTTCTACATGAAGTGAGTCGTAGTTGTGATTGCTTGTTGCGGCTTCCAGTTCCTCGATACCAGTTACGGGGTATGTCATAGTGAGGAGGTGCGTAGGATCCCTTGAGTTTGTAGACACACCTTTCTTAAATTACATGAAGAATACTGGAAACCTAGGGGCACTACCATGAGAATCCTAAGCAATGCATACCCATGACCCCACACCACCAGGGATCGAACCCAGGATCTTCAGGTTTCGCGGTCAGCGTTTTGCCATCGAGCCACTGGATCGGAATCCAATGATAGATATTTCCTACTTCTATCACTTCACGACATAATGTGACCATCACGATAGTCATTGATGAGCACTTGTCCTCATGTTCACTAGCTGTCTAGGACTCCCGGGTTTCCAGCGTCTCTCCAACTAATGTCAGTCCATGATGAATACCAACTTGAAGTTAATGTCATTATCATTTTATTTGTCCCTTTGGTTCCTAGTGGAACATAGCACTTCAGTAGCATGTAACCATTTCACTCTCCTCTCTCCATCCTTTCCAACCTGGCTCCACCACTGCCCACAACCTTTCACTTCTTCCTCACACAATCTCCTCCATGTCACCCTCACCTGGGACATCCAACTCGTCGTTTCCCATTTCGGTTCCACTCGACTACCTGGTCTGGCCTGACGCATGATATCCCCAAATCGTCTTCTCAGTTTGTGTCCAATCCAATCCAATTCACCTCCATTTTCATCTTCTGCATATTTGTTGGGTGATGAGTTCTCAGTTGGTTCGTTGGCAGCCAGCTATAGTTCCTTTTTGCTTACTTTTTCTGGCCATCTGATCTTCAGTATCCAGTGAGTGTAGGTGGCAGCTGTTCATGTTTGCCTGCAGATTGTCGGAAATGCTTTTCGTAACACGCCAAGTCTCTCAACCATCACATAGAAGCACGGACTTAACTGGCATCAGTGTTGAAAATCCGGATCTTCTTCACGCTCTATGCTGAGTGGAGTAGATCTCCACACTGGTTTGGCATTAATGAAGACTTGTCTTGCTGTCTTTCCGATCCTGGCTTTGGCATTCTAATCTGTGCTGCTTAGGTAGGTAGGTGAAAGAGACAACTTCCTTTAGATTTCTCCCGTTGATGGTGTTTGTTGCTGTTGTTATTGTTGGCTGAGTATCTTTATCATCTATGTCTTCTCTTGTTCACCTAGAGGAAGTCCCGTCCTCGCCGCCCTTCCCTATACTGACTCTTCTGCCAATTTGCTAGTTCTCGTCTGTAGATTTTTGAGTTCATGCGACGTTAGATATAAGTCATCATCGGCGGAATCCAAATCCCATAGGGTCTTTTCGTCTGTCAAACAGCGTATACCCATCTTGCTCCTCACGGTTCGCTGCATGATCCAGTCGATCACAACCAGGAAGATCATGATTGATAGTAGGCGGTAGCTATATCTTACTCCTGTCTTCACTTCGAGGGCATCACTGAGCTTTCTATTACCAATCACTCAGCATGTAACATCATGTAGCATCCTCGGGGATGTTTCTTAATTTCTAACCGCAAACGCGCAAATTGAGTTACCTAAGAAGCTGAAACGCTAGCAAACTTAAAAGGATGATTCCAGTTAGATAAAACTTTCTGTTAGATGTTATAGCTTACCCGGTGGATACCACTCTGAAGTCTGAAGTGATTCGTTCCTACGTTCCAGTCTTACTATGTAAAGTACCACTCACTGGGAGGTGAGTAAATCCAGTTGACGAGTCGCAAACAGAATAAAACCCACATCCTGCCCACTATCCATCATTAGCATGATAACTTTTCTTGTTTACGTAATAGGTTAAATAAATGATTGGGGAATCATATTATCAGATCATCATTCGATGGAGATTGTCTGTAATCAATTACTATTCTCAATATTGTTTCACTTATCAATCAGTGTGCATAATGTAGAATTGTATTGCAGTCGAATAGAATGTTATTCTTGATGGATGATACACGTATTGCTGGATTTGTGCAGTCATATCACTCCATTCCACCTACACATATTATTATGCATATTAGTAATAATACACGTAGTGATATTACTAATGGTTACAACAGTCTGTTTTTAATCTATACCATTATCACATATTCAAATTGAAGTAGTCTAATATCGGTGAAAGCATAGAGTGTAGAGGAACATTGGTATAGTTAAATGGATATCGTTTACATGCAAACATACTAGCCTACTTGTTAATTAATTAACCAATCCTTAATTACAATAAATAATAAAGTACAGTCGTGTTTTATACAATATTGATGGGAAACAGACATCAACCAATGCTGTACACATTTACGCCTTGTGATAATGTGAAAGTAACACTAAAAGACAAAAAACCCACATATGCATAAACTGTGAAAAACATACTCTGAAGTTTCTTCAATAAAAATTCCCATATGATGTAAAGATAAATGAAGCCATGACTAATGATTCATGTATACGCTTAAGGAACTGAAATTTAAACATTCAAAGATTCAGATTGACTTGGTTGTAATAGAATATAAGACCCGCTTTTCGTCTTATTTGGGGCCCGTCAAGTTGAACAACAGGAAATTATAAGTATCAATAAGCAAAAACTGATACCAACTGCTGAAGAGGTGACTCCCATTCCCCAGTGGCTTAGCGGCTAACGCTCCGGCTTTCGAACCGATGGGTATGAGGTTCCAGTCTCAAGAGAAACATCACTCACTGGGGTGAAGGTTCATCCAGCCGATGAGTCCCAAGTAGGACGAAACGCACTTCACCTTGGACCCCACTATTAGCCAAAAACAAGTCAATTACAACGATATCGAGACATAGGAGTCTATATGACAACGTAGATTGATCGATTCGATCCAGTATGACCTCGGAGAACTACAAGTACATCAACAAATAGTTCAGCGATTCAGTTCGAAATTTATGACGATTTTATTTTTAAGTTAGTATTCATCACGAATTGACATCAGTTGGAGGACGATTAGAAGCCAGCAAGCACTGGATAACTGTTTCGTCCTAGCATGCGACTCCTCAGTAGTATAAAATAAGGATGTAAGACAGAAGATTTTCTTCTCGATAGTTTCATTTACCTAAGATGTACAAATGTATTTTAAGTTATTGGAAACAAATCAGTCTACCAGTAATCAATAAGGACATGTGATCATTGTCTCTAAAGATATAAGGAAGCTGGTATTCTGGCCATGGTAAGGCTAATGAGTGCGCGTAAAATTCCTGGAAACAGAGATCCCATTTAAAGCTGTAAGTTACCAAAGACCTTTAAAAATGTGAATAGATAAAGTGTAAATTATCTTGAAGGAAGTACTTGGAGAGGTCAGATGTCCGGAGATGATAAGGTGTTTTGGATTAGAACTGATGATAATTGTCCTCTCTCCTCTGGTGAACAAAGCTGGACAGTGTTCCAAAGTGCACTTACGAACTTGATCCTGTATATGACCGACGTTTATTGTTTCCCAGGATCACATGAGCCTGCATTACAGCTTTAACCCATTGGTGGATAAGCTATATACTATAGAATGTAACTGTCAAGCTGACTGACTGAAATGTCTTCCTCGAAGATCTTGAAAGGCGATTTCTAACGATCGATAACTTCAGTATTCTCTTTTTTTTCCGAGTCGATAAATCTACCAGGTTTGAAATGATTAAGACTTTCAAAATGGCCTCCGTTGAACATATCTACTGCAAAGAATTAGCTATACAGGTTGATCAATACATATTTCTTCAAGTATCATGAATAGTCAGCAATCATCTTGACCAACCTGTAAAGATTATTAATTCTTTCGGTAATAGCTGAAATATATTACGCTTCTTAAGGAAACACCAAAACGATGTCTGCTTCAAAATCCAAACGACCAGTAACTTCTTAGAAAATTCATATTGTCTTAACTGACAATGAAATATATTTCCTTGAAAAACATTGAAAAGTAATCAAAAGATATTGTCACTACCTAGAAATCCAGGGTTGCTTAGATTATTCAGTATTGTTCAAGATATCAGAGAACTTAAGGTGAACAAGTTTGAAGGGTAGTATTTGCTACGGACTGATACCAGCTAGAGAACCATTGAAAACCTGGGAGCACCGGACAGCTGTCTCGTCCTAATATGAGACCCCCCAGAAATACGCACCCACGACCCCGCCAGGCATGGAACTCCGGACCTTCAGGTTTCATGGACAGCGCGTTAACCATTCAGAGTTCACTGATTCACAGTTTCCAACTTCTGTCAATCCACGATATAGCGTGACTATCACTCAAGGTCTTCAGTGGGTATCCACTTCACTTCCAACTGGTCGACCCTATAAGAACTTCGGGATATCCATCTGGAAGCATATGACTAACGAGCACTTTATAGTAGTATATTTCTGAGGTTTATGAAGATAATATATTTAAGCCAGTGTTCATCATGAAGCACTGAAAACCTGGGAGCAATGGACGGCTGTTTCATCCTAGTATGGGACTCCTCAGCGCTACTCATCCACGACCATAGATAAGCAATATGATAAAATATCTAGTGAATGAATCATTATCATAATGGGTATAAAAACAAGCAATAATTGATCATGCGCAAGAAATGAATAGAATGAAAGAGTTAGGAACGTTTTGAAACCCTAACGATTAAGACCATGAAATAAGCAAAGGCTGAACAAGTCTCTTTTGTACGCAAACCTCTGAATTACTTAAGCTTCAGCAATACAAAAGAGGCGGGTATGCATTGAATTTGGCACGTTTCATTTCATTTGTAAATAATTTTGAAAGAGGTGATTGTCGAATGACCCCTATCGACAAGGTGTTCCATTATCTCACTTCTTATGATTCCACTGTTACCGCTCTGTAGCCATACAGAATACTGTTCTTGAACCCTTTCAAACAAGAACAGCGTCAAACAACTGACATATATATATATATATATATATATATATATATATATATATATATATATAATATTATTTGTCCGTTGGGTTCCTAGTGGAACATAGCACTTCAGTAGCATGTCACCATTTCACTCTCCTCTCTCCATCCTTTCCAACCTGGCTCCACCACTGCCCACTAGCTCTCATTTCTTCCTCACACAATCTCCATCATGTCACCCTCACCTGGGACACCCAACTCGTCGTTTCCCCTTCGGATTACACTCGAGGGCGTGATGCGTGATGTCTCCAAATCGTCTTCTCAGTGAATGCCAAATCCAATCCATCTCCACTTCCTTATGCATATTTGTTGGGCTATGAGTTCTTTACTGGTTCGTTTCCAGCCAGCTATAGTTCTTTCCCGCTTGTTCTTTCTGGCCATATGAGCTTCAGTATAAAGCCAGAGTAGGTAGTTGTTGATGAATGTCTGTAGTTTGTTGCAAATGCTTTTCGTAACACGCCAAGTCTCTCAACCATCACATAGAAGCACTGACTGACTTGACTGAATTAATGTTGAAAATGCGAATCTTGTTCATGCTTTATGCTGAGTGTAGTGTAGTGTAGTGTAGTGCAGTGGATCTCCACACTGGTTTCAGATGAATGAAAGTTCGTCTTTGACGTACTCATCTGTGCCTGTGACGCCTGTAGTTGAAACGATGCTGCCTGTTTAGACAGGTGAAAGAGGCTACTTCCTTCAGGTTTCTCCAGTTAATGGTGACTGATGCTTGTTGTTGTTGTTGATTGGGTATCTTCATCATCTTTTTCTTCTCTACCTTCACTTGAAGTCCCATCCTCGCTGCCTCTTATGTCAACTTGTTAGTTTTTGCCTGTAGATTTTCTAATTTATGTAGCATTAGATATAAATCATCATCGGCAAAATCCAAATCTTCTGGGTGTTGAACTTAAACTGTGGTCGTCTGTCACCAGCTTCTTTATCAAAGGATTCCAACTTGATTAGGAAGGTAGTTTCCTTGCACTAGATGGTGAGTGGTGTCAGCCTACATCTGCTCCCCTTCTTCATCCTCTGTCCAGTAGACTGGCTGCATCTCCATCTCCACTCTCTTCACATTGACATGATGTCGATCTGATTTTTGTGTAGTGTGTCCATCTGGTGAAATCCATGTCGCTTCCTTTGTGCATAGATATCCTTGTGTTTGCACACACTACCTGACTCCAACCACCAAATCGTTGAATGTGCAGAAGTCTGCAAACACTTCTCCATTCTCATTCATCATTTCACCCAGTGCTTCTCCACCCATGATCACTTCTCTTCCTGTGTTGTCTGCTCCATGCAGTTCCGCATTCATGTCACCACACACATTCGAATTTTGATGTCGCCGTCGCCAACTGGAGTGGCGTCTTGTCCACTGTTGATTCCAGTTGTCTGTACAATTCCTCCTTCTTCTCTTCATCTGCATCTGCATTATTTTAGGTGCATAGCATAAGGTAGCATTGAATGGTTGTAAATCCCCTTCCTTTTGAGTTGAACCCATCTTGCTGTCATCATCCTGGGTGACAATATTGGAGTAGATTAGATTATTGACTCTCCAGCTGACAGTTTGGAGGGTTCACTTCCATTCAATTTGCAGATTCCTCTCAGATTCCTAGCACTTCTATGCTACACCTTCTCATCTCTTTTGCAATCTGGACAGCCTTGATATGTTCATATATGGTGCAGACATTCAATGTCCCCATTCTTACTTTCGTTTTCATTGAGAGGGAGAGAGAGAGAGAGAGAGAAGACACATCGGCCAATATGCTTTCCGAAGGCTATCACCAACCGGCGTCATTTCGTCTCTCCGATTCCAGTGAGGAATGGTTTTGCCTTTATTTTTATATTTTCTTCGTGCTTTGAAGTATTTTTAGCGGTTGTATTGGTTTTTCGTGGTAGGGTTGCTAGTGGTATTCCCAACCTTCCCTCTTTATCCGGACTTAGGACCTGCTAGTAACTAGTGAACCAGTTACCTAGGCTATATATATATATATATATATATATATATATATATATATATATATATATATATATATATATATATATCCTAACGATTACCGTATCCTATTCAACATCATTTACAGTAAGGCATCTAATTAAACATCTCTGCCTTAATTTAGAAAAGCCTCAAGAAGCGAAAGGCGTATAATCACCTAACTACAGGTACAACGCTTAAAGATACAAAGCACTGATTTCGTTGGAAAGAATAATTCCCATGTGAATGAAGTAGATTGGTTGACTTGGCTAGTAGGCACTATCATCAATAGATAAGACTGTTAATGACTCTTCTGAGAACAACCAAAAGACCATCCTGTTCATGGTAGCTCATTAGTTTGATTAGTTGGCTTTCAACTAACGAGCCATTGGTTCGAACACCACTCCACCTACTGAGCTTTGAGCATTCAAGTAGTATCATTAGCTTTCTCGATTAATGTGCACAAGGTTACTAAGATTCATTTCTATATCAGTTTTGATTCTAAATGAATAAACCTTCAATATTTAGGTATGTGTATTATATATGAATGACTAGTCCTTGGTGAATATAACAATTTGGTTAACTCCTTTTAAAAACTGTGCCATATTAAGATGAAATAGGTGCCCAGTACTCCTAGACTTTAGATGTTTCATAATGAATGCAACCTATTCACCTCAGACTAAATTACTGTCTAGTGGCCATTAGTGACACGCTTAGAGATGGATATCCTGAAATTCTAAAGAGAAATCGTGACTGATATGACAAACCAGGTCGAAAGTGAAGCGGATCCCAACTGATGGTGTTGCACAAGGGTCGTACTACATGGTAAACTGAAACAAATAGGAAATTGTGTACCATTGAACTGTAACCTAATAGGTGGATGGTTACCACGCTCACCATGAGACTCTAAGGTCATGAGTTCTATCTGTAGTGGAGTCGTGGGTACGTATTGCTGAAGATTCCTATACTAAAACGAGATAGCTGTCCAGTGCCGTCAGGCTGTTCAACTGATACCCGTTTATGATGAATACTACCTTGAAAGAAGCTGTTAATCTACCGATATAATGAAAAAAAGAACACTGATTATAACATCCCACAGTGTTGGGTGATAAATAACTCTAAAATGGACAATAAATTTTACCCGCCTCGAGGATACATTTTTCTTGGGCACTCAAACCCACTTTTCACTGTTACACTAAATGACTTCTGTGAACAGTTTGCCTAGTAGTTGACTCTGAAGTGAGAGAAATAATGAATCATGTTTATGTTAAACAAATCAACACAACAATGTCATGGTAATTACATGGCTAATGTAAAGCGTCCTCCCGAAAGACTTCTTTCCACACTACTTCAGGCACTTTATACAACACTGGAATAGTGCTTTGATTGTCATGTGCTAGGAGTCTAACTTGAAATATTTATGCGTATACTTGATTGTATACCGTTTCATTAACTTGTCAAATGGAAGTATTTTACGGAGTAATCCATTCGATAAAACGAGTATCTTTCCTGACATTTCCACTTCCAAAGACTTCATAACCTTGTGATTCAGTGGACCGTTTTGATGATGCCACCAACTATGACAAGGAAATATGATGTTGCTTCCGTCACTCCATCGTTGACTGAACCGGTCTCTATTAATGGATAATGGCTAGCAGTGGAACCCAAGATATGCGCTTCATCATATTTGGGACTCATCAGCTGGATATACATGCCTCCCAAGGAGTGATGTTTTCCCATTAAGACTCAAACCCAATTCCCATGGCTTCGAACTCTAAAGAGTTATCCAATAGGCCAATAAGTCGTGACAGACATATCTTGTTCGACGGGTATGGTTTATACGATGCTACTTGTATTGTTGAATCGTTGGTTGGATCGGAATGGTCAGTTTCTCTCTCGATATTGCAGATAACTTTGGTTTTGTGTTAGTGATGGATAGTAGGCTCGAGTCCTAGTGGGATTAACATCGCTCACTGACAGGTAGATACACCCAGCTGACGAGCCCCTAATAGGACAAAACACACCTCTTGGATTCTACTGTTAGTCACTATCCGACATTCATATCATGACAGGGGCAGTCTATAATTGGATTAGAAAGGCTTTGAGAACAATAAAGCACTTTCATCCTCTTTCTAGGCGACAACTATTGTTTACCATCTTATACGTTAAACAGTTGAATAATTTACAATATTCTTCCATTTCTCTAAGGTGGACATTCAAGACAATGAGAAAATGTAAAAATCGGTCTGAATTAATCCACTTTAGTGCGTTTTTGATTGGTATTACCATTATTATTATTATTATTATTATTATTATTATTATTATTATTATTATTATTATTATTTGTCGTTTGGGTTCCTAGTAGAATATAGGGCTTCAGTAGCACGTCTCCATTCCACTCTCTTCTCTGCAATCTTTTCAACCTGGCACCACGACTGTCAACTAGCTCTCATTTCTCCCTCGCACGATCTCCACCATGTCAATCTCATCTCGCACGCACAACTCGTAGCTTCCCATCAGGGTTCCACTCGGGTGACAGGCCTGGAACGTGATGTCCCCTAATGGTCTTCTCAGTGCATGCCAAATCTATCTCCACTTCCTGATGCGTATCTGTTGAGCGATAGGTTCTTGCTTCGTTGGTTCGTTACCAGGCCAGAGTTCCTTGTCGCTTATTCTTATTATTCTGGCCATCTTATCTTCATCTTCAGTATCGAGCCAGCGTAGGCAGTTGTTGATGAATGTCTATAGTTTGTTGCAAATGCTTTTCGTAACGCGTCAAGTCTCTGAGCTATACAGAAGCACTGACTTCATGTTGGTGTTGAAAATCCGAATCTTGATCGGTATAGCTAATCTAAATTTCTTTTAAAACAATTATGCACAACTTTTAGCCAAAAGACACAATAATGTGAACAATAAACAGGTTGCCCTTCTCAGGTTTTAGTGTTCAAGCTTCATTCAACAGTTCCTTGATTGTGAGAAGGTTAACTTTTGACATACACCTCCCCCCCTTGCCTTCACCAAAGAACGGATTCCTACCTGTAACAGTTTTTCAGGTTGGGGGTTTGTAGAGATTCATTATGGATTAAAAACTTGGGAGCAGTGAACAGCCATTTCGTCGTCAGCAGCGCATAACCATGACCCCACACCATCACAGGTCGAACCTGCAGTCTTCAACTTCAGCAGAGAGCATGCTACCACTGGATCTAACAGTTCGTTAGTTTCAATTCTCTCAGGATATAATGCAAATTACGTTTTTCTTCTGCTAAGAATCATCATCATTTCTCTAGAAATAGTTAGTAACACATTAGTTATGGTATTGTTTAAATGAAGATGATAGATACTAGGTGACATAAATTCAAACTGGTAAGAAAGAGGAAAGAAGTGAAAGGAGACAAATTTACTCCAGATGTTTTAATTAATAGAATTACATACACCACCAACCTAAATTCAACTCTTTAATGTATTTCCTAATATACAAGTAGTACTAACAACAATATAAGTAGTATTGATAGTAGTAAATAACCTATCAAGTTGTTACAATTATTAGAATTAACTGGTAGACGAAAATCTAAGTTGAACATGCGCGTAAGTAATGAATATTCAGGCGCGCACGCACGCACACACGTATTTGTTTTAAATCCATTGAACGCACTAGTTAACCGGAAGATTTAAAATAATGATTACACACAAATGTCTCTTTGTGAGCATATATATACATGTGTGTGTGTGTATATAATACACGAACCTAAGTATTTTTTTTCTCCTTTTGAAGTTTTTCTCCTGATTTTTTCCATTGAATTAATTAGCATCATCTGGTCATTATTTTGTGTATAGACAAGTATATATTTAGGATGTGTGTGTGTGTACTTTACTTTTCGCATATGAATATCTGTGTACATTAGAAGTGCACAGTCATTTCTACAATATTATCGAATTCATAACCGTCAACAGGATGATGATGTAAGACAAGTAGCGGTTGCAATTAATTCAGACAGTCATTCACCAATCTATTAAAACTCAACAAGGTGGTATACTTAATTTGTTTACTTTTTATTTTACAAAAAATTTCTTCCTTCTCTCTTAGTGATAATTATCACCATATTGCTTGAATAATATGGATAGTGTGTATACACATGCTGTGAAATTTCACAGTTTCTTTTGGTTGTTATTATTCCTTTCCTCACCGCACCTATAAACTCCACACCAGATCACCCACCCCCCAACCACTGCCTACTACACAGATTTATTATGATTATTTTTCAATGTATAGTTACTGGCTAGAGGTTTTACGAAGTATTGACACCAGATACCGAGATATTTCACAGTATTCGTTCTGTTGTATGGCTTAATGAAAGCATGAGAGTATAAATCTTGAAAACGTTTTCGATTCACATAGAAACTTGAAAGTTCTAGGTCCTAGGAAATGTATCTGGACTAAAGATATGCGTTACTGAAGAGTCATATATCAAGATGAAATAACCGTCATTCACAGCATAAGTCAGACAGAATATGCTAATAATCTAGTTATGTTAAATATGATCCCGCGGAGTATGTAAACGAATTGATAACCAGATGGTGACTGATTTAGCTGCCAAGTTTTGAGAGTATTCAACAATGCCTCATATCAATCAGTTAAGATCGTAAATACACCTAACAGACCAGTACCAGGAAGAATGAAAGCTGATTCACTGTTAAACTACAGTGCCACACCATATACATTAGTGATTGTATTACAAACTTGAGCAATCGACTTTAATCAGTCAACTGGTGTCAGATTAGGGGGCAATAGAGTGTTCACTACTTTGGGATTTTGTACTACTCATCAAATTTAAGATAATCAATGTTTTCCCAATCATTAGGGTTAGGCTTGATTTGCCTATCTACAAGAATATGTGGTTGTATCCATTAGACTTAATAAGAATGTAAAATATTTCCACTTTCATCTCCTGTAGAATAAAAACACACTTCAATTGAGATGTTTATGAGGACTTTATTGATTTAAAATTGGTATTTATCATGGAATTGAATGAAGGTTGCGCCTATGTCACGAATTAACAGAAGTAGGACAAAGTAGATCCTTGAATCCCAACCCAACGGCACGATGATTATGTTTTAGCCTTGAAGGTGACAGGGTGCTGTGGAGTCATGGGCACCCACTACTGAGGAGTTTCATGTTAGGACGAAACAGCTGTCCAGTGCTCACAGGTTTTCAGTGATTCGCCAAATAATATCCTTCCATAATGAATACCACCAATTGGAAAAACATAATTCACCAATAATGGACAGTGACTAGCAGTGGGATCCAGGATGCGAGTTTCGTCCCATTTGGGACTCGTCAGCCAAATGTGCCTACCTCCAGGTAGGACAAAATATCGCTCCGCCTGAGGAGTCCTAAACAAGATGAAACCTGTACCCGGGACTACAATGCTAACCACTATCCACCATTCGTATTTAAGTGAAAGTACACAGAATATCGAGGTATCCACTGAACAGTCCACATTACAATTTATTAACTTTAAATTTAAAAACATGATCAAAGTGTCGTATTTAATTCGCCACCATCACCAACCCTCCTTTCTGTATTTCATTAGTTTTTTTCTATCATAACTTTTGCTGAATTCCTTTCTTCTTCTTCTTTTCTTTTATTGAATAGGAGGAGATGAATTTTCTGATCAAATGAATGATGAATTATCAATAGTTCCATCGATAAATCATAATATACTTAAAAGGAATTCATCATCATCTTCAGATCAAATTTTTCAATATTCTTATAAATTTAATAATTCATCTTTATTATCATCAACAGCATCATCATCACCGAATGAAACAATTCAATCAATGAAACAATCAATAAATTTAACACATTTAAATTCAAAATCATGTAAACGTAGATTAACTGATAAAACTTTAGAAATATTCACCAGAAATGATGTTAAAAATAAACGATCATGTGAAATGAACAATTCCCAATGTCTACCATTATTACTTTTAGCAACAACATCATCATCATCATTATCCTCATATTCATCATCACCTGTGTCATCAATAAAACAATCTGTAGACGATAAAATATTTGAGAAAAACATACAAAAAGGTGAAGAGTATAAAAAATTAATGAATTTTCCAGCAATCTTAAACAACAACATCAATCTCACCAACACTATAATAGAATATATGAATATCATAATAGGGAAAGTAAGAAAAATCGATATTCACTTAGTCATGATATCCAATCAGAAATAAGTAATCCACACAGCGGAAATTCAAATCGTAGTCATGATGATGATGATGATGATGATGCTCAGTGTAGTATGTATGACCTTGATGATGTTGACGATGAAGAACAAGATGATGATGATGATGATGAAAATAGCCAAGAAGAAAAAGTCGATGATGATGATAATTATCATATTAAAAAAAGTTTGAAATCTACTAACACTACTACTAACAATAATAATAGTAGTAGTATGAGTACAAATGATATAAATATGAAGCCAAGACGTGCAAGAACTGCATTTACATATGAACAATTAGTAACATTAGAAAATAAATTTAAAATGACACGTTATCTATCAGTATGTGAACGTTTAAATCTTGCATTATCATTGAATTTAACAGAGACACAAGTAAAAATATGGTTTCAAAATAGGCGTACAAAATGGAAAAAACAAAATCCTGGTAAAGATGTGAATATACAAAATGATAAATTATTTCTTTCAAAAACAATAATACCATCACAATCATCATCATCATCATTGTCGTCATCATCAATGTCGTCATCAGTAAGAGTTTCAGTGCCAAAATTATTCCCTACAATATCATCTATTCAATCATCGGAAGGTAATCAACAACACTTTCAATTAGGAATGGAAACATTATCACATTTATCAAAATTATATTGTAATACATCAATGTCAAATCAATTACAAAAAGATCAAATGTCTACATTGGATTTTTTAAGAACAATCAATTGTTTGGTTAAAAATGGTTCAATAATCAATAAAGAATGTTTAGACATTAAACAAAATGATATAATTAGAAATATGAACACTTTAGACTTCACTAATTATTCTAACCTACTAGAATATTATCAATATATCTGGTCTTCTTTGCATAATGTGAATAATTTGAATCATAATGTATCACAATCACAATCAAACATTGAAACATTCACTGGAAATAAAGAGTATTCAATGGGTTCAATACATTTCCCTATATCTCAGTTATACTCTGATAAATCAACATCAGTTTTAAATGGTCAAAGTTTATATGATAAAAATGTATTCCAACAAGTTGATTATACTAATCGAGATTATAGTAACACTAAGAATATGAATGAATCTTCTCGAGATAATGAAATACTTCAAAAACAAAATTTCTCCAATCCAATTAGAAGTATATTCGAGGGAACAACACCGACATCATCATCATCCTCATCGTCATATCGAGAAGTATTGCCAACATCATTACATTCAGTATTCACCACCAAGTATACAACACCGGAGTTATTTAAATGGTGCGAAAATAAGATAACCACAAATGTCAATGGGTACACTGGAACTATTCAAACAAAACTAGAAATTGACAGCACTCCTAAATTGAACCATGAACATCCAACTGAAGGTAATGCGCATGTTTTAAGTGATCGAAATGAAATTCTATGGGATAAGAATTTAATAACTACAACTGCTTACAATATGTTGACAAATTCACTTGAAAAAAACAATTTACATCAATATTTAAGTCAATGGACAGAGAAAAATGTTCAAATATTACCAACACAAAGTAATTCTAAGAGACAATTGATGAAAACATATGATAATGATGATAATGAAGATGGTATGAATCAATTTTATCCCTTGACAAGTTCCCCTGGTTTACAACACTCTACAACATCTTCTTCATCATCAATTTCTTCACCAAACACAACACACTTGTTTCCTGTTGAACAACAATCTTCTCCAGTTGATTTATTAAATCATAGTAAATTGAATGAAAATTTAAACAATTCGAAGGCTGTTCAGTTGATCAATTGAACGCGCGGTTTTTAAAACATAGACACTACACAATAACCTATTCTTTTCTCTTTTCTCATATATTTATAAATTTTAAACAGTAAAAGATTAAGATAGTGGTAATGTTGACAAGTAATGTCATAATGTAGTCTCTTGAAGGAAACTAATGCTTTGTAATTATGAAAACGACGGTTATTTCAGTATTATCCTACCGATGCAATAAAAACATTGAAAGAGAACCTGGCAGTGGTATAATTTGTTAATATTTAGTTGTTAAAATAAGCAAAAGACTTAATCAGTTCTTTGAATCGATTTTTCTCATTTCAATAACTGAAATACCCGAATTTCAATGTCTTCAGATACATGATTGATAAAAACAAATTTACATAAATATATAAAATGTGTACATTCATAGATGACTTATTCCTGTGATTGAATGTTGAATTGGTGTGAAACCTGCGTTCCATTCCAAACGACATCAAGTAATGGAAAACATTGACTTATTCTTCGTCTGATGAACGTCATTTGGGGACGAAACCTTCGCCGAATGAGTTTGATCGTATTATCGTCTGATCGAGGCTTAACTAGCTTTGTGTGAAGTCTTCTACTTCCCCACTGAATATTACACAATCAAATCCCTCATAGATTTGAGCATTCCTTGCTAATGAGTGCTAAAAAGTACGAAACATGTGGTTGCTTACACATTCACTCTAAACACTCGGTACCAAAACACCTGGACAGTGATAGGACTTCAGAGAGTGTTATTTAACATATTCATTCCATGGTAATGATGGATTATATTGTAGCTAGCATTGAAATCCAGGAGGCGCACTTCATCCTATTTGGGACTCGTCAGCCAGATGTGCCTGTCTCCCAGTGGATGATTTTGTCCCCTGCCGGGGCTCGAACTTGGAGCTCATCACTTCAGACGTCAGAGCCTTATCCTCTAGACCACCCATCCACAATAGTCACCTCTTGTGACACAGATATAGTTTAATCACAGCATACAAAAATACCAAACAAAATGCCTCGAAGTACTGCAACAATACTAGTCATTCCATGGTTTAAAGACTAACCTGCAAAACCTCACTGGTAATAAAGTATCTAACCAAAGAGTATTCTTCCAGTATAATTGAGTTGAAACTACTTTCTGCTTCGATCCTGTCAAAGATCAAGTTTCTCTTCAATCATCAGTCGTCATTTTAGTAAATGAAAGATAGTCCTTCGTATTGTCTTCTAATTTACCTCGATTTCAACTAAGTTGAACAGATCTGACTGAATAGCTCTTAGAGCAAAATGAACAGACAGTCATATATCCCTCAGTCATACAACTCTTGAAGTAAGAAAAGAAGACGGGAGTGACAACTTAGTCTCATAACTGGTTCTGATCAAGTGAAGTACAGATGACCACTTCCAAAAACTGACAAAAATATATAAGAATATAGTGCCATAGTAAATTCAATCCCCGCCATCTCTAAAAACTCTTCAAACCTGTAGAATATCCATAAACCAAGTTGGGAAGTGTATCAGTTCCATGGTTGACATCCTCAGTGTTTCAACTTTTATTGAAGAATGTATTTCAGATAGTACTTTCAACCGTTCCAGGATAATTGGGTAGATCATCAATGGAATGTTGCTCTAGTGTTCGACAGTCATTGAAGAATCAAGGATTCAATGTCTAAGTACTGAAGATGTGTTGTATGACCCATCAATATCTGGAGCCTTCAATTATAGTCAGTTACCTTCACTAACTTGCAAATAGTCATCTCACAGTAGCCTTAGTTTGACTGTGAGTCTGACTAGTAAATGTTGACCTACGGAATTTCATCAGCAGTTCGCGTGATCTGATACCACCCTACTGTGTATGACTTGGTAACTAATAGTTGTTAGCTGACATTAACCAGAATCTCGTTATGTATTCTGCCATAGAAAGAATAAGAAGGTCATTGTTTCGAGGAGAATTTCCCTCTTTATAATGTATTTACTTACACAGATTTAAGCTTGTAATCACATTTCATCAGGGATAGAATATTCTAGACGGATCTCCAACCGGGATCAGAGTCAGTGATCTGCAAACTGAAGTGATTGTCTATAACTAGAAAATGTATAAGAATCGAAAACTAAAACATGGTCGTCTCTCCGCAAAACAGTTAGGGTAAATAGATAGTTTAAACGAGTCAGTTCCTGACGTAGGATTCACTTGTGAAGTTATAAACTTGTAGTAGATTCTAGTGGCAATTCGTACATCACAATAAAGAATATTTCAATAAGGTTCCAGATTTATCATTGACTCGGTCTTGGCTAGAAGTGGAATCTAGGACACACGTTTCATCATATTAAGGATATGTCAGCTGAATGCACCATCACAACAATGAGTAATATTGATCCTACTGCTGGGCACTACCAAGCAATTTGCAACAAAATGAATGATCAGGTGATAATGAGGCATCTGCATTGAAGCCCATATGTCAACAGATGTCGATCAATTGTATCCACTATAACAACGGAGAATTATAAGGATATCAACAAACCTTCTGAATGTCTTGAAATAGCATGGCAGTATGTGTGAACACGCTTGGATGACAGGATTGCTCATCACTACAGCAGTAAATAATCCCGCAAACAACCACTCAAATAACTCACCATCTCGACTCATCGTTCTCATAATGAATGATCATGAAAGGCAAAAACATAAGTGGTACAAAATTCTTTTCCAAAGAATTTGATTGATGCTTACAGAGAACATTTGTTACCAGGTCAGTTTTGCAGTTAAACATCATGAAAGAGAAGTTCCAAATGGATAAACAGAAATTTTCTTTTTGACTGTCTGAGATAGCAGTGGTTTGGCAAACTGGTATTGATAATGAATAATGATTATGAAGGTGAAGTGAAAATTTAGACCACGGCCGAATTCGAAACAAAGACCAATGGGTTCCCCGGTCAGATGATCTAACAACCGAGCTACCAGACCCAACTGCTGACCGGGCAGGAAACCTAATGACATCTGGTTCGAATCCGGCTGTGATCCAAATTCTCATTTCATTTTCACAATCATCACCAAGTATAAACAGAGATTTCGTACAAAACTACCTTCTTTCATATGTCAGTTTATAAATTAAGATGGACACTCATTATATGATAAAATTCTTCTCAGATATTTCCTAAATCTGTTCAAAGTTAACAAATGTTTTTCACTTCTGCAAAAGAGTTAATGATCTAGACCTGTTTCCATCGTTAAAACTCCTCAGTTATGATAGGTAACCGAAGCTCCATGATAAGCCCACGCTTTCTTTGAAAAGAGCAAACAAGAGAACTATAGTGTGCTTCAAATCAGAGTGTTAAAACAGTCAAGGATTGAGGCACGATCAGCCTCCACTACATAGTTTCTGACATCGAGATATTATTATTAGTAGTAGTAGTATTAGTACTAGTATTTGTCCCTTGACTTCCAAATGGAACATACAATTTCAGTAGCACGTCTCCATCCCACTCTCTTCTCTACAATCTTTTCAAACTGGCACCACCACTGCCAACTACCTCTCATTTCTTCATCACACAATCTCCTCCATGTCACCATCGCATCACATGCACAAATCACCGTTTCCCCCTTCGGATTACACTCGAGGGTCTGGCCTCGACTGATGCGTGATGTCTCCCAATGGTCTTCTCAGTGCATGCCATATCCAATCCATCCCCACTTCCTTATGCATATTTGTTCAACGATAGGTTCTTGGTTGATTCGCTCCCAGTCAGCCAGCTAGCCAGCCATAGTTCCTTATTATTATTCTGGCCATCTGATCTCCATCTTCACTATCCAGCCAGTGTAGGTAGTTGTTGATGAATGTCTGTAGTTTGTTGCAAATGCTTTTCCTAACACGCCAAGTCTCTCAACCATCACATAGAAGCACTGACTGACTTGATTGAATTAATGTTGAAAATGCGAATCTCGTTCATGCTTTATGCTGAGTGTGGTGTAGTGTAGTGTAGTGTAGTGTATTGTAGTGTAGTGTAGAGTAGTGTAGTGTAGTGTAGTGTAGTGTAGTGTAGTGTAGTGTAGTGTGGTGTAGTGTAGTGTAGTGTAGTGTGGTGTAGTGTAGTGTAGTGTAGTGTAGTGTGGTGTAGTGTAGTGTAGTGTAGTGTAGTGTAGTGTAGTGTAGTGTAGTGCAGTGGATCTCCACACTGGTTTCAGGTTAATGCATGAGGACCTGTCTTACTGTGTTTCCGATCCTGACTACTTTGACGTCCTCGTCTATGGCACTGCCACCACCGCCACTCCTGTAGTTGAAAGGATGCTGTCTGTCTAGATAGTTGAAAGAGGCTACTTCGTCTAGGTTTCTCCCATTGATGGTGATTGGTGCTTGTTGTTGTTGTTGTTGGTGGTGGTGGTGGTGTTGGTTGGGTATCACCATCACCTCTATCTTCTCTACGTTCACTTGAAGTCCGCTATTCGCTGAGTCATCTGCGTTGATCTCCTCCCTTTCAGATAGTAACCTGGTTATTTGATACAATGTTGTCAGGTCTCTGTCTGTCTGTCTGTCTGTCTGTCTGTCTGTCTGTCTGTCTGTCTGTCTGTCTGTCTGTCTGTCTGTCTGTCTGTCTATCTGTCCTACCAGCTGCCTGTTCTGCTTCAATTGCCAGTGTGTAGTAGAAGTGTCTTTTGTCTTTGCGCGCATTCCTCTTCACTTCTTTGTCCAGTGTAGTGTTTCATACATTGTACTCAGTTCCTCTTCTCGTTGTTCATCCCTGCACTCCACTCCACTCCACTCCACTGCACTGCACTGCACTGCACTGCTTTATCTTCTGCTTCACCATCCTCCTCTCCATGCTCTCCCACCTCCCATGTGTCCATCGAGATCTATTCCTTCCTTATCCTCTCTCTTCTTCCTTCCTTATACGATTATGCAGGTTTATTTCCACATCTCCTTCAAACAGTTCCAGTGTTCATCCACATAGGTTTCTTCCGGACTGTTGCTCAACATCTCCCATTTTGTCTTCATGGCTGACGTGAAGATTCCCTTTGTAGTTTTGTCCTTCAGTTCACTTTCTGTTCTGCGTGTTCAACTTGAACTGTGGTCGTCTGTCACCAGCTTCTTTATCAAAGGATTCCAACTTGATTAGGAAGGTAGTTTCCTTGCACTAGATGGTGAGTGGTGTCAGCCTACATCTGCTCCCCTTCTTCATCCTCTGTCCAGTAGGCTGGCTGCATCTCCATCTCCACTCTCTTCACATTGACATGATGTCGATCTGATTTTTGTGTAGTGTGTCCATCTGGTGAAATCCATGTCGCTTGCTTTGTGAATAGATATCCTTGTGTTCGCACACACTGCCTGACTCCAATCAACAAATCGTTGAATGCGCAGAAGTCTGCAAACACTTCTCCATTCTCATTCATCATTTCACCCAGTGCTTCTCCACCCATGATCACTTCTCTTCCTGTGTTGTCTGCTCCATGCAGTTCCGCATTCATGTCACCACACACATTCGAATTTTGATGTCGCCGTCGCCAACTGGAGTGGCGTCTTGTCCATTGTTGATTCCAGTTGTCTGTACAATTCCTCCTTCTTCTCTTCATCTGCATCTGCATTATTTTAGGTGCATAGCATAAGGTAGCATTGAATGGTTGTAAATCCCCTTCCTTTTGAGTTGAACCCATCTTGCTGTCATCATCCTGGGTGACAATATTGGAGTAGATTAGATTATTGACTCTCCAGCTGACAGTTTGGAGGGTTCACTTCCATTCAATTTGCAGATTCCTCTCAGATTCCTAGCACTTCTATGCTACACCTTCTCATCTCTTTTGCAATCTGGACAGCCTTGATATGTTCATATATGGTGCAGACATTCAATGTCCCCATTCTTACTTTCGTTTTCATTGAGAGGGAGAGAGAGAGAGAGAGAGAAGACACAACGGCCAATATGCTTTCCGAAGGCTATCACCAACCGGCGTCATTTCGTCTCTCCGATTCCAGTGAGGAATGGTTTTGCCTTTATTTTTATATTTTCTTCGTGCTTTGAAGTATTTTTAGCGGTTGTATTGGTTTTTCGTGGTAGGGTTGCTAGTGATATCGTATGCCTAACCTTCCCTCTTTATCCGGACTTAGGACTTGCTAGTAACTAGTGAACTTGTTAACCAGGCGAGGAATCCCAAGGCACTACTTCAGAGAACTATTTTGAGGCGAATTTTTAATGTACAGTTTTGTTTCTTTGATAAGATATACCGGTAAAATAATGGGATATAAATGCTATCCCCATTGAGACCCCTAATGACAGATAGCTTTATGTCAAATTTGAAAAATTCTAACCTTAGCCAAACTCTTATTCCTTTTGATATCTATAAATGATATACGGATGATATATATTCATTATTTGTGACTCAAATACTTATCTGGATGACATCCCACGCGAATCCAACAATCGTCACTCAGAGTTGGAATTCACTATAGACAGGGAATTGGAATCAGCTATTCATTTCCTTGACATACTGATCACGATACATAGTAACGGAAAGCTGAACAGATCTATTTATAGAAAAGCCCCATAGAACGGATAGCCTACTAATTTCTACAGTTGGATGACGATCATGAAAAAAAGTAAATCTGATTCACTCACTCTATTATCGTATACCTACTATTTGTAGCACAGACTGTGTATAAGTTGAACTTGACTTTCTAAGATGTGCGCTTGATAAAAACGGCTATCATAACCGATTTGGTGATAAAAATATGCGATACCAGTCATCAAATCAGTTTCTAAAAAGACTGTGTCCATGAATGTGGAATTTAAAAGTGATATAGCTGGCACCAGACATTCTGAAAAATCATCTTTCACTCTAGCTCCATGAGAAGTTAACTAGTTGCAGATTGTTCTCCGTTTGTGTAAGAGACAATATCCTTCGTCAGGTCACTTCTATGCACTTCTATTAGATCAACTGTCCCTGTGAACGAAGGTATATCGACCTTAGTCATAGATTACTTTCAATATGTATACGACAACATATTTCTGCCTGACTTTATAAGGGTGAAAAGAAATGTATTCAAAGTTCTGTCCATGAACATCTAATCGATTCCAACCATTCAACCGACTAGAATAATGATTTGAATGTTGTTTATCGAAAGCACTCAAATATCTCATGTTTCCTCTGTGTTCAACTTCTTAAAATAACAAAGGTCTTGGCTATCCATGAACTGAAGCCTGATCTTTGTATGTACAGTCTTTGTGTCTACCTTGGCCTTAACTTATCTTGGTCTTGGTATACTTCGTTCCTTTTTCTTTTTTCAACTTCCCCTTTTGTTAGATTACTCTTTGTACTTCCATATTAGATTTGTTTATTTGATATATAGCGCACAGTGATATGGTATTATTTACTTGATTACGTTTCGAGCATAAATTATTGCTCATAATCATATCAATGTAATCACACCTATACTCTTTGTACTCTTATATCATCATTATGATTAGTTTTAGCCATACATTTAATAGTTCCCGGTGTTGCTTCATTTCATCTTCCTAATAATTACAACTTTTACCAAAATATTTTCAGAGGTAGTATTTATCACGGACTGACATCAGTTGGGGAACCATTGGAAACCTGGGCGCACTGGACAGTTGTTTCACCCCAGTATGGGACTTCTTAGAACTACTCACCCACGGCCCCACCGCAACAAGGATCAAACTCAGGAACTTCAGATTTCACGGTGAACGCGCTAGCCACTCAGCCACTGGGTCGGAGTTCAACAGGTCCTAGTTTCCAACTTCTGTCAATTCACGATATAGCGTGCCTATCATTGAAGGTCTTCAGATGGTATCGGCTTCCCTTCCGACTGGTTGACCGCAAAGGTCACAGATTTTCATTGGAACTTCGTAATATCCACCTGGAAGCATGTTACTAATGAGCATTATATAGCAATGCATTTTTGAGATGAATGGCGACTTCAGTTTCTAGTTAGTATTTATCACGGACTGACATCAGTTGGGAAACCATTGGAAATTTGGAAGTACTGGACAGCTGTTTCATCTTAGTACGGGACTCCTCAGCAGTATGCACCCCTTTGTAATCTACATACACCCTACAAACCGTTTAAAAAATCTGACTTGACTCCTTTCTGTTATCATCCAAACTTTACGTCATCAGCCAGCAATTATTATTATTTTAACCTCCCATTATTTGGGTTAAATCTTCCACATGGATTGAAGTTCTTAAACATCACATATGTATACATATGAATGTATGTACAACTTTAGAATTAATTCGTTTAAAAGAATCCTCTTCGCTGAATATCTTGTTTTTTCTTGGGCTAAGTCAGTGGTCAAATCTTTGTACTTGGTCGTTTACATCACTTCATGGGCTTGAAAACTCTGTCTTATTTTGAATCAATAATCAGTTTGATAGCTCTACGAGATATTTGAAGAATTTGAACCTAACTAATCTCGATGTCCTGAGTACAACGTATAAAACACTACACTGGACAAAGAAGTGAAGAGGAATGTGCGCAAAGACACAAGACACTTCTACTACACACTGGCAATTGAAGCAGAACAGGCAGCTGGTAGGACAGATAGACAGACAGACAGACAACGTTGTATTAAATAACCAGTTTACTCTCTGAGAGGGAAGAGATCAACACAGATGAAAACAGTGGGAGATAGTGAAGGAAACTTTGTTAGCAAAGAAGAGAAACAAAGGAAACAATGGGTTGACCACTTCAAAAAGCTCTCGAATCGACCACCATCACCTGCAACTCGTTCAGAAATACCACATGCGGCCTCAGAACTACAAGTAAACACAAATCCTCCAACAAAAGCAGAAGTGAAGTCCTGAATGCCATAAAACTGCTGAAAGCACCGAAAACAGACGCAAAGACAACAACAGACATGCTCATACCACTATTGCAGAAGGTTTGAATGGAAGGAAGGAAGGAAAGGTGCCTGTTTATTGATTGGAAGAAGGGCTACTTTGTCAAATCCTCGAAGAAGGGCTACCTAAGTGTTTGCAAGAAGTGGCGTGGAATCATGCTCCTGTCCACCCAAATCAAGCAAAATATTAAGCCGCATCATTCTGGAGAGCCTAAATGATGTTCTGGATTCAAAACTATGAGAGGAACAGGCTGACAGCCAATTCTCTACCTCAACTTTATCAACTTTGAAAAGGCGTTTGACATCGTCGACCGAGAGGTAATTTGGTAGTCGCTTCAACACTACGAAATACCACAAACCTTTGTCAACCTCATTCAACAACTATATGAAGACGCCACATGCCAAGTGATTCTTAATGGAAAGCTCAGTGATGCCTTTGAAGTGAAGACAGCAGACACGAGTAGGACAAGGCTGCTACCTACTATCACCGATCATCTTCCTGATTGTAGTGGACTGGACCATGCAGCAAACAGTGAGGAGCAGCAACATGGGCATACGCTGCTCGACCGATGAGAAGACCATAGAAGATTTCGATTTCGCCCATGATGATTTATGTCTAATGTCTTGTCACACAAACTCGAAGATCTACAGGCAAAAACTGACAAGTTGACAGAAGAGGCAGGGCAGCGAAGACAGGACTTCAAGTGAACGTAGAGAAGATAGAGGTGATGATGACACCTAACCAACACCAACACCACCACCAACAACAACAACAACAAGCACCAATCACCATCAATGGGAGAAACCTAGACGAAGTAGCCTCTTTCAACTATCTAGACAGACAGCAACGCTTCAACTACAGGAGTGGCGGTGGTGGCAGTGCCACAGACGAGGACGTCAAAGTAGTCAGGATCGGAAACACAGTAAGACAGGTCCTCATGCATTAACCTGAAACCAGTGTGGAGATCCACTGCACTGCACTACACTGCACTGCACTACGCTACACTACACTCAGCATAAAGCTGGCTGGCTGGCTGGCTGGCTGGCTGGCTGGCTGGCTGGCTGGCTGGCTGGCTGGCTGGCTGGCTGGCTGGCTGGCTGGCTGGCTGGCTGGCTGGCTGGCTGGCTGGCTGGCTGGCTGGCTGGCTGGCTGGCTGGCTGGCTGGCTGGCTGGCTGGCTGGCTGGCTGGCTGGCTGGCTGGCTGGCTGGCTGGCTGGCTGGCTGGCTGGCTGGCTGGCTGGCTGGCTGGCTGGCTGGCTGGCTGGCTGGCTGGCTGGCTGGCTGGCTGGCTGGCTGGCGAATCAACCAAGAACCTATCGTTGAACAAATATGCATTAGGAAGTGGGGATGGATTGGATTCGGCGTGCACTGAGAAGACCATTGGGGACGTCACGCATCAGTCGAGGCCAGACCCTCGAGTGTAATCCGAAGGGGGAAACGGTGATTTGTGCATGTGATGCGATGGTGACATGGAGGAGATTGTGTGATGAAGAAATGAGAGGTAGTTGGCAGTGGTGGTGCCAGTTTGAAAAGATTGTAGAGAAGAGAGTGGGATGGAGACGTGCTACTGAAATTGTATGTTCCACTTGGAACTCAAGGGACAAATAATATTAATAATAATAATAATAATAATAATAATAATAATAATAATACAAATTTGTTTATTTTTAAATACTTAGAAGATTTGATGTCACTTCAAATAGTGTTTTAACCTAGATCAATATGACAGGAAATGTAAATATTGAATTTTGAGGAATAGTAAATTTTTATTTCATCCTACCATCTAACTTCTCACCAGCGGGTTCCATGTTTCGAATCGACCATTACTGGCTGCTGTGATAGATACCTTGGTACAAGATTAAAGATCAACAGCCTGTTAACAAAAGAGCCTAAACAACAATTGAAATAAGTAAGATGGAGCAGGGATCTGATAATAACCCCTCCAAGGTGCAGATGTGATCCTCTTGCAACAAAGTGGCTACCTAGACGAAAAGATGACGTATAGAGCTGGCTTCAGTGCTACTTGACCTCTACAACGGTGTATAAACTTCAATGGATAGCCGCTTTCCATAGGTGTTTTGGTCAGTAATTCGATATATTCATCCATCACAACTTATGTACTGACACTCCAGATCCCATTAAACAGGCATTGTATTAGACCTCGCTTGTATTGGATTGGACAAAAACTGTTTAAAATTCAGATAATGTCCCGTAAACTGATCATCTCTTATTGAACCATCTGCTTATCGACTCAGAAGTACGTCTAAGAAGAATGGCAGATGATTACTATTCTCTTTTTCACAAGACAGACTGTTATGAGTTTGTACAATGTTAAGTCTTGGTAGTAGACAAGCCATATCGTAATGCTTCTCATTATATTTTCATCGACATATATCTTGTAAACGAAAAATTTGGAGATGAGATCACCAGCCAAATTTTTGATATAAGACATGTTAATATCAGCTAGTAACGGTCCTAAGGGACTACCCATCGTTACACCGTCAACTTGTTGAAAGTGTTCACCTTCAAATGTGAAGTGGACTTAGTCAGTACACAGGAATAAAAGCTGCCTCAGAAAAGCTGGAGTAACAGAAGATTGGAGGTTACTAGAGTACATGTAATCACACAGAGCGTAAATAGTCTTTGAAGACGGCACATTAGTGAGAATAAATTCATTGGAAAGAGTCCTCTTCTCTGAATGTCTTGTTTTAGAGCTCAAGATAAATCGAAAAAGCTTCCATCACTTTTCGATTATGTTACAAAGATACTGAATGCAAGCTAAGTATAGCGTTATAATTACTGTTTTTGATTCAGTTACTGGTCTGATAACGCCGCAAGATGCACGGTTGCGTGACACTTTGGAATGACATGTTGGTTTGCCACCTATTATTATGTTTCAGTCCTATAGAACCGTCTTTCATCCAAAGATGCACTTCTTTCAATATGTGCCAGAGTCATGAACAACTTAATAGTCTGTAGGCTGCTATAGCAGAAAGCGTTGAACATGTGGAGTCACTGAATTTCTTGTTTATTCCCAGGTGGGCCGACATACTGTGGCATACCCAAGTAGACTACTCTAGGCCTTAGGACTACTTACATGTAATTAATTACCATCAGTTGCGAATAGTCCTATGGAGACAACAGTAATCGGATACGGTGGCTGAACATGCCAGATAAAAAATGGGTCTTACAGAGGTACAGCATAACCCCCTCCTCCCGGGACTACACACCTACATACACATACACCAAAACACTGTGTATTCTACCGACGCCCACCCAGACAACATATGATGTTCTGGTTTTCCATAAACAGTTGGAAATTTCACCTGTCATATCTCTACTGATAACGGTACAAATATTCAGATACACGAACTTCTCAACTAACTCCAATGATCCCTCACCAATAATAAACACAAAGATTGATTCCTGTTAATTTTACAAAACCGCTTTGTAACTCCACTCTGTTCAAATCACATATCATACATAGTACAGTGTCATTTGAGAAAGTTAGATTTCAGTAGTCTTGATGTTATCAAACAAAATGAAAAAGTTGTCTGTATGTCTATGTAGTAATCCGGTGGTAGCTGGTTCGAATCCAGCCGTGGTCCAGATTTTCATCTCATCTTCAATCACCACCCAGTACAAATAATCTTTTCCCTAATATCAGACCCACACTAACAATTACCTGCCTTAAGACTGTCTGAAATGTATCATTCGTGACAAAATTGAACAGAAATGATGGATTTAATTTGGAGGTTTGTGAGGACTTATTGATTTCGGAATGGTATTCATCATGGACTGACATTAGTTGGAGGAACATTGGAAACCTGGGAGCACAGTTATTTCGTCCTAGTAGGGGAATCTTCAGCAGTGCATACCCACGATATCACCGGTAATCGAATCCAAGATTTTCAGGTTTCGTGACAAGCATCTTATCATTGAGCCATTAGGTCAGAATCCAAAGGACCGCATTTCCTTACTCATCTCAATTCTCGATATATACCGCGACCTCCATCCAATGTCGTTGTTTAGCGTTTTTTTTCAAGTTCGACTTGATTTGCCCTACCAGTCATGACTTTTCATAAGAAGTTCAACAAAACTCATCTGGAAGTAAAACACTACTAATGAACAATGGACACAATGATTCAATCTGGAGGTTTGTATAGATTTTACCGATTTCAAGCTGATACTTGAAATCATCCTATTGATATTCTCATGAACATCATCAGAGACGTTATGGTATATATATTCTGTATTCATAGTCTGCTTCTGCTGAGCTCTGTAAACGCCAATCAATTAGTTGGTTCTTTTCCGTTTTCTATCTTAATTGTTAGTTATGGTGTCTGCGGCAAAGGACAACTCTGCCGTATTCGTCAATTTCATCATAAAACGTGCGTCCACTAAACTTACCTATCTAAGTGATATCAGTTTCCCTTTCATTGAAAAATCTCCCGCTCTCACGACTCAATTAAGCTGTAACTAGCGTATTCACCTATAACTATTCATAGAAATGAGGTAGTGAGTTCAGTGGGTATATCTAAACGATCTAATCTGATGGAAATATCCCGTTCATCATAAGACAGACAGTCAGTCAACTGGTTAAACAAATTGTGAATGACCATGTGAATTACTGATTCATCACTAATGGTTGATCGTACTCACACAGTGACTATCCAATCAGGACTTTACATCCCAATCCAAATCTAACTGAATTAGTGGGCGGGGGCAGGGGGATATCATATTGATTATCTAATGTGGTTTGACAGACTAGTATTGATGATTGTGAAGATGAAATGAAAATTCTAGTACCGACGAGATTCCATACAGCCGTCTAGTACTCTAGCAAATGAGCTGTGAGATCTGACTGTTGACCAGATTATTATTTCACTTCAATCATCAATTGTTGTTTACAGTTTACACTAAAAATAATCACAAGACTGAAATAGATTGTTCAATTACTACCGGAAATATCCATATATCAAGGAGATAATTACTAGTTTGAAGATATTTTTAAGGAAATTATCAGCAGCGGCAGTGGCAACAAAAGCAGTAGAAAGACAAACAAACAACACAACCGTAATTAAACTTTTAGCCAAATTTAAAATACAAGAAATCAGGTAAAAGAAAGAAAATTGAACAGTAATTACGGTAAATATTTCTGTTCAGTGTTTCATTCAATCTGTTACCCACCAAGTGGATTGTTTAAGAGGTTGGTTGGGAAGCTAACATTTTCTAGCTTAACTGATTGTGTGTGTGTGTATGTCACTGAGTGAGTGAGTGAGTGAGTGAGTGAGTGAGTGAGTGTGTGGGTATCGATGGCTAGAGGGAAGGGGTGATGCAGAGGGGCGAGAAGCGAATTAATTGATGAGAGAATCATCCAGTATTTCTTTTCGAATTATTCTAGCATCGACAACAACAAAAGGTAATCTTTGAAGATGACAAAATGAATAACTATTCATTAAATATCTATTCCAGTAATTTTTTGGTAAGTAATCAATTTTCAATATGACTAAAGGTCATACGAAGAAATGGTGGACTGGGAAGGTGTTCTTATCCAGTTTGAAACACATTATGCATTCAGGTAGTATTCACCATGGACTGATATCAGTTGGAGAACTATTGAAACCGCTTCGCTTATCGAGGTTTGTGTATAATAGGTGTGACTCATTGCCTATTACATAAACCTTCTAAATACAGTTGTTGAGTTAAATTGAGCTAAGATTCGATTTGTTGATTGCGTGTTCAAAGACCAATTCCACCTTGAAATCTGTAGTGTTTTATTGTAGCAATAACCGTGTCAAACAAGTTCAAGAGCCTATATTCCTTCTACAGTAGACTGTTGACATTCAAGTTGAAAAAGCGTTGAAAGCATAGGAGTACTGGACAGGCATCTCGTCATGGTATATGAATTCTCAGCACCACCACCCCGACAAGGATGAAACTCAGGACTTTCAGGTCTCATAACTAACGTATTAATAATTCAGCAGTGCGTACTGCTGAAGAGTACCATACTAGGACGAAATAGATGTCCAATCCCTTTTACCCTCAAACTATGTGACCTACTTTTGTTTAAATGGATTCCATTTGTTTTAGTCGCTTTCTTCACTTTTCAGCATAATATTTGAATTGACACTGGTGTAGATTATGTGTGTGTGTATGTGTGTGGGTATGTGGATGTGTACATACTTAAGACAACAGCATTAATCAAAGACCATATTATACCAAGAAAAACAATAACTAATTTTCTCTACATTCAAATAAGAGGATTATTTGATCAAACTAGGCTTCAGTTTACTGATCCGTTTTCTATTTTCGTTGTTTGTCAACCGCTTTCTATAAACACATACGCACACACACATGCTTTCCATCTAAAAACTTATTTTTAGTAGTAGTAGTGTGAGTAGTAGTAGTAGTAGTGTGAGTAGTAGTAGTAGTATTAGTAGTAGTAATAGTGGTGGTAGTAGTAGTAGTATTAGTAGTAGTGTGAGTAGTAGTAGTAGTGTGAGTAGTAGTAGTAGTAGTGTGAGTAGTAGTAGTAGTAGTAGTAGTGTGAGTAGTAGTAGTAGTAGTAGTAGTGTGAGTAGTAGTAGTAGTAGTAGTAGTGTGAGTAGTAGTAGTAGTAGTAGTGTGAGTAGTGTGAGTAGTAGTAGTAGTAGTGTGAGTAGTGTGAGTAGTAGTAGTAGTAGTGTGAGTAGTAGTAGTAGTAGTAGTGTGAGTAGTAGTAGTAGTAGTGGTAGTAGTAGTAGTAGTATAGTAGTAGTGTGAGTAGTAGTAGTGGTCTCATTGGTAGTAGTGTTCATGTATACTGATGACTATTTGCTTATTGACCAACCTACACAAAAAGAATTCGGTTGTTATCTTACTTTCTTTTCCTTCTAAAAAAATGTAAAACATTTTCTGTATTCAGTTTCATTTAGTACCACATTTTTCAAAGAGGCCAACGTCTACACCCATTTCCCTTGATATTCTGCACACAGACTGTCTCATTTATCCATGTTTCATTTGATCGTTATTATTTTTTCTTTGAAAAGACAAATCTTCCTTTTTTTTCTATCAATTAATGTTTTGAAGTTGTGTTTACGCGGACCCTTAAACAAACGACTGAAATTAGAATTCTACTTGTATGTCCAACCACTACTAATCGAAATTAATAATAATAACTTTGTGCATCAAGGATGAATTGTCCGAGTGGATCGCACGCACACACACAAAGATGATAAGGAAGGAGGGAATCGAGATCTTTTCCTAACAGTAATAAACATTCCCTATCTAATAAAAAAAACAATTTTATGAAGGATATTTGAAATAATAATAATAATAATAATAATGATAGATAAGTTGATGTTTGTTCCTTCAGGTGCAAAATATGGAGACAAAAAAGGAAAAGAGAAGACAATGATCACACAATTTGTACAAAACACTGTCATTCACTTTAATGGCTTTAAAATATATGATATGCATATATCAATTGCTAATATATGTGTATATAGGACGTCATAGTATCAGTGGAACAGGTGCTATAATGTGTGCTTGTATGTGCTGGTTTATTCAGCACATTTACTGTGCCATACACTATCCTCTACAAACAACTTGATCAGTTTTATATGATTAGTGCTAGTAAAATGTGTCAAATATTCATGTTCGTATGCCTATATTCTGCATGTGTGTGTGGATGTGGATGCAAATGTATTTACTCGCACCTGGATTATTAGAATTAATACTAAAATAGATCCCATTATGGTTTAAATTACCTTAACCTCTTTATTTTGTGTCACCAAATCTATATATATATATATATATATATATATATATATATATATATATATATATATATATATATATATATATATATATATATATATAACTCAGAATATATTGATTTGAATATATATATATATGGATGTGTGTGTGTGTGTGTGGCAAAAATCAATAAATATTTAAAATAAATTCGATATTCTATTTTTAGACTGCGACAGTATAGTTTGATAGATAATGACTATTTTTGAAAGTAATACTTTCTTGTAATCTCATAAGCCTATTCTTAAATCTTTTCTCTCTCCCTTTATTTCCACACTAGATTCATACAAATTCTCGATGGTAAAGACTTGTGATGGAGAGATGTCTTGAGTGAATGATTCATAAAGCGAGACTTATTGATTTCTTAAAGTTATGTGCAAAACAGTTGTCTTTACTATTCCTTATACATGAGGGAATTATGACTGCGGTTGAAAGACAATCTAAGTTACAGTAGTGTTTGAACAAGAGGTTTTTAGGTTGTTCTACGAAATTCAATTTTGAAGGGATTTATTTTTTGATTTCAGGTTGATATTCATTCAAGACTGACATTAGTCGGAGAACCATTGAAAATCTGAGAGCACTAGAGAGCCGTTTCGTCCTGATATGATACTTTGAAGTGATGGATAAGGTTTGTAGTTGAGGCTGAGTACAATCAAGCTGCCTCCTCAGTTTCAATGCATGCATACAATCACAATCATAAATTCAACTGGGAAACTGCGGAAATACTTCAAACGAAAAATCGATCAATAGGTACGTAAATATAGACCTAATCTACAAACAGTCATCCAACTACCAAGGGTGAATTGACTAAACGAATCACTAATGATCCACAATGTGATAACAAGAAACAAGACAATTCAACTCCACTCTAATAACGTGACGGAAATTTAAGGTCAGAATATGATTAGGATAACTTCAGCTTGGTTTTATCATGGACTAACATCAGCTGGGTAGACGCGCTGGGCATCTGTTGCTGCCTAGTATGAGACTCCTCAGCAGTGAGCGCACATGACAGTCCGGGGGTCGTACCCAAGACCTTTAAATTCCACAGACATCATGTTATCGTCAAGCCAATGAGTCGGAATCCTATGGTCCATGGCATCATCTTCAGTCTAAGAACCTCCGCTAGTTACTGTGTCACAACTCACGAGTAACTGAATCCCTTCAGATAAGATCGTGGATTATTATTATTATTATTATTATTATTATTATTATTTGTCCCTTGAGTCCCAAGTGGAACATACAATTTCAGTAGCACGTCTCCATCCCACTCTCTTCTCTACAATCTTTTCAAACTGGCACCACCACTGCCAACTACCTCTCATTTCTTCATCACACAATCTCCTCCATGTCACCATCGCATCACATGCACAAATCACCGTTTCCCCCTTCGGATTACACTCGAGGGTCTGGCCTCGACTGATGCGTGATGTCTCCCAATGGTCTTCTCAGTGCATGCCATATCCAATCCATCCCCACTTCCTTATGCATATTTGTTCAACGATAGGTTCTTGGTTGATTCGCTCCCAGTCAGCCAGCTAGCCAGCCATAGTTCCTTATTATTATTCTGGCCATCTGATCTCCATCTTCACTATCCAGCCAGTGTAGGTAGTTGTTGATGAATGTCTGTAGTTTGTTGCAAATGCTTTTCCTAACACGCCAAGTCTCTCAACCATCACATAGAAGCACTGACTGACTTGATTGAATTAATGTTGAAAATGCGAATCTCGTTCATGCTTTATGCTGAGTGTGGTGTAGTGTAGTGTAGTGTAGTGCAGTGCAGTGGATCTCCACACTGGTTTCAGGTTAATGCATGAGGACCTGTCTTACTGTGTTTCCGATCCTGACTACTTTGACGTCCTCGTCTATGGCACTACCACCACCGCCACCACCACCGCCACTCCTGTAGTTGAAGCGTTGCTGTCTGTCTAGATAGTTGAAAGAGGCTACTTCGTCTAGGTTTCTCCCATTGATGGTGATTGGTGCTTGTTGTTGTTGTTGTTGGTGGTGGTGTTGGTGTTGGTTAGGTGTCATCATCACCTCTATCTTCTCTACGTTCACTTGAAGTCCTGTCTTCGCTGCCCTGCCTCTTCTGTCAACTTGTCAATTTTTTCTGTACATCTTCCAGTTTGTACAACGTTAGACACAAGTCACTGATGAAATCCAAGTCTTCTAGTTTCTTTCCCGCGTTCTAGCATATCCCCCTCTTCTCACAGCTCCTCACCGTTTGTTGCATGATCCAGCCCAATCCAGTCGACCACAATCAGGAAGATCATCGGTGATAATAGACAGCCTTGTTTTACTCCTGTCTCTTGTCTTCACCTCAAAGACATCACGGAGCTTTCCATTAAGAATCACTTGGCATGTGGCGTGTTCATGTGGCTGTTGAATGAGGTTGATAAAAAACAGTGGCACTCCGTAGTGTTGAAGAAACTGCCAAATTACTTCTCGGTCGACGATGTTGAAGGCCTTTTCAAAGTCGATGAAGTTGAGGTAGAGAGAGAGTCGACTGCCATTCTATACTCTGTTCTATGATGATGCGAAGTGTAGCGTTGTTATTTGGTCCGCAAATGATTTGTACTTCCTGGATTCAGCCAGCCTGTTCCACTAGTAGTTTTGGATCCAGAACATCATTTAGGCTCTCCAGAATGATGCGGCTTAATATTTTGCTTGATTTGGGTGGACAGGAGCATGATTCCACGCCACTTCTTGCAAACACTTAGGTAGCCCTTCTTCGAGGATTTGACAAAGTAGCCCTTCTTCCAATCAATAAACAGGCACCTTTCCTTCCTTCCTTCCATTCAAACCTTCTGCAATAGTGGTATGAGCATGTCTGCTGTTGTCTCTGCGTCTGCTTTCAGTGCTTGTGGCAGGATTCCAGCTGGTCCTGCTGATTTCCCGCATTCCAGTAGCTTTATGGTGTTCAGAACTTCACTTCTGCTTTTGTTGGAGGATTTGTGTTTACTTGTAGTTCTGAGGCCGCATGTGGTATTTCTGAACGAGTTGCAGGTGATGGTGGTCGATTCGAGAGCTTTTTGAAGTGGTCAACCCATTGTTTCCTTTGTTTCTCTTCTTTGCTAACAAAGTTTCCTTCACTATCTCCCACTGTTTTCATCTGTGTTGATCTCTTCCCTCTCAGAGAGTAAACTGGTTATTTGATACAATGTTGTCAGGTCTCTGTCTGTTTGTCTGTCTGTCTATCTATCCTGCCAGCAGCCTGTTCTGCTTCAATTGCCAGTGTGTAGTAGAAGTGTCTTTTGTCTTTGCGCGCATTCCTCTTCACTTCTTTGTCCAGTGTAGTGTTTCATACATTGTACTCAGTTCCTCTTCTCGTTGTTCATCCCTGCACTCCACTGCACTGCACTGCACTGCACTGCTTTATCTTCTGCTTCACCATCCTCCTCTCCATGCTCTCCCACCTCCCATGTGTCCATCGAGATCTATTCCTTCCTTATCCTCTCTCTTCTTCCTTCCTTATACGATTATGCAGGTTTATTTCCACATCTCCTTCAAACAGTTCCAGTGTTCATCCACATAGGTTTCTTCCGGACTGTTGCTCAACATCTCCCATTTTGTCTTCATGGCTGACGTGAAGATTCCCTTTGTAGTTTTGTCCTTCAGTTCACTTTCTGTTCTGCGTGTTCAACTTGAACTGTGGTCGTCTGTCACCAGCTTCTTTATCGAAGGCTTCCAACTTGATTAGGAAGGTAGTTTCCTTGCACTAGATGGTGAGTGGTGTCAGCCTACATCTGCTCCCCTTCTTCATCCTCTGTCCAGTAGGCTGGCTGCATCTCCATCTCCACTCTCTTCACATTGACATGATGTCGATCTGATTTTTGTGTAGTGTGTCCATCTGGTGAAATCCATGTCGCTTGCTTTGTGAATAGATATCCTTGTGTTCGCACACACTGCCTGACTCCAATCAACAAATCGTTGAATGCGCAGAAGTCTGCAAACACTTCTCCATTCTCATTCATCATTTCACCCAGTGCTTCTCCACCCATGATCACTTCTCTTCCTGTGTTGTCTGCTCCATGCAGTTCCGCATTCATGTCACCACACACATTCGAATTTTGATGTCGCCGTCGCCAACTGGAGTGGCGTCTTGTCCATTGTTGATTCCAGTTGTCTGTACAATTCCTCCTTCTTCTCTTCATCTGCATCTGCATTATTTTAGGTGCATAGCATAAGGTAGCATTGAATGGTTGTAAATCCCCTTCCTTTTGAGTTGAACCCATCTTGCTGTCATCATCCTGGGTGACAATATTGGAGTAGATTAGATTATTGACTCTCCAGCTGACAGTTTGGAGGGTTCACTTCCATTCAATTTGCAGATTCCTCTCAGATTCCTAGCACTTCTATGCTACACCTTCTCATCTCTTTTGCAATCTGGACAGCCTTGATATGTTCATATATGGTGCAGACATTCAATGTCCCCATTCTTACTTTCGTTTTCATTGAGAGGGAGAGAGAGAGAGAGAGAGAAGACACAACGGCCAATTTGCTTTCCGAAGGCTATCACCAACCGGCGTCATTTCGTCTCTCCGATTCCAGTGAGGAATGGTTTTGCCTTTATTTTTATATTTTCTTCGTGCTTTGAAGTATTTTTAGCGGTTGTATTGGTTTTTCGTGGTAGGGTTGCTAGTGGTATTCCCAACCTTCCCTCTTTATCCGGACTTAGGACTTGCTAGTAACTAGCGAACTTGTTAACCAGTCGAGGTTAAGATCGTGGATTAGAAGAGAATTAATAAGTCAATAATTTTTTGAAAATGAAGGCACTCAGCGTAATAGGCATATATTCGCCTTTATGGTGGTGAAATTCTCCTCACGCATAAGGGCTTCATAGGTGATCCACTTACTGATATTCTATATTCTATCAGCCTACTGCACGTGGACTAATACTTCTTCTACTATCCAGTATCCGCTAACAAACTGACTAGTGAACTGTCATGTCTAAACAATTCTATGCGCATATATTGATCTCGTTAACTGGCAAAGGAATCCAGGACGTGGGTTTCGTCCTAATTGTGACTCGTTAGCTAGGTGTATCCTCACCCAGGTGAGCGATGTCTTCACCCCCCTTGTAGCCACCGTCTCAAACGCCAAAATGTTATTCACTAAGCAACTGGGGCATGATAGTCGAGGGGTATTACAAGTATCATAACAATATGTATACGCGTATATCAATCAGACTGTCTCCTCCTGTTTTGTCTAAAATAGTTCTTGTTGGGTTACGAAGAAAGTACAGTAGGACTGTAAGACGTGAGGCATATGGACACACTGTCAACGCCAGTTTACTCAACTTCAAGAGACTGTGCTCTAAATTTACTTATAGAGTGAATAGAAAACTTCTGAAGGCCATGTGCTTTATGGGCTTGTCTGCTTACATGAGGAAATTGATGCTCTGACGGTGACTTCGACCTGTATTACTCATTGCTGAAGTGAGAGATTTCATTTACAAACTGCTGCCGTATAGGATTGGATCACCGAGGAAACATCAATTACCTAGTAACTGTAGATATGCCTTGTAGATGAGTACCAAATAGCGTGAAGTCTAGGTTCACGCAGCTGCACAGTTTTTTAAGTGGAGCTGAGGAAAGTAGTTTTCATACTGAAGTACCTTTTTTTCTTCAAGTATACTATAGAAGTATCGTGGCATCCCCAAAAGGGCCCATTTGTCTACAGGAATAGAACAGTTCGATCAAGTACGGTAACACAAAATTAAAAGTACCAACAAAAAACAATTGATACTCATTGCACAAGAGATGTCTTTCAGGCATCTGGTGGGTAACACTTCAACATTTGGAGCGATAGGTACTGAGTTCGAGTCTCAACGGGAACAATATCACTCACTAGGAAGCAAACACGCTCAGCTGATGAGTCCAAAACGGGACAAAACGCATCCCCTAAATTCTACTGCTAACCACCAAATAGACAACAACATAATGACTACTCAGACAGTATCGAGGTATGCGCACAGCAGCCCATCTATCATTAGAGGTCAAGCAATTAGAACCAGTATAGCAGCGGGGAATTCCACATGTCAGTAAATGGTAAAATCATTGTGGGCCGATTCAAGTGCTAAAAAGCAACTTATTTTTTACTTGAATTTCTTCTTAGTATACACTGGATGATGAATATTGGCTAGCAGTGGGATTCAGGATGCGCGTTTTGCCCTATTTGAGACTAGCCAACCGGATGTACCTGCCTCTCAGTGAGTGGTCTTGTTTCCACCAGGACTCGAGCCCAAAGTATGGTTGCAGGGATTCTCAGACCTTGACTGCATTAGAAATAACAGGATTAAGGCCATACTTTCCCTGAAAATATGTCTATTATCAGAATATCTTGAAAATTCACCTATCACTAGCATATCCTTCTACTGTCTATCAACCGTAGAGAAGGATCCTAAAAAAAGAACTTGATCTGTCAGAGTTAAGTACTACCATTCAATTCACTAATGAACTGTTCCTATCAACGTAACACCCACACAGAAGCATGTATATGTGTATGCTTCCATATGATCTTTTGTCATATACATCATTTCTCAACTTCCTAATCAATTATTTATCATTCGGAAGAATCCTAATCAGAAAATAACCTAAAGCTTTACAACAGTGATTTACTCAAATCAATACACCTAATATATAAATATCTTGAGAAATACAATGAATTTCCCCCCCCTTTTTTACTTTACTCCCTATAATCATCAGTGTTAGTTCTCTCTAAGATCCCCTTTTTAATCATATTATTCAGGATTGTAGTAGTTCATTCAATGACAGTAAACTATTACTTCATTTTAAACGATCAAACAATTAATCTTAAGAGAAATCTCTTCAGATTTTGATCAAATCGTTAAATCACTTTATTCAAATGTGGGCTGGGAATTGACAATCTCAAAATTGAATTTTGACGAAGTTGTGGAGATTTGGAAATATTTCAAGTTGTTATTCATTGTAGACTGACATCAGTTGGAGGAACGAAAGGAACCTGAGAGCACTGGACAGCTGTTTCACTCTAGTCTGGGACTTCTCAGCAGTGCGCACCCACGACCTTGCTAGGGATCGAACCCGCTACCCTCAGGTTCCGCGGCCAGCGCGTTACCATAGAGCCACTCGGTCAGAATCCAACCATCCATATCTCCAACTTCTGTTAGCTCACGAAATATCACAACCGCCACCCAATGTCCTTATGGAGTATTTGTCCTCATGGCCATCAAGTTTGCCCCACTGGACGAAACAGCTGTCCAGTGCTCCCAGGTTTCCTTTGTTCCTCCAACTGATATCAGTCTACGATGAATAACAACTTGAAATCTCAAAACTCTTAATACAGCCCTAATTAGAAGTTAGAACCAATCATTTAAGTTACATTCGTCCTCAACAGTCCATTTAGGCTATATATATATATATATATATATATATATATATATATATATATATATATATATATATATATATATTCGCTTGGCGAGTGTTTTTTTTAGCTCAGGATGTATATGTTCAGATTGAGTTTCTCTTTAAGTTCTATTTTCAGTTGATAAATGTTTCAACATCACGCTACATATCACTATCAGTTCACAATTTACGTGTAAAACACTCATAACAACGTTATACTAGCCGAAATCTCGACTTAGAGAACAATAAAACCCGGATATTGTTGTTTTCCATTGTTTAGTCAATCAGTTTGAAACTAATGAACAAAGTTATGAATCTGTACGATTCATCTTCTAAGGTTTTCATACCTTTTTCATCTCTGATCTATCAAATAAATACCTAACATTGCCAATCTGAGATCCAATCAGCGATTGGGTGATGTAACCCAATTACATAACATCAGACCATTTATCTATAATCGGACTATTCAAATCCCACGTCTTCATTTGACTCCACTGATGATCTCATTAATAGTTCAATCAACAATTTTTTGTCAGGATATAGCAGTCCTCAGTTAAATATTTATATTAATGCCCATCAACTCGTTTGGAAAAACTCAAAAGCCAACAATATTTGAGTGAGTGTATAATTATATGCCTAAGGTTAGAAATTAAGTTTATGATAATTGGTTGTCAATTTTCATACTCAAGTGTGAAATTATATTTCTTATTACTGCCTTAGCTACTAACAACTTGTGTTAGTAGTATAAATCTAATTAACAAAATACCACAGCAACTTAAACACCTTTAACGAGGAAATAACGTTTAATATCATTATTTAGAATTGCTGTGAACTGAGAAATATAATGGTGACCGGTGATATATTCCACTATTGATTTATTAGCTTGAGTACCAAGTTCTACAGTTTACCTTCCTGTTCTCAATGGGGGTTATAGACTTACCACTTACAACTCTGTAACTATTAGATAAGTGATTTATTACTGAGAGAATTATAACCAAGAATTAGATAAGAGGGAAAACTCATTAAAACGTGGGTGGAATGTAAGAAATCTGTGTAGTGAAAACCAGTATGTAAGTCGAATATTTCACACACACCGTTGTTATCAATGAACAGGTAAGTTTCTTACCTTGAGTTATACTGGCCCAGACCAGCCTAAGTTAAGTGGATATCAACACTCACCAATAACTTGCATCTTTAGTTTCCTAGGCATCAGTGATTCACAGATGATAAGAAGCAAGTCGATTCACTTCCTCAGTCAAAAACGCTGCTGACAATCCGTTCAATCTGACAATCCTGACTGAAGCCTGTTAAACTACTTTACGCATACACTGACGGATAACTGGAGAGCGAGAAATGTCATAATCCAATTTCGAGGTTTATGGGGACTTATTTATTAGTTTCAGGTTGGTTTTAGCATAGAATTACATCAGTTAGAGAAACATTGGAAACCTGGGAGCACTGCGTAGCTATGTCGTCCCAGTATGGTTACCTGCTTTGAGATGAGATTCTTGAAGTTCTAATGAAAAGTCGCGACCAGTGGGGCAAACCAAGTCGGACATAAAGACAGTTACTCAACGATGGCACTAGATAGAGGTCCCATTAGTTCACAGTGGTAAACTAGTGATTACGGAACCTGAAGATCCTAGGTCCAACCCCTAGTGGTATGAAGTCATGAGTGCTCACTGCTGAGGCATCCCATAATAAAACGAAATGGCTATCCAATTCTCCCAAGTTTCCAATGATTCTCCAACTAATGTCAGCCCATGATGAATATCTACTTGAAATGTTATGTTTTCTTCCAGTTATATAGGTGGGTCACTATGTGAAGAGTTTAACACTTTCATATGTAGATGATATTACTGTATAATTCGTATTCTGGTTTCTGAGACACTTTGAATATCAACAAGGTCACAGATAATCAATTTAAATGAGGAATAATCTCTGCAAAATAATAAAACTGTACTCTCTTGACTGAATAATTTTTCTAAAGTAACTGAAACACTTTTCATACCATTTGAAGTAGATATATTCCACAGTATACTGAAATGACTACAGAACTTATTGTGAAGATGAAAGATTCAATTATCATTGACCGAAGGTGAATTTCATGACCTATATCACATTGAAGAGCTTAGTCATGCAATAACATAATGTATATAAAAGAATATATAATACAAGTCATACTGAAGGAAACAAGAAGACGGAGATGAAGGAAGGAATGTTTACTGTTAATATGTGGTTCAGTTACAGTTACTCAACGATGATATTGGGTGGCGGTTGCGATATATCGTGAGGAAACGGAAGTTGGAAATGTGAACGACTCGGTTCTGACCCAACTTGAAATATTCCAGTAGTCGTTAAATATGGTGCACCTTGCAATAAGACAGTCATTTGCAAAATGTGCTTCATTCCCTCTTCTACTTCTCTTTTGACTTTCTTTTAGTACGTGCAGATTGTCTTTTGAGTTCCTCTAGGCAGAATATTTACCTATAGTTAGTAATTGCCTATGATCTCTGCTGCCTTCTCAACATATACTACTTATATGCATTCTAATCAGCAACGTCTATTACAATACATCATGATGTAAATTTTTTTCGTCTTACTAATTGTCGGCGGTTGTGCCCATAAATTTGTAGGGCTATTTAGGAATCCTTCTTATGGGAAAGTGAAAGATGCAGAGGTCAGTCACTAATCTTTCTTACTTGTAAAATATCTACAGTTGCGAGACCAATGAAGAGCACACAAGATTAATCAGGTGGAATAGTATATATGATAAACCGTGAAGAAAAATACCGATGTGCTCCTTTGACTTACTGACTAGAGGATTACGTACGAGTAACGTAGGGGAAGACGACAACATTCCTAATAATGTGGAAGCTTAACTGCCTAACTCTAACTGAACAATCCTGTTAAAACTGAGAACGTCAACATCAGTGTTGAATCTTGTTAAACACTGGACTATTGATTTTGGGGAATTATTTGTCATCTCAGGAGAGCAGCGGAATTCCTGGAGGTATACGATGTAAATAATATGGGAACTAACACGTATACAGAGTTGGAAAGCATTTGTGAACAACACTGGTCAATTAATTACGAAATGAAGATGCTGAGATAAAATTGTTACAGAATGTACCATCTGTTTTCTTTCCACACATAATGAGAACCAAGAAATTTGATGACTTCTGTAGAGATGAATAACAGTAGGTCAAAGGTATAAATGATTTCTTGTGACTGACCAAAGCAGCTGTCAGAGTACTGTAACTCACTTCGTGGTTGGCAGAGGAACCCAGGACCTTCCTGTATAGAATTCGTCACCTAGACTTACCGATACCACAGAGACCGATGGCATGCCTATATACATTCGAAACTTGTCTTCATTGCTTTAGACACTTAGGTCACAGAGGCACGATAGCCAAAGTTAGACCAGTTTGATTCAGTATAACAACTGCTATTTGCATTATTAAGGTTGTATTTTGAATAAATCTACTTACAGTATGAATTTCTAACTCAGGAGTTTGAAATCAAAACAACGAAATTATTATTATTTGTCCCTTAGGTTCCTAGTGAAACATAGGGCTTCAGTAGCACGTCTCCATTTCACTCTTTTCCCTCCAGTCTTTTCAACCTGGCTCCACGACTACCCACAACCCTTCATTTCTACCTCACATGATCTCCTCTATGTCACCCCCAGACACCCAACTCATCGCTTCCCCTTTGGGTTCTAGTCGATGACCTGACCTGGCCTGATGCGTGATGTCCCAAATGGTCTTCTCGGTCTATATCCAATCCAATCCATCTCCCCTTTCTTCTTCTGCATATTTGTTGGGTGATGGGTTCTTGGTTGTCTCGTTATCAGGCCAGAGTTCCTTGTTGCTTATTCTTATTATTCTGGCCACCTGGTCTCCATCTTCTCTATGGAGTGAGCGAGCATAGGCGGCAGCTCTTGATGATGTATGTCTGCAGTTTGTTGGAAATGCTTTTCGTGATGCATCAAGTCTCTCAACCATCATATAGAAGCACTGGCTTACTTGACTGACATTAGTGTTGAAAATCCGGATGTTGTTTACGCTTTATGCTGAGTGTAAGGGAGTGAGTAGATTTCCACACTGATTTCAGGTTAATGAAGGCGTGTCTTGCTTTTCCTGGCTTTGATGTCCTCATCTGTGCCACCGTCTGTAGTAGTTGAGACGATGCCGTCTAGGTAGTAAGGTGTAAGAGACAACTTCCTTTAGATTACTCCCGTTCACGGTGATTGGTACTTGTTGTTGGTGGTTGGGTATCTTTATCACCTCTGTCTCCTCTACGTCCACCTGAAGGAAGTTCCATCTTAGCTGCCCTACCCTGCCTCTTCTGCCAACTTGTTAGTTTCCACCTGTAGATATTCGAGTTTGTGTGACATAAGACATTAGACACTAACCATCATCGGCAAAATCCAAATCCCATAGGGTTTTTTCCTCTGTCGAACAGCGTATGCCCATCTTCTCACAGCTCCTCACAATTGTCTGTTGCATGATCCAGTCCAGTTCAGTCGACCACAATCAGGAAGACCATAGGTGATAGTAGGCAGCAACCTTTTCTTAACTGTCAACCTTTCTTCACTTCAAAGACATCACTGAGCCTTCCATTGTAAATCACTTGGCATGTAGCATCATATAGCATAGCATATAGCTGTTGAATGAGGTCGATAAAGGTTTGTGGTACTAAAACCGTAGTGTTGAAGAAGCAGGTGCCAAATTACTTCTCAGTAAACGCTGTCAAAGGCCTTTTCAAAGTAGATAAAGTTGAGGTAAAAATCCAACTGACTGCCATTCCATGCTCTGTTCTATGATGGTGCGTAGCGTTGCAATTTCATCCGCACATGATTTGTACTTCCTGAATCCAACCAGCCTGTTCTGGTTGTATTTTGAATCCAGCGCAATTTTTAGTCTCTCCCGAATGATGCGGCTTAATAGTTTGCTTGGTGTGGACAGGCTTATGATTCCTTGCCAGTTCCTGCAAAGACTTAGGTCGTCTTCTTTGGAAGTTTGACCAGGTAGCCCTTCTTCCACTCGGCAGGTACCTTTCCTTCCTCCTAAACCTTCTGCAGTGAATGAAATGATACTTCCACAAATAAATCAAACGATGGAGTTACGCGCAGAATTCTTCTGATACACCGTATGGTATAATTAAACACCGAATTGTGGTTCATGATTTGCGTATGTGAGCCTACCGTCATCAAAAGCATTTTGTGAGAATTGCATCAGTAATATAAACAACAAGGCTGTAAACTACTGTAAAAAGTGTCCATAACTAGCACATTCTCAGGGCAAGATAAAAGACATCAGATAAACAAATGTTCAATGGAATATGAAACTTCGAGGAAATAAAGGAACGTAGAAAAATACAACCATTCAATGGTAAAGATACTAATATCTTAAAATGTTAAAATGGTGAGCAAAACTCCAAATGAAGTGACATTATGAAGAACATTGAATTATACTACGTACTATTAGTAAGTAGTACAAAATGATACGTATAAAAGGATACAAGAGTGACATCAAAATAGAGAATTAAAACGAAGTAAGAAATGAATCTGACGCTAAAAGTAATAGTAATTATTAAGTACTGAGTGAATAATCAAGGAAAAATTTGCATTTCCGAAGATAAATTTCATCTTCAGGTACATCCAGCTGACGAGTCCCAAACAGGACGGAACGCTCGTCTGGGATTCCTTTGCTAGTCAACAAGCTCATTATTATCATCTCAACCCCAGGTGAATCATACCAGATTGGAGACAATCATTCAAGACATTTCAATCAGTCAACTGGATTCAGGTGTTCAGTACTCACCTGGTCAATGATATTCAGAAAAGACAAATAACTGAAGACCAACAAACCAATAAGATTCTGTTGGATAAAAGGAGTTGAAAAACAAGCAGGAAGGTGAGTTCGACTAACAAACCAAGCTAACAGTAGGCTGAGCAATACAATATGGATTCCAATGATAAGTTGAAATTAACCACTGCTCTGATCAAAGTTACAGTAACCAGTTATGATCTAAACAACTATAATTATGCAAACAGGTAGATATTTCCAACCTCATTCATAATTCTTTGATATTTCAACTTCGATTATCGTCCTGAAGAAGCTCGGAGCAGACTTGCATGCAAAACACTGTAATGCTTTTGATTCGAATACATGGAGGTCGACTGAAATATAACCTAGATGTAATGTTACCTCAAGTTGTGGCTCATTGAGTTAGGGGATTGCTATTCACCAGTTGGCTCGTGGGTTCGAACACCATTCCGCCAACCGTGTTTCAGCAGTCAGGTAGCACTAACCCTCACAGACTAGGTGTGGCTCATCGCCTACTGCACAAATGTGCACAAGGTTGCTGAGTCCATTTCGATTCGATTTATTAACAAGAATAATGAGTACATGGCGCACATTAGTATGGTACAAACAAGGTATGAAATCAACTAACAGATACACTATAACCCCATTCTACGACAACATTTTCACCATGAAATATTTCCAAGTACACTAGTGTGAATTTATCTCCAAGACATTCAAAACCAAAAAGGACCAAGTGACTCTTCAATAAATATATCGAAAACCACACACTTAAGTTACACGTAAAATCCAAAGCCCTCGATTTATCTATGATATGGTACTGTATTAAAAATAATACTGAGTAAGAAATCACAAGACTGAGATCATGAGGTGCCTGTGAGATTATAACCATCAAAAAAACTTTATAAACACCAATGCTATGCCAAAGGAAACCAGAGTAGAATATGAAAAATGCGCCAATTTTCACCGTGAGGTAAAAGGCACGAGATAAACAAACGTCCAATATAAAACATAACATTGTGACACAAGTATAGGGAGCCCGAAACAATCACAAAAAGAGAAATATATCAATATACTAAAATGTTAAAACACGAACAAATTATGATTACAATCGAAATGTTAAAGGAAAAAAATGATACTACTTACTATTAGTAAGTAGTACAAACCTTTATGCATAAAAGAGCAAAACTAGCAATACAGCTTTCTCAGAATTAACAATTATCAGGAAGGTGTATCCAAAAAGCTGGTGTTCTTCATCAGACGTATATCTGCTTTCTTCATAGTTGCAGGTGTCAATAAAGTGTTCGCATCTCAATTTAGTAATAATATTTACATACCACACTAAGAGAGTGAACAGCTTAGATTCTAATCTCAAATGAAGCACTTACTCCCCTGAAGCCATATTGCACCACGCTCCCAATCGACAAGTGTCTTTCATTTTAAAAGGGTAGCGTTTATTGCGTGGCATAACAATTGGAAAGGAGCTATGATTGATTGGCATCTCTGTTTAAAAGACAATATGTTTATGTAGTCAAGAGACTTTTCTATTGGACTAAAACAATTATTTGTTGTAATCTGATCGATTGAGCTCAGATAAATTACTCATACTTGGATTGGCTTAGAAAATTATGATTGCTTAATACACGAAATCACTTTCCTGTGTATTATTTCAAGAAGCGTTTTTCAAAAAGTATTAAGTGTAATTTATAACTATTGATGAGATTTCCAGAAAAATCTACATATTATATGTACATTTTTAATGAAAAGTTTGCACACAATGATATGTTTTCATTTTGAGCAAAATTACAAATCTATTTCTATGTTTCCCATGAAATCTCAACTATGTGCTTCAAAACTTTTTATTGAGAGCTGATTTGTTGTTCAGGGTGAAGTAGTAACAGCAGGTGAACTATCTTATTTCAACTGTGATTAAGAAACAGCAGTTATTTAGTTTTTTATGGTTCATAGAAGTGGTAGTGCATACGAATTCTTTTCGATATCCAAAAACTACGGTCATTATCATCATCATCATCATCGTCAATGTCAACATAAGACCAGGCATTACTGCGTAACGGTTCGAGTTACCACAGCTCAGTACATCAAGTGGAAGGGTAGTGAGGTGAAGGATGAAGATAAGAGAATTCAGTCAAAAGAAATATTAAGTACGAGAAGAAACAAAAGATGAATGACAAAATGGTGAAACTCGGTATAGCATTGCTAAGATGAGGATAATGTGTGTATACAGCTGCGCCACTCACATCGGTTCTCAGCCATGTGATCACCTAGAGTTTGCAGCCACTGGTTCCTCTTGTTCCGCGGACCCCAACCACCTAGTCTGCATCGCCCCACATGGCTCAAACTAACACTCAAGGACTTCATGCATTGATGCTATGTTTTAGTCTGATTGCTTCGGGCGTTTTTCCAGCCCGGGCCTACTTCGGTCAACATTGTGTGACGAGGCAATCGGCGACTAGGCATACGTAGTACGTGTCACAACCATCTCAATCGATGAAGGTTTATAACCTCGTCAACTGATTTACCTCTACTCCCTAAAACTCTATACCTGACTTCTGCATTACTCATATGGTGACACCACGGAATACGGCCTATACTACAAAGGTAACGGTGGTCAAACTGCGGTAATACTGTGTAGGTATTTAATACTTTATGCATGAGGTGAAATACAAAGATTTTTTAACAAGGCTTCCAATCATGGTTAACAGTTTCACAAAGTATCTCGATTTCAGTTAAAACACTCTTTGTACCTAGTAAATGGGTGAATTCTATCGAAAACTTTTCTAGTTGACGAAATGAGACTGCCAAAATGCATCTGACCAACAGTGAGTCCGCAAACAGGTCACATCATGGGTGCATTCTTGTTTGAAAGTGAAAATTTTGGTTTCCGAGGCACTTAAATAATACAATTAGGATGTTTAGAACTCAAATATGCTGCGATTAACCTTTATGATATCTTCATAATTGACGCCAAATCAACATAGTCAACTGGTTTCTAATCATACCACGCGTACTTAGGAAAATCCTCACATTTGTATTACTGCCTAGCAAATAAACACAACCAAAGTATTCGCGTAACATTGGAATATGCTTCACTTTATTATAAAGTTAGTCCTGAGGATGAAACATTCACGATAAAACACTGAAATTCAGAGAACGCTGAACCACTAGGAACTCAGGTTTCGTCTACTAGTGGTTTATAGGGATCTCCTGACTTGAAAGTAGTTCTTCATTAATAAGATCTTGAAATCAATCAGCCGCTTTAAGCAGTCAACTAAACTACTATCTGTTGTTGATTAGAAACTTACTTCTAGGTGGACTTCCTGCAGTTCAAACAAGATGCCTTGACCTGTAAAGTGACCCCAGTTCCACTATATCGTCAATTGAAAGAGGTGAGAAATATGAACCATTGTATTCCAATTCACTGGCTAAATGCTAACTTGCTCACCATAAGGTTTGATCTTTCAAGTGAGTGTTTACTGATGGAAACTATCAAACTAGGACGAAACAGTTATTCAATGCTTGTAAGGTTTCTATGTTTCTTCAGATGATCTCAACCTGTGATGTAGAACCACTTAGAGGGTTTGTCACTATGTCAATTATTTCAAATACAACATTTGGTAGACGAACATTGTCTCATGTAAGGCATAGAATATCTGAATCACCCCCCTATGTGGACTATTTCACTCGCTGTTATTTTCACTAAACAATCATCTCCATTGTATTCATTGAAATAGATAGATTACACTTATCCAAATGACTACTGTAGTGTCTTCGACTTGTACATAATTGACAGGAAGACGAAGATGTACCATAAATTCATCTTATATACCCTAAATGGATCGATAAGAAGTGCTATACTTGCAGAGGTCAATAAAAGACCTCACTCTTTTAATAATGGATAGCGGCCTTGAAGCGTAATTTACAACGTGTGTCTCGTCCTATTTGGGACTTATCAGTTGGACGTAATTGCCTCCCAGTGAGTGATGTTGCGTGCATTATCCTTGAGTAGTGTGAAAACCAAAAATACTGGTAATATCGAGGCATTCCTGCCTAATCAGCGAAGGAGCAGTTTTTCTCAGTGATATTCTGATGAGGAGTAATAAACATATGCAAGTATTCAGTTGACCAATAGTCTGGTCTTCTGATATTTATTCAATTAGGCCTTGGATACAACTGTATCAGAGTTCTGAGCCAAAGTATCAACATCAACCACCGAGTCTGAAGTGCAGTTGACTAGAGATGTCAACAACACCAGCCGTCCATACAAGCTATGCATAGTATACTCTTTCGGAATGAGACCATCAATAACTGACTATGCGTTATTGCTTTATACCATGTACCCCAGTACGGTGATAAGATCAGTAATATAGCGCTTACATCCATATAGGCTGACATTTCGTCTGAGGGACGGTCTCTAGGAAACTAACTGACTACCAAGGTTACTTCAAGTAAAAACTTCGTATAATGAAAAGACTGACACAATTTTTCACTTATGCCTGAACAAATTACATCATGACCAGAACCCATGTCAGTCGCCGACGTTACTACTGAGCTATTCGGGTAGCGATTGACCTCCTGAATTAGGTACATTGATTGGTCACTGAAGCGAAATCAACTTCACCTTGTCTAGTCCTGAGTGCAGACCGAATTCTATCGACTATATTTACAATGTATCCAGCAAGCTTAGCAGTACGGTGCACTATAATGAGTGCTACTAGGTTGGAGGCAATTGACAGGAACCCCGACTGAAATGGGTTTCATACTTGTTGGCATTCCCCAGCAAGGCTTATCTGACATTCTTCTGGTAGCCATATCTCAAAATGATCGACAGAATCGGGTCACTACACTCAGGAATAGACAACATGTTGATTGTTTTCCAGTAACTAATCAATATGAACTGCATTAACCTACTAAATAATGTTTAACTACAACGTCTGCTCATCATTTTTATTCATAATAACGAAGCAGACTGAAAATTAACTGCGAATTCAATTATCTGTGCTTCTTCACTACTGTTGCACTGAAGCTTTCACTTAGAAAAAAGGCTAAGTGGTTTCTGGGGTCAACTAACTAAAGCTTAATGAAAGATAGTTGATATTGTTTTCGTTCCCGTCAGAAATACAACATTCATGTATATACTTTGATGATCAGTAGCCACCTACATACCACATAGGGACTGGCCTAGTCGCGGGAGAATTTTCGGTAGACCTAGAATGCGCAGATGACATAGTCCTGTTAGGTGAAGAAGCTGATAAGATGCAGAGTCCTCTGGACACTTTGAGATGCGTTTCTCGCCACCCAAGTGCAAATCGTTGCTCTAGTACTGGTTTTCAAAGGTGACTCAGCTAATGATAGAGAGTGAAGTGGTTGAGCACATTGAATAGCTTACCAACACCTTGGAAGTCGTATCAGCCCCCATGGTAGCTCAGTGGCCGATGAAATTTCTGCACGAATACAAACGGATCGGTCTGCTTATGCCAATTTACGCCACCTGTGATATCCGATTGTCTATTAAGGTTGCGTGTACTACACAGTAGTTAGCTATGTTCTGCTGTATGGCTGTGAAACATGGCCACTGAAGGTGGAAGACATGAGGTTTCAGGTGTTTGGCCACCGTTGCCCTAGTAGTATGGGTCGTGTTTCGTGGTGTCACCACGTAACCCAGAAGTCAGGTGTAGAGTTTTATACGGGAGAGGTAAGTCAGTTGGTAAGGTTGTGAACCTTTCATCGACTGAGATGGTTGGGACATGTGTTACGTATCCCTAGCCCACCGTCTGCCTCGTCGTCACACAATGTTGGCCAAAGTAGGTTCGGGCTAGAAAAAGGCTCGAGGCAACCAGAGTAAAACATGGCACCAATGCATGAAGTCCTTGACTATTGGTTTGAGCCCTGTAGGGCGATGCAGACTAGCCGATTAGGGTCTACGGAACAAGAGGCTGGAGACTATGTGATATGGCTGAGAACCGATGTCAGTGACCCACACGTATACACACATTATCCTCATTTTAACCAATATACCTAATCTCATCTCTCTCTTTTACTACTTTCTACTTCCTTTAACCGGTTTTTCATTCCTTCTTCATCTTCCATTTTATTGTCTTGTTACTTGATGTATTGATATGAGGTGCGACAACTTGGACTGTTCCGCAATAATGTCTGATCCTGTTTTAATTTTTACGAGTAAGATATGTACACTAGACTAAACTGTATTCGATCAGTCGTGATACATATGATAAGTGGACATTTGGCCTGATTCTTTTCGACTTTAACCGAATAGCTTACCAACAGTCCCTGTTTGAGATAGGAAATAGAATGGAGTATTCAATACTTGGACTAAGCATCCTCCTCCCTTATTATTTCAGAAGGCTACAATGTATTGATGTACAAAGTATCTGGTTCAAGAAGTGAAGAGCTCTACTTGCGAGTAGCATTCAAAGTTTCGCTGCTAATGGCATTTTTCTTTCATCATACAGTTGGATCTCGAGGAAAAAGCCTTCAATGAATAGTGTAACTTATCTAAAGGGTTGAAGTATTAAGACCTCTGTACACTGTAGTAATCATAGTTTCGATGCATTACTGTATTGTCAATAACTGGTAAGTTTCCAAGTCGGTATTCATCATGGACTGATATCAGCGGTGAGCACCCATGACCCAACGACGCCAGGGGTCGAACCCAGGACCTTCAGGTTCCGTGGCCAGCACGTTGAGCCACTGATGAACGCGGTTGTATCTATCATAATACATTGGAGGCAAAACTAATAAATAAGTAGAGTTTGATTCTTCATTTTACTTTAAAATCGGAAACAGAGAGTGAGCTTCTTACAACTCCTCGGAGAATTCAAAGGTACTTAGTTATTGCAATAGAAATCTAAGTATGTTTGGTATGCACTTTGCACCTGTCAAATGCAAGATGACGCTTTAGAACTGATCTGCAAGTATCCTAGTTCAGTGGTAAGGAGTGAAGTGGTGGAATATGTCGACCACTTCATTTACTTGAAGTTGCATTAGCTCGAAAGTGCTGGTTGCTGACGAAATCATAGTTCGGAAACAAGGCCCGTTTTTTTATTTGCCTACTTGCATCATCTCTTGCACCAAGGAGATAGCAAAGGATGAGTGTACTGAGCTGCAGCCTGTTCTGTCCTGATATATGACTATCAGACATGACCTTGAAAAGTAGAAGACACGTAGCGAACAGTGGAGTTTTTGTTTACAGATATCTTCGTAGCGTTGCTGGTGTTTGCTGAAATCAGTGAGTGAGCAATGTTGAGGTCAAGCAGACGATACCAGGCAAGTCAAACAGTGAAGTTGTAAGCCTGACATGGACTGAACATGCACTGCGCATCCTGAACCACGGTCTACCTTGACGTAACATGTTATGGTAAGTTGGATTAGGTTGGAAGAAGGCTCAAGGTGACCAGACGCGGAAGTAGCACTAGTCGGTAAGTCCCTGGCTGGGGTCCTCAAATCGAAAGGAATCAGTAGTTGAAGACACTTCGTGATATGGTTGAAAAACGGTCACAATGGTGCAGATATACTCCCTCCTTCACATCTTCCAAAACTTGAATATTCTCACTGACCTTCAAATTATTTGTTCACTCACACAATTCTGTCTACTTTGGTATCAGTATTTTTCTATCCACTTTTTGTTTGTATTCTACTGTGAAATATGGTAACTTGAGCCGACCCACTTCTGTGAGAGGTTCTACATTGATCGTGTCTGTCTAGTTATTCCCAACTATTCTCCTTAAAGACTAAATATTCGGACATTTTTTCATTACTAACAACCTAATAAGTCTTTACTAATCCGTATTAAACCTTTAGATGATTTTTTGATGGAAGGTACTCTTCAATTTGATGCCAATCGAACTAGTATTCAACACCTGAAGTTGGCAATACATTTCAGTGATGTAATTTCGCACCATTCTCTGTGTATTGATTAGTTAGTACCTAGAAACCTCAATATTTATCTTCACTAGTACAATTTGCCTACAGCTATAGAGCATAGACATAATCAATATGATGGAATTTAGATAACGCCATACATACATACATGTAAGTGAAATCATCATAGGTAGGAAACTGGAAGGTGAACAATAGACAATGCAATACTACCATTGACACGCAGATGGTGATCTCTTCAAGAAAACTAATTTTCAGTTTTCACCAAAGCACTAGATTGGTATCGCAGGAGGATTTATAACTCACCACATGCATATGAAATAATGCTCAGCACGGTGGTTCGCCTTAAAACTGCCTACAAATCACCTTTCTATACTCCATCTGACGAAGACTCAATAACAGAAGAAACAAGAAGCCAGTTTCAGGAAAGGAGTTAAAAACCACCGAAACAATACTGAAGTGTTTTGAAGAATGAGGCAATCCTAGGCGTGATACAATATTACACTAAAAGTTTTCATACTCTGATAAAGCAATTTGCGCTTACAATGAAAGAGAAGAAAAGGAAATGGCGACTACTAGTGATGATGGATAGTGAATCCCAGAACGCGCGTTTCGTCTCATTTAGGACACATCGGGTGGGTGTACTTGCCTCTCAATGAGCGATGTTATTCCTACTAAAACTCAGATTCCGAATTGACCGGTTCAAATCCCAAAGCTTTATCCACTAGGTCATTAAGTCGCGATTATTGCTACCAAACTAAAATTACAGATAACATCGAGGGATACGCGCACGAACCTATAAGCTAATAGAGACCAATCAACGACGGAATATTACAAGCAATAAAATAGAAACTATACCCATCTTAACCAATGGATAACGCTCTAGCGTTTGAAGCGATATGCCCTAGGTTCGAGTCCTAGCGGGGACAATATCACTCACTAGGAGGCAGGTATATTCAGTTGAAACGCACATCATGGATTCTACTGCTAGCCACTATTCATCAGCGATATCAAATATATCGAAAATATAGACAATAATTAGCTATCCGCGTAACAGCCTACATACCAGTAGAGACCGACCAATTAAGTCTAAGCAATGATAGGAAATTTCAAGCAATAACAACAATCCAACTAGTTACAACTTCTAAATTTTAGCATACAAAATAAAGAAGAAAGAAAAGGGAAACTAAATACAAATCAGCTGTACAGAAGATATTAGGTTTTTTATCGAGGAAGATATAACTTTAAATGTGGAATTGTATTACACAAAGGTTGTAGTACATCAGTCAATAGACATGGTTTCAACACAATTAAGTATTCAAATAAACATTTTAGATATGGTGAAAATGTTACTTCCTCTTCACTTTCTAATTTCTTATCCCAAGATAATAAATCAATGAAAGCAATAAGTGGAGGAAGAAGAATTGGTAATAATGTAGGAGAAATTACTGGCCAACAGACTTGTATAAACTCCTTGACAGATTGTAATACAAGTAAGTGGACAGTATTGTATTCAGACAATTCATCAGTATCCGACATAATAATCTAGATTAATGATAAAAGTGACAAAGAATGATGAGTTAGCTTAATTTGGAAAAAGAACTAAAAAAAAATACCTATTATTCTTCATTGTTTTGCTATTTGTATTTCCCTGATGAGAATGTAACACAAAACAAATTTATTTCAACTGTCATCTCGCTATTTAATGCTGCTAACAGACTGATCAAAGTTATAGTAAACTGGAATTGACAATATCCTACAAGCCTATATAGGATAACTTGACAAGTGTTCTTCTGTATGAATGATTCTGTCTTGTTGAAACTGTTGAATAAAGATGATATCCATATGTGTAGTGTGTGTGTGTGAATTACACATTGAGATTTGTATATACATATGTGTTTGATAGTTCTTCGCGCCTCGATGTATGTTGGTTATGTTAGTATGTTGGGTGTGGGTTGAGAATAGGTGAAACTACGTTTTACTCCCTCATTCCTCCATATTTAGACAATTTTGATTCCACTTCATGTGAAGTGATTTTGTTATGAGGTATTCTTTATAATTTATAATGCTTGTCTGAATAATTTCATCAAAGTCGACCTTGTGACCTGAAATTGTAGCATGTAGAGCTATGGCTGAAGTTTTTTCAAGTTTTTACAGTCGCACTGAATTTCAAGGGGATCGGATGGAAACTCTTCGGTGTTCATTTTTCCTAATTTCCATTTCATAGGAATTTTGTCCTATGTATATTGTATCACAGTCTGAGTATTTTATTTTATAAACACTATTCGATTGTGAATGTAGAGGGATCTCGTCTTTCAAATGAACTAAGGTGGTCTGCAATGTGTTTGATGTTCGACAGAACACTCTGGTGATAGGGGGATTTGTTGAGCACTCTCCTAATTTCATCCAATGTGTGTCTGTGATCTATAAGGGATAACTGTTGTTCAGACCCATGATTAAGGAGTAGTTTTAAGACATAATTTAATGTTATTTTCTATTTTGTGAATCAATTTCACGGGATAATTATTCATTTTAAGTATCTTCTTCACATATTTTAATTCCTAAACTCTTCCATTTTCATCCGTTATTAGAGTGTGTGCTTTCCTTAAGAGACTGGAGGGAACAGAATCTTGCGGACTAATCGGATGTGATGAGTTGACATCTAAATACTTGTTTGAATCCGTTACTTTCCATTTTCTTACCGCTTAACAAGACAGTCAAGGAAAGGTAGTTCTCCCTTATCCGTTTCTTTTATGAGCTGAACTTGATACTGAGAGTTCTAGAGTTCAGTTGATCTAAGAATGCCTGGTATAAATCACGTTTTAAAATTACGAATGTATCCTCAACATATATCAGCTAAATTGTAAGTGAGTGAAGACACTTTCTTCGAATTTACTCATAAATGTGTTTGCTACTATGGGTGAAATAGGTGAACCCATAGCAACACCATTAGTTTGCCTGTATACTTTTCCTTTATATGTGAAGTAAGTAACCTCTAAGCAGAATTTTAGGGACTTGATGATATCACCGGTATTCAGTGGACATCTTTCTGTCAGTGATGTGTCTCAGTCTAATAAATTAGAAATACTATTTAGGCTATCATTCATTAGAATACTAATATCTGGAGAATTGATGTTATAGCTTACCATAATTTCATCTTCCTCAATTTTAGTGAAGAAATTTTGGATTTAAAATCAACTGAGTCCTTTATTGTGTATTCTGGCTGCTTTTGTAGGGGGTTTAAGTATTGAAGCCAGATAATTGGAGAAGTTGTATGCTGATATGTTGGTGAAGTCCACAATTGGTCTCAGTGGAATAGAAGGTTTGTGAATTTTGGGTAGACCGTAGAATCTTGAGGGTATGTATGACTATGGTTTCAATCTGAACCAAATTGAGCTGCCGATTTTAGGTGTCAGTTCTTGAAGTGGTCTATTCGTGTTCAGTTTCATTTTGTTCACTTCGGTGGATCTTTTCTTCGTATCAATTAAAGTATATGATGCTTCAGATAAGTGTTCGCTTGCTTTCTTCTCATAATCTGTTTATAATGACTGTTATATCTCCTTTATCTGCTTTTGTTATTATAATGTTGTTGTCTTTCCTCAAATTGTTCAGGGCTTGAAATTCTTGTTTGGCGATATTGGAAGTGTATATTTTTTGGGTTGCGAGGATATGTGAAATTTTATGACGTACTACCTGCGCCACGTCGTTAAGTAGGGTTTCTAAAGCCGGTTCGATGATTGGTGCTATCTCACCAGTCAATAATTTAATGCAACTAAAAATTGTCTAAATATGGAGGAATGAGGGAGTAAAACGTAGTTTCACCTATTCTCAACCCACACCCAACATACTAACATAACCAACATACATCGAGGCGATAAGAACTATCAAACACATATGTATATACAAATCTCAATGTGTAATTCCACACAACACACTACACATATGGATATCATCTTTATTCAACAGTTTCAACAAGACAGAATCATTCATACAGAAGAACACTTGTCAAGTTATCCTATATAGGCTTGTAGGATATTGTCAATTCCAGTTTACTATAACTTTGATCAGTCTGTTAGCAGCATTAAATAGCGAGATGACAGTTGAAATAAATTTGTTTTGTGTTACATTCTCATCAGGGAAATACAAATAGCAAAATAATGAATAACATTTACCCGTTGCTCAAATCTTTTCTAACCATCTACTCTCAACTTGGTTTGCATATCTATATTCCTCAATTATATCTTCATGTTTAGTTCTACACTAATATACAGCTTTACAATTCAATCAAAAAACCAATCAAATGGTGGGTAGTTGATGAACAAGCCATGAAGATGATAAGTCTGAGAAATCAAGATGCAAATAATCAACTGAGTAATTATACGCGATTAAAAATGTTAATTATAATGATTTGAAACAGGTTATTCTTAGGCTAATTGTATAGTATCATTATGACTATCTGAGTGAGATAGCCGTGGTTTTGCAGACTAGTATTGACAATGAGGTGGTGATGATTAAAGGTGAAATGAAAATTTGAACAGCCACCGGATTCGAACCAGCAACCCTCGGGTTTCCGGCAGTTGGGCCTTGTAACTCAGTTGGTAAAGGACCGAGCCAGAAACCCGGTGATCGCTGGTTCGAAGCCGATGGCTGTTCAAATTTTCATTTTACCTTCAATCATCACCCAGTATAAATTGCATAGTAACTGTTAAAGTAGTTGCAGTGTTTTTTCCTCTCCATTAGTCATTTATAAACAATTGATAATCATGTAAGAACAAGAAAACAAATGAATATTACTACAACAACAGGGGGAAGAGATGTAGCAAATAATACTAGAAGTTACATCATGTTAACAGCCCACAGTAATGCAAGTGACTGGACGAATTTCCTTTGGATACAAAGGATAGGTTTGTACAGTTGGATTGCGACCGCCTATGCTATGAGAAATAGAGGAATGAGTAATCCATGTGGCAAATTAAATGGTGTACGATGAATCATTCTAAATGCCTTGCTAGTATCTACTTGATGTCCAGTTTCAACCAAGTGGGCAAGTATGAAGCTCTCTAATGTTCTAACCTGTCTCTTATTCAGATATGATGCTCAAAAATTCGACAATGGATCTACCTCATCGTACGTCTAACTCTACAGGAGCATTTGAACTGATAAACGCATATGGAAGTTGTAGAATCAACCAATCTGTTTTCATTTCTTGCACTTAGAATCGTGCAGCTGTAGAGGATGGGACATAATTTAGCGGCTGGGAATGCTCTTTCCAAGGCTGTTTTTATGCATTCTGAGATGGTTTCATTAACAATATCAATCTTGAGTTCCAGTTTCAAGAAAATTTGCTTCTTAAGAAGTTTTAGCATTTTTCATTTAATCCTATTACAATTGGATAGGCTTAGTTACAAACTTTACGGGATATCTATTCCGACTAAGTAGGTAGGTCATGGATGGTGGTGAACTCTTCTTCTATAGGATCATCAGAATGAACGACTGTGGTATGACATGCTGGGCGTTTCCCTAGGCTTCACTCGTATTGGGAGGGGCACAGCACCAAAGAAGTGCGTGTACGTCAATATTGGCTTTCTGTATATGCTTCGTTTCAGAGTTCCATCTAACCTTCTTAGCAGCAGAACATCAAGAGATATACTTTGATCTAATTCATCAGACTAACTTTACTTCATACATAAAACAAATCCAAAACGAACTTATAATCTTAATGACTGTTCATACCAACAGTCAGAGACTGAATGAACTTATATCTTAGTTTCGCCATCTCTAACCATTTTCCAGCCTGAATCTAATACAGTTAACATCTTGCAACGAAGCAAGTGTAATACCTATCCCAGTCATCTGAGTCGGTCACAATCTTATCAAATGACTTACCTCTTTTACTCAAACTCTATGTCTGACTTCTATGTTACTGACGTCATGATACCATGGCACATGGCCTATGTTACGAAGCCAACGGTGGTCGAATATCAGAAGCCTTATTATATCCCATAGCTCTAATGGTTGTTTCAAAACCATCGATTTATGAAAGTCAGTTATGAAAAGGTTTTTCGAGGAGGAGAAAGAATAGTTTAGAATAACATGATTCTATCTGTTAGCATAGTTAAACGTGTGATAAAAATGACCGAAAATACAGTGTGACATCTGTAACGCATTCGAAATGTTACTTATTCACCTTCCAGTTTCGATTTCTAGACTTCCTCACCTCTTCGTTGTCAAGCTCTAACGCTTGTCACTTATCTTTTACTGTTAAATGTAAGTACATTTTGTGTACTTGTTTAGTCATCGGACCCTCTTTTTTCTCTTCCTATTTTCCCTTACAGATTCTCAAGGTCACCACCAAACACTGCTTTACACACCCCTGCAACAAGGTACCTCTACCTACAGGCTAAATGAAAACGTATCAACAGCTGGTCATTATATTTTTGGTGGTAGAGGTAGGATGTGGTTCTCTCACAGTCAGACCGACATGCACTCAGCAGTGTCTAAGATCCTAAGTTCTATAATTCTCCGACGCCTGAGTGGAGCTCGGGAACAGCAAGCCCGAGAAAACCAGGCAGGCTTTAGACCTGGCCGTGGATGTATCGACCAAATATTCACACTGCGCCAGGTCCTGGAACATAGGCATGCTTACAGACGCCCGACAATAGCTGTATTTCTCGACCTGAAGGCGGCATTTGACTCCGTTGATCGAGAAGTCTTATGGCAGTGTCTGTCACTGAAAGGCGTGCCTAGTAAGTACATCACCTTATTGAAAGCTCTCTACTCGAACACTTGTGGGCATGTTAGAGCCTATGGTGAGTTGTCCAGGGAGCTATACTCATCAAGTGGTGTCCGTCAAGGATGCCCACTATCCCCATTCTTATTTAATTTTATCATAGATATTCTTATGGAGGTTTCCCTCTCGTCACCTAATTACACAGACGTTGACCCGATCACAGGTGAATTTTCCTTAGATCTAGAATATGCAGATGACATAGTCCTGTTAGGTGAAGACGCTGACAAGATGCAGAGTCTTCTGAACACTTTGAGTGGGAATTTGAGAATGTTTGGGATGCGATTTTCACCACCCAAATGCAAATTTTTGCTCCAGGACTGGTCTTCAGCGGTACCGCGGTTAACAATAGAGAGTGAAGTGGTTGAGTGTGTTGACCACTTCACTTACCTGGGAAGTAGGATCAACCCGGTGGGTTAGTTGCCGATGAGATTTCTGCACGGATACAAAAGGCTCGATTGGCTTTTGCCAATTTGCGCCACCTATGGCGCCGCCGTGATATTCGTTTGTCTATTAAGGGTCGCGTGTACTGCACAGCAGTCCGCTCTGTTCTACTGTATGGCTGTGAAACATGGCCATTGAAAGTGGAGGATACAAAAAGGCTTCAGGTGTTTGACCACCGTTGCCTTCGTAGTATAGGACGTATTCCGTGGTGTCACCATGTGAGTAATGCAGAAGTTAGGTGTAGAGTTTTAGGGAGAAGAGGTAAGTCAGTCGACGAGGTTGTGAACCTTCATCGACTGAGATGGTTGGGACACGTACTACGTATGCCTAGTCACCGATTGCCTCGTCACACAATGTTGGCTGAGGTGGGTCAGGCTGGAAAAAGGCCCGAGGTGGCCAGACTAAAACATGGCACCAATGTATGAAGTCTCTGACTGTTGGTTTAAGCCATGTAGGACGATGCAGACTAGGTGGTTGGGGTCGACGGGACAAGAGGAACCAGTGGTTGGAGACCCTAGGTGATATGGCTCAGAACCGAAGTCAGTGGCGCAGATGTATACACACATTATCCTCATCTTAACAACGCTATACCGAATCTCACTATTTTGTCACTCCTCTTTCCTTTCTTCTCATACTTTATATTTCTTTTGACTGCATTCACTTATCTTCATCCTTCACCTCACTACCTTTTTGCTTGATATGAGGTGTGGCAACTCGGACCGTTACGCAGTAATGCCTGGTCCTATGTTGATAATGATGATGATGATGATGCACTCAGCAGTAGCCATTCATTCGAATGTAACTCACACTAGCTTCATATACCATACCTAGCCTAACTCACCTGGGTATAACCAGACACTGAGGACAGTGCCTCCAAAGAAGGGGGAATAGTGTAACACATCCGAAATGTTATTCATCCATCTTCCAGTTTTGATTTCTAGACTGTACGTACATCCTGTGTACTTGCTGAGTCGTCAGCTTACCTTTTTTTTCTTCATCTTTTCCCTTCCAGATTCTCGTGGTCACCACTAAACTCACACTGCTTTACGCGCTCTCCTCCAACAACGTGCCTGCCTACAGGCTAGATGAAAACATATTAACAGTTGATCGTTACATATCTAAACAGTTGGATGATATAAAAAGAAAGAACTCATTTAATACAGTACAACTTACATGCTTAGGCTTTTGTGGACCAAGTAGGATATGCGATACAATTCTTGTAAATTGTTGAGTATAGAGTGAGAAAGATGCTTTTAAGATATTGATCAACTTTAATAGGTGTTGAAGTAGAACAATTTGACGCTTATATCGATTTTCCATTAATAGATCAAATAATAGCCTTTCAGTTATTTCATTATACCAATGAGATGCATTTGAAACATCCAATAAACTTGTTAATAATAATAGAGTTGAATAGACTTCATCAAGTAGAGCTTCTGATGAATCTGAACTATTAGCAATTCTATGAACTAATAAGTGAGAAATTACCGCTTCAGCACGATTACTCTGACGCCAGTCAGCAATTCGAGCTTTATGTGCTAAATTACGTAAAACACTAAGTCCAGCTGATTGTATACACGGACGATAGTCTTCTGTTAATCTCAAGCCTAATGGTTGTAAAATAGAAATGAATTCATCTCCAGCAAGTTCAGGATAATCAAGTTCCATAGTTAACCAGATAAGAGTATCACGAAAGAGAGGAGATTTTGTTAATGAATCATCAGAATTCTCAGATGTCTTTGCTAAATGACTAACACAAAGTTTTAAGATTTGTGAGGCTAAGTTAGAGGAACTACGAAGTTTTGAAGACTGAATAGGCTCTAACAATAATAAATTTCTGACAGATTCCACATTACATCTACTTAATAACATGTTTAGAACTTCTTCGATGAGTGTAAGAAGTGTGTTATCTATACATAGTTTACAGGTGGTATATGTATTCCCCAAAATACCACCTAAAAGTATAAGAGTATATGGTGAAGGCACATTGTTAACTATTGACTTATTAGCCAGTATACGTTTAATACATGTACAAGTATCCATATATATTTGAACTCGTTTAACCCAAACAGACTCTGAGACCAGAGCTTCATGTTCTTCAAGTTTTGATGATTCGACAATTTCTTTGGATTTGAATAAAATCTCACTAGAAGACATGATAAGATGAATTCGATGAGTAGGCAAACAACTTTGAACAACGTTGAAATAGTTATGGAGAATAGTTGATTGAATTCCACAATGTTTTTTATATTGTCCGCTAAAATACAAAGTGAAGAATATAAATTAAGTCCTCTAACAAATTATAAGCTTTTAAATCGTTTACAACAACCAACAGGACTATTTCATCTATGTAACATAAGTTTATTTAGGGATCTCTCGTAAAAAGATGAATTCCAATGAGACTAGACGAGGAGGGAGAGACCGCTGTAAGTAGTTCCTTAATAAATTTAAAGAGTGAATACCCCTAATAGAGACCATTTTATACAGGCATCCGAGGGGATGGTTGATAATATAGTCTAATACAACTATGAGTATACAATTGTAGAGCAAGAACTAATCACCCGCCTCTTCTTGTGACAAATATTGCTCTATAACACGAACCGACGGAGATAAATAAATGACGTTTTTAGCCCTAGAAATACAACTACTGTTTGTGGCGCTATATGCACATCTATTTCCCATGATTTGTTAGAGAATGAAGATCTCGACAGTGAATACACAGCTTGAAGCCTATCTGTTTACATTCAGTTTGCTGCTCTCTAACTCCAATAAGGCATCGAAACACTAGGAGATGTACTACTCAAGCTCGTTCTTCTGAAAAAACCAACGACTGATAAAAACTAGAGTCATATCTGAATTTCAAACTCTACTTAATACTTCAATCACCATAACTCATAACTCTCGATCACTAACCTTAAATACTTCCGATTACCACCTAACATAACTCACTAACTTATAGCTTTCGTGCTCATCTCCAGGAGGGCAACTGTAACAATAGATATAACACTTTCAGTACCACATAGATTCCCTACATGCATCCAACGTCTTACAGACTAAATCTCACAAGAATATTTGGTTGACTTAAAGTATGCAAACGATATTGTCCTGTTAGGCGAAGACGCCAAAAATATGCACAGCCATCTGAAAGTCTTGAGCAAAGATATGAGTATGTGTGGTATGCATTTGCACCCGTCAACTGTAAGATGACACCTCAGTACTGGTCCGCATCAGTTTTGATTTTAAAGACAAAAGGTAAAGTGGTAGGATGAGTTGATTACCTCACCTGTTTGAGGAGTTGTATCACTCAGGATGAGTTGATGCTGATAGAAATTGAGCTCAGATTCAAAAAGCCCATTTTACATTTCTTACCTGAAGTCCACTTTTTCATAATGTACGGCTGTAATAAACAGTCGTGAGGAGGAGGTTTCTGATTGAAGCATTCCTTGCGTAGCGGAATCACTAAGTAAGCAATGTTGAGATTACACATAGAGTACGGAGGGAAGAAAATGAGGTTGTGAACCTTCATGGACTAGGGTGATCTGGACATGCCAAATCACCTGTCTCATCATGTGATGTTGCCCAAAGTAGGACTGGGTTGTAAACAAGCTAAGGGTGGCCAAACCAAGACGTGGCACCAATCTATGAAGTCTGACTTTTGGTCTGAACCATATAGGTTGCTTGGTTGAGAACCTCAAGAAGATAGGAACCAGTGATTGAAGACTTTGATACGGCCTAAATGACACTTTTGTCATCCTCCACATTTTTATCACTAACTAGTCTTCATCTACTTATTCGTGAATATGGATAGGGAATAATGTCAAAAATGTCATCCAGTAAATAATGTTTTACCGTATGATATATCTAATAAACAAACCAAGATGGAAGTAAAAGTAAATTAACAAAGAGAAAATTTAAGCAGTAGTTACTATGATGAACGTTCTCTTAAATGATGACCACCTGTAAGTTACGGAGTTGTGGCTCATTGGTTTAGGGAGGTGACTTTCAACTAGTGAATCACGGGTTTGAGTTCCACTCCACTTACCGCAGTATGCGCAGCCAGATAGTACCAGTAGCTCTCACATAATAGATATGGCTCATTGCCCACTGCATGAATATCAACAAGGTTGCTGAGTCCATTTCGACTTGTACGCCATCACATAGCTTTGTGAGTATAAGCAAAATGATTCAAGAGACATTACACTTCTCAGATTAGAAATACAGGGGTAGGCATTATAGAACCCGGTATAACTTCAATTAAACTTTAAACCATATCATGGTCAGATTCAGTGAAAGAAACGAAATCAATGACACCAGCTGTCAAACAAAACAAAGAAAAGATGAATGGAATACAAATAGGTTTTTACATCTTCAGTGATCCCTCCCCCAGACATCATTGTAAAAAGCCTTGGTTGGCGAAATTAAATCCCATCAAAGAACTAGGTAACTTAGCTAGTATGAGGTTGCTCATCAGTACAACTATGTTCTGAAATCCAACAAACCTTTAAGAAATTCTAGGATTGGAATTCCATCCATCATACAACCCTAACTGCTGCCTAAGATGGGTATTTTTCACTGAGATGTGTGGAAACTGTATGTTGTTATTAGACGTCACACCACTCTTCACAGATATTTCTTCGATAGAAATGATTTATGATCAACAAACTTGGAATTGTAGCTCCTTAAAATTGCTTTCACGACGTAAAATTCAGATTTAATAATGAAATTTATCGACAAAAAGATAAACTAGCAATAGATTCACCACTGAACCTTCTCTTAGCTGACTGCTTTATGACTGGTCTGGAGAACAGTAACCCGCACCAATTGATCGACCACTTCCATCTATATAAGAGACATGTATGGCATTTTCATCATCTGTGGGGAGAACAGTAACCTTGGAGATGTACTGAAAAAGTTCAATGTAGGTCACAAACCAATTAAATTTACAATGGAAAGTGAAAATAAATTAGAGTCTCACTAGCTGGATGTGCTGTTGATAGTTCCCTAAGAAGATTGGTTTACAGGAAATAAGTCTGGAGTGGAAAATATAACAATTTCTAAAGTCCGGTTCGGTTAAGCAAGAAAAAAATATAATTTACTTGCTGTGCACAAGAACTAGAATTTGTATAGATGATGCAGTAAGTAAGGGGCTAGGAGTAGTTCAGAGTGCTCATCAACATAAATCCTAAGCATTACCAAGAATGAACGTCTAAGGTTTCAAAGGAGACACAATTTATGAATATTGGGTTTGAAGGAGATACAATGACAGATTCTCAGGAATTGATTGTGTAAAGCGCTGAAGAAGACCTTTTCTGCACAACTTCGGATTGGGTTAACCAGCCAGGAACTAATTTGAGGGTAGGGAAAGGATAAGCCGTGCTTTGGACTACCCACACCTTTGTCAACAGATTCACCTCCTCTTGTGGAGCTGGTTACATAGACCTCACAAAGCGTGTTTTATTCAAATGCATTTCCGAATGCTATCCCACATGGCTATCTAGAAGAGAATGGAAAGTGACTAACAGCTTGATTCTTGAGCATCTGATTAACTCTGATCTATCAGAATTTTCCACTAGATTCAGTTATGAAAACAAATCAAAATTTTGAGGGAAATGCGGATTCGCCGCCTGAACCCAGCAGAAACCACAGCAATTTATCAGTTTAGGCCCGATATCCACGTTCGAAAGAGGTACGGGAAATCTGCAATTTCGCCTTGGTCACTATCTCCCTAAGAACTTTGATCTATTTACTATTTGTTGGTTTATCTACTTTATTTATCAACATTATTCTCACCTCCGTTTCTCACTCAATAATCGTGGATTTCAGTAGGAATTTCCCACCCTTTTAACCTTTTTTATCACTTTACAGACCACATTGTAATCACCTTATAATAACCTGGGATTAAAATCACAGCCATTATGATGACATGGCAAATAATCAAGCAAATTTCGACAACCTAGCAATAATCACTTGTATGCAAGAGTTATAACTCTAGTAATAATTTTTGATGATTTTGTGTTGATTCATTAACCACTGATGGCCATATATTACTGTTGCGAAAATAAACATGAATGAACAGCTTCTAAAAAATATTCGTCGAAAAGAAAATTTTACTTTTTAAATAGTCTTTTTCCAACTTCTCACGACTCTGGTCCTACAACTGGTAATTGCGAAAATACCCGACAAGTAAACGGGAAGCAAACTCCTGGACCAAAAATAAGTAGACCTCGGCAACTACCATGAAAAAGAAGTTAAAACGACAAATATAGGTAGGATCAACTCTACGATCCGTCTGAAATCAAGAAAGCTCGACTTCAAACACAGTAAGATACACATGTGTGTATTTTCACGGAAGAATTCGCTACATTATCAAGTTAAATAGCAAATATGCTATGTGTAAGGAAAAGCTGTTGATACGTTTTCATCTAGCTTGCAGGCAGGCACGCTGTTTCAAGGAGGCACGTAGAGCAGTGTGAGTTTAGTGGTGACTACGAAAATCTGGAAGCAAAATGAGGAAGAGAAAAACGGGGGCCGATGACTCGGCAAGTACACAGAGTGTACTTACATGTAGTCGTAAAAGATAACGGACAAACGGTAGAGCTGAACAACAAAGAGGTGAGGCAGCCTAGAAGTCGGAACTGGAAGGTGAATGAGTAATAATACAAATGCTTCACATACCCAGCTAGTGACGCACCCGCTGTAAGAAGCGGGTAACTTTAGTTCGAATTTCAACTTTAAGCTGTATTGATAGCAAAGGATGGTTCCTTGGATTTCACATTTTTCCTGGTGAAAAACTCTTGTTGTTTAGGACAGCATCAGTTCTTCTGCCAATCACTGCAAACGTGGAAGAATGTAGGGAATTATCGATTAATGAACTCTCTGCTGCTTCTTATGGCCTGTGATACAATAAGAACCTCCTTGAGTACAACATTTCTGTAGCTCACCACTCTAGTTACACATATGACCTCTCAAAAGCAAGAAAGAAGTGGTCATAATAACCTTTATGGAGGGAATCCCACAGTTTACACACCCTTCGAACGTGTAACCACGTGTCTACGTATGTGCTCCCGTAAGTTACTTTCCTAAAGGATAGTCTCTAATGTAAGGCTACCGAGAAAAATTTTAGAGCGAACTGTTGGGATGGATGGAATTATGGGTGATATTATACACCATGATAATATTTCATCTATCGCTCCTCTCTTGTACTGGTTGCAGTTTAGGAGTGACTAACCTATCTGGGTAAAGTCTTACAGTAGGTCAATCACCTTTTTCACAGCACGTCTCTTATTCTCTTCCAGGGTGCCGTATTCTTTTCGAGTTTAAGGGTACAGCTGGCGAGTTTTCCTCTGCATTTGGACGAGTAGTACAAGTACTCTTGTTAAAAGACCCGGACTTATTCTTCCGAAGCTACAAGAAAGGGTAGGGCTTCAAATGCCTCGTCTGCTACAAGATGACAATGGGTGAAAGCTCTAAATAAGTTAATAGTAGTGAATCCTATGCCTTCTTCAATGTTTGAAGGACAGATGTTTGTTTCCATCAGGGAGCGAAGCCTAGAATTAAATCCAAATCGGTCTGCGGTCATTATGAAACACGCACCAAAAGTGAAGCGAATACAGAAAAAAGCAAGGAACAACTGAAAACGTCCCTGTTTTGATGTCTTTGAACTTTTTTATTCTATCCTGTTTTTAATTTTTCTAGTATAAAACAAAAATTTTAAGTAAAAGACATACGACATGAAAACAGCGTAAATGCGCACAGTGATAAAATATTTGCATCCTTAGGCAGACCTTCAGTGCAAACGTTGCGCTGGGACTAATTAACAAAATCTGCCTACCGTTTAGACTGGTGCACAAGCCTCCCAGTAGGCGTGAGGGTACTGTATCAGCGCTATTTGCTGTGGTTTTTCCAGTAGACCCAGGATATTTGCGACCACAAAAGTTTGTTCCAGGGTCCGCCTGCAGTGGTTTTTCTGGTCTTGTCGATGCGCGGGAAAGTGGATCCTCTTCCATGTACTCTGAGTCCAAGAGACTGACGCTTGTGGTGTCTTGCCACCCTAATTAGTCGATGGTGAAGAAATTCTCCGACTCGCTGGTAACTTTGAATGGTTAGTCGCATGGTGGTTGTAAGGGTTTCTTGAGAAGGGTAGAGCGCTGAAGTTTCACTGTTTTCTCGTCTGGACCGTGAGGTTCAGCAATCTCCAGCAAGCCAACCGTCCGAGTTAAAGTAGTGGTGCGAACACGAGACTGTATCTGATACGAGGTTGTTCTCACCAGAAATGTGACGGATGTCTGGTATGAATTGCGAGATGTAGTCTAAGTGCTGTAATTCGCTGGTGAATATTCATCTGTGGTGAAGGGTGCAGAGCGTAAGTCAAATATCAGTGGTCGGTAAACAGTGAAATCACGGCCTCCCACAAAGTGGTTAGAGCGCTTGACTGAAACATATATGGCGAGCGATTCCTGACCGAAAGTTCTATACCGCATTTCGCGGGGAGGGTAGCTCCTGTGGGGAAAGTCCAAGTGTGATCCGGAGTCGCTGCAACACATCTTCAATGGCCATGTTAGGGGCACCAACAGTAATGCTCGGAGGAAGGTTAACATCCCGATGGGCCAACAATGTGGCATCTGCTAATGCGTTTTTGACCTTGCAAAATGCTTCTAATGCCTCAGGATACATGCTGAAATTCTCATGCCTTTCAGCAAGCCGGTTGACGCAGCTAAAATGTACGTACACTGGGTGCCGAACGATGATGATGGCTCATCACCCCCAGGAATGTACGCAGTGCTCTGAATGACGTTGCTTCAGGAAAACCTTGGACTGCATGTGCCTTTCAAGGTTGTGGGTAGATGCCATGTCGTCGACTTCATGACCAAGGAAGGTCGGTGAACAGACACCAAGGGAGAACTTGGCCAGATTTGTGGTAAACGGGTGTTTGTCAAGCCCGGCGAAAATTTGCTGCAAGTGTATGTGAAGGCTGCCCCCACCTGAGCTCACGACTGGGATATCGTCGAGATAGGCATGAGGAAAGTCCGAGCAGAGCACTATGTCGTGGATGGAACGCCGGAAGGTCTGTCCGGCGTTTCGTAGTCTAAAAGGAATGCGGAGAAATCCAAACAGACCGAGCGGTGCTTAGACCACTGCGTACGGTATGTCTACCGAATGTACGGGTATTAGATGGTAGGCGCATTTCGGGTCACGTTTTGCCGAAGGCCGTCCCTCCTTTCGGAGCAAAAGTCAAGTCGTGCATATGAGGACCCGTTAACGATCTGGAATGGTATTAGCATTGAGCCTTCGGTAGTCAATAATAGGCCTCAAGTCTACGCCACTCTTTTCCAGCGCCATATGCAAGGGCAAAGACCACGGGCCTCCAGGTGGTTCGATTATTCCCATCTCAAGCTTGTGTTGGTACCCGGCCTTGGCGGCACGCGGTTTCCCCGGAGATAACCGCTGGGTTTGGCGGAAGCTGGCGGACCAGTCGTCGTCATGCGATGCGAAACTTTGGAAGTCAAACAGCGTAAACTACGACTTGGCTTGAAGATAACCAGAGGAGAGTGAATAATAGACACGCAAGGACTGGAAGTTACCGTCATAGAGTTCACTTGGCAGACAGAGGACGTCTGTGCAACAATACGGGAATATTTTTGACAACGACGATTCGAACGGTACTGCAGATCAAGCTCTGCCTAGATATATGTTGCCCAAGTGAAAAGCTTTTTCTGCTTTTCGATCGTATATCCTCTCCCCAGCTTAGGAAACTAAGACGAGAAAAAACAAAACAAGGTAAGTGATAATCCTCGTGCCCGTCGATTGAGCGTTCCAATTAAGTTGGAAGCCAAAAGTCTGAGCCTAATATGCAACCAGAAACTTTGGTCATACAGATGCCGTTCCAGCATGTAGAAACTTCTTAAAGACCTCACAGGTAGTAAACATCCTAGCAAAGAAGCATATGTAGACGTCTTCGCCTTGAACGGATAGTTCACGCGTCAACCCACTCGTGCGACCCCACTTTGTCTGCCTATATCCAATGCAGAACCATGTCCAAAGTTCACCGTGAAGGATGTTTTCAAATGTCGCAAATCCCTGAACCCTTCTCACAGTCCAAGTCTGGATGCTTTACCGAGCCCCTGATTCACGAAGTGGGCTGATATTTTGTGCCATCCATTGGCCAACACGTTCAAGGGATAGTTTTTAGAAAACACCATACCAGCTGCCTGGAAAAATATTAAGACAGTCCCCGTACCTAAGTCTAGGACTCCAAGTGCGTGTAGAAAAACCATCCGATTTCAGTCACCCCTCCGTTCTTAAAAATGGTGGAGAAGCCCATAATACCTTTGCTGGAGCCCTCGCTAAAGGCTTTCGGAGACCACAGTCAACTTGTATTTAAAAACAGAAGCAGCACCTCGGATGCCACCACCCTCCTATATCACGACATTACTTAAAGTCCTGATAAAAATGCCAATTATGTCAGGCGTGCGTGTTAAGCTGTACTTCGGCATCTGACCCTGTCCCGGGACCTCCTTTACTAGACAAGCTGACCAGGAGAAATACTGAGTCCTGGATAATCAGCACTCTACTCCTCTGATGGGAGACAGCGCACTGTTCTTGGAGGGAAGTGCCCCACCTTGTTACTTACGGTGGCTGGAGTTCCCTAAGGAGCCATCCTTTCCCCGCCCCTCTCTGCATGACCCACCATCTTCAGCTGGCATCAATTTTGTTATATATTTTACGTATTTCATATTTTATAAGCACCTGCATCTTGCCTGCCCTCCTTTGTTGCTCTCTTTTGTTTTTTCCTGGGTTGCTGAAAAAATACTATGCTATATGCGTGGAGCTTTGAAGATCGTCAGTAGAACTAGTGATGTGGCCGTTAACCTTCTGGTTAAAACTATTGTGGATAAACATAGTAACCCGTGTAAACATCTGGCAGGAGTTATTTTATCAGACGACGGGCGCCCTCTTCAGCCGAAGCTCTGTACACATCAGTCATCTGAAAAGGCGAGAAGCAAGTGCATAACACTGTGCACGTACCACAAAGTATGAAAACTCAGTTATACCCTATTTAGCTGGTCTTCTGTGTGGCTAAAAAAGTATTAGGAATGAACTCACTAGTAAGCTTCTGTTTTTGAAAGCAAACTAACCGAAGATAAGCGTGTTACTTTTCACACATTATGAATCCACAGCCAACGTGACTGTCTACCTGAACTGACTGTGCATTTTAAAGAAAGTCGTAGATAGAGAAAATATATTTTTATCTTTTCTCCACGTAATTTCTGTTCATTTCATTTTGCTATGTATGCATATACACTGCCTCTATCCAATTGCTGATATATGACGTGCTGAAAACTCCGTAGGGTATTCCCGGAGTAACTTTCGGAATAAAGCCGTTACCGTCATTATTGTTATTATTAACGTCTGTGAAACTAACACAGGCCAGAATGCGACTGTTCCGATTTGGGATGCCCGTTGCCAGCGCGGGAGGTAGATCTGCTGCGCCAAAGAGACCTGCGACTGTAGGAAAAATCACTAGACTGCGTTTCTCTCCTGATGATGCACAATTTCCCGTACAAATTAATGATGTGAACTATGACGTGGAGACTCAATAGTTGACTTCTTGAAGGGGTAAGAGGTCGCCGTGCCGGTCGGCGGCAGTAGATGTTGCGGCTGAAACACTCGTGTTAGGCTTGGTAGCGTCTATGGCTCCGTCAGCCCCCTAATCCGGCTCCATCAAAGGGGAATTTCGCAAGGGTGCTTGGATTTCCTGCACCGCCTGAGGTAATCTCTGCAGCCAAAGTCACCTGAGAAATGCATCATCAATACTGAAGTCTGCAACCAGGTGCTCCATATAACAAAACAGTTGCGTAGGCTTACGATCATCGAGATGCACATCACTGAAAAGTTCTTGCACTTTCTGCTGGTCATTAAGCGCAACACATTTGATGAAGGTGACTTTGAAGCTATCGTGCAGATTCGGTGCTGGGTCGTCTGACGCGTCTGAGACATTTTCGATTGCATTTTCAAGCAATCTGATGACGACCAACTTTGGCCTAATCTCCTGTGTGCGAAAATTCCTTGGGGCGAACTGAATAGTTTCAAGTGCTTGCGTTACGTTTCCGCTTGGTTGGTTAATACCGCTCCCTTCCCATTCCCATAGGCTCTATCAATCTTTATCAATGTTATACAATTACGGCATTAATTATTAAACCTCCGAATAAATTTCTATGACTATAGAAAGGGTAGCCCCTTTTTACACAGGCGCGCTCCTTGGACGGTGGCGTGTTTTTTCTCGTCTCCATCCATCTCGACAAAATCCACGGTTACGACTATCCAGTAGGAGCTTTCAACTTCGCATTTAGCGTTTTTGCAACAATTTTGCTGCAGAACATACCACTGCTCACTTCGTCACCACTATTACCTTCCGAACAGACAGCTATGTGGTAGGTCTAGAGATCTCGACCAGCTGTTGTAGCCGAGGTTTCTGCACCTGCAGCATAACATATTCCACAAGCATCTGCTTCCAGGACATGGTGCTTTTTGGAGTTCGACAGAGTCGCAGTAACAGACAACCAAGGGCAAGGTAGAAAAATCTCTGTTCACCTACCTTGCATTTCTATTGCCCTACTCCTTCTTTTAAAATTGTTATTATCTTCATCCATCCATTATTATGCGTGGTAAAAGTGTGCTGCCCCCGAAAAAGGCAAGTTTTCGAAGTACTACAGGCGTGGCCTCACAGCAGTCACTGACCACCCCATTCTCCGTAGTTACCGGGGCCGGAGTTATGGGACGTCAAGACTTGACGAAGAAGGCTACAGAAAATACGAACGCACCACCTACATCCAGCTCAACCAAACTGTCGCCACTTGCAACACCCGAAGTTAGCTGGACCTTCAATCCTCCCAGCACTGTAAGCGTCACTGTCCCTAGTCAAGTAAACACAGACCACCATGCTATGCCTAGCACCTATCCCAACCCCCCAGTGAGAACCACTGGGCGGAAACGTCAAAAAGTAAGACGGAGGCACTTGAACAAACCTCATGGATATGACGACAACTGCCACACATGTGCTCTCACTGTAACCAAAAGTGACGCAGCGCTCAAGTGCAACAGATGGGTGCACTGTTGATGTGACAAAGAAGCACAACATCAGTACCATACCTTTATGACGCGCGGCCCATGTACGTGGTTCTGGTACATTTGCCCACAGTGCCGTCTGAGACAGCGCCTAGCTTCAGGCTTACTTGGAGTCACCGATAAATTTCCAATAACCACCAAAAGGCGGGTTTCCGTCCAAACAACTATCGTGGAGGGGATTCACTCTTCAAAGGATCTCGGCAGTGGCCTGCTGAGGGTCGAAAGCCTAAGCTGTTCAAAGCTCAGGAAAACACTGCCTACGCTAACTGCAACCACATCCACCCCAAAGCCTGAAGCCACATGGGCGACCGCAACCAGCGGACAACATAACGAATGGGCTAAAGTAGAGAAGGAAGCTCGAATTATCCTTGAAAACGCACCCACAGGATCAGATAATGTTGGCATCGGTGACCGGTCTAGCCCTATAGTTCTATTTAACGTTCTTGTCTAAAATGATAGCACTTCGGAGCATAATGACACTCGTGACAGGCAGTAGTGGAACTCCCCTTGTATCACCCTAGGTCTGGGCGCCCTCGAGGCAAAACTGTATCTGCTGTACGAAGGCACCAATTCACCCCCAGGGAAGCCTCCGTCAATGAGAGTGACTCTAGGCTCAACTAGAGACGCTGAAAGGCTTCTCTCTTGCCGCACACTCCGATCATCAACAGATCGTTCAACATTAGAGCTAGGCCTGGCCGACCATGAGTGTCAAAAAAAACATCTCCAGAAGCAGCTGGTCCGCCGAAACCCACAACCACGGCCATACACGGAATACCTGAAATGGTGGTCAGTACCCCAGGCGATAAGCACATTTGTGGCGTCCAACAATGGGAGTAGTTATTAGCTAAGACGGAGCTGAGTGGGGCTGCTGCGGCGGCAACTGGCAGGCTGCCACGCCCCTCGCATCTGACGAGGGGCTGTCATCTTTGAATCCCCAGAGGTTCTTGCCAGAGTGCTAGAGAAGTGGTATAAAGTCAACAGCCCCATAAGCAGCGACGTTCGCCGCTGTAAAAGCATGTCGAGAACACCGCGACAACAACAGACAGCGGTCACTCCCAGTGCGCAGGACACCACCACTCGGCAACCTCCGCCTGACACTAACTGCACCAATCGACCAGGGGAAAAACTTAATTGGCCTGGTTCCGTTGGAACTGGCCAATCAGTAAAAGCCCTCACATCCAAACCTGTGCTACTAGTTAGCCCAGAGACATCTCACGTTGTGAGGAGCACTTCCATCAGTCTTTACAGCGACGTGACAGGACTCTGAAGTAGAAGGTTCGAGCTCCGATCCCCCTGTTTCGACCTTGCCCCAAAAATCATAATCCTGATAGAAACATGGTTGTTACCGGACATTAGTGAAACCAAAGTTAACATAGACGACACCTTTCTGTCCAGGAGAGACAGCGATCACAAGGACGGGGGGGCTGTAGTATACGTGAACAATTGGTTCAAAAGTGAACAAACCGCTGACACAGTACTGACAGAGCTCCCAGACTCTACCTGGTGTCAGTTCACTGTCAGAAACACTAAATACCCAGTTGGGGGAGTCTATAGGTCCCCTAAAAGCAACTTGGGGAACAACCAAAAACTACTCCAGGTAGTATCCACGGCGTCGACTACGGGGTATGACCAGATACTGACAGCTGGCGACTCCAATGCTCCAACTCCTGGCCTAGAGAAAGTTGGCATGACCTTGAGCCGGAAGTCCAATTGTAACCTGCTAAATGCCATCCAAATGGCTGGAATGCACGAAAAATTAGCGACAACAGCCTCTGGGGGTCAGATGATAAGTCATCTAAAATGGGTTACCTGCCGACTAGCTACCACCTCCTGTCTGAAAACGTCCAGGTCCAAACTCCTCCTGGAAGCAGTGATCGCGCCACGGCAATGTTCGAACTGGTAATCGGTGAGCAATTATCGTGTGAGGGACCCAGCCTTCGCCCCTGTCACAACAGGGCAGACTATGAAGAAATGAACCAAAGCCTATAAAGAGCTCCATGGTCAGTGGATTGGTGCCCCTTATTGGTTGACCAACACTGGGAGCTGGTAAGAGACACCATTAAGGCGGTGATCTCACAAAACGTCCCCTCGGTGGTGACAACACCCAGGGAGCGCACCCCATGGCTAAAATGTCCCACTGAGGACCTCCTGAAAGCCAAAAGAAAGTCATGGCACGGAGAGAGACTTTCCGGAGATGAGGACGATCACGACGCATATATAGCTCTAAGAAATCGAAGCAACATAAGGGTGCGGGTAGGCAGGAGGTCGTTCCAGTCCAACTTCGCTAAGTGGCTTGAGGTGAACCCCAAAAACCCATACCGATTCATGGCAGAGAAAATCGGCAAGTCAGGCAGCACGCGTCATGAAAAGTTCGAACGGAGATAACCCCTCTGGACAGGAGATTGCCGAAATGGCAAGAACCACACTTGACAGACACCTCAACAGTCCATCAGGAAAGTATGCATACCGACTGTCCGAACAGCCCCCAAAGCTATCCGATGCTTCAGAGCTACACAAAGTACGGATGGCTGGTTCTGTCGTTCTCGACAAGCTATCAGAACTTAGAGCCCTAAAATCCCCGGAGTGTGATGACATTCACCCATCTGTGTTGAAAGAGTGTGCAAGCACCCTAAGTGGCCCACTCTTCAGTCTCTCCCAACACTCCTCGGACCAACAAAAGCTCCCACGAGAATGAAAACGGGCCATCCTTTCCCCCATCTTCAAAGGGGGGGCAGGCAGAATCCAAACTGTTATGGGCCCATAGCACTTCTGCCTGCAATATCAAAAGTCATGGAAAGCGTGATAGATGACCGCATCAGGGACTACCTGGGCAAGAAGCAAGCACTCAGTGACCCTCAGTGTGGCTTCCAAAAAAGTAGGTCCTGTGCCTCCGACCTCCTGACAGCCCATGATCACTGGACAGCATGCTAGGGTCTCAAGGTCCCGGTTCACGCAATTTTTCCGGATTTCTCCGGTGCCTTTGGCACTGTCTCATACGCCATCCCAATACACAAAATAGCCGGGTTAGGTTTCCGTGGCCGGGCGCTATCGTGGCTGCGGAACCACTTGTGCAGTAGAGAGTTCAGGCACAAAAGTCAACAAGGTCTACTCAGCTTGGAGTACATCATCGTCCAGTGTCTCATATGGAGCAATCCTGGGACCACTGTTGTTCCAACCGTTCGTGAATGACCTCCCGTTGCATACCAGCTCTCTGACTCCCCTCTACACTGATGACGTCAAGTTATGGAGGGCAGTAACTTGCGAAGCGGGATCGAATGCACTAAAGAAAGACCTGGATAAGTGCCGGTCCATGTTTTCCCGAACTCCTGATCCCCAGAAGGTATCCTACCCTCTCCGTGGCTCGCGTCTATCCCATACCACAGCAGAAAGAGGCCATAGTTTAACGGTGACGGAGAAAATGGACACCAGTTCCGATTATCCAGGTGACGCCCCGAAAGCATACGGTGTACTACACTTTGAGTGCAGACAACTAGGTGCCCTCACCCCAGAGCTCCCTCTGCGAATTGTTCTCACCTGAACAGCGCCCATAGCCTTTGAACTTAACGTGAAAATACGTTATTAAACGTGTGTAGGTTGTTCTGTCTTTGACCCCAAATTTAATTCTGCTTAGCTGAATATCCTACTGATTTCCCTATTTAAATACTCAGACGCTGTCTAAACACCACCCACACCCGATCTCAAGTTGCACTATTAATTGCCCCACCAGTAACAGCAGAAGTATATACTCCTGTAACCTGAGTACATTCACTGCCTGTCAAAGAATCCCTTCTATTTTACCAAAAATTAACACATTGTGCTCGAAACAAGAACTGAACATCCTGTTCAGCTTTGTGACAAAATAGTCACTTCGTACGATAAAAACTGTGAGCAAACTTAGGACCAGTATCGTCGGAAATTCGCATAAATCCCTCCGTCCTCTCAACACCCTAGGTTAACTCTGAGTCCCATTCTCAAAAGCTACATATAAGTAAAAGACTGCGTAATCGAACTCCAGTTTTACGGGACTAGTACACTCATTAAAAATGGCTAGAAGATCAACCAAACACCTTATCTCCCAGAATGTTGCATGAAAGAGCGACAGGTGCAGGTCGGTTTTTAAAACTACACCGCCCCCTTCGGGTAAACAGAAATATGAGCCAACCTCTGTTGATGGTCTGCGTACAACCTAGAAACCCTTGGCGTAGCAATATACACCAATCAATGATAGGAAATTCTCAGAACTGACGCTGCCCCCAGTATCCCTCTGGTGGACATTAAAAACCCTTCTAATGCAGCAGGTACAGACGAATACACCTCCAGCCGTGACTTACAGTCTCCGAAAGGTTGCGTAATTGGTGGTGTAAATCATTCACTAAGAGCCACTACGTCTTGGAAGGGAAGTTTTACTCTACAGATGTAGATTTGGACGGCAGTTGTGGACCCTAAGAAATGGTAACATGCATAGCCCTACCAAGTGTCGACACTCTGCGCTTGGATACAAATACCGTAACTGTAATGAAGTCTTGTTCTATAAATACTAAGTCAAATGATGCCTTCACGTAAAGCCCCATTTGCCTCAATACAGCTCATCAAAGGGCAGCTGGACGACAAGTAGTAGGACTTAGAAATGAAATAACAGGAGCATCAAACAATTTGAAGCAGTGAGTCAATAAAAACTCTTTGTCGGCATCACACTGTTCAACATATCCCCACACACAACAAAACAAATAGCCTAGTCAACTTGGTACAAGATTTACTTCCAATAAGCATGATATCCAGAGGTAATACAAGAACACAGTCAGATGCCCTTGTACACATTGAAACTCTGGTTGATTACGTCTCCAGTCGAGTGGTAAAGAGAACAGTGTATGCGCAATGCCGTAGCCTTCAACATACCAGATAAAGTGTCCCTAAGAAATGTCAAACAAGAATTGCTTAACTCTTGTGGCATGTCAAACTCATCGTGTGAGTACTCAAGACTATGCAAAGTCACACATGATATGTGCTACCTTATAATCTTCCGATTTAGTCGCATCATCGAAGCCATGATCTTTATTAGTAATCAGAAAGTGCCCCGATAGTGTACACAGTTTCAGCAGATAAAAGTCACTGCATCCCAGACAGTGTGGCAGAGCATAATCAACCGAAATAAGCAAGAGCCATTGAGTACAAAAAACATGAGGTCATCCTCGATACTTACCGATTGTGTAAAAACCCCTAGAAAGCTGCCATCAAGCAGAAAAAAATTCTGTTGGAACATCCACTCAAATAAGCAGTTTCACCCGTGTACACGGTATCAGCACAAGTTATCCTTCAAACAGCAGTGACTCTTCTAGGGGTGAGAAACAGCTCTTAGATGTATCAAAAAGTACCACATTAATAAGTAGACAGGACAACATTCGTATGCGATCTCCGGTGCTCAAATCACACAATTCAAAGTCCAGTGGCTCCAGGATACGTACACACACTCAAACCGGTGGTGCAAGTTCGGTTAAACAGTCGAATGGAATGCGATTAATCAGCAAGTTCAAAAAATTAGACACAGGTATCTTAGGAAGTGCCCCTATCCCGTATTATTCCAAACAGCCTTGCAAGCATGTGTGTCGCTCAAGCACCATCAGAAAGATAGTATACCACTTGGGTCCCCCCTCTGCATTCTCCCCACGAACCTGGCTAACCCATGAAGACACAGGAAGAATAAGTTCCATGAGTCAACCCAACTCTCAAATAGGGGTCACCGATTCTAGTAGCTACTGCGACCACCAAGATCCCCACAGGTGACACCCTTACTTTAACGACAGCATCGTAAATAAGAACTGTCAGTATTCAAGTTTGTTGTACAATTCTAGCTTTCATTCCTTCAGCAGGAATCCATTCACTGGAGCCCTTGGAGACCCAATAAAAACCAGGCAGGGTTTAGCAGGGATGCAGACACAACAATTTTGGTACGCCTCCCTACCTGAGCGTAATTTCTCAACATTTCTTTACCCGGCGGCTGCACAGGGAGCCCCACGACTGTTGGAAGTAGTTCTGCAGCCTCTAGGTACCTTCCCTGGCTGATACGATACTTATGACCGATGACGCAAAATCTAAAACAAATTCTTTATTCCCAGTTCCCACTACCAAGTGTGCAGACACTTTTTATCCAATTAAAACCTCTAGTCTATTCACAAACCAAAATATTCTTACCTCTAACCTCCTCCCACCAAACGTGACTTACCCGTGTGACTCCAACTCCTCCATGAAGCAAACACTGATTTCACGACTGCCAACGATACAGACCTTCAGCAGTTGGCCAAAACTTACTATGACAACGATCAAAGTAATTGTCTACAAGGCTCTGAATCCACAAATCTTTCAACGGATAATTGTTCTTCTACCCTTCAGGCTTCATCTACCCTACGCGAATCCTCGAGTATCGACCATGCCACTGAAAACTCACTCGACCCAGCCTCCCCAAACTCAACCTACTTTGATTTCCACGCTGACACTGCACCTCCATTGCTAAATTATAAACAAGTAGCGTAACATCATCAACTGGTCTGTGAAATGACAGACGTTCTGAGGTTTAATCTGACCGGCTTTAACACTTCCCCTATAAACGCACCCTCTGTTGTAAACAAACTGTCGTGTTGGTATGCCAGCTCTTCGCACTGCTTAACACCAAAGCCTGGTGCATTTCAAATATAAGTGGTAATTTCTGCTGCGAAGGATGTGCTCCGTTCAGAGGTAACAGACCCACTTGTAGAGATGGCGGTTTTATTATCCATATCAAGTCACACTTCAATGCCTTGATATAAATGGCACAGTCTGGGTATCGATAAACCTTCCCCGCTAAATTTCTCTTACGCTGGGATGTATCTATCCCCTACCAAACCAAAACAATGACCCCCTTAACAAAACAACAGCTGCCTTTCACCATGCGGCTACATTAAATTTCAACCGTAAGATTAATGGAGGAAACTTTAACTTCCCTGAAATCCGTTGGCAGCCTATTCGTACCCCACCTCGCTGCGGTAATTTTTAGATGCAATTGAACTTTGCAGATGGACACAAAATATCTTCAAAGCAGCTCCAGACAACAATACTTCAGATCTCATATTCACCAAAGATATCCTACCCACCCTAACATATGTTAGCCGTGTACCTACGGAAAGTGACCATAATGTGATTGTTTGCTCATCTGATATCAAATCCTGCCGTCATTCTAAACTATCTACTATTTCAAATGCACTGTTTCAAATCAGGATCTCACTCATGCGTTACAAGCTACACACCTATTAACATGACCTCGGATATCTCAAGGGTCTTAGAAAACCTAGTTAAAAACGCTGCTTCCCGATCCCTCTTTCAGGAGAAACTCATAACTTCTCATCAGCATAGGTTCATAAAACGTTCCTGCATAGCCTGTCATCCGGAACTTTTTTACCATATTTCGTCACTAAAAGATGCCTGTATGACCGTAGTAGTACTATACTTCGATCTCAGCAAGGCTTTTAACACAGTGAGTCACAAATTGTCTCTATCTAAAGCGGCGTCATATGGAATGCAGGGTTCGACAACAGAATGGTTAGCGTCATTTCTCACTAACCGCTCACAAGCGTTTAGGATTAATAAACCCGCTTCCAATCACCAGAGGGACTATGCAGGGTAGCGTAATCGGGCCACTACTATCTCCTCTATACTTAAACGATATGTGTAATGTTATACAACATGGTAGACCTTTCCCATTTGCCGATGACACCAAAATAGTTTATAGCTCATCTAGCTCAAACCTAACGGAAACTCTGCGAAAAATCCGACAGGATGTAAATGGACTTCGACATTAGTGTCACATTTGGAAAATGAATTTTAACTCGGACAGGTGTGGAATGTTGTGCTCCAAAAATATTTTCATCATCCTATACGATGAGCCTATTCCCATCCCCCCACCCATTGCGAACCTGGGTTTGAAATATTCACCAAGTTTCAGCCTCACAGAGCGTGTTGGCTCGCGGGTTTCCAAGGTCAGAAAACCTCTTGAGTTCCTCTTCCGTAACTTTGGGACTCAGGTAGCTAAGGTTATATTATACAAATCGTGCAGTCGTCCATTACTTGAATTCTGTTCCCACATAAAGGACAGGAGTAAACTAGGAGCAGTGCGACAGGGATTCGTCAAAAGACTGATGAAGGACGGAAATGAAATTTCTTATTGCAACAGACGCAAGAATTCTAACCTGGAGCCTTTGTCGCTTAGAAAACCGAAGTTGAACTTCAACGTTATTTTTGGAATTTTTGAGAGGTTGACACGCTTCCCCGACAATGAACTTCTGCAGAACACTCATAAAAAATACTATCTCAGACATCAGGCTTCTACTCTCAACGTAGCATGCTGCCATATTAAATTCAGGTCAAACTTCCCTACCACAAAGTAAGGCATTATCTGGAACCGATTACCTATTTCAACTAGAAAAAGCGTCACCCCACGGCAATTTTCATCCCTTCTCAGCAAATATTTCATGGAACGTAATCTAGAAGTAATATGTGACACATTAAAGATGCGTGGCATCATTCAACATACTTTCGATTTATACAGTTAAACACTACACTGCTTTCTAATTTTTCGATCCTTCTCTCCTTCGTGCACACCATATATATATGTATATATATATATATATATATATATATATATATAGCCTTACTCCTAAAATCTTAAATTCCTTGCGATGTACTTTCACGGTTACCTGTTGTGTGTCGGTTTCGCACCCTGCCTAGACCATATTTACTAACGCTGAGGCTGGGTATTTTCGGCGCCTTCGGTTTGGAACAGCACCAAATTTTGCAACAGGCAAACCTAACCGACTGAAGTTTGGTAAGTACACCTGGTAAACATCCACAAATTCCGTTCTAGCCGGAACACACCTGACACTTACAAGTGCATCATCTGTTCACTGATGCTTCCGTATGAGAATGTGGTGACCTTTATCTTTATCTACACAATTGAAGCTAATGAGCGATTACAAACTCGGTGAATCTAAGTGCCTTATAAATAATCATCTCCAAGAATTCTAGCTGCCGTTTCATCCGCCCTATTAGAAGACTAAGCAGCGTCCCCTCTATTTATGAACCACCCCTATAATATGCGCTAAGGCCAACTCTATCTCCCTCCCCACATATATATATATATATAACGAAATCCTCCCGCTTTAATTTGCTGCTGCTCATCCGCAATCACACTTCCATGCTGTGGATTTTCGAGCTATTACAGAGGCAGCGCGTTAAGTTACCCACTAAAAGTAGTTATCTACACTATGACAACTTTCATTGGGGGTGGATCTGTTTAAAAAAGAAGTAGAAACGTAAGCTTTTGGTATAGGGACAGGCGCATTTTCTGGCGAAATATCTTTGAAATAATCGTTACTCTAGGCCTGGCACATTACAGAAAAGAAGTCAGAGACCGCTTTCCTACAGATCTGATCGTGGAGCAAATGAGATCCACCCTGGTCTGACGGACAAACCAAGTGATCGTTACGGACCCTGTTCATAAGTAAACCAATGGAAACTGAAAGGAAAAACGCAAATATGAAACATGAAAGAAGCCCCCCCTTGAAAAAGGACAAGAATCTCGGTGGAGAACCTCCCTGACAATCGGGGCCACGAAGTAATATCGACTGTCTCCTGATGCGAATACGTGATAGGAGATTACTACCTTCGCCGGACACCCAAGTACATGCGCCAGCACAGCGCGAACGTGCATTACAAATGCTTATTAAACACAAGTGATTACTGCTTAAGTTTTCTGCCCATAAATCACTGGCGTGGTTGCTATCCACGAGTACCAGCGACCACTTTCAAACCTCTATCCTAAAACTGACCTTATTTCGTAGGCTTCCCCACTAATTTCCACGCTACCACAGCGATGCCTGTCGCTTCCTTATCCTACTGTCACATCTATGCCGTTCACGCTCAATTATGATATGATCTAAGCCTTAATCAATGTAAGCTACCATTTTAAGATGTCCGCGAACAGTCGCTTCTACACCCTCCAGGGATTTCATACTGGCGCGGATGTGGTAAATCTTACCAAGACTGAGTGCCAATGCGCAAACTTACTATAAAACATTATTACTCCATCTGAATCATAAAACGGTGCAACCTACGAAACTATCATAATTGTTACGGAATACTGTATTGACCACAGTTCTCATAGTCTTCGTGAGGTACTTTTGCTAAATTTTTCCAGCTCTCTCCTGCTATGTTCTCTCGTCTTTCGTTTTCTTCCTTCTTTTCTGCAAATTTTCGCCCTGTTTGAACTACTGCGAGGAAACTACATTTATCTCCAGTTTGCACCAAGTCAACAAGTACAGAAGAAAATATTTCATCCCAAAACACCCGTGGGCTTACTAGTTTCATCCAATCATGAGCCTATGCACTCAAAACTACTGACTAACATCTTAAGGTTATGCTTACCAGAGATCGCATGTGCAGTGAACTTTCTATGGGGTCAAACTGTTGCTGTTACGTCGCCTTTAAGCTGCTTATTCGAAAGAACACTTACGTCTTACAAGCTCCGCAGTTTTTTGCCCATAATGAGTTCTAAGAGTGAGAATAAAACATTTATTTATTTATTTACTTATTCATTCACTCATTTACCTGCAACCACTTACCCTTTTGTAAGGCGGGTAGTGAATCTTGCGCGCCACATTGCCAATTTCCCCTGGTCAGTTTTCACTCATATTCTCTCATTGTCTCAAAAGTAAAATTTGGTAATAAATAAATAATTTTCAATTTCACATCAGTAATTTAACATGACAGAAGCCAGTTTACAGGCATCGCCACACTGATGTGTCGAAAAATCCACAAGATTTTTCGGGTCCTGAATAGTACAGAGGGGAGGTCGTTTAACTCTATCAAAAACATCAGATCGCGGTTACGGGACGAAGAAAATACCACTTTCGGCATATACGGAGCGTCAAAGTGAAGATAATAAAAATTCCCGTCCCCATATAATGGATTTAACATGACAGATACCAGTTTACAAGAACCGTCAATCTGATAATTTTTGAAATTCGCAGAGTAGTATTTGGAATTATGTAACTCACCTGCCATGTTATTGATATTCACAACCTCATTAAAACTTGCTGCAAATCAAGAGATGGGCATGAATTTCCACCTGTTATTACACAGATAGGTTCTACCATCAAAAACAAAATCGCGCAATGTTCCAAGCTTGCGTTATAACCACCCAACATTGTTAGTCCATTCGCATGGCTTCTTATTTAGTAATATAAAAATGATCCTTCACTTACCACAAAGTTTGACCAGACCATTACTGTAATTAGATATTCTTCTGCTTTGATCCTATGGCATACATTTTCTAGACAATCGTTGATAAGTCATGTGGTGCGCATCTTTATCGTCTATCTGTCTTTAAAATGAATCATTTTCAACAAGCCATGTGACGGTTTTTCTACGTCTCTTTCTTTTGGGATCTGCAAGAGAAATTCATCCCCGTGATAAGTGTTATGTATAGAAACCTTGGATATTCATTTTCCTATTCTATTCTGTGCATTAATTCCACTTATATAAACCTGCTGATTATCTTTGGGTAGGGAAACTTCACCAGCCAAGAGCGGGGGACTGGTTTAAGTATACAAACACTCCTGTGAACTGGTGTGTGCTTGCATTTGCAAGAACAAATTATTATTATTGTTACGTGCTGAAGTCTGCAACCAGGTGCTCCATCTAGCAAAACAGTTGCGTAGGCTTACGATCATCGAGATGCACATCACTGAAAAGTTCTTGCACTTTCTGCTGGTCATTAAGCACAACACATTTGATGAGGGTGGCTTTGAAGCTATCGTGCAGATTCGGTGCTGGGTCGTCTGACATGTCCGAGACATCTTCGATTGCATTTTCAAGCAAGCTGATGACGACCAAGTTTGACTCTGTCAAATGCATTAAAGACCGCGTAAAACAGTATGAATGAACGTTTCCTGCTCAAAATGCAGAGCACTGAGTCCTACCCCCGCGTTATCAGAGACAATTTTGTGCCTGGACTGGCCGGAGTCTTTGTTCAGGTCCCAAGAAATCTGAAGGATGGTGACAACCAACCATTACCGACCAGCTCTCTTCTCGCGGTGCTGCTACCCGGGTTTGTAGGACGATTGCAGCTCATTACTTCCAAAAAACGCTTTGTGCATCCAACCTTCTTTTGTTAAGATAGGGAGAAGCGAATTCAACACCTTATTCAGTGAGGGAATCGCATAACTTGCAGCTTCCAGCCACACGTGAGCCGGAATCGATCGTTATTTGTGCCTTTTTATGCCATAAAGTAAATGGGCGACCCCTACAGTAAGCTTTTAAACTGAACCCTAACAAGCATCTGCTGGGGCGTAGACGATTTGATACATAACTACCGCAACCGTGTGATACGTTTATATAAGACCAACTTGAAATTGGGAGTGTTGAAAAGATCCGCCGCTACCTTTGTTCGATCACTGTTTGTGGCTCGTGTTGCTGCATGCGTTTTGATTTTTATCCTTCTGATGTATTCCAAAACACTGACCATTCATTTTGCCTAACTTTATTCGGCCTGTTTGTACAACCGTATCTAAGTTCTTGTCTCCATTGGCGACACTACTGTATTCTTTTGGTCAGAAGCTGTGATGGCGCCAAAACTGGGGAATTTTAACCAATTTTGCGCGCACGTCTTGCTGTAAAGAATAATTTTCACAGGGTCCATTTAAAATTTGGATGTGCATTTGTTGTTTGGCGACCGACAGTTTTGGAATTGGTTGGTTTCGCTTTGGACTTGGGGACTCCGGATACCCTTACCTGCGTTACGCGCCACTAAGTGATTTTGCAGTAACACTCGTATGTAAATGATTGTGGATAAAAAGATCCAACTTCGAACAGAAATAAGTGGCAGGCGAGCTCTTCATCAGCCGCGAATGAGTATGTTATCTGTACACTATCGAGAATAAGCCTGGAGATAATTCTTCTAGAGTCCGAGAAAGATATTCCAGAGCCCCATAAGCCCTGACCGCCGAAGGCTTATAATAAGCGGAAACCACAAGAAGGTCAGTAATGACAAATCCAGGGACTTTCTTGATATTGTAGTGGAAACCTCTCACCTGACGCCTTTAAAAGACAGGCCTCACGGATATCTGCAACATGCTTTCCCTCTACGGCTTTTAACTTTACTTTCCTAATCAACTCGTCTACACCACAGACCACTCGCCGCACCAGTCCTGAAGGCCGTTTATTTCCGTCCGCAATGTCCGACACTATCATGACTACGTCACTTATCTGGATGTTTCTTCTAGGATTTGTCTGCTTGTGCTGCTGTTGTAACAAGGAAACATACTTCTCGGACCAACGTTTTCAAAATATCTCTGCAAGATAGTTGGCTTGCCACCGTTTCTTGGAAGATCTACCACTCCTATTTATTCGCTCAAGCCCTTCTAAACTGTTCCTCGACGGCAGTCGGTGCTATCAGGTCCTCAGCACTGAGTGTGAGCAGAGGTAACGGGCGGTCGTTGGTTGTACGTTCAGTTTCTGTCATAAATGTTACGAGGCTTTCATCCCTTGAGGCGTGCTTTACATCTTTTGTGTTTTCCTCGTGCTTTTCAATTTCGGCAATACGGCTACGATACAGTTACATTTTTCGCCTGCAAATTAAAGCTTCCAGACGTATACGTTATCCGCTAACTGCTGCTGTCATTTTCTCCGCAACTATTAGTTGCATATCTCTGGTTTTCATCAATACGTGAACTTTGGTCTGGACTTCAGTGTTCCTCGCTATTTGACGGGGAGTTGTAGCGTCTTGCTGCTTTATCTACCAGTTTACTGCAAAAGCTGAGGCTGACAGACAACCAATAACTCTAATCTGTGTTGCAGACAAGTCTCTAATCTTGCTATTTTGTTGTCAGACAGTAAATATTTGCTTCTTTATGTCTGTGCCTTGTAGCCCTAACATGCGTAACGTTATTGCTGCCGTAAACAAACCAATCCATAAAGCTAAGAGATTAGAAGTTCCGAATCCATCACTAGGGTTTGAAAATGGCTCATTTATTAATGGTCCTTCTGTCGATCTCTCAGACGTAATGGCTGACGTATATAATGGTGTTATTGCGAACAAGTGTAGTGTTGTTGACAACAGTAATGCGATTGCTGATCTTCAGCGTAAACTAGACTGTCTTACACCTCTGATTTGCTTACTCAGCCCTACAATGGACCTATCAGTGGATAACCTTATCAAGTGTGAAACATGGGTGAACTTTTAGCCACTGAAGCCAGCAAACGATTGGCTTCGTTGCACAGCTCCATTGTCCTCAATGTCCCTGACAGTTCTCCATCAAGACATGTTAAAAACGATCGCCTCCAAGCCTGTGGTTTGCATGAATCTGGTTGCACGGCCCGGTGTCTTAGGAAAAGAACTAGTAAATACCCCTGTCCAATATTATTCCAGTTTAGCTCACCCCTTGATGCGAGACACTTTTGTAGTTCACAGAAATCTGTCAGACTCTTAAGAAGCTGTGAGAATGTTAGGGTGTTTCTAGATCTTACCCCATGTCAAAGACGGACACGTGTTTCGAAACCTTATAATGTCCCTCTGGTAACCTCATCAAAACCAATGGCCGCCGGAAGCTCACTGGCGCCTGGGAGTCAGCTCCTCACACCGGATGACATTGTAAGTGTAGATCATAAAAGGCTGATGGAGCATATTGTTGCAAGAACATCAGTTGCTACTGTTTCACCATCCAACATGGTGGTAAACACCGAAACTGAAGGTCAAATCTCCACCAGTTACGTAGATTTATTCTCAGATGATGTTGATATGGATGGCAACAGTAGTGATACGTCAGATATGCACCTGATTCCCCTGAGTTTGTCTGTGAAACCTGCATCCCCAGGTGCAGTTACGCTTTTAAGCCCTTACCACCCTCAAATATCATGTTGACCTCTGGGTGCATTGGCAATGCACAGTCACAAAGTGCCATGTTTCGAAAATCTAAACCTAAAAGTCCTAGTTCGAGTATACCGCCAAGGCCAGTGGCACAGAAACGTTTTAGCCAGCCCCGAAGTAATTATATTCAGACTGTTAAACCTAATGGTTATAACGCCATTCGAAGAGTGACCCCGTTTCTTTGCACAGGCACATTCACGACGTCCACCGATGTGACACCAAGTACTATGGCACCCTCACTAACCAACAGAAAGGTAGGATTCATGCACCAAGGTGATAAAAGGAAAGGGAACATGCGTAAGAATGTTCAGAACACGAATGCCCCCATAGTCATGAAGACAAGGGCTACAAGAGATACGATAGGTTTTTCTCCTCACACCCATCTACACAACATTCAAATCCAATATATGCTCGCATCGGTACAACGATATCACCTCCTAGTTGTAGACCTGTTGTTCAGATGCAGTCTGTGATACTGGCTCCCCAACATATTGCGCCCCACCCCTTCCCATACAGAAGTGAAACCACAGATTTACCTGGCTCATTTCCTCAGACACCCGTGCCCAGGGTTCATTCTGAAAACCCACATTTTCGCGGACTTCAAAAATCATTAGGGCCTTTTGCTGTTCAGATGATGACGCTGTCGAATCGGCTACTCTCAAACCTAACTCACAACCGCTGCAGTGGTGGGGAAGATGGTACGCCAACCTGTCATCCTCCCGGCTCATATACAATGGATCAACACCTAACACAATGAAGGATGACATTGGTAGTAGCCCAGTAGTATCTTATTCCCCTATAATGTCCCCGAAGTTAAATTCCGCCCCATGTTCCTCACCACTACAGTTCCACCTAACCTGCGAGAAAATGCTTTCCGAAAACAGGTTTAGGTACTACTGCTTCTCCAATTCTTTAACCTTCTGTCTGATTAACGCTCGTTCCATACACAACAAAATAAGTGAGATCACCATGTTGTCGACTATGTCTAACCCCTGCCTTACATTTGTCACTGAAGCTTAGTGTACTCCAGATACTCCTGGTAGTGATGTCTCTGTCGACAACTATACTGTGTTTACGGGAGATAGATATAATGGTAGGGGTGTTGGTTGCATCATTTATATCAGGTTCGACATAGCTGCAAAAAATTATATTACTCCAGAACTCAATTCGCTCAGTGACTCAGCGCGGGTCGTGGCGAAGTTTACAAGTGCTTTAACTATCCTCTTAGGGTGTATCCACCGTCCCCCTCGCCCTACTGTAGATTACGACGACAGGCTTGCAGAAGTGTTCACCCATGTATCAACACTGCCCTACTCCATGAAACTTATATGCGGTGACTTTAATATGCCTGACACCTACTTCTCCTGGGCGGTTTGATGATTTTATTAATGTGTTGGACTCTGGAGAATGGCGCCAACATGTAAAGAAACCGACCAGATATAATAGCATACTTGACCTAGTTTTCACGAATGGATTAACGCCTTTCACTCTTCAAGTTGGTCCAAAATCCCCGGGCAGCGATCATAGAGTAGTGTTTGGTGACTTCCGACTACCTTCCAGAGCTACATTAGCTCCCAGGTCAGAAACAATTAGTTAGACGATATAAAAATGCCATCTGGGAGGGGATACAATACATGTTGTGATGCTTGGACTGGGGTTCTTATTTCACCAGCAGCTCAACCCATGAACTAAGTGACATCTTCTACAGTTCCGTGAATATAATTCACAATCATATTGCTCCGGAGGTGTCGGTATTACTTAGAAAGCTGAAAGTGAGTTTCATCCCTGAAAATGTACGTACCAGCATGCTCAGACATGCCATAAATTTCTGTCGATCTAATGATTTTTCATTCCCTGCCTCATTAAAAATTGCTCATGAGAACTTCAAATCAAATAAGTTACTGAAAGCAATCAAGCAAGAAAATAGCTGCGACGCACAAACAGGCAATATTCAATCATTAGTGAGAATTCTGAAATCCCGTGCAAACTTATCTAGGGTTATTCCCAGTAGTCTGATCATTGATGGGGACATTCTTTATGACGACCCAAGCAAGATCTGTGAGCTGTTTAGTAAACATTATGCAAGCTGCTTCACGCACGAAGATAGTGTACTAAACATACAAATGCCCATTCCATCATACCACTTGCTAAGTAGTGTTTCCTTTACACAGAGAAAGATAGATGATGCAGTTGCTTCACTAAAGGACTCATATTCTGCCGGACCTGATGGGATCCCGTCTGTTCTCCTTAAGAGGGGTGGTGAAGACATACCACTGATCTTCATGGAGCCATTCTCAATATCCCTTACTGAGGCATGCTACCTTGACCGCTGGAATCTGTCACACATATCTCCCAAGTATAAATCTGGGCCGACGTCAGAATTCAGAATTATCGTCCCATAAATATTACATCTGTAGTCTCTCGTATCATGGCGAAGGTGGTTGTGCAAGAAATCAATGATTACGTGGCTGCGCATCAGCTACTTTCCCCTATGCAGCATGGTTTCTTAGAAGGTCGTTCATGTAGTACCTGCTTACTGGATTATTTTGAGGTCACCTGCAGACGAGATGAAGGTCTTTTCGTAACTGCTCTTTTTTGACTTCAAAAAAGCATTTGATAAAGTGCCTCATAATCGGTTAATTCTTAAGCTTCAATCATTTGGAATTAGTGACCCTCCATTATCGTGGATAAGCTCATTCCTTAGGCAGCGTACTCAAATAGTAAAGTTCAGTCACACCTATTCCTCCCCACAGCCTATTTGAGTGGTGTCATTCAAGGTAGTCTGTTGGGGCCCTTACTCTTCCTCCTTTACATAAATGATATTTCTAACGCGATAAAATATGGTAAACCCTACCTGTTTGCTGACGACTTAAAAATCGTGTATAGCTTTCCCCACTCATCGCTAAGTGAGGGTTTTAATAGAATCCAGGAAGACCTGACGAATTTGTTCGCTTGGAGTGAAACATGGCAACTTCCACTTAACTCTAGTAAATGCGGGATTCTCTGTTTCAATAACTTTTATCCAAACGTCAGTTTACACCTTGGCGATTCTGTGCTGCAATCCCATAACTCAGTATATGATTTGGGCATTAAGTATTCTCGGAACTTAACGTTTACGGAATATGCCCAGTCACTTGCCTCCAAGTGTAGGCGCTCAGTTGGCCTTTTGCTTAAACACGTACATACCACTGAGGCCAGACTGCTTTTATTCAAGGTAATGATCCGCCCAGTACTTGAATATGGCACAATCATCTTCAGCAATATGTATGCTTCGGATAGGATACTAATTGAGAATGTTCAAGGAAAGTTTACCCGCTATGTACTGGGCCGTCACGAAGAACCTGATTATGAAGGAAGGTCTAAGAAACTAAAAATTGACCCACTTTGGCTAAGACGCCTTGAGCTCAACCTTAACCTATTTTTCCGCCTTTTGCATGGCATTACTCACGCCTGTTGCGCTCATACTCTTAAGCCTATGTCCTCTTATAGTCTACGCAATCGTGAATGTACTGTACCTGTAGAAAAGTACCGCCTTAAACTTAGGTCACGCTCCTTTATGTTACAGTACAGCAAGTTATGGAATGAGCTTCCACATTTTATTCGCTCTTGCATGTCCGCATTTCAGTTTCGACGTCTACTCAACGAATTCTTTTTTTCACGGATATCTACAAATTTTTTGTCATTCATATTATATCCACAAATACGAAGCGTAATGGAGCAATCGGCACATAACAATGTTCAAGCCATTGCGTCCACTGTGAACAAACTCAGACCTCTAAATATAAGAATCCGTTGTGTTAAAGCCCTGCAGTTCCTTTAATTCAGACGGCCTTACGATTGCATGCAAGTGTGTGAATACTGTCCCCTCTCCGTATAATGAACTTGAAGAATACTGTTCACCTCTCAAAGCCACTACGGTACCCCCCCCCCACCCCCAAAAATACTTAAGAACTTTATAATGGAAGGACTATGTAGCGGACTTCACATATATACATGAAAATGTACATCAAGTCCAGGTAATTAAAAAAAGAATGGAGACCTCTCTCTTCTCCAAATTTGACAGCGTAGTAATCTCTCTTTCCGTATCTGCTCGTACCTCTTCTTTCTCTCTCCATTTGCAGAAACAGCTGCAAGTCGACATTTGATGTTCAAACTCAGTCTGAACGTGATTACTTTATGAGAATAACACCTGCTCATTGACGCCAACAATTATTGGACTGCTCCCACTCCTTCGCAAATTCTGGACCATCTTCAAGATTAACTCACCTACTGGTTATGATTTTTCTTGCGACGAACCGTCTGACCATCCCCAACAGTATTAGTGGCGGAGACATTCTGAACAGATGATTAAATCAGAGACAAATTAACGTATTGGCTTAGGACGCCACTTACCTGCAATGGCTCCACACTACATATTTTCTAGTACTCTGTGCTAAGAGGCCTTTTCATATGGAACCTACTAAGCATCAAATACACTTCTCGAATGATGCCGCCTATGCTAATACAAAACATACCCGAAGTCTTTGTATGAATACTTCCACTTGGACTATTGACTGTCCCAACATCTATTTTCATCCAATACAACAAGTATTCCCAGCAGAATTAATCTATATTACCTTTAAACGTAACGTCGTGTCGTGGAGACGCACTGATATAGCCATACACGTTGGTTATATAACTGTGGATACCTTATTGAAACTCCAGATTGTATAAATGGGCCCTTTGTGGTTGGCAAAGCTAAAGGCTGAAGATCATTCTAAGTAATAAACTGTTATATTACCAATTGGCAGACTATGTGAATGGACTAACAACGTCGGTTGGTTATAACGCAGACTTTGAACACAGCGCTTTTGATATTGGTAGTGGAACCATCTATGTGATGGGAGATGGCAATCCATATCCGTCTCATGAATTTCAGTAAATTTTAATAAGATTGTGAACACTGATGACTTGGTATGCAAATTATATAACACTAGGTACCAGTTCGCAAACTTTCAAAAATTATGAATTTGACGGTGCTTGTAAACTGGTATCCCTCATATTAAACCTGTTAAATGAAGACAATACTTACTGTTACCCAAACTTTAACACTGTGTACGCTGTAAAGTAATATTTCCTTGTTCATTCCATAACCAGCAGGACCTTCGGCAGTTTTTAATTGAGTTTAATGACATTCAGTCAGCACCACTCAGGGCTCAAGTCTTGCAGATATTTTGAGATGTATCAACGTGATGAAGCCTGTAACCTGGCTTCTTTCATGTTAAAATATTTTTAACGCGAGAACGAAACATTTATTTATTTATTTATCTGTTAATGGCTGCTCATCCACTACAGCACTTAATATTTTGCCTACTGTATGGATCACGCGTTTTCAAATCCCTTCACGATGGCCTTCTGCTGGTGGATTGAAATACCAGTCAATTCCCTTACCAAGCAAATCACCGTCAATCCGCTTTTGTTTCCACTCTCTCAAATATTTATCTAATTTATTCCTGGTTCCCGCCAAGTTAAACCAGCTGTTGCCGAAAATAACCCTTGGGTATCGCCTTTCACTGACGAATTTCACCAGTCCCACAATTAACAAGTCTGTCGTAGAACTGCGTGCCACTTCTAGGCGAACGACTCAAATTACAGAGCACGCAAACACGTGGCCATAACACTTTTGTGAGCTTCCTCTATTCGCTACTGAAATGGGACTAAAACGGTCTACCCCAACTGAAGAAGAAGGATAACTCCATGCAACCCTGGCTGGGGGTAAAGGTCCCATCTTTTGTTTTTATGGTCTGGCACTCCTTGTTCTACAATGGGTGTAGTTTCCGGCAACCCTCCAAACAACCATCCCCCTTGGTATCCACAGCCGTTCTGTAACCGCTAATAATACCTCAGTGGCCCAAACATGCCCTTCTGACTTGTGACAATGCTGCAGAATTAGAGTGGTGATATGGTGGCTTGAAAGCAATCCCATCAGATGCTTTCTGGCAACAGGCCAGGAGGAATATTGAAGTCTACCACCTGTGCAAACAAACCATCAACCAATATTTGGTTGAGCTTACATGGAGGTGAATTTGAACTTTTCATGCCCAAGTTTGAAGATGATTTGAACGCTCCAATTTCCTTGTTAAACTGAGTGGCCTGGACCATTCTGATGAAATCTGAGCTTCCCTATGGTAGCTCATTCACCTTTGAGGTTCATAGGGTTAAAGGTTCTTTGGATCCCTTCGCATAGAAAATCAGAAAATAGTTCTTGAACCGGGTGTGCCGGGGTCTGGCCCTGAGCAATTTTGTCCAGTCTAGAAGGCCATTAAGAAACAGATTCAAACCATTGCCCTCACTGACTATGTTAGCTGTTTTGACGCCCTTAAGTCCCGGCAAGTGGCGGTCCGTTTGCTCCCTGGTGTCATCGGCTGGCCATGCCGTCTTACATCCCCTGAGGAAAAGCAAGGCTTCCGCCGCATACCAAGGCTTTTTTCCTGAACACCACCCCCGGATACAAGGTCAGAGGCATTACTTTTTGACAGCACGCATCTCTAGTGAGAAACTTCATTGGGGTTATGGGTTATGGAAATTCGGTTCACCGCAGGAGATTTGGGCCGACCACTTATGTCACTGACGTAATGTAACGCTATCTTTGAACCCGTCCAGACAGATACTTAGAGAAATTACGTTTAATTCCGTCAGTAGGTGAAAGTCGGGTGGGCTCCTAAAGCAGCCGCGGTCGGTTCCATATGTGGCATCTCCAGCACTTCAACAAGGACAACCACGGCCTTAGCCGTTACCTGCGGCAGTAGGATTCGATCGCACCCTTCGTGTGCCGGACGCGTGTTATGACTCCATAACAGACTTCTGGGGTATAGCACAACACATGCAACTCCTCCTTGTAACCACTGGTGTGTTCATGCGGGCTTCGAATCAAAAACACGATAAATTTATTATCTCTGTACAGACTTTGAAAGCACCACTGTTATACAGTATGGCCAAATATTATAGACGAAACAACGTCGTAAGTTCATTTCTTTATACACCCGAAGGGCCACATGTTCTAACTAGATTAAGTTGCACTGAGGCTAGGCAGCCCCTAGCTTTAGCTGTGATTAGCCTATTCAGTCGCTGGAAGTTGGTCTAACTCTAGCTGAAACCCATGAATTGCTCCACCGGAATTGGTCAGCAATGTGGAACCGTACCGTTTAAAAAATGTACAACACTAATAATAAAGACAATCCGCCCACCACACTATGGGTCTTCTAAACTCCCATTATGCGCCCAGGCCTTCCCTCTCATTCAGACCACATTAACTGTATTTTCTCTCTCTTTTCTCAGCCTTGCACGTGCATACCCAGGCTAACGCCGGTGAAAAAATGAAAAACAGTCGCCGTCTTTAGGTATTTGTGATACAGCTTGAGCTAGAACATCAGAACTGTACCATATATGGCTCCAGGGATTCACCATGATTAAAGTATTGTGCTACATACCTACGGGTCATGACAGCGTACACCCTGCAATGAAACGAACTTTGTATTTCTGTTCCGAATTTGAGAACTGTGGTTTCCTAACACCTAGAGATGCAAACATTAGAGGACAATTCCTACCACACTACAAGCTCGCGAGCTAACAAGTTCGAAGTCCAGGACGACCCCAAGTCTAGAAGAACACTGCATAAAATGAAGGGAACATATACGTATGCCTCCTGTCCGATAATAACTCTGCAGTTACACAACAGCGAAGTCGAGATTGAATCAAGACAATCAGTATTTTGTTTTCAGAACTCTGGACCAAAAAGACCATACCTCTAAACGTGGTATGCACTCATGTTCGCTAAGTTGTGTGAAGTAGGTGTTGTTATTATTACCTGAGACCTCCTGGCATTCTGCCTTTCACAAATAACGTTAATGGCTTTGAATGGATGCGTAGGCAATCACAGATGCTTTGGTTAAAATAAATTCCACATTGTAAAGCGGCTGAAAAATGGCTCAGTGAGCTCCTAGAAGTTTATTAAGCGGTTCACCGGCACAATTTGCCACATGTTGTCGTACTTGACCAGGTTTACGATTGAGACAAAGTGAACAGCTACGGTGGTTGTCAGAGATTTCGCATATCTGTAAACGCTTACCGGAAAATCGAGGTGCACGGACCATCTAGCTAAAAAACGTGAACAAACAGCTCAACATGACGTGAAAAAATACCGAATGACATGGCCCCCTAACTTTAAACCTCATCCAAAAGATTTATTTGGAACCATCATGTTCAGCACAAACCTCGAATGTAGTCCAAGTAGGAACGTTTCATTCGAAAGATGCCTTCAGTGTTCCACATAGCTTTGCTAAACTTATGCCCTAATCGTAAACATCCAAAAATTTTCCGACTCTACACCGCCGCAGACAAATCCTACATCTAGAGGTCAGTCTCACTCGAATTGAATTATTCTGACACCGTCCATTAAAATTTTCACGACACCCACCCATCGTTGGCATAAATCTCATAAAGTCGATGCTGTCCTCCGGAAAGTGACAAACGTTTACGGCAGAAATTTGACACTCAGTAAAGTCAATATTGAAGTGCCCACGGTCCTCGCCTTTTACGTTTCTTCTCTCCTCGTGAATCTACACGCGTCAGTTGTTGTCAGTTCTTCGATTCACAGGTGTTGCACTTTACATCGATGATACACATTTTCATGGGCAGCGTTTATCACCACTAGCTCTCAGTTTTAGGGACAAATTAAGGGGAAGTGCTTCAAAACTGCTGGAAAAAACCATTCGTGGAATTCCTAAGAAAGCCTTTACACCCAGTCATGGAATGCCAAACGTTAACAAAAAATCAGCTGAGCTTGGGTATGAGTTTCGGATTGGCTGAATGACTTTTCAAGAAAGTGTACGTGTTCTACCTGATCATGAACCTTTGTTGTTTTGCCTCAACCTTATTTTATCGATGGACCGGGTGGACCTCAAGATTGAAGCCCAGGGTTATTGTTCCAGAGTTCACCCATACACATATACATATCCACGACGAAAGCTTATCACTTTCCCTGCTTCTTATGTGCAACTTGTGCTCGTTCAGTCGAAGGCGGCCTAAGCAATTCTACGCCTGTGTACCTAAAAGACATTTCTCTTCGCCAGTCTGCCAAGCCTGCAGATGTGCTGTCAGGCGACAGCTTCATACCTTTGCTTACAATCCGAGCCATTCTCGCTAATCCACCATAGTTCTGCTCCTCTCTTTAGGTGTCTAGCACCTTCTTCCTATGCTGACTGGAACCTACGATGAGCCTAGTTGGCTCCGTACCCTGAGGCCAATAAAGGAATGGCTAAGTAGATGTAAGGATGAATGCTGTGTTTCCTATAACAGCTGGAAAATCTTTTGGCGTTTCCCTTAGAAACAAATGCATCCAGTTCACCTACCTATTCCTTGAATTCCTCATAGGTGTGATTAAAGAATCAAAGCAGGTAAAAGAATGGTTGTGCTGTATTTTGGCGCGATTTGAGGGCGCCCTGTTCATATTCTTTTCGTGGGCATTCTAGCAATAAATTTAATGATCGTGTGATCCTGAGTTTCGTCCCGTGTATATACTTGGATTGCCCTTGCTCCATGAGCTTCAACCACCAAAAGTGGAGGTGGCAGTATTTCTACCGGAATGGTAGGCCGTTTTCACCCCACTGATTGAGAGGTGCGGGCCAGTTTCACTGGTTGCTCGTGTCCTGTATAACCGCAAAATACCCACTTAATAGATATGCAGTAAAAGTGTTGGCCATGTACTTTTCTTGGGGCCATATCGCTTCTGACGAAGTAGTTCATGTCTGTTAACTCCCCCCTTCAGTTACATAACTCTATTCCTATCAACCCCACGAAGGCAAAAGAAGATGCACTTTCTCATCTGCTACAACCTCCAAGTAAGGGCTGAAACACAGTTTCTGGTACTCTTTTTTATCCAATTCTACTGTTCTTCCAAACAATCCAGATTCTCCAGCAGTAATTTCTTCCCCCTCACGTATCACAACTAGCTTGATCGAAAATTTGTAAAAGGGTACATCATACGATGGGCCATATATTTTGGTCAATTTTATGGCAACCAAATAAAATTAGATCGCCTACTAACACCCGGCCACAAGGTACAACAACAAGGCAAACAGGAAAGCTGGCTCCCTTTGGGAACTTGGCGAAATTTATCCCCTCAGTGAGCAACTGTAAAATAGATTATGCAAATTATGTCTGAAGAAGCTGAAAGACAAAATTATCCGGGAGGCGTCACTATCGCACCTCGTCACCCTTGTCTGTTCGACTGCAAAAGAAGTTCACCAAAAATCCAAGACGTGAAAGGAACGTTATCACAAATAAGACGCCCTGTAACACTCATGATGGTTTCAGTTAAAATCACCCTCCTGAATATATGCTGTATGAAAAGAGTACTACGCACCATCGTCTGAGAGGGGCACCTGGGAACAATTGCCTTCCAGGCATGCTTAAGCCTGATTCGTCCGTTCATGTGAATCTATTTTAGGACAGAAAAGCACTTCACAGGTACCCACCGGCGCGGTCAAGCTGACAGACGGTAAAAAGCCCATCCACAGTTGTAACCATATGGGCCTAACTAAAAGCTGTAAAGCCAATTGCTCCACTATCACCCTGGAATCCACCCTTTTGTATCGACGTCTCTGCAGTAGAATGCCATGGGGCAGCCCGACCTGATGCCCTGTACTCACATAAAAGGTGCGACCCCAAATAAAGGTCGACTGCGACCAGAATGGCTTGCCGACTGCCAATCTAGGCTGCAATCTATGGGACACCCACCCCTCTTACTAACTGCTTCATGATTAGACCCTTACACAGTGCCTGAGTTGTCACTCCCTCGTCTAAGGATCTAAGAATGGTGGAGTGCAATTTGTCGACCGGACCGTCAAACGAAAACCATACCGCGCTGAGCAACAAATCGCAGACCCATAAATTGCCTCGTAAAGCTAGTTAAACTCCTCTCATTTTTTAACCACTTCACCTGTTCCAAGCCTGAAAACCCCCATACTTGGTGATTATGGAATTTGCTCAGTCGAAACCCATGGGTAACACAGTGAAACACCACGAGACGATGGACTCCACGCCGTCGTAATGCCCAAGAAGATAGGGTATAAGAACAATCACCTTCATTCTAGGCCGTCCGAGACACTGCAAGTTGGCTACTTCTAGCCTTACATGGTTCCAAATCAACATGATCTCCCTGGTAGCCCTTCAATCCAAGGACGAGTTCAGGAGCATGATGTCAAATTTCATACTAGCCCCGACGAAGCTGCAGCCAATAAAATACCGGGGATAGTTCCGCCGAATCGGCAAGCAACCTCTGTCACGTGGCCATCGATTATTCCAATTTCGATATTTCTTGTTGCGCTTAGTCCCTTTTCGACGTATTCCTGGCAGTACGTCTACTCCGTCCGGTGAATTACGGTTACACGGTGCACAACGGATAGTGTATTTCCCAATTTCAGGCTTTGTAACAACAACCATCCATCTAGACGGGATTTAATAGTGGGTTGGCCTCAGGCCAGGCTACCAAAAATCAGCTGCTCTGGTGAGGAGTGCTACGTTTCATAGCTCAGAAATTGATTGGCACGTGTGCTCCAAACCTTACGTTGTAGCTGAAGATCTTGTATTGGTCATGAAAGATAAAATGAGGGCGAACAGAAGAGGAACCGATGATATTAAATGCAATGAATGGCCACTGCAGGACGACCAGGCTCATGTTTTCTGCCCGTGAGTGCCGACCAAGTTCTGTCCACCATTTTGCAATGTGGCCAACAAGCTAGGGGACTCGACATCAAAGTGCAATTTGATGGACCTTGGCTGGTTGGAAGTAATCTTAAGGGATACCACCTTCCTCCAGACCGTAGGTAAGTCTTGCTGGCAGGAACCAAGAGTCACGAAATCCAGATCTAAGGTTTGCTGTTGATTCCCTCCAGTCAACGAATATCCATCCAACATAGAAAAAATCCAGGGAACAAATAAGGACATTCAACCCTTAGCATATCTTCACGGGAATCACAGAAACCTAGTTGCAAGCCAAGTAAATGAATAAATAAATGTTTTATTCTCACGTTAAAAAGAAGATTTTAACATGAGAGAAGCCAGTTTACAGGCAGATAAGTAGATAAGTTGGGAAACTTAATAAACTACTGGTTAACCGAAGTAACAAAGAAATTAGCGTCGTCTCAGCACATCACAGCTTGCAATGCGCCAGATACTTTGAGATCTGTCCTTACAAGAACTTGACGTGGAAGTAAGTCGTCAATCACTCACACTTGTTGATTACCCATTGGTGCAAAGCCAAGAGAGAACGCACTGTGGTAACTGGGTGGGAATAGCATATTTGATAGACTGTGACGAAATGCTGATGCGTTGTGACTTACTGGTCATTAGATAGTGCATGGGCAACACGAAACGGCATGCCGAATGGTTTGGATGCTTTGCCATGTGCCTCCACCCTGGCCGGTCCGTTAAAACTATGAAGTTCAGCATCATTGCGGAGCATCTTGAAGCCCTAAGCTATTGATTTTTGGAAATTTATTCCCACTACATGTCTATACCCTTGGATGTCATCGAGAATACAGCATTTAACTCATGTGGCACAGCAGCTATTTGTCGTGGTTGGAATCGCCTCCACGAACTATTGACTCAGATAAACTGCCTCATAGTTTTCAGGCTCACCGCCCCTTCTAGCCATAGATCTGCGAACTATCGTTTCTTACCGCCGAACGATAAGAAAAACAAAAGACGGTTCATATCGGACTGTAAGCCCCCCGGGAATTCATGGCCCCAATTGAAATTGCATCCAGAAGTGATGGTAATAAATGTTGTTTGCATCCAAACATGAGGGTTCTTTGACTCCTGATAACCACTCACCTAGTAACGAAGCAAACCGAAACTGACCTCATATGAAGCGCTAACCGTGAAGGCGTATTGAATGGTTTGATGACGAAACCATATGTGTCATCTGCAGTATTATGACAACAGTTACTGGAATGAACTACGCCGCTGACTTGATTTAATACAAATGACTCCGTTTACAATATCATGGACCTAAAAAATTGCTACATCCTGCGCGTTACGCAAATCCACTGAGTAACACACAACGAAGGTACGAATCCCCGCAGTTCCAAAAACCCAAAAAGAAACCAACCAAATCCAAAAAAATTGGTTACCAAACAACGAGTATATATTCAGACAGTAAGAGAACCCTGTGGAAATGGGTCTTTACGACAAAATATAGGTACAAAACCTGTCTACAAACCTTCAATTTTGACGGCCACTGCAGTTCCTATCCAAAAGGAAACACAATGGCGGCATTAATCGAAACAACAGACTCAGTATAGTTGCACAAGCAAATTGATTTAAGTCAAACACAATGACTGGCCGATGCTTTTGAATGCGTTACGCGAACAAAATAAAAACGCACGCAACACTGCATCACACTACAGTATTAGCCCCGAATTCCTCCTCCTTCCTCCCCAGTATTTAGATGTAGTTTCGCATCCTGTCTGTGGACAACACAAATTTGTCGAATATTCGTATATTTTCAGCCTCATTTATGTTCAATATAATATTTGAACTCCCATGCACTTTCACCCACTACATGACTCACTACTGCCAGGATACTACTCATACCCAGTGACATTACCCGTGTTATTTTTCACTGCTGGCCTGTGACCAAATGGCTTATACTAAATATTTGCGACCAGTAATATCCAAACAGGTGAATATTCTGAAAGGCCATACATGGTGCTACGATTTGTTTTTCTAAACTTTCTCAGCTTCATTGAGAACCACAACATCGACATATTATCTCCAGAACAGCATCTACTGGTACAATTTATCATTCGAAAAAATTACCATTGTTGTTAGTTACTGCCGTTGAGCAAGATGAAACTTCATATCAGTGTGAGAAACATAGCAGAACTAGTCCGGTCATTTCATCGCCTGTAAACTCAGAGGATGTTGCGTGCATGAAGAAGCCATCGAATAAGGTTTATGGTACTGACAATCCTACTGAGCCCACTTTTTTCTCTACGGTAGCCTGAAGGTGCTAATGAACTGGATAGTTCAGTTTCTCATGAAATCGTAACCGGTGGTACCAGCTCCCGTAGACAGATACACGTCAGATGACAGAAAAGTCGCTATGCAAAAACCTGTAGCCAAAACCTCGTCCCGTGAACCTGCGAAGTTCTTGAAGTAATATTACTCTCGACGCATCCTGCCTTATGATAAAAAAGAACTTGCGGATAACGTCTTTTCAAAATAGACCCAGAAGGCACGTTTTTCACCGAGATGCATCCCTTAAGAACAGATACCACAACAGTTCAAATTTCTCTCACACGAAACATCCCTCTAGATGTCATCTCTTCAACCACATGCGCTATAATGTAACACCGTACAGCATATCTCATGCGAGAACAACCCACATGTTACAACCATCCAACGTAAATTCACATCCACACCTCAGTAATCCCGGATAATACCGTGGGAACATAAATACGTCCTCGGTTAACGACGTTCCTACTGACAAACCGCACTGGGATTTTTTACGATTATATACAGCATGTACGACCAACGGTGCTTATGATCGATTCACCCCTTGGTAAGAATGGTGTGGAACTAACTTCCCCGGCCTACGCCAGTTATAAGCCACATGCTACACGACCAGTAGGAAAGAGTAGCTTGTCGCGACCTACAAAGTCTTTGAAAAACCGAATGTTCCCTAGTTCTTGGACGACAGAAACTCACCAGTCACACCGCTACACCCCACCGTTGGGTCTTAATACGTCCGTCACATAATTGGCTTATCACCGAAAGAACTGGGCTGAGAAAACCTTTCCAATCGACCGTGCTCCTCAGCAGGTATGAGCCACCTCATAATCCGCGGGGAATTTTGTTCCCCAGCTTATTAATTCACGCTCGTCCCCCGGGAGGCTATGTGAACTAAGAAAAGCAGTTATGTTGGCCATACCTGAAGCTTTGCTATTCACTGAATAGAGGTGTCGCATCTCAATCCTAGACGTAGGGCTATGCATCGATTACTACACCTTTTATAGCACCAACCTAACCCTAACGGGCCTGCGGGGGCTTGCTTCGCCGATGTGTGTAGTCCTGCCACGGTAAATAAGATTGAAGATGGTGCACCAAAATGCTCTACCGGATTTACTCTGCGTTGTCACAAACTTTATTTACCATAAAACCCCCATAAAATTTACGTACGCAGCACCATATTCAAAGACGAAACGGGTACAATTTGCGCTGGATCATTTGCCCACCCGCCTACCTTACTGTTGGCCTTAAACTGATCACAACGAAATTCGACTTCTCGAAAATTAACCGGGAAGCCGGCTGCAGCCCATAACGCTTTAGTGCATTACTTACTGCCGTAAGTGTCTATGGGTGGAAGCGGCACGTTCAGTTCCCTGAGCGTGGGGGTAGTGTACTGGACCTTTTCGCTTGCTGTGGCATCGTCTCTATCACCAGGTTTTGAGTACACCCCAGTAAACCATACGAAAAACCAAATTTGTCTAGCCACCTTTTGGATAAGTTCGATTAAGAGGCTGTAACCACTTTCTGCAGTGGAGCATTTCATAACCCACATACCCTCGCGGGAACGAGGTTCTACTTGAGGTCACTGTTGTGTCTCTCAGCTTTTAAAAAACATAAAACCCAGGAAGACAGCCACCCAGTATCGTCCCCACCCCGAGCTATAATAGTTTTCCATCATTTTGCTTAGCAGCCGCATGTACAAGGCCAAATCGAACGGCCTCTAATTCTCGACTCATCTAAAAAGGAGTCGTATGAAATATTAGAAGTCGATAAGTATGGAATAGAAGCACATGTCGTTTCGCTCGACGACAAGTATTTTCAATTCAGTAAATACTCGTGTGCAACTTCACGTTGTGTCAACTCAGGGAGAACAAGTCCGCTTGCAGTCGCAGAGGTAGAATGTTGTTTTCCACAGGGCTCAACATCCTAAGGAAAATCCCGGATGCTTTGCTCAGTGACTCAACTAAGACTCAAAACGTACAAGAAGTAATGGACTCTGTCAAAGACCTTGCGTTCTGTGTGTGTTTACGCCAAAGCAAAATGCTGAATCATGTGCCTAGGCCCTTCATTTGCACTGCGGATGGCGGAACGCGAAGATATTGAGTCATTGGCCAATGCTGACAGATGGACAAGCGTCATTTCTAGCCCCAACAGCAACCCAGACTCGAAGAAACGAACACTTTGGAGTTTCCAATGCCAAATCACCGATTCATTTCCAGGCCCAGGGTTCTGGAATAATATCCCGTGCGGACGCGCATCGCGATCTCAAACAAAAAGTCACTTAACGTGGAGGTAATGAATTTCACACTATCTGTACCCCACCCTAAGCAGGCCACGTACCTCAGGCTTGGTAAGGGTAGCAATATGCTTCGCGTCGCGAGTTATGCCAGCCGCTTGTCGACCTCACAGGCGTCATCAGTGACATATCATCACTCATCCGTACGCCGCTCCCTCTTGTTGCCGTTAGTTTTACTAGAGAAATGTATCGACGATTCGCTGCCGTAGGCAGATCGATAGATTACCGAATCTGGGGCCGTTGTAGGTGTTTCGCGTCTTATCTCATCAAAAAGCCGATGTTTGTAGGAGCTGATTTGCCACTAACGGTTTGGATGTTATACTTAAGTCACCTCATGTTCAGGGTGCGAGGAAACTACGCCATGTCTAAAAAAGGAGATCCCTAACATCGGTCGCTCGGGACCCAATATTTGTACCTCTTCATCATACAGTGACGATCTACCTTTGCTAAGATCCAGGATTCTCCTCCTCGCTGATGTTGTATATCTACAGGTTGCAGTCAGAAATCCGAATGGTGAGCTTTGTCAAATGATTAGATATGATCCAGAATTGGGCACACTACACTGAACCAACCGCAGTCGATTTTGAAAATTAAAAGGCACTTCTTCCGTATCACCACTTTTCATGCATACCTAAAGCGGTTTTCAGTTGGAAAGGAACTCTGGGGTCTTAGTTTATCATTATCACCAATTAAACGCCAAGTCCTGCAGAAATGCATTTTGCGCTAATACGGTGCTTCAACTCTTACAGACCCTTGGATAGTGTAAGCGGAGGCACTTTTACCGGGTAATTAGCTACTCTACATGGTTTCGACTGGATTTCAGAACCATGGCCTTCCTCCTTTCACTTCAAAAGAGTTCGAGCGACTTAGAAATCATCCAGGGGTATTCCACTTGATTAGTTTGTGACCAGATTTCAGAGCACACTTGGGGATATATCATGGTGTAGGCTTTCTAACCCCTTGGAATAAAACGAAATGGCAAAGGATCGATAGTCCTGGGTCCTTTACCACTTATATTTTACGTGAACGAATTGCCGAATACCATGAAATTGCTAGCGGTTCTCAGCGCTTCTGACGCAAGTATCAGGCGAGGAATTTGGAGTGACGCAGATTCACGTATACTCCAAAACAACTGGTGCTTTGTTACCTTGGTCAGAGAATTAGCTGAAGTTCATCAACGCAAGTGTGTCAACATTCAAATGGGACATGTAAACCAAGACACTTTCGACGTTGCTGGGACACCCCTGCCCTTACAGTGAGTCAGAGTAAGTCAGGATTTGAAGACAATTGTGTACTGTCGGACGATCTCAGCGAGGAGTTTTGAAGCACCCTACATACTGCACATAGCTCTTGCAAAACCAAGTGGTGATGTTTGCCACCTGATATTATAAATCTCTAGTTAGATCTAAAATAGAAAAATGTGAACAGGCGGTAAATGCTCGCATGAGAAGTGAGTTCAGTGGAGGGTCACTCGTGTTAACCTGTCCTACAAAGAATGACTCCAGCTGAACTTCTTTTCTTTACCCTACAGCCGACAATGAACCCCGTGTTTCTCGATGCCAAGATTGTTCCCTCGCAAAAGCGTTGTTTATTCCTTCATGGCAACAATTGAGGAACGACTGGCAGCACTTGGTCTTTATCCCCTGGATTATGGTAGACCGTGGGGGGCTTTGTAAATGGCTTGAAATGTCGTGGACACTCTTAGACACCCACTCCGTCACCCACTTAACCTTGGTTCCAAAACCAACTCCAAGTGACACCGTACGTAAGCCTAGAAAATGGCGGATAAGGTGTCAGGCACAGCTTTTATCTCCTGGGGGTTGTTAAATCTCAGGGCACTCTTCCGATAAAAATGGTCCGATTTACTTCTTCTGGACCCTTTAAACGCCTACTAATGATGTGAGCGGGAGGCTAATCAAGACTCACCTGCTTTTCTTATCGTAACAGCAGCTTTCGTTTCGCTATTTGTCCATAGAATTAACACTGAAAAGTTCTAAATGCGGAACTCAGTCAGGTGAAGTCATTTTCTGTTCTACTTGCACCCTTTTAAAACTATTGATGAACTTAAGTAACTTGAGCTCACTTGGCCTCCTTCATAAAGCCCGATTGGATTTTCCCCCTCAGAAATATGGAACTAAAATGTCAGAGTCATGAGTCTATTCTCAGCTGATCGGAAGCATGTAAGTCACGTACCATACACATCAAAAGAGTAGACTACTAGATAATTGAATCACCTACGTGTTTGTTCTTCCTTGTAATTGGTTTGCGCTCCCTAGTTGATTGCGTCGTGAAAGCGGGAATTGTTGTTTCCGAAAACCCTTGTCGAGTATGGCTAACACGGCGAAAATCTCTCTCAAGAGGAAGGTTGGTTGTGTTATATTAACTTATGTCAAACAATCAAGTTCATAAAAGCCGGAGTGTTCAAGGCTGAACTGGATGAGTTTCTAAAGCGTGAATTAGCTGACGATGGTTACAGCGGGTTTCAAGTACGGGAAAGCCGTAAATATACAGAAGTTATCATATTAGCTACAAAAACTCAAAGTGTTCTCGGGGAAGGATCACGTCGTATTCGAGAACTCACCTCCGTATTGCAAAAGCGGTTCGGATTTCCCGAAGGTACTCTTGGATTATTCGCAGAAAAAATGACTTTCCGCGGTCTAAGTGCTATTGCACAAGCAGAGTCTCTCAGATACAAACTTACTTATGGTTTGCCTGTTCGCAAGTAAATACAATTTCATTTCAAGACTATTTTCAGAGCATGCTATGGTATCCTGCGTTTCATAATGGAGTCTGGAGCTAGGGGAGCTGAAGTTATTGTATCTGGTAAAATCAAAGGTCAAAGAGCTAAGGCTATGAAGTTTTGTGATGGCTTAATGATTCACTCTGGTGATCCAGTTAACTATTACATTGACAGAGCTGTTCGTCATGTACAACTTCCTCAAGGTGAGTCGTTTTTCAGTCATCAAGGCTGTTAGGAAAATGGGCACAGATCTTATTGATCTATGTTTTTCTTTAGGTATACTAGGAATCAAAGTGAAAATTATGATGGATCACGATAGTACTGGCAAAAAGGGTCCACGGAAACCTTTGCCTGACTCTGTTACAATCTTGGCCGCTAAAGAAGAGGTAATACCAACTGCACCATATTCGGAAAATAAAATGTAAATAATTTTACAATAAAGTTTGTGGATAGACAGTTTTCTCGCCTGCCTTCGTGTTGTATAATCTGATAGGTCTGCATATCCATCAGATTTCCGCCCACAGTTTATACGAATATTGATGCGGTTCAAGTCAAACCCTCCTGTTGGTTTTACTTTCAGTCATTCAGCTCTTTTCAAGCGTCCAAATCTTATTCGTATGCCTTTATTTTACGACTATTACACCATATGTGCTCGCATATTGGTCTACCCGTCGCAATATGTCTCAGCTCTACGGTCGTTCATTGCTGCTACTCAAGAACGACTGTATGCTAGTACTCATTAGTCCTAAATATCGTGGTTTCGTTGTATAGTCTGGTGTATGTGTTGACGGCACGACATCTAGTGATAGTGTTTAGGTACCTGAATTGACTACTACTTACTAAACTCCCATCAGCTTTTCACCGATAGTGGGTGAATTTTCCGCTGCAAACTTGAGATGCTGTACGTCCGACCATTCGATTCACAGTAATCAGTCTTATGCTGTTGACACACGCTATCGGAATTCGTGTTGGTTTCATTCCTCATTGGAATTACCAATGTGCTGTTGAGCGGTCAAACGACAGTGCAAGTGCCCCTTTTTTCGTTAGATGACTTGTAATTTTGTATGGTTAAAGACTATGCATCGGGATTGGTTGCCATCAATAGTCCACCACTTCAAGCTATCACTTGGCAGCACCATTCAAGAAAAAGATTGAAAAAAAGATCAAAGTACAGTCCAGTTAAAGGGTATATAAATATATTAAGGTTAATAAAAATGTTCAGGTTGATTGCAGTTGAGTCATCTGTGCTAAGTTCCACTACTGTAGTATACTAGTCATCAGAAGCAGTAGATCCTACCAAATAGTTTGAGTCCTCTCTATCTGAAAGTTACCTATAGCAATGCATGGACACGTTGCATAGTCAGTTCTGGTATTCATTCAGTGGGTGACTGCCAAAAATGGCTAGAATAATTAAGAAACCAGTGTATTCGTCGGTTACATAAGAAGCTTTTGAAATGCGACCAGAGTTAATCAGTATGAAATTGTGGTGAGTTTATAAATCAGTTACAAAGTTTGTTAGGATCCGTTATTATTTGTACAGAATAGAGGACTTGAGCGGTGACAGATATGAAGGTGGCTAATACTCCCCGAGTGCCCACATAAAAGGTTGTTTTGACGTACCTGAAAAACAAGAGTTGGTGTTAGTGGTATGTAACCACAGAGCCCAGCCAGTATCTGCTTGCGGCTGGTCATATACAGCCTTCCTAGGTGCTCAAGATTTTTGTCGAACCCATCTATTTATCCATACGACAGGGTTGAGAAGGGTGCTGTTTTTAGAGCTGAATTTTCCTATCCCTCCTTCATATGGAAGTTGTCACGGCACTTCTGGAAGCAACTCACTGCTATTGAAAGCGCTTCCAGTCAGTAGTACCACTTTGCCTTCAGTTCCCCCATCGTAGCGTAACAATTGCACTATCACAGTGGCTGCCTTTTTGTTTTCCCACTATCCAACTGACCTTTCTGATATGGTAGGTCCTGGAACGCGCAAGCGTTCCATCTGCGTGGCTCGTAGAGTCATTGTAAGATGTGGACTGGTCGAGTTTAAAGGTATTTTGCGAGCAAAGACTACTTATTTAGTGGATTAGCATACTTCGTGATTAAGTTATAGGTTTTGAATGTGTGTTGGTTCACTTAAAAAGCGTGTGATTCTCATAACACACAGTGTTGTCAACGAACCTATCCTGTTGAGTTAGATTTTTACAATCCAGTCACTACCATCCGTAGGTATCCTAGACTCCATAATTATCTTCGGACGTGGAGTATGAAAAGCACTCTAAAATGTAGAGAGGCGTATACGATGCGGAATACAGTTGCTTGATCAGAACAAACACTATGTACTCTGCTTTGATTTTTTTTTTATACTACATCCCTGGTGTGCTTGTTCAAGTTGGTTATCCCTTCAGTGACGCTCATAGTTTAGTGTGCAAACATAGAAGGTTAATTGGTCCTGTTAATGTGATGTCGAAGTGTTTTTGTTTGTTCTGTTATCAGGATTTTAATAACATCATCTGTTCAGTAGAATATTGTAGTGCGTCAAATGATTGAAACCCATCTGTTAGTGTGATTAGTCATCAGAAATAAACAATCAATTGATCTGAGACAACGCTTTAAGGTGCCTACATAATCAGTTAAGCATATCAGTTTTCCTACTCGGATTTGCCCCGTCGAGAACTAGTGCATTAAATTACGTTGGTGTTGAGTCACGTTTTTCTTCTACCTAAGAGTTTGACTGGTGAAATATTTGTATGTATCTATATGAAATAGAAAAAACACCCTGACTGTAAAGTAGACTCTATATTCGCCCTATGCACAGTTTTATGTGACTAAGGCAGGTTGCAGCTGTTTCCTTTCGAAGTATCCTGCTAGAACTCTTTCTTAGCACTTGTTGAACTAGCTCAATATGTTACATATATACTGAAAAGTTTAACTTATACACAGCAACATATGACAGGATTTGTTTCCTTTTTCCAATTATATATCTTAGTGACGTTATGGAATGCCTCATGTATCTAACAACAGTTTCCTATTACTAAGCTCCAATATGCAGTAAGCTCAAAAACTGGATGGATTAGTTAATGTGTCCGTAATACAACCTTGTTTTCGTTATATGTTTCTGCTTCACAAGTATTTAGATAAATACGTAGGTCATCTCCATCACTTCAATTCTAATAACTGGTCTTCTACGTAGGAGATATCTTTATAACGCATAATGCTAGTTGTCACGCTCTTAACTTCAACTGAGCACAACTAGATCGGTTAGAGGTGTAACGCGTGCGTACTGTAGTGTTGTACCTGTTAACAAACAGTGGACGAATCCTGATAAACCCCTAAAAAGAACAGTCGTAACCTGAACAACTAGGTGACACAGTATATCCAGTAACTACTACTTTCACCATATTGATGTGTATCCTAAAATCAGTGCGTGAGCAATACTCAGGCCTGTTTTCGCCTTAAGGGTTGAGCAAAATTTTAGTTCCCTTTTTGCAAGTGTTGAATGTCGTGTCGTGGACACGTTTCTAAGCTTAGTTAACTTATGTCCCATTAAGTTTCCGTGCAAAAATGTTTCTCCACACGTCACTGAGTTTTCTAAGGAAACTTTGAGTCCTCGGAATTCACATACTTTTACTAATAAATATGGTTGTAACTTGTTGGGAGAAAGCATCACTAATGTTATATTGTTCTGTATTGGAAAACGGGTACGAATAAATAAACTATGTTGCATGGAGGCAGATGGTAACATGTTAGGAAATCGCGCATGTTTACCACTGTACAAAAACGATTTCAACTAGCTTCTTGTTTAGGTTTAGAGGGAAATCTTTTGTTTGTCGTGCAGCAACGTCCATATATACTTTAATTGGTCTTGCGCTAGTGTCTCATTATGATAAATAATGTCACGGGGACATGTCAATGAAGATTCTGCGTCTTAATGCCCAAAGTCCTGTCAGAGCCTACGACGAGCTGTCATCTGAGATGTACACGTTTATTAGTGTCTCAGTTATATCCACTCTTCATTTTAATTAGCGTTGTCATTGATGCACTTACGAAGACAGCTCATCTAGTTTCGTTAAAACTAACCACTACATCAAAGATTCTTTAATTTACTTTGTTTCCAGCCAAGAAGAAAACACTCAACGTCAGCGGTAATTGAAGTATGTTTGAAATGCGTTTTTCATCACTTGAGTGCAAGTCGCTGTTTCAGAATTGATATGCATCAGTGTCCTCTCTAACAATAAAAAGCGGAGTGGTTAGACACGCTTACTCGAGAAGTCAGGTTTGATGATCAAGGTTTCGACGGGAAGTTAATACGTATTATTGTCTTTTGCCAATTAGTGATACGTATAAGAGGTATAAGTCTTAGTTAAGTCAGTTGATGAGGTTATAAGTCTGCATTAACAAAAGTAACTTGAGCATGTATCATTCATCCCCCTATCTATTGTGTGCTGTAACACAGTATACTAGCTGGAACAGGATGAGGTTGGAAATTCGTTCAGAATGACCGAATGTTTGTCTTATGACTTCACTCCTGCTGATAATATTATTTCTATCCATTTCCTTTTGTCTGTTGTTTAACTTCATCTCAATATACCGACATGAAGTATGACAACTTGAAGCGTTACATAGAATGGTCACAACCTACTACATTACTGGTTTTCGCTCAAGAGAAGCTCATCAGTACTGAAGTTTTTAAACTTGTTCAGTGTTATCTGATTTAAAGAAATACATTTGATGTGTTGTTTTTATAACAAAATTTCTGGCAATATGATAGGCAACTGAGTGAGTTCGGTCTTTTTATTACTGCACGGTACTATCTGTAACCCAACGTGGAACAAATAACCGGCGAAAACTCTAAGTCCACCTTAATTTTTCTCGTACAACTGGATAAGGTGAAGTTGTTCACTTCGTATTATTTTTTATGATTAATTTTAGTAGCATCTTTTAGGAATAACATTTCATACTTTATAACAGTGCAAAAATCTTATCGAATAGTAATTTGCAACTGATAATAGGTGTGCAGGATGATTGAACCCCCCCCCCCCGCTGAAATGCTTAAGATAAGGGTAAATATAAGGGCCAAGTTATAATCTACTTGGTCGCTAGTTGTGGGTAATCCAGGACGCGCGTTCCTCCCCACCTAGGACTCATCAGGTGGATGTACCTGCATTCCAGTGAGTGGTGGTATCCTCATCGAGGCTCGAGTTTAGTAGCTGTCTCTTCAAACACTACAGCGTTACCCCCACTGAGGCGCGGTAGCCACCTATTATCCAACAGGCATCAGTTTTTATTTATTGATACTTGTAATTTCCCGTTGCCAATGTGTCCTAAATTGGACAAAACTTGCGTCGTGACTTCTATGGCTAACCATCAAGTGAGCTATAGCACATACAATGAATATCCAAGCAGTATCCACATTGGAGCCCATCTGCTAACAGAGGTCGAGCAATTTGACCTAGTATAACAACGGGAGATTACAAATATCAGTAAAAGAGTTAAGTTACGCCTACCTGTGGGATTAGCCCATCTATATGGTTCACTATGTTACTTTTGCTGTATCGCCTTTTTTAAATCGAATAATTTGTTTACCTTTAATTCTGTATCACAACGATCAAATGCAATGAAACAGTATGTTGAATGTAGTATCTGGTATGGAAGTAGTAGTAATGGCTGAAAAATATGGTTTCATTTAAAACTATCCATCGTGGGTGATGATTGAAGGTGAAATGGAAATTTGGACCGCGGCTGGACCTTGTAGCTCAGTTGGTAGAGCATCGAGCCGGAAACCTGGTGGTCGCTGGTTCGTATCTGGCTGCGGTAAAATTTTCATTCCACCTTCAATCAGCACCCAGTATAAATACCAAACTACTACTATCCAAGATAGTCGAATGATAATTAAAACTATCTGATAGATGAACTAATGACTGTGATGGTTTGCACCTGGTTATATTCTTTCTGTTCTTAGTAAAACAATTTACTTATACTCTTACTGCTTGCATTATACCGTCGTTGGTTGGACCGGATTGATCGATCTCCATTGGCATATGGGCTCCTGCGCGGATACCTCGATATTGCCTCTGTTTTAATCCTATATAGTTATGACGGACAGTGGCTAGCACTGGAATCCAGTATGCGCATTTTGTCCTATTTGAAACTCGTCAGCTGGATATGCCTGCCTCCCAGTGACTGTTGTCCCCACTGGGATTCGAACTCGGGACCAATCGCTTCAAACTCCAGAGCGTTATCCATTAGGCTGACGAGTCCCAAATAGGACAAAATGTGCATCCTAGATTCCACTGCTAGCCACTATCCATCATTAATTTATTTATACTATTTCTACTCTTACTCATCAACGTAGCTACATAGTTGAAACACATTTTTCATCCACCCTTGTCATAAAATCAAATTGGATTGGTTGGATGGGTGTTGTTGTTGTTGTTTCAATTTATTTGACTGTTCTATTGTTCGTTTATTTCCACTTCATTTTTGCATCCACCTCTTCCCGGTTATCAAAATGTTTCATCGGGCTAAAATTAAATCATAAATTTATTAGGGGTTAAAACAGCTGCCTTCTATTTTCAAGGAAACAAGAATTTTTATCATTCTCTATTGGAAAATAATCCTCATTCTCTACCCCTTGGCATTCTAGAGAAGTAATCATCACAGGATGACTCATCATCCTACCTGAATGCCTAAAGCTTCTTCCTCATCTCTTTTCATAAACCTTTATGCTGCATTGGTCTTTGTTCAGATATAACAGACTCATCAATCTGAAAGCTCAAAGGGATAATTATTGCAACCAATCAGTGGATTGCATATCATAGAATTCACTCAGGTTTTTCTTTTTTGAAGTAAAGATACTCGTTCACGCTCACCTTATCCACCCTGTTCATTTTTTTCTTATTTGCATTATTATTCTACCAATGAGTGGCGTTATACAAAAATTATATTCTTATCTATTATGTGTACTGCACGCTTTCGGTCTATCGATCATGTTTTGTTTTTCTTACCATTTATCGGATTGTTAAAGAGCTTCCCCCTTAATGAATTCCCTTTTTCTTTTGGTTTTTCATGTGAAATTATTTTTTTCTATTGAAAGATATCATTGCTGTATGCATTTATCTATCCTTCTATTTGTTTCATATCGTTTTGCGAACAGAGAATCTCACTTTGGTTTTGGCAGGTTAACAGTATATTGATACTACGAAGCACATTTCTTTCATTATTTTTATACTACTTATAAGTAGTGTAAAATGGTAAATGAAACATGCGAATATTTTATAAACACTCACTGTGAATGGAACTAACGCAGAAATTCGATGTTTTAGATTTGAAATATGGAGTACTCCACTCTACTATATGAAATACTTCAAGTGATTTCGTTTTAAACAATGTCAAGTATGTGCAGTTGTGTATCATATTGTTAGCAAACTGTATTCGCCACCGGTGGGACAAACTTGATGGATTTAAGGACAAATAGTCAACAATGATATTGGGTGATGGTCACGAACTGACAGAAGTTGGAAACATGAGCCATTGGATCCCGACTCACTGGCTCAATGTTAACGTGCTGGACGGGGAACCTGAAGGTTCGATCTCTGACGCTGTAGAGTCATGGGTGTCTACTGCTGAGGTGTCCCATACTAGGATGGGGCAGCTGTCCAATGCTACCAGGTGTCTAATGTTTCTCCAACCAATATCAGTCCATGATGAATGCCAACTTGTATTCGATTTTCTTTTTCTATGAACTCACTGTTATTTATTACATATTCTTGAAGCATAAGAAACACTTGACTCATTGTATTCGAACGGAACTATTGCTGTAGAAGATACTAACATTTCAATTAGGACTGATAAGCAACAACTTTATATGTATTAATTATGAATAATGGCTAACAGGATGGACGTTTCATCCTATCTAAAGTCATCAGCTCGATGTACCTGCCTCCTAGTGAGTAATGCTGTCCCTAACGGGACTCGAATTCAAGACAAGTAGCTTCATATGTCAGGACGTTATCCACTAGACTACTGAGTCACGATAGTCACTCCTTATGCCACGGATATAGTACAGTTTTTTCGAGAAATTCATGCCTTAGCAAGCGAGATTATTACATATGGATGATGATTTAGTATTCCCTGAAAATAGTTTCAAGGATGGTTTAATTGCAACATAGGTTTATGGAATACTGATAATTGTCATCGTTTGGCAGAAAATAATCAATTCCAGAATATGCCTTTCTTTGTGAAGTTCATGACACAAGTGGCTGGCCATGTGACATATGTCTGGCTAGAGGTCTGAATACTGTGACTACTGTACTCGTCGACTGATGTGAAGGGATCGTACTCTTCAAAAACTAGTCTCATTTGTGAACTGCTATCCCAGCTCAGATTCAGATGACTACCTGATGTTATAATCTTTATATTCTACTTAGTGATATGAATTGACCAATACAGATATCATTTTGATTATCTGAGGTAGGCGTGATTTGACAAACTTGTATAGATGTTGGATGATAATTGAGAGTGAAGTAAAATCTAGGCTGCGGCAGGATTAGAATCAGCAACCACCGGGTTTCCAGCCCCATGCTCTACCAACTGACCTTCAAGAACGAACTTCTGACCTCATTTTCATTTCACTTGAGACACGAAGGGTCTTGCGAATTCCTGACGCGTCATGAATTCACATGGTCGTCGGACAAAACCCATGGTGATTCAAGTGAAATACAAACATGTCGTTGCTCACTAGCCTAGTCTTTGTGAGGCACCTTTGTGCTTGTAATGCTTGAAATGAAAAGTATCATGGAACTTCAACACTCATTAGTTAGTCGCATTAATCATTCTGCAATGATCTACCAGTAGGGAACTATACATTTGTTGTATACATACTTTAATTTGGGGATTTAGTGATTTCTCAAGTTGGTATTCATCATGGACTGACATCAGTTGGAGGAACATTGGAAATGTAGGAGAAGTGGAAAGCTGTCTCGTCCTATTGTGGGACTCTTCAGCGGTGCGCACCCATGACCTTGACAGGGGGTCGAACCCAGGACGTCGAAATAGATACTTTATATTCGAAGGTGTTTGTACTTCCACAGTTTTCCCGTGCTGTAGTTAGCACTAAATGTGTGTAAAGGAGGTATTTGCCACCCATTTATATGCTTGGTTAGTTGTGTTAGTTTATTCTTTCGAATGGTGGATGAACTATCATCTGCATGCAGACACTGCCCATTATTGTTGTTTCAATGACATCCGGTTTCACCAAGGTCTTTTATTCTCATCTATGTTTGATTCTAGGCCACAAAGCCTGTTTGCCTCTCTTTTCACATAATGGTGTTGTTTTGCTAACGCTTTTGTTTCTTTTTTTTCTACTCCACTTCATCCTTAGCCCGTTTTCATCTCTCCTGAGCCTTAGGCTGAATTGGATTGGATTTTTGACTGACAAGAATTCATTATTTCGTCTATAGTGTATGGCAGAAACAGGTCACAGTACACAACGCTTACAAACAATAGAATAATGACTCATCATTTCCTGATTGGTCCATAATGAAAAAGCCTAGTAAAATATTCTCTACCCCTAGCTAGCTAATCCATAGGTCAAATTTTTTTACTGTTAAGCCTTTCCCAACTCATTCATCCGGAGAACATAAGACTATCTAGTCTGTTGTGGATGCTTTTTAATTTTATTCAAGGATAAAAGTAGAATAGGTTCTAGTGTCAAGGTATAAAAAGCCATTACATACTGTGGGGTATTATCAGCGAAAGTTAAGATACCTCCTTTTTCTAATCGTCGTCATTATGCGTACAAAATGCATCGACAAAGAACTCTTTGAGTGCTTGTCGTAAACGTCAAAAAGCTCATCATTCATCTAAAATGAGAATTGTTTCAGTCTATATTGATTTATTCATGAATAGTGTACTTGTATTCGAAAATAAGGATTCCTCATTTACATTGGGTTTTTTATCGTTATTATTATTTGTCAGCGTGTGATTAAGGTCATGTGATTCTGTTAACTATTACCTCTGTGTACAGTGATCAGAAGTACTAAAGTAGAAAATCGATGAGACATTCATACTTAGGAAGACTTCAGAGGCCAATATCTAGCAATGAATGAAATGACCAATTAGATTTCTTCATTTCGGCTGAAAAGATAGATTTTTGTAAAATAGAGAAATCTGATTGGTTATTTCAGTTGTTGCTCAAATGGTCACTCCATATGTGACTGTGATCATCACAACTTGATTATATTACAAAGAAAGTGAAGTACTTTTAGTATGTGAGATGATTTCTGTGTGCATGGAAGACGCTGGATATCTGTTATAAGACTGTCGCGGAAATTTACTTACGAGATGCTACTATGAGAAATGTGTTCAGCAGCCATGTACATTAGGCAGTGAGAGTTGCATCTGTTGCGTGAAGGCTAATGATACCACTTGGCTGTCCAATCGTGTGTAGATGAAGCGGGTTCGAACTCGCGACTTATTAGTTGAAAAAGGCATCTGTTTACAGGAATTAGCCACAGTTATCACTATACGTACTATTGGATAATGAAATAACTTAAGGATTAGTGGTATAAACTAATTAGTCAGCATTCCAACCTGACCGATCCACTACATCAATCAATTTTCTTGTAACTTGTGTAGATTTAATTACTAGACAGTATGATGCAATTATTCTTCACAATGATGTACTGTAACCATGGTGACGTGAAACGGTCAATAAATGCCGTCTACACTTGTCTTAAAAGAGATCGTATTTGATGGAATAATAAAACCGTCAAAATAGGCCTTACTTATATTCATGTTCACAGTAAATGTTTATTTATGTTGTATACAATTCATGATCCATAAAATAGTGTGAACCGGTTCCCTGCAATTTGTTAATATAGCCTATTGGATAGTGTTGATCTAGCGGAGGCATTTTAACCTTGATTCTTATGCCTAATGTTCAATTTATATATTCAATGAAAAGTGAATGACAAAAAATATTTCATGTCTATATTTCATCATAATTCTGAAGAAGATTTATTATTGTTGAAAACGGATCAATGATTTCATCATGGTAACCAAACGAGTGGAAGAAAATTAGAAATAAAGAGAACAAGCCAATAGTGTATAGCAAGAAAAACAACATTAACTACTGTATTAATTTAGAGGTAGTATTCAACACAGACTGACATCAGTTGGAAGAACAGTGGAAACTTTAGAGCGCTGGACAGCTATTTCATTTTAGTATGGGGCCCCTTGGCAACATGCACTAACAACCCAACCCCAGGGGTCGAACTCAGGACCTTCATGTTTCACAGGGAGCGCGTTAACGACTGTTTCGTCCTTGCATAGGACTCGTCGGGAGTACGTACCCACGACACTCCCCCCCCCCAAGTGATTGATAGTCGTGCTGTATCGCCAACTGATAGTAGTTGAAGGCTGTTAGCCACTGGACTGTGACTGGTTGGTTACCACGTTCCCCGTGAGACCTGAAGGTCTTGAATTAGATCCCTAGCCGAATCGTAGGTGCGTACTGCTGCGTAGTCCCATACGGGGGCGAAACAGGTGCCGTATACTCCCAGGTTATCAATGGTTCTCCAACTGATATCGGTTCACAATGAATACTTCCTAAAAATTAAGGTCTCCATTAACCTCAAAACACATTATTATTACTATTATGAATACTGTGGTATCTTCTTTATATATGCACATTGCGTAAAATGGTACGCACTGAATTGTGTTCATGTAAATTCGGTATTATCGTAAGAAAGTGTAGGCCTCAGTGGCTTAGGCACCTCACTTCTAAACAATAACATGATCCAGCTGACGAGTCCCAAGTCGGAGGAAACGCGTGTTCTCGATTCTTCTGCTGCCAACTATCCAGCATTAATATCAAAACTGAAAAGTACCGGGAATGTCGCGACATCCGCACAGTAGCCTGCATGCCAATAGCGGCCCATCAATTCGGTCCAATCAACGAGTGAGATTTACAATATAAAAAGTCGAAACTATCTATACTTACAAGGAATTGTTACCGTGACTGAGTGGCCTAGTGGATAACACTCTGACGTTTGGGGCAGTTGTCCCTTAGTTCGAGTCCTAGTAGGGACAACATCACTCGTTGCAGTGCAGGCGAGTCCTTAGTAGGACGAAACGCGCGTCTGGGACTTCATTAGTGGTCAAATACTACTCCAACCTTGACTGCGAGACAGGTACAGGAATTGTGTGACTCATTTTCTCTTTAACCTCTAATTCAGTTGTATGTCATTCATAATGTTGAGCTAATTGTGTTTTGCAGCCAACTGAGGTGATCACAACTCCCTAATATGAATGCAAGAGCCAAAATCTTGATGAAATAATCTTAAAGGTCATCCTATCAACTACCGAAATAACCAATTAGCTCTCAGTTTCGTCTGCATAGGCAATTTTTTCATAAAATCTCAGCAGTTGTTTGTTGGGTCTTTAAACGTACCCTATCATACACATTGGTGCCAATTCGAAGTGATTTATGAGTCAAATTTGTAGGTAACTTACTGACTACATAGTTGGAGAATGACTTTAAAATCCACTCACTCCAACTCTAACAACCTCCTAGACGAAATGAATGGGGCTGATCAGCTTTGCGCACATTCATGTAGTAGACAAATAGCCATACCTATTGTGTAAGGGTTAATGATGCCTGTCTGGTTATCTGAACCTGGATAGGTTGAGTGGGGTTCGGACCTGTAACCAACTGGTTGAAAATCATCTCCATAAACCAACGAACTATACTCCACCCTAGGTGAAATACCGAAACCTGATTGGTTACTTTAGTGTTTGTTAGGTTAATCTTATAAAGTCACTCGGATTAATATCAGCAACTATGAGGATGAGCAGTGTATGTGTTGCTGTTTTTTTGCTTTTCGCTAAGTTACCTTGATGAATACTACACAATTCTAATTCATTACAGGGTTTGTAATCATTATGAAGGGATCATCTGTAAGGCAGGAACAATGATATCATAGCTAAGTGATATACCAATGTATGCATTTCACTTGCACACACTAGTAATGACTCCAACGCCTTTACTTTTGTATTCAGCTAAATGATTTCCAGAGTGATGACGAGAGAATCAAACTGACGAAACAATCATCAGTATTCAGTGGTTTTGTTGATTCCCTAGTTGTGACATACGCTGGGATGAAAACTGCTTTGACCGTGATAATTGTTGAAATCTCAGCATACAAAGTAATGAAATTGACAGTTCACAGTGCTTTCCTGCCGTATCATTTCTACTATGTGCCAATCAGGTGTGTACATGATTATGATTCATCGTACGATAGGTGTATGTGTGGTTTATTGTCTACTACACAAATGTGCACCAGGTTGTTGAGTACAAATTCAATTCGGGACCACGCAATTATATCACTTGTATTCACCAGTTTGATGAAGGTAATCTGAACACTGACTGGTTGTTCCGCTCTTTCCGAAATGACTTCATCAGCAGTATACACGAATTTGTTTACGTCACATAACTGAATTGTTCAGACCACTGATTTTTTAACTGTTCACATACACGCGGGATAATTATGCTTAGAAGCAACTCAGGTATTTTTTTATAACATATGGACCGTATGGCCACCCTAGCAACGATTGAAATAACCAATCAGGTGTCTTCCCTTCGTCTGGAAAGGGACAAAGAAGTCTGATTGGTTATTCTGGTTGTGTTAATAATAAAAAATATCAAGATATTCACATCGCATAATCTTATCTGCCTGATAGCATAAATGGCCAAGAATGAAAACACGAAATATGCTACTAACTAATATGAGTAGTAGTTGTAAATCACTGACCTACCTAGAACTCCATCACCGAATGAATATGCCATTTTTGTGAACAAGTTGAATACACCCCACCATTTTAATCTGACTGTTATCTATCTGTCTACAGTACATGCTGTATGCATTGTTAAGGTGTAAAACAGTAAATGAAGTAAACTGTTTGCTAAATACATCTTTATTTTCACTAATCACCTCAATTTATCACGTCTTGTTACATGACTAGAAGTAAGGTTAACTAGGCAATCTTCATTGTTCAATTTGAAGGTTTTTAGACATTTATATATTGATATCATGGGTTGAAAACAATTGAAGGAACATTAGAAACCTGGACAACTGTTTCGTCTCTAGTATGGGACTCTTCAGCGGTGCATACCCATAACTTAGTTTTACTGAGTACTGATGATAACTTATTATGCTGGAATACGCTTGAACAACTTAGTTGGTGAATAGTGAAAGGCTGATTGTATCAAATAGAATAGGATTCAAGTTCATTTCTTTACAGTGGGACGCCTAAACACTGATGAGTTCATCCCGTAATATTTCTAAGCACATATTTATAGTTAGTTGGTTGGGGGCAATCGGCAGGAAGCCCTGGATCTAGGTTTCATGCTTTTTGGTACTCGTCAGCAAGGTGTATCTGCGACCCCGACAGAACTGAAGTCCCGCCTGAGATTCGAACCCGCGTCATCATATATATAGTAAGCGATTGAATGAAATACAATACTGACCATATAAAATAAGAGGACAAATCGTAGTGTAGTGGGTAGTACTTTTTGAATCTTAGTAGGAGTAATATTACTCACTAGGAGACAGGTAAATCTAGCTGACGAGTCCCGAATAGGACGAAACACGCTATTTATCACCTGATGCTCATTAACCAATAACTGAACATGTTAATCATATTATGCACTTGTGGGCACCCGGGTGGTGGTAAATAAATCATTAAACAGAAATTTAACCGGTACCCAGTCAAATAGTTGAGTAGTATGCATATCTTAAAGTGATAATTAAATATCTCAGATAGTCAAAAGTGAATAATCAATATGATACCGAACCTTCTCTAATTGAAGCAGATTTGATTGAAATGAGAAGTCCTGACTGAGTAGTCAGTGTGTGAGTATAATCAAGCGATAGTAATACATCAGAAATTCGCATACCTGCCAGAGAAAACCGTTGATAGCCGAACGTGAAATTAACATCTGGTTACCAGTTCTGTCATGACTGAGACTTTGATTTCGTCTTCAGCCACCCATCCAGTATAAGTATATATATTTCGAGATAGGACTGGACAGCTGTATCATTAGTTCGGGATGAATGCTACCTCAAAATCAAATTACTGTATAGTGATATGCTTTTAGATGGATCTCCTGAAGTTCTAATGGAAGACCGTGAGCTGTGGAGTCAACCAGTCGAAAGGGAATCGGATCCCAACTGAGGACCTTGGATGATAGTCATACTATAACACGAGCTGGCAGAAATAGGGGACTGTTGACTATTGGATCCAGTAACTGAATTATTAACTCATTCTGTGGGAGCTAGTCTTGAGTTCAGCTGCTGGAGGGGTTGATGGTGTGTACTACTGAGGAGTCTCGTAGTAGGACGAAACAGCTGTCCACTGTTCCCAAGTTCTCAATGATTCTCTAACTAATGTTGGTCTGTAATAAAGACTACCTCAAAATTAAAATCACCCCCTCCAACATTTATGATCATACATGCACATCTCTTGTTTTTATAGTTTCATGAAGATATGTAATCAGATGGTAGACAGCTGAGTATAACACAAGGTTTTTTGTTTTTTATTGTATAAAATATTATTGATTGTAATGTGCTATTATTTTTTTCTTTACACTAGGCATTTACTTGTGATAACAGATACGTAGAGAGAGAGAACTGAATTTTTATTAATCATATGAGATTTCAGATAATGTTCTCATCTTGTCTACATATTTCAGTTAAAACAATCCTCAGCCCGCCTTACTCTCGTAATCATTTGTCAATAAGCGTTTACTACCATGGTGGTATGAAATGACGTCAGGAAATCAAATTTCTCGTTTTATAAAGATATAAACTTTAATTGTATATTAAGTGATGGTGACTACTGACGATGGGAATATATGCATTAACCCTCGTTTCGCATCCATTTTCTACCCTCCCCCCAATTTTTAATTATTCAACAGTTGAATGTACCCGAATTTTAAGGGGTGAGACGTTTCTCTTCTCATTAAGATTTCCATAATAACAAGCTGTCCTCTTGTATGTATTCTTCGAACTAAAATAAAGGGGATGTGAGAAGAAACTTCGAATACACTGAGTGGCTATTTTCATATTTCGTGTAGTAGGTAATGAGTGAGTCACATCTATTGTGTTTAAGAGCTAATGATACAACCTAGTTCTCCCCAAACCTAAATAGGTGAAGTTAGGGTTCGAATCCAGGACCAACTGGTTGAAAGATCAATGCCTAATTTGATCCAATGAATTACAGCTCCAAAGATGTGCATGTTATGACATGCTATAAGTCATAGTTTCATTCAGCTTGTTCTCAGCAGAATTATTCTAATTCATCTGTTGATGGTCAACACTCAGTCAATTATTTCATTAACACTTCAATATCATTCATTGAATTCACTAGGATAATTCTATACAACTATACTAAGCTGATTGGTTAAGGAATAAATATGATTATATACAATGAGATATTCATGACGAAGATAGGGTCTTGAGAAGAAGAAGAAGAACAGAAGGATGATATATTTGCTTGTGAACACAGATCTCAAAGTGAAGTCTTGGACTTCAGAACTACGCAGTACATGTTTATATCTTCTAAGAAATATCAGTCTCTCGAAGGTTTTATATTCAAAGTGTTGATAGTTGCCAACATGCCTGTAGTCAATCGACTGTTCACATTATTGTACAGTAGATTAATTCAGTTAGTTTATCCATGCTCATCTGTATTGATGCATTTATGGTTGTGTGAGAGAACAAACAATTTGAAGGTTAGTTCAAACATTCAAGGAGTGGATATATTTATGCTATGTTACTAAATGTCCTCAACCGATGATTTGTTTATCTCGGTGACCCCAAGTAGTCTACATCTCCGTCAAGACTGCTCACTCTCTCCATTCTCATTCAATTTTATCATAGATATTCTTATGGAGGTCTCCCTCTAGTCACCTGACTACATAGACGTTGACCTAATCGCGGGAGAATACGCAGATGACATAGTCATGTTAAGTGAAGACGCTGACAAGATGCAGAGTCTTCTGAACACTTTCAGTGGCAATTCGAGAATGTTTCGGATGCGGTTCTCACCACCCAAATGCAAATTGTTGCTCCACCATTGGTCTTCAACGGTGCCCCACCATGGTTAACAATAGAGAGTGTAGTGACTGAGTGTGTCCACCAATTCACTTACCTGGGAAGTAGGATCAGCCCTGCTCTGGTGGCTCAATGGCCGATGAAATTTCTGCACAAATACATAAGGCTCGACTGGCTTTCGCCAAATTACGCCACCTATGGCATCACCGTGATATATGATTGTCTATTAAGGGTCGCGTGCACTGCACAGCAGTCCACTCTGCTCTACTGCATGACTGTGAAACATGGCCATTGAAGGTGGAAGACATGAGAAAGCTGGCTTCAAGTGTTTGACCACCGTTGCCTTCATAGTAAAGGGGGCCGTATTCCCTGGTGTCACCATGTGAGTAACACAGAAGTCAGGGGTAGAGTTTTAGAGAGTAGAGGTAAATCAGTTGACGAGGTTGTTAACCTTCATTGACTGAGATGGTTGGGACATGTGTTACGCATGCCTAATCATCGTCTGCCTCGTCATCACACAACGTTGGCCGAAGTAGGTTCAGGCTGTAAGAAAGCCCACCGAGGTGGTCAGACTAAAACATGGCATCAATGTATGAAGTGTTTGACTGTTGGTTTAAGCTGTGTGGGGCGATGTAGATTTGGATGTATGGACACAACTTAGATCAACAGTCAGAGACCTCGTAGACTGGCCCCATGTCTTGGTACAGTCATCCATGCACGTTGAGGTAGGTGGTGGCTCGGCATGTCAAATTTTCTCTTCAATCGACGAAGGTTCACAACGTCAAAATCGCTTACACGATGATTCCATCGAACATGAGTAATGCGGGTGATCTAAAACTTGTAACCACTTCAGGTCTTCAATTTTTAACAGCCTTATAGCAGGACAGAACGGACTGCAGCTCAGTATACTCACCCTTTGATAAATAGTCGAATATCTCACCAGTCGGCGCCACTGGTGATGCAAATTGGCAAGCGCTAAATGAGCCTTCTCTGTCCCAGCTGAGACTTCATCAGCAACCAGTCCATTCGAGGTGATGTAACCTCCCAAGTAAGTGGAGTGTTCAACACATTCCACCACTTTACTCCTAATCATTAAACTGTGAGTACTTTCAGCAGACTAATCCTGGAACATCATCCTACATTTGACTGGTGAGAAATCTATGCCAAAGATATCTTATGTTTTGATTGGATTCCACAGGTAATAAAGATTTGTCTTTATATGTTTATCCTTACATCTTTTTACTGGTTAACTTGATGATAAGACTTATGTTGCTAAGCGCATATATGCAACAAATATAATTGGAGCTACGTGTGGTAGGTTAGTTAATAGACCACCAAACCAACAACTTGGAGGCCGCCAGTTTTAATCCTGCAGCGACCTAAATTTCCATTTCACCTTCAATAATCAATCATCCAGTATAATAGCCCAGACATTGGGTAAGTAGACAGTTAGGTATATCAATGGTGTACCTGTTTGGTAACTGGATACTCAATAGTAAATTAAGTAGTACAATTGACAGCATCATAAACCTACTTATGGAGGTTCCTGTCTCGTCCTCTGATTTCATAGGGATTCTATTTATCACCAAATAATTCTTAATAAATCTAGAGTACACAGAGGAAGATGCAGAGTCCTCTGGACACTTTGATTGGTAAATCTGAAGATGTCTTCATGACCACCCAAGAACTGTCTCTTTGCTGATCTCTTGTCCAACAACTTTACACCATTTTTGACTGGTTTCTTTATCTTTCAACTTTGTTCCTCCCCTCTCGGCAAGAAGTGCGGCAACTTGGACTGTAACACAATAATTCCAGGTCCTGTGTTTCTATCGTCCGTTTGTCAATGGATATACGCATATTGACATATAAAGAGTAACAATTCGGCTTACCATTGTGGTAATGTGTAATCCTAAGGTGACTTTAAAAGTCACTCTAACAACTAATGCGACAACCAATTAAATTACTTTATTTTATGGAAAAGTACTTTCTCAGGCGAAATATAGAAATGTGATTGGTCATCTCATTAGTTGTTAGGGTGGTACTATTCAACGGATAATAATTAGGCGTTAACCCCATTGCTCATATGCATAACAATATAGTCAGATAACTTTCAATAATTCAATGATCAAAAATGCGTTAATTGTTTCTACTTTCAGCTTTACCTGAGAGAGCATAGTTTCAATACCACCTTCATCCTGTTTTATGACTGGTGATAAATACACCTAGAGCCATAGCTGAAGTTTTCCTTAGATTACTAATCTTAGTGAGGTTTATCATGTGAAATTTATCATTAGGCTCCTATGCTCTTGCAAACTAACTGACCTCAGTGTCTTCTCACTCTGTATATTCTTGCCAAAAAAGAAAACCATTAGTAGCAATAATTTTCAACTTGGGACTAGGATGATGACTGTTTCTCAGCCATAAAAGTGTGATATACAACTGCAGACCTAATCAGCAGTTAACTCAATAGGGTGACTTTAAAGGCCACCCCAGCAACTTCCGAGATAACCAACTACTTCTCTTTAACTTATAAAAAAAAACTCCCTTTCTAACCGGATACCGCAACCTGATTGGTTATCTCAGCAGTTATTAAAGTGGTCTTTAAAATCGCCCGTAAAACCACTTTACGACGAAGTGTTTTCTAGTGGAAATTATTTAAGAAGAAGACTGATGAAACTTAACAACATTCCAGACAATTGAACAATATGCTGGAAGTTACAGTAAAGGATGAAGTGTTTGCTAAACCATTTTATATTCGTCTTCATATCTACTGGATATCTTCTTTCCATCTAAAAGCAACCAAATACTTTAATTAATTTAGATTATATTGTCTGAAGAAATGATTAGTTCATTATTCTTGCCAGATTAACGTTTCGTCTATGTTCGTTACTCCTCAGCAACATTCATCCAGGAATTAACCTAGAATTCCAAACTCTGTGAGGATTAATTGCCTTACTATACAAGGTGTAAGCATAACTGATTGTCACCCCACTGAATCTATACATAATATAGATATGCTACTGTTATAATTCTCTCAACATATTGCAATCGAAAATCCCATCTCTTCGGATTAGTTTTCAGTGTTTTGGTATTTGTTGTCACCAATATTGAGAAAAGAAGCTTACTCTTCACTTTGTTATAATAATGTGAAGTGAAATGATAGAAGTTAGAAAACTTTGGACCATTGAACCCAGACCCACTGGTTGAATGGTTAATGTGTTCGCTCCGAGCAAAGTCTGTAGGTCCTGAGCTCGATCTCCGGAGGGTTCATGGGCTGGGTACTACTGAAGAGTCCCACACTGGGACGAAACAGTTGCTCAAATGTTCTCCAACTGATATCAGTCTATGAGGCATAATAATATCTTGAAATGTAAAAAATCCCCATAAGCCTCAAACTAAACTGTAAATATTCCTTACACATTATTAGCTGATACTTGTAATTTCTGGATCAATTTGATCGACTTCTGTTGGCATATGGACTCCTATGCGGATCCCTCGATATTGCTGATTATTGATCACGTTTCGATTTTCGTGGTGGTGACTAGCAGGGGAATATAGATCTCACGCTTCGTCCTATTTAAATCTCATCAACCGGATGCACCTACATCCCACTGGGACACATTTCGTACAGCGGGTATCAGCTATCGTTTATTGATACTTGTAGTTCTCTGCTTTTAGAGTGAATTGACTTCTGTAGAGTTTCAGTGGGAACACTATTACTCATTGGGGTACAAATAAATCCAACTGATGGGTCCAAATGGGACGAAACGCCCATCATGGATTCCACTGCTAGCCACCAACGAGTAAACTACAACATTGCTGAAACATATACATTACATCCTAGAATATAAATATATCTAAGTTGAAACGAGAGAAAGAGACGAGGGGTGGGAGTTACATAACACAAACTGATTGATTAACCTTATCGACTAAAGTTTATTTTAACAAGGTCAGTTAATTGATTTACACCTAATATACACTCACATATCTACATCAATTGCTATGCTTATTAATTATATGGAATGTTGTAAAGTAAAATGTGGAAGAGAAAACGATTTGATTTATCAATTTTAGATAAAGGATCATTTCAATATTGTATAGTATTTTATTAGTAGATTTCGGATATTTTTTCTAATTACTCATCTGATTTTATCCATAATCTTTGTCTGTATGTGTTAGTTTGGTGAGTAATCTCGTAAATTACTATCTTAAGCAGCTGCACTATTCAGAACGTATAACTATGTTACTATGCCTTCCTTTATTTCATTTAGGAGGTTTATGATGCTTTATTTATTCATCATGGACTGACATTAGTTAGAGAAACATTAGACAGTTGTTTCGTCATAGTATAGGACTCTCCAACTGTGCGCACCAATGACCGCGCAAGGGATCCAACCCAGGATCTTCAGCTTCCTTGGCTAGCATGTTACCCTGGCGCCACCGGGTCAGTATCCAATGTGATCTACAGTTTCCTACTTCCCTCAGTACAAATCTATCATATCTATTTACCTTAGAATGAAATATCCATTGCAGGCATGTTGTCATGTAAACTTAATGTGACATTTTAGATTGAAATTATTACAATAAATGAAGAGAATTCATTGAAATTACTCTGGAGATTGTTTATTTGACACAATGTTTGAATGGAACTAATAACGATTAATGTCAGTCAAGCTGTAGAAAGTTTACATGGCAACATGTCGGATACTGAAGGTGCTACTGATCGAATGAAGATTAGACAAACACTAAGGATATGTTAAATTGTCAAAGATTCATAGGTAGCATCATGATGTTCTACTACAGTTTCCTGGTCCATTGGATCAATCAATTCAGGTATATTGTTCGATGACACTGAATGATCCTCAAAATATATCACAAATTCATACAGTCTGAATTCCAACCCCCTGGTAGTATGATTAACTTACTTATTGTGATATTCAACTGGAAGGGGACATGGGTTCACATTACTGACGAGTCCCTTAGTAGAACGAAACACCTAACTATTTTCCAACTTCTATTTTTTTGGATTAAATTACACCTTTGTAATATGTAGTTGCCAAGTTATAGTCAGCAAAGGTCATTAACGTGGTAAGCCTAAACTATATTTTTCGTATGAGAGCTAACTTAACCGTCTTATGTAGCCAGGTTATTCGAGTGATCTTCACATTGTAATCACAGCTTCATTGCTAAAGTATAGGGCTTGCATCAAGGTCGATGACAGTCCGAAGCCTACAACACAACCCACATTTTGTATCAATATCAGTAAGTAACCTTATTCCAAAATAAACATTTTTCTGATTGGTAAACCTGATCAGCATAAAAGTGTACGCACATACGTGAACTTATTTTATTCCATTAGAGAAGCTAATGTCTGTTGAAATAGATTAATGCATCAACCGTGTGTACATTAAGATGTGAGTCATTCAATGTAGACCTGAGAACCACAGCTATTTAATCGACAAGTTTTGACGATCGCAGGGTGTACAGTAGAAGCTGTCTTAATCATACACTAGTGAACATTTATTAGTTGTTAACTAACTAGCCTGACTCTAACTGGTGACTTAATGTGTGAGATACAGTTAGTTACTAGTTGGGGATTGGAGATAAAATGAGAATCAGGGTCGAACCAGCGGCTTCCAGGTTTTTAAACTGGTGTTCTGCTAACTTTAATCATCACGCAGTATCAATACAAGTCCGTCAAACCATCACATCCATCTTCTAGATAGTCGAATTGATACAGTTACTTCACAGTTATGTAATACTACCTTACTAACATCTGTAGATAACTGATAATGTTAAACTACTACTCACTCATACACCGTGTGTCTGGTTTTGATACTACTGAAATCTAATCATTAAGTAGTGTATAGATTGTTGTAGTATTTTGTCCCTTTTCACTATGATTTCTAGCAAAGGATTGATGATTCTTTGCACAGAATTTTTCAAAATTGAAGTGTTGTGTATATAATAAATGACAGATTGTTCGAGTGAACTCAGTTATCTGTTATTCGAGCTGCGGGACTCGAACCCACAACCTGATCGAGTTGTTATGCACTCTTCACCATTACATCTATTCATTGATGTGTTATTGGTGGATCGTGAATAGCAGTGGAATCCAGGATTCGCATTTCGTCTTTCTTGGGACTCGTCAGTTGGATGTATCTGCTTCCCAGTGAGTGATGTTGTTCCCACCGGGATTCGGACTCGGGGGCGATCGCTTCAAACGCCACAGCGTTATCCACTGAGCCACGATAGCCACTTCTTGTACCATTCATTGATCTATTTATTACTAGAAAAGGAAATTGCTACTTACATTTCAATATGAAACTTGCGTTATGTAGATTCAACACAATTTACTCTCTCACACACACGCACATCCTATTGAGCATATTAAAAACGTCTTAAATGAATACTAACAAGTAGCCAGTTATCAACTCCTATGGTGTCTTTCTTATCCAAGATTTCAGTGAGACTGTATACTTCTAGGAGTGGTGAAATCTCAACGTGCCTTATGTGCTGTATTCTGAAGAATACAATCTATGGGTTACTTGGGAAAGCAACATGGTTGCCATGATAACATGTCTTAGGTTTTACCCCATCAACAGCGTACACTTTTGATGTTGTACTGTCTCTCGTTCCTACTGTCAACCCTTAATGATTTTTTTACCACTCAGAAAGTCCTTTAAATGACATGAAAGAAATTATCTTTACAGCTATTACTTATGAAGTAGTGTATATTGTAAAGATGAATGAAGGCACTAATGGTCATACTGAAATTCGTATTGGATGAAAGTAAAATGGTGTACAATCTCCTCTTTCATGTCCACTTATCTTATTGTTCCCACTATCATTGTTTTGTTACTGTGTGGATCAATGGAAAAATATAGTGAAACGATTATAACTTCCTCTTATGGAATTCATGAATTGAACAACTCAGTAGAGTGTATATCAAAGCTTTTATCAGTTAGTATTGTCAATAATCGATTTTTAATGACAAACAAAAAAGGTAATCAATAATAGAGAATCTAGCGCACAAAATGGTTACTACCGCGAAAAGGACAAGTCAGTAAATTCGGTAGAGGTCAAGGTGAGTGAATGAGTCGCATACTACGCCTAAATGTATAGCTTTATTACACATACATTGTCTAAACTATTATAATTCTATACAGTTGGAGTAAAAGGCAGCACTACTATAGGTATATTCTATTTCCATATACTTCAAAGTCCAGAAAAATATTTATTTTTCAGATTAGTTTATAGCTTCGACCCCTTCCTTCAATGACAGGTTATATTTTTGTTCGTGTGATTGGGTTATATATGTGTTTTATAGAAAAATTAATTATTCAACTGATGATATTAGTTTATCATAACTTTTGTTACAGCCATTCACATAAGATTACAGTAAATTCATCAGAGAGTATACGCAAATAAATATGAATCTTCTAACATCCTTATCGTGTGTGTTAACCAGTGGGTGTTCAGGATTTGAAATAAGATAACCGAAATCTGTCCTTCTACCCCTTGTATGTATGTGTATTTGTGTTCACTGTGGTTGACTTCCTTTGTAATATATGTTGATGCACATACGTACAGAGTTATAGAATACAAGACTTCATTGTATTTTTATTTAAGGCGAAACGCTAATCTACAATATATCTTTTATGCGTTTCGCGAGTTCGATTAATATACATATATTTTTCTACGCAAATACTACTGGTTAGTGAGTTTATCATTAACGTTTGAATAAACACTGTAGCAAAATGTCTAGCGGTGTAAAGGGTTTACGAGACATTTTAAAGCACTATTTTTTCATTGTAAGCTTGTGTGGAAAATATTGATTTAAATTTTGCGTTATATCTACCCTCCTTCATAAAGCGGATGTCAGACTAATAGCTCTCTAGTCTGTTTGGTCTTACTAACCAATGTAAAAATGACCTAGACGGTTGGGTCAGGAATGTAGACCTTGCCGACATTAATTTGCTCTCTCCCTCAATTGGTAGATCAATAGAGAAGGCCTACTAAAAATACGAAGGTCAAATCAACCCCTAGCTTTCTGACATCCTCTGTGATAGTAAGCGTCGCTCACTTATTTGTATTATTAACCAATCATGAAATAGAAAGCTGGTTTCTGATTGGTTTATATTATGTCTATCCCGCCTGTTATTCAAGGTTGCTGTCTCTTTATGTATGTGGGTGTTGTGCGCTCTTTCTTAGCTATGCATATGGCAGTGTGTGTGTGTGTATCCAAATTATGTCATTCGATGCAGTTTATTTTACAGAACAGATAAACACACTAACGCACGGCCTATTGTTTCGTTGTCTCAAATACTCAATCTTCTGCCACCCTGTCTCTCCGTAAAGCTTATTTGCTAGATGGTGATTTGAGCGAACATATCTCTCCTCCACTCATTTAATCATACTGCGTTTCATGCGTCGGTTGCACGTTTGAACTGAAATCGGGACTGTCAAGTATTACTGATCAACTTGTAAACCTTTCTATCAATATTCCCTTCTTCATACTGCTGCATGTCATTTGGTCCTACTAATTTGTCACAATTTCCAGCTATGTTGGCTACTGCACAGAATGGAGGTCCAGCTACATTTGTTGCAATAAACAATATGTTTTCTGCCTCACCGTCTTCATTGCCTAGTACCCCAGGAGCAATGTTGTCCATGCCATCAAATATGATGTCTTCGAATATTGGTACAACACAAGGCATGAACACTACGCAGTTTATATTACCACCAAATAACTTCACTCCAAATCCGACAAATCTTACGTGTACAGTTCCGTTATCAAGTCCACCACAACTACAGGGGCCAATTCTTCCTTTCTTTGCTCCTGGTTCTGGCGGTTTATTGTCTTCCAACCCTGTATCTCTATCTGTTCCATCACCATTTGGTACTCATATGCATCATTTTGTTCAACCAGGACAGAGTAATTCACTTTCTAGCTTCTCTTCAACTGTTTCTTCATCCGGAAATGTATCTACAGTGCCTGTATCTTTATTTCCATCGAACAATCATATATCACTGACTTCGGTTTCATCAAATATTCTGTCCTCTCAACCAATGGTACTGCCTACTTTTCCTGTATCATTCAATAATCAAGCTCAGACAAATTCTGTCGGTATTCTCCCGATCCCATTAGGAATGAATCAACCTCTTTCATCCAACCCTATGACGGAAACAACTAATTCTTTTCTTATGTCATCACCGAATTACACAACACCAATATACACTGCAACTTTATACCCTTTGAGTACTCCTGCTATACTACCAGCCACAACAATTGCTAGTTTACCTTCACATTTGAGTACAACCTCGTATTCATCATCAGCATCATCATCAACTGTTAGTATGGATTATACTTTGGCGCCATCTTCAGTCAAATCTGAGAAACCTTTACTAACACTTCCTCCGAAGGTTACTGGCATCAAAAATATAGAAGCTTTAGAAGCAGTTGACTTTCATCGAGATGCTATTTTAGACGCTATTGATAAACTACGTGAAAGAAAAGCTCGACCAGATTTTGAACGTATCTCTTGTCTGTTGAAACGACATCAAAATATCAATTATGAACAAACTCAATTGTGTCTTCAACGTCTTGCAGATGCTGGAGCTGTTGTATGCGTCGATTACAAGGGTAATTTAAGTTATCGAAATCCATCGAAATGGCGTAAAACTGCAGCTACATCTGGAGCTGGTAATAAAACTTACCTAGTGTAAGTAATAAATTAGTTGATGCTATTCGTCGTCTTATGGATAACAATCCATATAATCAGTCAACAAAAACATGCACTAATTTGATCCCATTTTCACAACCTGGTCCAAATGGTGGTTATAGTGTCCTTCAAATTGAACGAGCCTTACAGTTTCTAATTGGAGGTGATGAAATCGATGCAACTAATCCAATGCCACAACTAACTGGAGCCACACTTCGTGTGTGTCTTGATCGTGAAGCTACTCATGGTAAACTTGCCAAGACTATAGATGGACGTTACGTATTAGATGAAACAGGAGAACGTAAGAAAGCCTACCAAACTACCAACATTGTACATACACCTCAAATGGCTAATAAGAAGTTACTTCCACCTAACACTTTATCCAATGCATATTTAACTTCAAATGGATCATGTTCTAAATCAATTAATAAATTGGGATCATCATTTGATCGTAATAATACGCTTACACGACTTCATCCGCTAGCAGCTAAACAGACATCCAGTACAACTAACGGAAAACCTATGACTTTACCTATCACACCCAATTTCTCAATGCCTCCTTTAACTTCTGGTCGAAGAGGTCGTCCACCTGGTTCAAAAGCTAAAAAAACTTCCAATGAAATTAATTCCTGTGAAAAAGTAAGTAAACATGCTGTATATGTAAATTTGTATGCATCTACTTATATACTTTTTAAGTAGTAAGTTGGAACTAATGTTGATTTAATTTTTGTTATCATTTCTTTGTCTTTTTACTAGGTTGTCTGCTATAACTGAGTTGTAAGGCATTGCAATAAGCCCATTGAAACAAAAAGACAGGCTTTACCACCCCTCCTCTTCATCTGTTGCATAGTGTGATAGACATACACATCACTGTCACCCCTAGCTACAATACTGGTTTACACGGTTATCTGCACATTGACACGAATTTATCAAAAGCTTAAGTTGACTGTTTCAACAACTACTAAAATCTTTTTGCAGAGTGATAATAAGTTATTAAATCAGTGCAATAAAACATACTGTTTTGTAGACTTGATTAGTAGTCTGCTTTGCAACTAACTTACAGAACGGTGCAAGTAGGGATTAAAGTTATTTTTCAAGTTTATATTCATTATCATGGAGTGACATTAGTTGGAAGCACTGGACAGCTGTTTCATCCTACCTTGGGACTCCTCAGCAGTGCTCACCTATGACCCCGCCAACTTGAAAAATCACCAAGTCCCCACAAACCCCCAAATTAAATTGATCTAGTGCCCATTGGTGACTAACTTCCAGAGGTAATTCCTGAGGTTTCAATAAGAAGCCGTGATCGCTGGGGCTAACCTGGTAGCCGTGAGGATAAATACCCAACGATGTGATTGGGTTGATTGTTGTGCTACATCGTGAAACGACAGAAGTTGGAAATATGGATCACTAGACTCGGATACAGTGATTCAATAGGACCTAAAGGTCCTAGGTTGTATCCCTCATGGTGTGGGGTCGCAAGTGCGCGCTGCTGAGGAGTCTCAAGGTAGGACGAAACAGCTACCCAGTACTTCCAACCTTCCAATTTTCCCTCAACTGATGTCAGTCCATGAGGAATATCAACTTGAAAAATCACTAATCCTCACAAACCCTACAAATTAGATTAAATGGTTAACCATCAGGTAATTAAACCCTTTCCACCAATACTACTGAGGCGTCCACACAATAATCCATTGGCCAGTTGTAGCTGGTCAATTCTATCCAATTAACGGCAGAGATTCGTTGGCTATGAAATAAAAAACTACAGCTGCCGTACAGGGAGTGGTTATCGTTACTCAACGGCCAAGTGGAGAACGCCCTGCAGTTTAAAGCCATCGGCCTCAGGTTCCAATCTTAGTGGGAACAACACTTACTCGAACCAAAAGAAACGTGCGTCCTGGATTCCATTGCTAACTACTATCCGTCATTAATGTATATTGTTTGCAAATTGATCGCATAAATGCGTTATGCGTACTGATCATCGGGACTAAAAAGCAGTTTATTCAAGTTAACTAGCCAGATTCAGTGGATCCTTAACTGATGGATTTGTTCAGGTGGAAAGGTTTAGACGATTGACTAATCAGTGTTCAGGTCACACTCTTCATTGAAATCAGTCCCCCCAGTGGTGACAACTATAATTTCACGTTTTATCTATGTGGAATTCAGTCATTTTAACTGTGAATAGTTGACAACTGAAAAACGCTTTACAACTGTTACAGTGATGTGTTCACTGGTGTCACAACCAGGTTAGTCGTCTTCCTTATACCTTGTACGGCTGTTGTTCTACTAAATTTGTTTAGACCTTTTAACGGCCTTACTATTATTATTATTACTACTACTACAGTGATTATCATGGAACGTTTGTTATGATCATTTCCATGTTGTATGTCTACCCCTTTTTATTTAGAGTGGGCGTAGATAGAATAATAGAATAATAATAAAACGTAGCTTGTTTCAACTTTCACCTTCTACCTCCTTCCCCAGCGCTGACTCATCTAAAAAAGAGAATTATCGATCACTTTCTGACTGTCTGTATTTATTAAACGATGTGATATTTGCCTCCCTTCTCTTATTGGCTTTTATGTCTAACCAACCATTCAAAGACGCGCTACAATCATTTTGAATGTTCGTGAAAAAATGTGTATGTCCATGCATATGCATATGTATGTGCATTTATGCCTCTTCCTATTTGACATTTTTCACGCGAAAAAGATGGTCTTTATTATAAGGGAAAATTCTTATTTTCTGACAATTTTCTCATTGTACAAACATCGTATAGCCTATTAATAATTTCATATCTATCAATAGACAAAGATTGCTACTTACATTAGCCAACCAAGTTTAAGCTAACTGACATCCTCTTCTACTGGATTAAAACTTGATATAGATAAAAAAAATTGTTCAACACTCATTCCCTGCATCAGGTGTACACATCTACGTTAGACTGAAGGCATATTTGGAAATTTTAACACGAATAACAGTTATGGAAATATGAAACTGACAGAATTGGAAAAATGCGGATTATTGGATTCTGATCCAGTGGCTCAATGGGAGTGACGTGCTAGCCGTGGAACCTCAAGGTCTTGAGCTCATTCCCCGGTGGGGTCATGGGTGCACACTACTGAGGAGTTCAATACTAAGACGAAATATGAAACTATCAGTTGGACATATTATGATTATCTTATCACATTTTCATCCAATATGGACGTCAGTGTCTGCACAATGTACCAAATATATAAGGTTGATCATTTTATGTTATATAGGAATAGTAATTATTGTAAGTCGACAGCTGCTGTTGGAGATGTGTTCAAAATAGGCGGCATAATACAGGTTGGTATTCGCATGAGAAATTATGTTACATACTTAAAATAACACCAAATATTGATTTCTAGTATACAAGACGACATTAAAACATGAATTCAACTGCGTTAGGAGACTCACTGTTTGTTACTACATCATAAAGCATATATATATATATATATATATATATATATATATATATATATATATATATATATATATATATAGACAACACTTCTGGAAATGTTAGTGTTGATGTCGCATGACAAATTCTATCCTACAATGAGGCAGGAAGTGTTTTCATATGTTCACCGTTTGGAACATGTCTGTACTTACTCCTATCGGTTAAAAGTAATTAGTATAGCGAGCGTTCTATACCTGTCAACTGTAAAGTGATACTTCTCCACTGCTCTGCACCAACTCTTACTTGGAGGATGCACAGTGAATAGGCAGAATGTACTGACCACTTCACTCGACTGAAGAGTTGAATCAACTCAAATGAATTCGGTTTTCGACGAAATTTCACCTCAGAAACAAAAGAACCACCTGGCACGTACCAACTCACACCATTTCTAGTTCTGGTGAGATATCCGACTTGTAGACTACCGGAAGTGTGAGGACGGTTGACACTTCCCGACTGCCTCCACCGTGGAAGCCTATTTCTTTTTAAGGTACCTGGTATACGAAAAGATTTATGTGATCACAGAACTCATGGGACATCTGTTCGAAGCCTGTCAGACAGACTTTTCAGGATTGTTGATATGAGATTTGATAGTTCTAAGGCTGGATGGAGAAAACACGCACCGCCACCACCAGATGAAGTTGGGCGGGGAAGGCCTCATCATCGTGGTACTGCTGGTCATCCAAGGAAACACCTTATTGCTGTCACACGCGGTTCGGCTAACAGCAATACGACTTCATCCTCGAACCCCGTCGTAGTATAGCAATTTATACTACAACGGTAACTGCTTTTCGTCTTACCACCATCCCGACCGGTAGCTGCTACTTTGATGTGGTGGTCGAGCTTGCATATCATAATGACCGAACGATTTATGCTGGTCGAATGCTTTTCCCCTCGAGGTTCTACCATACCAGAAAGGTTTGTTGGGTAGTAGTAAGACGTAAAGCAATTGCCACTGTACTGTAAATTACCATAGTATGATGGCGTTCGGAGGGCGAGGTTGTAATGCTAGCACCTGCATCAGGTGTGACAGCAGTAAGGTGTTTCCCTTAGATGACCAGCAGTGCGGCGCTGTTGCTGCTTTCTCAACTGAGGGAGGGGTTAGAAAATGGTCAGCCCAAAAATAACACTTCACTATGCCCCATGATCTTCCTGTATCCGGTGTCAGAACACCCAGTCCTCAAAACAACCGGCAAAAGGCTGTGTATAACAGGCCTGAAGCAGATATCTTTAGGGCTCTGAGGTCTCACACATTTATCTCTTTCAGGTATCTTAAGAAGAAATGGTCTTCCACAGCGTGGGCAGACGGGAAGTGCCACCAGCCTGCACGCTTCCATTAGTACACAAGACAATCAAACATGACTGATCCTCCTAAACTCTGTCCCCTCCTTTGCGTTTATATTCTGATAGTAATACTAGGTCTCTTATGTCTTACCCAATCTCTCACTCTGCAACCACTATCAACGATCAAAGCCATCAATTCCTCATTTCTAGTCTCCCAAGACTCCACCCGCCATCGATTTGATGTAGGAACTTTCAACTTCCGAACTCTATGCCAAACTCGACAGAAAGTATCGCTCGCCAGAATTGTGGAGTCTCTAGCCTTGAGTGTGTGCTGTTCCTCTGAGACACGTACACAGGACTCGAGTGCGGTTGTTAAATTGACCTCACCTGACCAGTCTGATGAATCTTCCAAATCCATGTTAAGAGAGTATCCGGATACGCGTTGGCCAGCCCGTCATTGACTTGCTGGTGTAGAGGTACCCTTGATTCGTAGAGCAGAAAGTGTGCTTCTCGATTGGATATCATTAAACAGCCGTCTATGTGCTGTCCGTCTGAATGAATCTTAAGGAATAGGAAAGATCGTGTAACTAGGCGATTCCTATTCTTAATCTCTGCCTACGCACCCATCGACTGTAGCTTGGATGATTCAAATGATGAATTCTGTTAGAAGCTGTCAATTTTGCTACAGAAAGCAAAACGTTCACATATAGTCATAATGGCAGGTGACTTTAACGCTCAAGTAAGGAAGCTGAGCCAGTCGGAGAGGCATCTTGGAGGTATTCATGGAATCCCATGCTAACGAACCAACAACGGTGATCATCTGCTTCAATTTTGTTTCATCAACCATTTGTTTCTGGCCAACACTAACTTTAGACAAAAAGAGAGACTGTATCACATGGCGTCCACCGACCACAAACCAATGATGGGCATTGATAGATCAGATTGCTAAAAGGCATCGTTGGAGAGGACTGGTGGTGGATTGCCGCCCTTTCTGGAGCACCAGTTTGTACTCCGACTACGCTAGTACGGGCTCGTGTATATCTGCGCCTTACTAGTTGCAGGAAACGGGCGTTAGTAAAAAAATTCTTTATGGTCGACTGGAAGATTAGGACGTCAAGCCGAAGTTAGGGAAGAGAGGTAGCTAAGCATTTATCTGAACATGACAGCAATGTTCATTCTGAGGAAATCTGGTGTGATATTAAGTCTGCCGTAGAAACAGCGGTAAAGACAATAGGTAACCTACACGTGAAGGCCAGCAAACGTCATTGGATTTCCGTGACGTTAACCGACATGATTGAAACGAGAAGACTGGTTCCAGCTGGTTCTGACTACGACGAAGAGCGAAAGCAGCTTGAACGTAAGTTGACCAAGAGTCTTCGTGTCGATTGCGACAGAGGTGGAGAAGGCATCAGCATTGGGTAACACTCAGCAACTATTTAGGCTTACAACGGAAACCTGCAAGAAGACGATGGGGAGTAGGACTATCACTAGAAAGGAATGTACCGTGGTAACCTCCCAGGACAAGTGGCTGGGACGTCACGCAGAACATTGAAGCACAACTCAACTAGCCCCCAGTAACTCTTCACTTGCCCATCATCCAGTTTGAACCTGATTGGGACGTAGATGTTGGTCTTCAACCTCTCCTTGAAGTTGAGAAAGCTGCATCGAACCTGAAACGATGCAAAGCAGCAGGACTTGACAGTTTGCCGCCTGAAAGTAGCAAGCATAGAGATAAGAAATTGGTGCTTAGAGTGACGGATGTACTAGGCGGTGCATAGGAATCATAGGTAGTGCCGTCAGGCTGGTGTACTTCATTGGTCATCCCAATCTATAAGAAGGGAGAGAAATCTTGTGACAACCCTAGGGGAACTAGTTTGACTAATATCATATCCAAGATCCTGGAATACATAGTTATCCGATGCCTAGATGGACATTGAGAACGGCAAACTCGAGAAAGCTTGGCAGGTTTCAGACCTTTAACGAGGATGTGTCGACCATATATTCACCCTCTAACAGGATCTGGGATACAGGCACATCTACCGGCCAGTGGCCGACACTTGCCATATTTCTTGACCTGAAAGCGGCATTTGACTCAATCGCCCGTGGTGTTGCGAAGAGAGTATCGATCAAGTGTATAACTTTATTCAAAGTTTTCTACTCCAACTCACGTAGCCGTGTAATTGCTGATTGAGATTTCCTAAGTGAGTTGACGACAACTAGTATCGGGCAGGGATACTATTTGTGATCGTTCCTGTTTATTTTGGTTATAGATGAACATAACATTAGGTACTTCTGACTTCATAGGGATTGGTCTACTCATTATAGGTCATCTGGTTGACTTGGAGTATGCGTACAAGATTGCTCTGCTAGGTGAATACATTACTGCAATGTAGGGTCTTCTTAACGCGTTGAACAGAAATATGAGTGTTTGGCATGCGCTTCGCTGTCACCTGTCAAATGTAAGATGACGCTCCAGGGCTGGTCTGCTGCAAGTACTCTTAGTTTAATGATAGTGTGAAGTGGTAGAATGTGTCAACCACTTCACTTGGGAAGTTGCATCAACACGAACGGGTTGGTTGCTGACACAATCTCAGCTGGGATTCAGAAAGCCCGTTTGGCATTTTCCAACTTGCGCCATTTGTGGCCCCAGTTGCCGAGATATTCGACTATCTATCAAAGGACGAGTATACTATGCTACAGTTCATTCCGTTCTGTTGTACGGCTGTGAAACTAGGCCGTTAAAAGTAGAAGACATGAAGCGACTACTGAGGTTTCTGACCAAATATATCTTCGTAGCACTGCTCGTATTTGCTGAAATCACTGAGTGAGCAATGTTGAGGTCAGGTGAAAGGTACTAAGCAAGATAGGCAAGTCGATTGATGAGGTTATGAACCTTAGTCGACTGAGATGGCTTGGGCATATAATGCGCATGTCGACTAAAATGGAACTTCTGCCTACCTCAATGCGCAACGGCATTGGAAGTCGGATTAGGTTGGAAGAGGGTTCAATGTGGCCAGACAAAGACGTGGCACCAGTCTAAGTCCTTTACTGCTGGTCTGAGCCGTTTGGAGAAGCGTACACTACCCCGTTGGCATTCTGGAGATGAAAGGAATCAAAAGTTGAGGACTGTAGGTGACATGGTTGAAAATTAGTCACAGTGGTGCAGATATATTCACTCTGTGACGTTTTCAAAAGCCTGAATATTCTCACTAACCTTCAAACTATTTGTCCTCTCACACAATTTTGTCTTCTTCGATACTACTTTTCTATCCACCTGTTCTTTTGTACTACTATGAGGTGTTGCAACTTGAGCCGATGTACTTGTGTGCAAGGTTCCACGTAGATTTAGTCAGTCAGTCAGTCAGTCTTACCACTATCCAACAGACCTTTCTGTCATAGTCAAGTGTTCCACCAGCAAAGATCGTTGGGTCATTGTGATATACAAGCTTGACCACCACATTAAGGTGGCAGCTATCGGTCGGGAGATATCTGACTACTTATCAAAGGACAAGTATGCAATGCAGCAGTTCGCTCTACCCCCACTGTACTACTGTGAAATATGGCCATTGGAATTAGAATATATGAAAAGCTTATACGTTTTTGATCATAGGTTTCTTTACAGCATTGCTCACCTGTTTTGGAGTAACCGTGTGAGTAATGCAGAGGTTAAGAAAGGGGTACTAGGCAACATAGGCGATTCGAGTAATGAGGTTGTGAACCATCACCAACTGAGTTAGTTTGCATGTTTGTTGCAAGTGGCTAACCACTGCTGGCTTCAACATGCAATGTTGACTGATGTAGGATTGTGTTGGGAGGTTAATGGTGGACGGTCGAAGAAGTGACACCAGTCCATGAAGTCTCTGACTGTTAGTTTGGAGGCGTAGACTGTCTCATTGAGTTCCTCAAGAGGATGAAAATTAATGGCTGAACAGTCTTGCTGATAGGGCTCTCTGACGTCATCTTTAGGCATTTTCACTTTGATATAATTCGTCTACTCACATGCTATTTGCATGCTGCTGTGAAGTGTTGCAACTGGAACCGACTCACTCATGTGCAAAGTTTGCTGTTGATTTTATCTGTCGGTCAAATAGATGTGGAAAAAGCGCCAATAGTAGGCGTTTCCCAAAACACCTTAATGATGAGAATAAAAAAGTTGTTTTCAAGGGGAAATTAACTTGACAGCTATGAGAACAGGACATCTTTCCTTCATTTGAAGAGACCTGGTCTCATCTCCGATTTGCTGTAAAAGCAGTGTTTAAGACCATGATGATCTTCACAGAAATGTTAGGGAGGGTCAGCAGACTGTAGAAACTTCTGGACGTGAAGGCGTTCCTGAGGGCCCCGAACAAAATGAGGAGCGAAAGTGAGTGAAATGTTTGCTGATAGTTAACGAAGACTAAAAGGATGGAGAAGGCAGTGGTGATAGCTGGTAACGATAAAAGGTTTTTTGACTTACGAAGGAAACAGACAAAAACGTCAACAGTTATTGCCTTGATAGAGAAAAATAACATGTCTGCAAAGTATTCGCTGGTGGAACGGCTAGAATAATGAGTAGACCGGTTCAACTAACCCCCAGCTATTCTTTGTTTCTCGATTACCTAATCAGAATGATATATGAAATTTGGAAATATGGTCTCCAACTCACTCAAAATTTGATAAGACTGTAGGTGGTCTGAAACATGGACAAGGAGCAGGCTCCTATGTGCAAGCATCAGACATCCTTTAAGCTGATTGTTGAGGACTATCGGTCAGATTTACTGCCTACTGTATGGGAATCAGATGTGATCCCTTCTGACTCTTCTCAATCGTTGGTTGTTACAGCCTACTAGAAAGTAGAGAAATCATTCTATGATGAGCAGAAGGAAATGAATCAAAAGATTCTGTCATCATCAGACACCGAAGGGGTGCTAAGGGACAGAGAAAGACAAACAATATTAACATAAGACCTGGCATCATTGCGTAGCGGTCCTAGTTCTTTCACCTCATATCACCACGTCGCGGGACATTGCACCAAGATTGAAGGCAAGAAATAGAGAACAAAGTAGTAGAAAGTTGTGAAAAGAGAGCAAGGAGTAACAGGAAAGTACTGATTTCAGTGTGACGATTGAGATGAAGATAATGTGTGGGTAAAACTGCACCACTCAAATCGATTCAGAGGTATATCACTTTGATTCTTCGACTGTTGATTTTAACATCCCGTGGACTCCAAGCGCGAACTCTACATATCCCTACATGGCTCAGACCAGCAGTGAAAGATTTTATGCGTTGATGCCATGTTTTGTTCTGGTTCCCGCTAACCTTTTTCCAGCCTGAACGTACATAAGCCAATGATGTGAGACAGAGCAGACGATGACTGGGGGTGCGTAACGCATGTTTCACTCACCTGAACCGATGGTTTACAATCTTATAAACTGACTTTCCTATCCCCCCTAGAACTATGCCTAACTTCTATGTTACTGACATGTTGACACCACCCCACGACCTATGCTACGAAGGCAACCACTGGCAAATACCTGAAGCCTTCTCATATGTTCCATTTTTAATGAAGATGTTTCACAGCCACATAGTAAAACAGACAGAACCGCCGCCCAGTACACTCGGCTCTTGATAGGTTATCGAATTACACGGCTTTACCACAGGTGGCGAAATTCAAGGAATCCTTCTGTGTCTGTGGCGAGACTTTGTCGGTCATTGACCTGCCAGGGCTGATCCAACGTCCCAATTAAGTGGAGTGTTCAATGCGCTCAACCGCTTCACTCACTATTGTTAGACTGGGCAGCAGTGAAGGCCAGTGCTTGAGCAACGGTGGCGAGGAACGGGTCCCAAACAATCTTGAGTTGCCACTCATGGTGTCGAGAAGACTACATCTCGTCAGCGTCTTCCCCCCACAGCACTGTTATCTACTAAAGATTCCCTTGTAACGAAATCAATCCCTGTGAAGTCAGACTGCGATAGAGAAACGTTTATAATATAGTTGAATAAGATTAGAGATAGTGGACATCCTTGGCGGACACCACGTAATGTACACAACTCGCCATAGTCCTGAAAATGCCTATAGCTTTTCAAATCCAGGACCTCAAACAGTGATATACTTACGCGACACGCTATGCAACGAGCGACAGTCACAAGACCTCACGACCTATGGAATTGAGTGTTGCCTTCAGGTTGAGAAATACAGATAGTGTCAGACGTCGGTAGGTGTGTCCATGTTCCAGAAACTGACGGAGGGTGAATACCTGGTCAACGCAACCCTAACCAGGTCTGAAGCCTGCCTTGTTTTCTTGGGTTTGCTGTCCCCGAGCTTATGTGAGGTGTTTAAATAGTTGTGGAACCTGGAGTCTTAGATACTGTGCTTATTAGACTATTTCCTCTGTAGTCGTCTCAAGAGGATTTTCCACTTTCTTTGAGGACTGGGGATATTAGTGATAAAAACCTTACTACCAACCGATAGCCGCTCTACCTTGAGGTCGCAGTTGGGGTTGCCTATCCCAATGATCCAACAAGCTATGCTTGTTCCCCCAGGGTCCTATCATATCAGAAAGGTTAGTGGAATAGTGGTGAGCCGAGAAACGATTACCACTATATTGTATACCTCTACGGATTGATGGGGAGGGTCAAAAGGTTAAGTTATACTACTTGCTGGACGGAGTGTGACAACTGTAAGGTATTTCCGGCAGACGGCCAGCAGTACCACGCTTATGCTGCCTTCCTTATGGGAAGGGATGGGTCTTGGGAATGCTCGACACTTTACCCGGGTCATACTGGGACTGACGATAGAGGTTCATAGTCGAATTTGCAAAAACCAAACTTTACTTAGTCTGAATAAAAATCCTGTACCACCGTCCTTAAATACTTCTGGAGTTAGCCTATCTGGCTCAACTGCTCTTTCTCGTTTCAGGTTGCTTACAGCATTCTCGACTTCTACTAGTTTTATCAGGGTCCTATTTCAATGTTCCATTCTGTATCCGATTGGATAACGGGCTACGGGATAATAGATGATGGCCAGTTGAACCGTTCCTCGAGGTATTCCGCTCATCATTTTAGTCGTTTGTCCTGCAAATGAATAATAGATGTATCATTCTGCACTATATTCTTACTAAACATCGACCTTTTTATCCCAGTTTCCTTAATAAGTCAAAATAAGCTGTCTACTGTTGCTTGTTACCGCTGCCTTTTCCATCTCTTTAGCCCCCATTGTCCACCAATACTTGGGGTCATTGCGTAAACTTCTAGTCGATGTACATTTGAGTTGCTTCCTCCTTTCATTGTGGTTGGAGCTTGCATGACTGACTTCGTGCTCATCTATTAATTCAGTTGCTGTTGAGGTCCACTGGCCCCAATAAACCACTCTCTGAGAATCGGCTACGGTCTTCAACGCTGCTTTTAGAGCAGACTGTAGATGGCGCCAGGCTTCTTATGAATGAGTGACGTTTTGATACTGATAAGTGTCTACCCATTTTCTCGCTGAAAGCGGCTTTGTTATTCTCATCGTCGAGCTACGCTTGAAATGCTATTATTGTTGTAGTTTTCCCATGAATATATATGTGCAGATATATGCATGCTTGGACCACCATATAGTCATGAACCTCGAAGGAGAGGTAATCTTCCACCGAACCTCTTTGGTGGTAACAGGTAGCAGTATAGTCTATTTGCGTGCATCACTGAGTTGAGATTGATGAACGCCACACCAGATAATGTTTCTCTTTATGTCTGGAGCTCGTGCTAACCAGAAATAGACGCTTATCTAAGCACAGTTGTAGCAGGCGATCTCCGTTATCTGTTTGTTCGACTAGGATTCCGAAAGTGCCGCCTATGTAGCTTCTCGTTTGAATCAGCCCGCCCACTTGTTCATTGAAACCACTCGCGACAACAACCGTGCCTGAAAGACGACTTTCTGTAGTAGGCTAGACAGTTTTCGGTAGGACTCATCCTTCACTTCATCCGAACTGTGGTCTCTGGGTGCGTGTGCAGAGATTACAAAGAGACAACGGCAAATTCCACTACCGTTTTTAGTCCTCACTGTATGGTCCAATCGAATAGCTAATAGGCAACTGTCAGGTGGGATGCAGTTGAGCAGTGCACTTGATGCCATACCTGCCAGACTGCAAGAACTACCCATGAATTTTGTGGATTCACCGTATTGAATGGGTAGAGTTAAGTAAATAGCTGCGATTACGTCCTGGATGCCTGTCACAAACATAGCACATACCGAGATACCAGAGTTTTAGCTAGGAAAGCTTGTTTGATTTGACGGTAATTGCGAATTTTTAAAGCCACAATGTGTAGTTTGGGGAGCAGTTTCAAGAGACGAGGGATGCTGTTCCATGAGCTCAGATCATTTCCAAGATCTGCAGAGCTGGAACAAATTAAAGGAATGTTGTCCGAGAGATGTGAAGGAAGATTAGAAGTTGGATAGTGATCTGAGGGAACATGTCTACTGACAGAGCTGTGAGTGCAGTTGGCACTTCCCGACTCCCCACGCTATGGAATGCTAGTTTTGAGGTACATGAAAACAAGATTGAGTTAATAGAGGGCGCGGTCGTGGAGTTTAAGTAACATCTGTTGAAAGGCTGTTCACATTGCCTTTTTGAAAGTTTGATGTTTAGTTTTAATTGATTTGCATCGAGCTACAATCCATACCGTTGGCGCCAGGAGACGGCATGAGAGAGGGAAGTGTGTTGTTTTGTGAACCAACATCTGAAGACCTCCTTCCGATGGGGATGACAGCATCAACATGGTACTACTGGTTACCTGTGGGAAGCACTTTTGCTCCCGTCAACCCCCTGCCTGGTCAGCAGTACAACTTCGCCTTCAAACCCCAGTGCGTTCAAGCATACGCCATAATTGTAAACACTTTCTGTCGAACAATTACTTAACTAACTTTTCTGATATGTTAGGACCTTGAGGGAACAAGCGTTTCACTAGCATAACTCGTTGAGTCATTGTGGTAAGCAAGCCCGACCCCAACCTCATGTTGGCGGCTATCGGCCGGGAAGCTATCGGGGACCAAACCCGAGAAAACCAGGCATGCTTCAGATCTGCTCACGAGTGTGTCGACCAGGTATCCACCCTCCATCAGATTCTGGAACACGGACACACCTACCGACGCCTGACAGTGGATGTATTTCCCTACCTGAAGGCGACATTTAACTCCGTCGGTCGTTAGGTCTTATGATTGTCTTTCATTGTATGGCATGTCGTATATCACTCTATTTCAGGTTCTGGATTGGAACAGTTTTGGGCATGTTAAAGCTTATTGTGAGTTTCCAGTTTGGTTTTGAGAACATTTCTGTCAATGATATCTCCTCTCCTCAGCATTTAATCTTGTCATATACCTGCTTACGAATGTCTTCCTGTCATCTGATTTTGCAGAGACGAGATATCGACGACTGAAAATAATGGCGCTCATCATTGTCCTTTTGTAATCTAAGCTCATGCAATCACTTACTGTAATTCCGGTGAATTGGAAGATTCACCAAACATGTACAGCCATCTCTTCAAAGACAGACCTGTGTATGTGGTTGTCGTAGTGGGTGATTCCAATGCACAAGTCGGAAAGTACCAATTTTGGCACTTTCAGAACGCCAACAGGAGGCACAGAGCATGTAGTGGTCTTTTATGATAACTGTGCTCAGGCAATTGATGTATATCTGAGGTATCTGAATTTCGAACATTAGTAGAAGCATTACCAAACATAGTATTCCTTGACTCAATGAGAACATCAGTCTCTGCACCTCTATGAATGCAGTCGCGCACCTACCGCTTCAGAACTTAAGGATATAGCTATACCCGCAAGACCGCGGGAACTCGTTGCGTAAGGGTGAATCTAGCAGATTTATCATGTTCATATGAGGTTAAGTGGGAAACTATGTTCGTATCTTCCATGTGTGTCTCACAACTAGAGCACTCGTCCCTAGCCCGACATGCCAGAGTTTTTGTCAGCAAAGCTTATCCGATTTGATGGAATTTCCAGAAATGAAACCTCTGGTGTTTAGTTCGGAGTGTGGTTTTGTGAGACTAGAAGTGCTGTTCCGTCAACCAGAATCTTTTTCATTTCCTGGTAAACTGAAAGAAACTAAAGATAACAGGATTATTTGCAGTAAAATTTGAAGGATTATAAGGTGGAAGTCTGCTAATGGTGAGAGAGGACTGAAGCTAGACGTTTACTAGCTGTTCCAACTGTGGAGGGTTACTTCCTATTGGGGTTCTTGAAAAAATTGGGGTTATTGAGGATATTCTCTGCAACTTGTGTTTCTGATCTCGAACCAAAAAGGATTTCTGCTGAAGGTCGGTGACACACCGGCTTTTGAGGATTTTTAAGTTTGAAACTAATCGTGTTATGTCCGACCTGGGGAAATAATACCACAGACACTCCGTACAGTCAGCATTATAACTTCGCCCTCTGACCCCTTCCATAGGATGAGCTATACATACGCTATGACAGTAACAGCTTTTAGTCTTACTATTCACCAGACCTTTCTAGCATGACAGGACCTCAAGAATTAAGCCGTTCAGCCAACATAGCTCGTCTAGACAGTGTAATATGCGAACCTGATCACCACGACTAGGTATCAACTATCGATCGGGCTTCAGGCAAGAATGACTATGAGCTAACAGGAACTATGTTGTTAGCATATGTTACGCATTTTCGTAGTATTTACTCCAATGTACATCTGTTTGGGCTGGCTCAGGTTACGAAAATAAATGTTCCTGGAACTCAAAAGTTGATTTTATTTGAATCAACCCGGTACATCTTGATGTACTGGGGGTATGAGTCGCATTTGTTTTCAGTGCTTACACTCCTACTCAGTTACTATGGATGAGGATGGTATCACGGCTTTCGAAAGAAGCCTTTATAATGACGCTTGTTATAAGTGACCAGTAAACCTAAGCTGGTATTTCCAGATTGCTTCTCTTGCCTAGGAAGCTGCGGCTCCTTGTTTTGGACTTTCCACGAGTGCGTCAGTGGTTTTTTAGACAGTCATATAGTACTATTTTCCCTCGTACAGTGGGCTTATCTCATTGTTCACTGGGCGAACGTAAAAAAGGTTTCTCAGTGGATTTTGATTTTTTTGAAGGATCGACCTCTATCACATATGAATGTATACGTTAAGACTCTGGAATCAGTTGTATGCTGTTTGTACCGAATTAGCACAAACCAGTGCATCATCGTCATAATCAATATCAACATAGGATCAGGCATTACTGCATAACAGTCTGATTGCCAGACTTCATTGCAGTACATCAAGCAAAAAGGCAATGAGGTGCAAGATGAATATAAGAAACCTCAGTCAAAAGAAATATAAAGTACTCAAGGAGAGAGAGGAAGAATGAGGATTTGGTGAGATTCGGTATAGCGTCGTTAAGGTGAGGATGGTGCATGTATACATCTGCGCCACTGACATCGGTTCCCAGTCATGTGATCACCTAGTCTCCAACCACTGGCTTCTCTTGTCCGCGGACCCCAACTGGCTAGTCTATATCGCCCCACATGGTTCAAACTAACAGTCAAACACATCATACATTGATGCCATGTTTTAGTCTGGCCACCTCGGTGGGCCTTCTTACAGCTTGAACCTACTTCGGCCAACGTTGTGTGATGACGAGGCAGACGGTGACTAGGCATGTGTAACACATGTCCCAACCATCTCAGTCAATGAAGGTTAACAACCTCGTCAACTGATTTACCTCTACTCTCTAAAACTCTACCCCTGACTTCTGTGTTACTCACATGGTGACACCAGGGAATACGGCCCCCTTTACTATGAAGGCAACGGTGGTCAAACACTTGAAGCCAGCTTTCTCATGTCTTCCACCTTCAATGGCCATGTTTCACAGTCATGCAGTAGAGCAGAGTGGACTGCTGTGCAGTGCACGCGACCCTTAATAGACAATCATATATCACGGTGATGCCATAGGTGGCGTAATTTGGCGAAAGCCAGTCGAGCCTTATGTATTTGTGCAGAAATTTCATCGGTTATTGAGCCACCAGAGCAGGGCTGATCCTACTTCTCAGGTAAGTGAATTGGTGGACACACTCTGTTGTTGACCATGGTGGGGCACCGTTGAAGACAATGGTGGAGCAACAATTTGCATTTGGGTGGTGAGAACCGCATCCGAAACATTCTCGAATTGCCACTGAAAGTGTTCAGAAAACTCTGCATCTTGTCAGCGTCTTCACCTAACATGACTATGTCATCTGCATATTCTAGGTCTGATGAAAATTCTCCTGTGATTAGGTCAACGTCTGTGTGATCAGGTGACGAGAAGGAGACCTCCATAAGAATATCTATGATGAAATTGGATAAGAATGGAGAGAGTAGGAACCCTTGACGGACACCACTCGATAACCATAGCTCCCTGGACATCTCACCCTAGGCTCTAACACGCCCACAAGTATTCGAGTAGAGAGCCTTCAATAAAATGATGCACTTACTCGGCACGCCTTTCAGTGAGAGACATTGCCATAAGACTTCTCGATCAACGGAGTCAAATGCCGCCTTCAGGTCGAGAGATACAGCTAGTATCGGATGTCGGTAAGCCTGCCTATGTTCCAGGACCTGGCTCAGTGTGAATACTTGGTCGATACATCCACGGCCAGGTCTAAAGTCTGCTTGGTTTTCTCGGGCTCACTGTTCCCGAGCTCCACTCAGGCGTTGGAGAATTGTAGGACCTAGGATCTTGGATACTATGTTCGTCAGGCTGATTCCTGTGTGGTTATCACAAGAGGACTTCTCACCTTTCTTGAAGACCGGAATAATCAGTGATTTAGACCAGTCAGAGGGGATCGTATTTGATTCCTATATACTAGTTAACACTTCCGTTAACCTGACTGAGAGCACTCCACCAACATCCTTGTATACCTCTAGAGTTATTCCGTCTGATCCTGCATCTGTTTCTCCTTTCAAGTTACCTAACGCTTTCTCAACTTCTACTAGTATTGGGGAGTCTATCTCAATGTTGCATTCAGGATCTGACTGGATAGCGGGCAACGCAATGGTGGCTGGAGGCCAGATAAACTTCTTCTCGAAGTGTTCTGCCCATCTTTCCAGTCGTCTCCCTGCGAGTGAATCGCAGATCCGTCCTTCTCCGCTATAGCCTCACTAACTGTTGTTGACCATTTCCCCCCAGTCTCCTTAATAAGTCTAAATAACTGTCTACTGTTACCAGTCGCCGCCACCTTTTCCATCGCTTTAGCCTTCGCTGCCCACCACTGTTCGCGGTCGTTGCGTAGACTCTTCCTCAGTCTACTTTTAAGCTGTGCCCGCTCTTCATCATACTCGGGGCCTGCAGGGATGCGCTGACGTGCATCCATTAGTTCGGAAGAAGCTGCTGATATCCACTGGCTCTTTTCAGCCATTATTTTGGAGTCGGCTACAGTCTTCAGTGCTGCTTTTACAGCAGACTGAAGATGGCACCAAACTTCTTCTGGATGAGTGGTAGTCTTCTGTTCCGATAACTGCCTAGCCAACTTCTCACTGAACACGGCTTTGGTGTTTTCATTGTCCAACAGTACTCGTAGTGGTTTTGTTGCCAAATTTTTTCTACGTCCATTGAGACACAGACATATACGTACTCGGACCAACGCGTGGTCGCTATTCAAGCACGTACTCCAGAAGAGGCGGCAGTCTTCCACCGATCCTCTTCAGCGATGACTAATAGCAATGTGGTCTATCTGTGTCCATCGCTGAGTTGGTCTCGGTTGACGCCACGTCAGACAGTGTCTTTTCTTATGTCTGAAATTTGTGCTGGCCAAAAATAGGCGGTTATCTGAGCATAGTTGTAATAGGCGATCACCGTTATCTGTACGTTCAGCTGGGATTCCGAAAGTGCCACCTAAGTGCCTTTCTGCCTCACTCAGTCTACCCACCTGTGCGTTGAGGTCACCTGCAACAACCACTACGTCCGAACGTTTGGCTTTCGAGAGGATGCTAGACAGTTTACGGTAGAACTCGTCCTTCACTTCATCCGAACTACAGTCAGTGGGTGCGTAAGCAGAGATTACAAAGAGACAACGGCGAGTCTCACTATTCCTTTTAGTTTTCACTGTGCCGTTCAGCCTCATAGCGCAGAGGCGACTATCAACTGGGATCCAGTCTAGTAGTGAGTTTTCTGCCCTAGTGCTTAATGCTATACCTACACCTGCAAGACCACGAGAGCTAGCTATCGAATCTCCAGAAACTCGAAGGGTGAATTTTGAGGATTCACCAGATTAGCCGAGAGATGTCAGGTGAATAACCGTACATGGGTCCTGTATGCGTGTCTCACAGACACAGCACACATCCATGGCCCGAGTTGTAGAGTCTTTGCTAACGAAGCCTTTTGACCAATTTGACGAAGGGTGCGGACATTGAAGGCTCCAATATGTAATTTGTAGCGTGGTTTAAGGAGGCCAAGGACGCAGTTCTGTGAACTCAGATCGTTGTCAAAGGCTGCAGAGCTAGGAGAAATTAAAGATGATGTAGTATTGTTAATTGGGAGACGTGAAGCAAGATTAGGAGGTAATGAGGGGGGAGGTGGATAGCAGCCTGAAGAAACTTGAGTGCTGATCGAGTTGTGAGAGCGACTGATACTTCCCGGCTGCCTACACTGTGGAAGGCTATTTCTTCTTAAAATACCTGAAAGAGATTTGTGTGACCGCAGAGCCCATTGGACATCTGCTTGAGGCCTGTCACACCCAGCCTCTTGTGTATGATTATTTTGAACTTTTGTATTTTTGGGGCCGGATGATCGAAAAGAAACGATAAATGAACCAACACCGCCGGCCCGGCAGACCGTGGGGCGTGGTGGAGTGTGTTATTTTTGTGGCCGACCTTTTCTAACCCCCCCCCCCCTTCCATTGAGAAGGCAGCATCAGCATGGCACTGCTGATCATCCAAAGGAAACACCTTGCTGCTGTCACACCCCATCCAGCTAGCAGCAGTACGACTTCGCCCTCAGACCCCCATCATAGTGTAGTAATTTACACCACAACGGTAACTGCTTTTCGTCTAACCACTATCCAACAGACGTTCCTGGTATGGTAGGACCTTGAGAGAATAAGTGTTCCACCAGCATAGCTCGTCGGATCATTATGATATGCAACCCCGACCACCACGTCAAGGTAGCAGCTATCAGTCGGGAAATAGCAGTGCAGAGAATGCTGATCAAATACGTAGAAGCCAGACGTCCTCTGCTCGAAGAGGTCAGCTTGTTCTTAGTGTGCTGCTGTGAAATGTAACAATTTCAACCGATACGCCTGTGTGCTATGTTTTACGTTGCTTTTGTCTATCAGAGAGACCAGCTCTCATAGTTGTAGAAGAAGACTGTTTACAACGTAGCATTGCATATTTCACTTTTTATATTGAGGTGTCTTGGTGGTATCGAAGGTTGATACAGAGAGATGTAAGCCACTGTAGGTTTTGATACAGACTTCTCATTTATCACACCTATGTTAGATGTCACCTAGATGAATAAACCTTTCTACTGCTTTCAGTGGTTCTTCATCAAGTGTCTTCAGGCATAGATTCCTGTCGGTTTTGTCAAGTTACTTTGAGGTATATGTTGCAAAGCACATATATTGATCGGCAACTGGTGGTTTGGGACGTTGGTTTTATCCTCCTATCTACCTATCCATGTGCAACAAATGTACAGACTAACTCAGTTGGTGATGGTTCACAACCTCATTACTCGAATCGCCTATGTTGCCTAGTACCCCTTTCTTAACCTCTGCATTACTCACACGGTTACTCCAAAACAGGTGAGCAATGCTGTAAAGAAACCTATGATCAAAAACGTATAAGCTTTTCATATATTCTAATTCCAATGGCCATATTTCACAGTAGTACAGTGGGGGTAGAGCGAACTGCTGCGTTGCATACTTGTCCTTTGATAAGTAGTCAGATATCTCCCGACCGATAGCTGCCACCTTAATGTGGTGGTCGAGCTTGTATATCACAATGGCCCAACGAGCTACTTTGGCTGCAATATTTGTTCTGTCGAGGTCCTACTATGCCAAAGAGGTCCGTTGAATAGATGTGGGACGGAAAGCAGCGTAAATTAATACACCACGATAGAGGTTGGAGGGCAAAGTCGTACTTCTGCTAGCTGGATAAACTGCGACACCAATAAAGTATTTCTTTTAGATGACCAGCAGTACCACGATGATGAGGCCTTCCCTATGGGGAGCGGTGATTAGGTAAGGTCGACCCTACGAATGGCACCCCCCCCACAACTTCATCTGGTTGTGGCGGTGCGTGTTTTCTCCATCCAGCCTTAGAACTATCAAATCTCATATCAACAATCCTGAAAAGTCTGTGTCTGACAGGCTTCGAACAGATGTCCCATGAGTTCTGTGATCACATAAATCTTTTCGTATACCAGGTACCTTAAAAAGAAATAGGCTTCCACGGTGGAGGCAGTCGGGAAGTGTCAACCGTTCTCACACTTCCAGTAGTCTACAAGTCGGATATCTCACCAGAACTAGAAATGGTGTGAGTTGGTACGTGCCAGGTGGTTCTTTTGTTTCTGAGGTGAAATTTCGTCGAAAACCGAATTCATTTGAGTTGATTCAACTCTTCAGTCGAGTGAAGTGGTCAGTACATTCTGCCTATTCACTGTGCATCCTCCAAGTAAGAGTTGGTGCAGAGCAGTGGAGAAGTATCACTTTACAGTTGGCAGGTGTAAGATGCACGTCAAAAATACTCTGGTTTGGCTGGAGGCGCTTAGAAGACCCTGTATTTTGTCATCGTCTTTGCTTTACAGGACTACTTTGTCTGTATAATCCAAGCCACATGGTGTTGAAGGAGTACGCCAATGCCTTTTTATTCAGATGTACTCAGGTGTATATCTGTTAGTGCATCAATAACAATAACGGTGGAGGTAGGCATGTTTGGTGGACACTGTTGATTGTCGATACGTCAGACAAAAGCTTCATTAGCCCTTACCCGGTTTCTAAAGTTTTAGTAAGTGGCAGTGACTAGCATCACGTACTTTCTTAATACTCTCCTCATACGCAATCACTATCACAATACATTCGCACTGACTTAGCGGGATATCGCCTTGAGATTAAGAACTGTGGTAATTGTCGGTTGCTGGCAAGTCTGCTTGCGCTCCAAAACCTGTCAAACGGAGAATATCTGACCGATGCACTCTAGTCAAACTCCGGAACCTGCTTATCTTTCTCAAGTTTGCTGTTCGCAGTAAGGTTTCGGACTTTAGGATTGTAGATGCGATGTTAGTTAGATTAGTTCATTTATAGTTGCCAGTGGAAGTTTCCTCTCCTTTCTGATAGACTAAAATAATCAACAGTTTAGGCTGATTTAACGGAGTCGTGCCTGATTCCTATCTACTGTTAGTACCTGCGTTAGTTTACTCAGTAGTTTCCTTTCTTTATCCGTAAAAATGTTCGAGTGGAGCTGTGGCTCACTGGTGTATGGAAATAACTTCCAACCGATGGGCCACGGGTTCGAACTGCGCTCCACTTACAGAGGCTTGGGCAGCCAGGTAGTATCATTAGCCGTCGTACAATAGGTGTGCCTCATTGCCTACCGCAATGTTGCTGAGTGCATTTCGATTCCATTCAGAAAACCTGTTGTGGCAAACTATCAGGTCCTGCTTCATCCCACCGAAACAGCCTTTTCCACTTCGAGGATGGCAAGAAAATTAATCTCTACAACCCTTTCAGGTTCGGGCTGAATGTTCCGCAACTGAAATGAAGGTAGAGGTTATTTGGACAGTTCCGTAAACTTGTTCGCTCAACGCTGCAGCCACCTATCCTAAGAGTTTATCGTTGACCAATCGTTTTGGTGATCTTAGAACTTCTTCTTGTTAGTTTCCGTAATAGGCCTTAATAAATTCTTTTTTCCCACTCACCACTGCCCAAAGTCGTTACGAAGACTCTTTATCAATTTACGTGTAAGCTGCTTTCGTTCATCATCGTGGTTAAAGCTTCCTGTGATGAGTTTTCCTGCGTAGATCGGTTCGGATGAGTTTGGAAACATCCACTGACTTTAGCTAACACTGGATGTAGGTTACCAACTGTGCTTACCACTGCTTCAACAGCAGACTGAATACTACTCCAGGTTTCATTAGGAAGAGGGTTGGTGTGCTGTTTAAATGAAGGCTTGTTTATCATCTTTTGCTTGACGTTTGCATCTTCTAGTCGAGCATATAGAGATCTAGGTCCTTTTCTTCCTACGCTTGGTAAGGCACAAGCATACACATGCTCTTAATACTGTGTGATCGAAGTTCAAACTTCTACTCCACGAAAACCAACAACCCCTCACCGAATCCCCCTGATGCTGGTAAAGTGAATTTCGCAAATTTACCACATTGTCCAGATACGGTCCTCTATACACGTCTTAGCGAGGCAGCATACATCTTTGGCTGAAGACCCCAAAGTTATGACCTGAGATGTTTGTTGCCTAATTCGGCATAAGGTTAAAACGTTGACGGCTCCATTGTAAAATTGACAGTGTGGTTTTGAGAAATCGAGACCGGTGTTTTGCTGGCTTACATCGTTAACCGTAGTCGCATGATAGAAAGCTAGGGAGACTCTAAGGGACTTTATTTTGGTATCACAAAGTAAGGGCGAGGGGGAGAAAAAGGTATGGAAGGTAAGTTGTGTTTGATTGGGTTTTGCGTACTGCTGGGAGTGTGGGCGGTTGTGTACATCCTGGTTACCCGCATCATGGAATTTGTTTCTGCAAAGTATGCCTAGGAGAAAAAAGAGGTTAGTTTTGTGTGGCAAGAGCTCTTAGGACATCTAAATAAAATCTGATGCACACAGCCTTTCTGAAAGTCTGAGATTTAAATTGAATTGTCTTGAATCCATCAAAAGGAAACCCATATTGCTAGGCCCGTACGACTGCAAAATACAGTTAAGCTTACGAGCATTGGTCCTCCAATCCGTGAGTCGCAGGTTCGTCGCTTAATCGGATGTTGCGCAGTCAGGTAGTATCTTCAAATCTCACACAATTAGCGTGGTTCATCGCCCACTGCACGAAGGTGCACGAACCTACGGAATGTTTTTTGATTTTGAGACCGATTCGGCAGTGTGTTACTTTTGGGGTCTAACTTTTCTATCCGCCCCTCCCCAAAGGAAAGGCAGCAATCAGCATGGACTGTTAGTCAAATGCGAGAATTACCTTACTGCTGTCACCACATCCAGTCAAAAGTATGGCTTCACCTTCAGACCCCATCATAACGTAGCTATTTACATTGACAGTAACTGCTTTGTGTTTTACTACTGTCCAGTGGACTTTCCCGGCATGTTAGGGCTTAAAAAAACAAGCGTTCCATTTCGTATAGCTTGTTGCTCATTTTGATTTGCAAGCCCGACCATTACCTCAAGGTTTGCAGCTATCAAACCCGGAACTTATTATAAAGGTGGGTAGAGTCATGGTCTCATTCTAGGATGATGGGATATTCAGTTTGCAATACCACAGTGGATACCGGTAACGGTTATATTTTGGGAGTTGGTGCTGTCTAGCAATACGTTATTTAGAAAGTTGTCCTCATTATCCTCCCTGGTCACTGAAACAATTTGTCCCTCAACTCTTAGTGCACCACGTTACACATCTGGTTCTCCATCTAGCAATCCAATATTCATCTGACTATCGCATTTGGTTGAGAATGTCACTTAGCTGATGGTAAAACTTACCTTTATTTGCATGTAGGTTGCAGTCCGTGAGAGTAAGGTAGATATGATGAAGTCCTATTTCCTCTACCAGTTACTTCTCACTTTAGTTGAACCTTCTAAGCTAAAACACATAAACCACTGTTAGTTTGGCATCTAGTTTTAGGGCTTACTGCATAACTGATATCAACAGAATCGTTTACTTATGTGATGTCACAGCGTTTTTAGATGAAATCCAAGTTGAACATTTTCCCAATCGAGTGCGCATCCGGTTGCTAAGTGCATTTCGCGTAAGCAGGGAATCCAGGACGCACGTTTCGTCTTATTTAGTGCTCATCAACTGGATTTCCCTGCATAGAAATAAGTGCTGAGGTTATCAATGGGGGCACTAAATAGGTCGAAGCGCACGGCACCGACCAAATCACATCATAATAGGGTTTCAAGAGTCTGGTGTTTCGATACTCTTCCGTTTTATTTTCCAGTTGAAAAAACTTCGTAAACACACAATATTGGATAGAATCTAAAACAAGTAGACTGGTATTCTTGACATATAACAGGCATAATTAGTAATATACTGTTTTCTCATGCCAAGTTGGAAAGGAATAGTTGGCTGAAATAACGAAATAAACTGATCTACCTTCGTATGGCCTAGACTTGAGACCACATGTCATTCCGTTCATCATGTGACTTTTGACTGTCCTCCCACGTTCATTTTTGTAACAATTGTTTTCGACCAATCAAAGCCAAGATCTATCATCTAATTCTCGCCGATTCGCACATTCGAGCTATATATAATATAACAGATTATCGATCGCTTGGTGATTTTAGTCATTTGATTTAAGCTTGGTTCTGATAGCAAACTAACCTATCTGGTCATTTTTAGGGTCACAGGTTTCGATTGGTTTATTGACTGAAATATGCTTTCTAGGCACTACAAATGCTTCTGTAAAGATGGAAATTTTATAAGCAACCATGCCTGCTTTCACATATCACAAGAATAAAAGTTTTCCATGCGAAGAGATAGAGAGAGGTATCAGAAAGGAAGTATTGGAGCATTCATGAAGATATATGGATTTACAATTAATCATCTCTAATGAAGCAGTAGTAGTCCACTAACCTTCTTCAAGCTTCTAGTTTTCCTGACCTTTTTCTTAGTCGGTGAGTAATTAAAAATGCGAGCGTATTTTTCTAATTTTGACTCCGTTGCATATTCATCTTTCAAAAAATTTAACAACGGTTGACTACAAGTATAATTATGGTTGCAAGTCACTATTACCACTTGGTACACAGGTAATTGTTTGCAGTATATAGTTTTGTCATATTACTCTTCTGTTTCCTATTTTATGAAGGCGTGTGTGATAAAATGGGTTGTGGCAACTGCAACTCAGAAGTCCCATAAAAGTTGATGCAGTGAAGAAGAGGTCATATTCATTTGTATGAGGGTAACCATTTTACCCACCTGTCTTAACCTTATTGAGTAGAGTAGGATTGTAACCGCGTTTGAACACCGGTAGTTGAAAGTCGATTCGTATTGCTAATGAGTCATTGCTCCACTAGGTTATCGGCTTTGTTGTTTAAGAATTAATTGTTCTATCAAGAAGATTAGGTCAAACGTGTAAGTGGATTGTGAGTTTTGTCAACGTGACCACATTGAACATGCACTGAGAAAGCCAGCCCATCTACATAGAATGCGAATTTAGTTTTTTGTAATACATAACTTATGAACTAGTTAACAAGTCTTTCAAGTTAGTATTCATCATGGAATGGTGTCAGTTGGAGAAACATTGGAGACCTGGGAGCACTGGACATCTGTTTCGTCCTACCTTGGGACTCCTCAGCAGTGCGCACCCATAACCTCACACTGCCAGGGATCGAACTCAGGTTCCGTGGCCAGCGCGTTACCATTGAGCCTCTGGGTCGAAATCCAATGGGCCATATTTTCAACTTCTGTCAGTTCACGATATAGCGTGACCTCCATCCAATGTAATCGTTGATTAACTGTCCTCATGTTCGACTTGGTTGACTTCACTGACCACGACTTCTCATTGTAACTTCAGGAATCACCTTGCGAAGCCAATCACCAGTGAACACTGGGTTAACTTAATTTAAAGGTTTCTGGTGATGTATTTATTAGTTCTAGGGTGGTATTATTCATCATGGACCGACATCAGTTGCAGAAGCACTAACAACCTGAAAGCACTGGACAACTGTTTCGTCCTAATATGGGACCCGTCAACAACACGCACCCATCACCCCGATAGGGATAACCTGATTAGATTTTTTAAGCATATTATATACTATTTCCTTAACAATAATTAATATGTCTGTAGCTTGTGTATTGTGTGTTGTTTTGATATTGACGATATTTGTATTTATTGTTTTCGGTTTCTAGAAAATAAGAGTTGAAAATTCTTCAAGTACATATGGAAATGCATCCATTATTGGTGGTAGTGGTGGTCGTCTGGATTCCAATGCTTGCAGCGCGTTAACTACAACTTCCTCCATATTTGTACCTGATAGTACGAATACTAGTAATCTGATTCCAACATCATGTTTCACCTCAAATATCATTAATGATCTTCCGTTTTCATCATCTTTACCAGTCTTACCATCTAGTTCTTTCATCACTGTGATTGCATCTAGCAGTAATAATTGTCCTAATATGCTGCCTGGTACAATTCTACCAGGTCACTTTTCTGCAGCTTCAAGTATACCCATAGATTCTTCACTGATGACAACAATATCATCTCCATTTTTGTCTTTTCCACTATCTCAGGGTTTACCATTACCAAGTTTATTCCCTAGTACATCAAATGTTCTTACAAATACTTCACAATTAACTATACCTATGAAACATAATGGCTTATCAACACCTGACTCATTTATATCGGATATAGATTCATGTGGAACAGATAAACAAATGGGAAAGAAAGTTCTGTTTGTTGTTGTTGTGGAGGTCTGCCAACATGTGAAGAAGCTTTTCTTATCTGCAAGGACTGTGGCCTTCATGGTAAGCATATTTTTTTGTATTTTGATCGACTACATTGTTTATTCATTCGTGTGTATGTATGTATGTGTATCGGTTGACAGTTTATATTGTTAAATTGTCATTGAATATAATAACTAGAATGCATAAGTGAATCTTTTAAATGTAACCATCTTATTGACTTTCATGCTTTATAAAATGCTAACGATCGATATTTTCAATTCAAACATGAATTTGATCAATACATGAATTAGCCTAATCTGTATTATATAACAGTAATTTTAAAATTTTCAGCATAGTATTGTTAGTATTATTTTTGTGTCAAGTGAATCTATGAAAGGTGATAAGAGTAATAGAGATTCAAATCCATCAATTGTATACTCTCTTGCGAGGAGTGATCAACCGATGAATTTTTCACATGATAGGCACAATGATGATGATAATAATATTCAGGCTAGAGGATGCTATACAACATTGTTTACATCAACTTCATTGGAGAATAAAAGTCTAGGATATTTGAAATATTTTCTACCACAATTCACTAATTGTAGTCTAATTACTCATAGTTTTGGTGATGTTAGACATGAGATAAATGAAGAAAACAAAAGTCAATTGATAAATGAAAAAAGTTTAACACCTTCACTTAACTTTAGTCATAAGTTGGAATATATGCACACTTATAATGTTAGAAATCAGATACCTGAGATAACTTTCAACAGTTTGAAGCGACCTTGTTTAATTTCAATGGATGAAACTAGTCAATTTCCATTAAAACAGTATCCATTAGAATCAGTTTTCAATTCATCTATTAGAACATGTCAATCATTGTCAAATATTTTTGTTAATGATTTAAAAAACTCTTCAAGTATACCTGAAAGACTATCATACCCTCTGGAATATATCCACAGAAACAATACATCAAATATTTCAGTCATTTTGACCAAGACTTCAGAAGCTACTGAAATTATTTCTTCTTCAATACACTCTAAGATTGTTGATACCAATATTCCAAAGTTTAAGAAAACATTTCAATCTGCAGAGTACTGTAACAACCTTGAAAGTTTAACAACAACGACAACTACTACTACTTCACATGTTGAAATCACAAAGAAATCAGAAAAGTCTAAATTGCCTTCAATACATTTATCAAGCAATAATTCAACAGAAGATTTCAAGGATGTTGATCACGTTCCAGAAAAAATCTCTACTACTACTACTACTACCACTAATGATAATGATAATAATAATAGTTCAAAAGTTACTGGTTTTAAACATGAACCACGTAAACGTAAGGCGCAATCCAATTGTTACACAGTAACTATCGCTAACCCAGTGACTATATCGAAATGTGATATCCATAGTAATTTGAAGATGGGATCATTGAGTCAAAGTGTTCATACCTATTCAACAAGTATACCTAGTAAATCATCAATTAATTCTTCAGTAAGTATAATTAATAACATCTGCGAACAAATGTCTTATCCAACTGATCATCATTCAATCAATCATACTACTGTCTCATTTTTAAATCGATCAAAACCAATAAATCATACTTCATTCCCATTAAAACCAATTAATGTATCAAATAGGCCAATATTACCAAATCCTTTAAGGAAATATCCAAATACTTTATTGGTCAATACTAGATTAGGTTTTAAATCTATTCGTAATACACCTGTTATACAATCAATCCATCATAAAAAATTAGGATCAAAATCGTTGATAAACATGAATAAATCAGTTACACAATATCAGCAACAATCTATTATTGTTCCATCTACTACTTCTAATGTATCTAAATCTTTGAATAGAGATAAAAATACCCAGTTGACTAGAGATAATCAATTATTAACACTTCAGTCATCGATTATTGCTTCAAAGACTATCAGTAATAATGATGTTACAGTAGGTACAGTTTCAAATAGTAACAATCAGAGTACTGGTATGATTTCACCTGCTGTACTACAGATTCTACCTAATAATCATATTATATTTTATATTCCAACAAATCCCAAACTCTTAAACACTAGATTTTATTCCTCACCTGAAGAGGATCTTCTTTGGAGAACAAATTTCTTTGGTAAACAAAATCCACAACAATTAGTCTATACACTGATTTATTTATTTGCTAAACTGCTTCATTTACGTACTAGTCATCAATTATATCAACTGCGTTATGGATTGAATAGTCAACTGAAGTTGATTCTTTATAATACTGATAATAATGATAAAAAGGGTAATAATGAGACTGATGATAGTCAACTTATTTCTAGGAAGATTATGAAGAATCTGTCTATCAGTGATAGGAATTGGTGTTCAGGTCTTGTTTATAGACCTGATCTTAGCTGTACATCATTAATCAAGTCGTCTGTATCTTCGTTACACTCCTCCTCGTCGTCATCATCATCAGCAGCAGCAACATTATCACCGGCGATGACGACAACAACAACATCAACTGGGATTGATCAAAAACTCTATTCATACTTTGATTATTTAGATGAGAATTCACCACAAGACTATACAATGGGACAAGATATCAAGTTGTACACTGTAATTAATTATTTCAACAATATCTCATCATCATTAGGACCTTCGCATAATAAACAGTCAATGCCTATGGATTCAATAAATGATTATATCTTAGAGCATAACTCAGTGAATAATCATGAACGTTGTATTGTTTGTTATCATGAATTCTATATGTCTAGAAGATCAAAGTGAGTTGTAGAATAGTGTTGAAGTTCATTCATTTTTAGTTGTTGTTATGGCTTAGAGACAGTTAGTCAATCAACCTATCAATCTATGTGTATATGTTGATATTGAAGGTTAGAAATGTGTTTCATTAAGTTTAATTCTTCGAACTGATAACCGTCGAACCATAGGTCCAAACCCCCACCCGTCTCCATTCATGGAAATTTGACCAGTTTGGTAGTTTTCCTACTCCTCACATAATAGGTACGGGTAAGTAGTTGCTAAGTTGTATTGTTATTGCTACTATGATTATGATAGTTGATTACTTAAGATAATACCCACAAGTTTCCTCTAACCTTTTTTCTCTTCATTCTATCAATCATTACAATACGTGCTCTATATTACTACTACTACTACATTACATATACAAATAATTCTGTATACATGTATGCTATTATATACAGTTCAACATTTGAAACACGTGGGGATAATTACTTTCTAGCATGGCAGACAAATAGTATACAAGAAAATATATGGTTCAATTATCGTCCAATTGGACCAACTCATTTGTCTACTATTCTGCGTAAAATTGAATCAACTCTAGCATATGCTGCAGTACACCAACGACAACGGCGACGACGACAACAACAGCAACAACAAATTAATTCATCATTACGTCGTCTATCAACATACAATCATACTTTAATCAAATCATCAAGATTATCTCCTATACAATCCAACTATGAATTACAATTAAATAATAGTCATAATTCTCCTGTCGATTTAGTGATCAGAAAACGTCATCAAAATGATAAACAAATATGCAATCAGATAACCAATACTACTGCTGCTGCTACTACTACTACTACTTCAACCATCACCACAACTAATAGTGACGATAATACTAATGAATTATCATTAAAGTACAACAATAAACATCAACGAAGTGTACAACAATCTAATTGTCAGATCAGTATAAATGGTGGGCATTCAGTAATAGTCTCTGGTTGTTATCTATTAGTTTAGTTATCGTTCTTTTCTTCTTTGTTTTATGATTTTGTTCTTTATTGTGTTTCTAGTTTTATATCTGAAAACTTATTGATTGGTAACCTATTTTTTTATTACTTTTCAGCACATCCTACTTGCCTTGATTATTGGCCTGAATTGACAGAACGTGCTCGTCAATCACCATGGCAGTGTTCTGATTGTAAAACATGTACAGTTTGTAACAATAGGGAATATAAAGTGAGTAATTGAGTTGATATTATTTTTTGGGGCAACTTTAAAGGCCACCCTAACAACTGCCGAAACAACTAATCAAGTTTTCATATATCGCAGATGATTGTAGGTTTTCTGTAAAATACTGAAGCCTAATTGGCTATCTCAGCAGTTACAACAACTGAAATAACCAATCAAACTTCTCCATTTTATGAAAATCTGCTCCTCCAGACAAAATGAACAAACCTAATTGGTTATTTCATCAGTTGCTAGGGTGACCTTTAAAATCGAATGCCTTAAAAGACCACTCTACAACTGATGAAATAACCAATCAGGTTTTGGTGTTTTAACAGGGAAGGTAGGTTTCTATAAGATACAGAAATGCAATTGGCTATCTCAGAGCTATTCGTCAAACTTTTTTGAGTTTCAAAAAGTCTTGAGAACGTATTGTGAAGCAGCTATCCATAATAGATCAGATTAGTGCTGATGGTTTGAAGCTAATTTTCTGGTGTATTTTCTTAATGTGATATGTTTTTGGTAGCATGGTTCGCGTAGACAGTCATCTGCTCCCTAAATGTGTAAAGGATAAGTACTGTTATGGTGTTATACCTCGAGTGACCTGATGAGCCATGCAAATGTCGACTCGTAGCTTCACGTGGTATGTTTCTAGGGAGAGTATTCCGTGCAGCTTAACAGCTGGCCGATCACTTCGACATGATTATGATGACTGATACTGTGCTGCTGAAAAGTGTGGCACGTTCCATGAGATGCTTCAAAATCGACCAGATAGACTGTGGACTAACAGTCATTGTATTTCATAACACTAAGGATACCTTCGATTCGTTGATTACAACGCATCAAATAAAGTAATTTCAAGTTTGGACAGGCTGTTCAATGTTCTCGCTTGCTCTACATCGTCCATTTATGATATGCCGTAACTCACTTCCACTTTTCAACGACATTGACGCATGTATGAAGGCTTCGGAGATCTCTTACTCGCTGAAAAACTTCACCTTCACTCAATCAGTTAGCAATAACTATCTATAGGTACAAAACGCTCTGACAAGGCCGACAGGAACCTGTGCCTGCACTTATTCATAGAGAGGTTTGTCTACTTGGCTATTGGTGGATGAGATATCCGAACACATCTGGGTCACCTATGATGTCATCAATATCTAAACATGACTGTAAAAAGCCAAGTATGCAATGTTTCATTGTGAACCCATGAAGCATTGCCAGTCAAGTGCTAAAGCCAGGGAGTCTCGTCCCTATGTCAACGGAGAACCTGCTTAGTTATGAAAGTTTTACCAAGCATTTAAAAAAGACTTGATTATGGAAAAAGTTACTGGTTTACAGATTGTGTACACTACTACTTACATTTGACCTTTTAAGATGCAATGGAAAGTTATCTTACCTCTGATTAAGTGTAAAGGACAGTGTAGTTATGTGTTGGTTTGTTAAGTTTTACAGAAGATGGATAGTTGTTACTATTTGTTGATGTACTTGTAATCCTCTGTTGTTATACTAGATCAAATTGTTCGACTTCTGTTGGCATATGGACTCCAATGTGGATACGTCGATATTACCTGAATATTTATCATGTTACAGTGTGACAACGGGGAATTACAGGTATATCAACAAGTAGTAATAACTGATACCTGCTGTACAAGAGGTGGCTATCATGCCTCAGTCGCCTAGTGGATAACGCTTTGCTGGTTTGAAGCAATAGGTACGAGGTTCGAATCTTAGTTGGGTCAGGTAGTACATGCAGCTGATGAGTCCCAATTGAAACAAAATATGCGTCCTAGATTTCTCTGCTAGCCACAACAAAGTAAGTGGACGGTTGTGTTGAGATTTACTCATCAGTCTGTTTACTAGCTGGATCTTACTAAGCTAGACCTTTATTTACTTCTGGCTAGATGAGAAGTTGCACATCATTCATACTGGCCACAAGTGCTCGCTAACGGAATTTGAATGACCTAAATATCAGGTCATCATCTCACTCGCTTTAGGCCCACCTCATCAGCTGTATACTGCGACTGAATCAACTGTGAGAGGTGAGTAGTTCAAACCACCAAAATTATCGCTGTCTTCTTCATATGCATAGTTAAATCACGTCCTCGCAAAAAGCGTAGTCTGATGTGACAGTGACAGTTCTGTGAAACTCAAATGTGAATTTTCACCTTGCAGCTTTCTTAAGCCATTGATGAATTCACAGGTTATTAGTATTCAATGTAAAGTATTCATGTTTACAGTCATAATGCTACTGATGGTGTTGAGCAAACCATATAGTGTAGTTTGGATATTTTGGTTTTGAAAGAAAACCATAGTAGAATTTCATATTTTTGATACCACCTTACTGTGTTATCGTCAGCAGGGACTTAGCAGTTTTCAAACATATGATTCGATAATTTCTAGTCGTTTTAAATGGACAATCGCTGAATTATTTGAGGGAAAACTGCCTCACGGAGGAATGAAATTTCTATTTTCTTCAGTGCTCTGTTTGTGTTCGTGATATAGATTTACTTAAGACAGGTGTATATGGATATGAGTTCACTCGTTTTCTTTCCCACAATTCTATAGACTTTCTTGAAAATATTCGTTAGACATTTTTAGATGATGTTGTTATTGTACATTCAATCAGATGATAGTTTTACATAGTAACTTGTTCAGTTTTTAGTGGTTTCTTGACTTTCGAAGTGACTGACGAAATAATACGAAATGCAAGAAACCCTATTAACGGAATGAGAAATTTGGATTAGATACGAATAATGACTGTTCTCCCTCAGACCTGATTCTCCACTGAGCCGCAAAAATCAGAAGATCGCCCTGTGACTCCAAGGCTAACAACTTTATTTGACAAGAAAGACATCATTTTTATATAATTTTCCCTCAGAAAAAGCCACTAGGTCAGGAGTTGGCTAATTATTTTCATTGGTCAGTTGAAGGACAAAGTTGTCCAATCAGGTTTCCCCTACCTACACAGTTAAATGAAACAAAGGTTGAGATTCAAAACTTCTACCCTACTGACTGATGATGACTTAAAATGCTGATTTTGATTTAACCCACTTCCTGTCAAACTTTGATCAGATTACCTTTCAAAATAGTTAACTGTTGCATCTGCAGTTTTTAAAAAAAAATGTAATAAGCTTCGCTGAGTACTAGTAATGGTATATTACTATTACTTTAATTAATAATAACTTGCACCTTATTTCTCCTCTCCTTTTTTCTATTTATTCCACAGAGTGATTTAATTATCTGTGATGCATGTGATAAAGGATTTCATATTGATTGTCATCACCGAAATTAGTAGAACCAATAGATCGTAGTCTTCCATGGGTTTGTACAACTTGTCAAAATGAAGGTTATCGTGTGGCTATTGGTACATTACCAACTGGAATGAATAGTCAAAATTCTTTATCATTTGAAAAAATCAATAATTCTAATAATTATACAAATAGTCCATTGAAAGAAATCAATTCATCTCATGATTCAATTAGAATAGAAACAAAAATTGATTTAAATAAGTCTGTTATTGAAGAAAGTCTAGACAAATCTATTGAATCTTCATCTAACTCTTCAATTGATGATATGAATTCACCAACTAAAATAACACCAACAACTACTACTGCTTCCAATATAATTTCTAATGAAAATATTCTAGTCAATTCAATAAATCCAACGAATCATTCAGTTATTTTATCACCGACTAGATCATATTCTATAACTTCTACTTCAAGCGTTGATAATAATATTTCTGAAGAAGTAAATATGAATACAACAATCTCTAATCAAATGGATAGTGGAAGTCTACAAAAAGATGAGTAAGTCTATATATATATATATATATATATATATATATACATATACATATATATATATATATGACGTCATTATATTTAACTTGCTTTTTTATTCTCTTCTAAGAACTGAACACTAGCTATATCTGGAGTACCTGATGATATAGGTTGATGACTCAAGGTGAAAAGCAAAGTCTGATGTGATTTGAACCAATAGAAGGCTATAGGCTACTGATCTGTTCAATCAGTAACTTTCTGATGACTTACTTACTCATTCATAGTCCATCTCATTTGTTGACAACTTTACTGGATGGTGTTCTTCAGTTTTTTTTTGAGTTAGAGGATGAATCGGTAAAAATATCTGATTTCATAATAGTTAGTAAATCTGTTCTCATCATCATCATCATCATCATCATCATCATCATCATCATCCTTTTTTAAGTGGCCATCAGATTTGTAAAAGAGTAAGTGCTTAGTGATCTCGATTGGTTATAACAATATTGACATTAATTATACACTACTTCTGATTCGGTCTATCAGTTTAAGCTTTCACTAGACAAACCTCTTTGATTCATATAGTAGTGTAAAAAAAAAACTCTTAGTTGTAATCTAACGTTCCTAAAAATAGTTTTGACCAACGCTTTTAATAAACTGACTACTGAGCTAGCTAAGGTATTTGATGACAGTGATCGATTACCTTGAGAAGCAATTTGAGAATGTTCGTGGAATGTTCCTGACTGCTCAAAATGTAAATACTGCTTCAGGTATAATTTGTGATGGTGCCTCAGTTTACAATGAGGAGAGAAATGGCTGAGTATTGAGTACCCTGGCCACTCTACATACCTGGAAGGTCAGATCAGCCCTGATAGATCAGTGACCGAGGAAATCTGGACAGGGTAGAAAAGGTTTGATTAACGTTTTGTCAAGTCGTGCTATTGATGGGACTGGTATTATATCCTGTTGTTATCTATGAATGGTGGTGTACTGCAGAGCGTGCAATTCGACCTATCCTACTGCATGTCTGTGAAGGATGATCGTTGAAGTTGAAGGACATGAGAAGACGTGAGGTGTCTGAACACCGTTGGGTTTGTAAAGTAAGGTGTGCGTTATGTAACTAGAATGTGAGGAATGCCGAAGTTTGTGGTATAGTTTTTTAGGCAAGAGAGGGGAGAATTAGTTGATGAGGTTCCGAAGTCTCACTGGTTGTGGTGGTTGTAACATGTGCTATGGATGTCCAACCGTTGCCCCATCTCACATTGTTAACTAATGTAGTTCCAGTCTGGAAAGACGTTAGAGACAGCCAGACCAAAATATGGCACTAATCCATGAATCTTTGACTGTTCTGACTTGCGTGGGGAAATGTAGACTTCATAGTCGGGGTCTGCGTGACAGCAGAAACGCATGATTAGACACTAAGTGACATGGCTCAGATGTATTCGCATATTATCTTCATTTCGATGTTCATATTAAACTTAATTGTTGTCTCACTCCTTCTTGTTTATCTTATTACGAGCTTCTACCACTTTTACCTCCTTTTTTCTCTGTTTCTTTGTGCTTAGTTTTGGTGTTTTCTTGCTTCATGTGCCTGATATGAAGTGTGGCACCTTGGACCGTTACACCATTATGCCAAGTCGCATATTGATATTGACTGACTGACTGACAAAATCAACGCTGAATCTTGTACACAGGTGCATCAGTTCACATTTCACAGTAGTACACAAAAAACAGGTGAATAGATAAGGAGTGATATCAAAGTAGACAAGGTTGTGTGAGAGAATAAACAATCTGTGTGTGTGAATATTTAGAAGATTCCAAGGAGTGAATACATTTGCGCCATTGTCACTGATTTTCAGACATGTCACGAAGAGTCCGCAACCACTGCTTCTTTTCGTCTCGAGGAAGCCAACTAGGCAGTCTACATCTCTCGACAGGGCCCAGACCAACGGTCAGGGACTTCATCGACTGGTATCCTGTCTTCGTCTGGCCACCGTGAACCCTCTTTCATCTTAATCTGGACGCAACACATTTCCAAGCCAGCTCAGACGGTGAAGATTCACAACCTTATCAACCGACTTGCCTATCTTGCTTAGTACCATTCACCTGATATCAACATTATTCACACTAGGATTTCACCAAATACGAGCAATGCTAAGAAGACGCGTGTGCTAAAAAAAACCAGTAATCGCTTCTTGTCCTCTTATTTTAACGACTATGTCTCACAGCCATACAACCGGACAGCAACGCTTCAGTTGCCTAACACCTAGTCTGAATGGGACGTAGATGTTGTTCCTCCAACTCTCCTTGAAGTTGAGAAAGATGTTTTGAACCCCCAAACGATGCAAAGCAGAAGCAGGACTTGACAGTTTGTCACCTGCAGTTCTCAAGGGTGGGGGTAGGAAATTGCTGCTTAAAGGGACGGAGGTACTAGGTAGTGAATAGGGATCGGAAGTAGTGACGTCAAATTGGTGTACTTCACTGATCATCCCAGTCTATTAGAAAGGAGGGAAATCCTCTTATGTTATCATTATAATTATGATTATGACTATTGTGGTCGTTATGATTATTATCATTATTACTGCTATTGTTGTGATTGTAATCGTCATTATTATTATTCACCAGATTACGTTTTGACCACATTTCATTGGCTATCATTATATCAAAGTTGTGATAAGATTATGAGCGATTAATTGTACTCGAAACGTCATATAGTAAATAATGGTGTGTCACTGTGTTATCTAATCGGTTACGGAAGATGGAAAGAGTCCTCTATACTCATTGAGTTGCAGTCTGAGAATGTTTGAGATTCATTTCTCATCATCCAAATGAAAATTGTTGGGGTCTACGTGACCAGCTGTAATCGGTAGTTGGATACTCTAGAGATAAGGCGGTTTAAGATCGATCATATTGGCATTATTTCCATTGTAACCTTTGAGGTGTTGATACAATGTATGAGAGCTTGAACCGTCACACAGTAATGACAGAACATTTGTTGATTCTGACTGATCGATTGTCTTTGAGCAACCACTTAGAGTACTCCATGGACCCTGGAAAATGAATTGTATCGTATAGCCAAAGATGTGTTATGTGTTTCTGATGGACTGACTGTGTAAAGAGATTTGTTGCATTCGGACAATACTTACTATAGATGATAATTCATAAATGCTATGGTGATTTGTTCAATTGTTGGTGTTTTATCTTTTTCATATTCTATATTGTTGTTTAGATTTCTAAGAAACTTAATGGTGTCTTAAACTTCCATTCGATACTACTGACGTGCCATTGTGACTGAAACTGAGTATTTTTATAAACTAGTATTTATTCTTATTTGTCATTACTGCAGACATCACAAATTCTGGAGTTTATTTAACTTGTCTGAACATGATTTTTCTAGTCGCATCGATTAGAATTGACTGTGAATATGAAATCTAGGTTTACCGTATTGTGATTGTTTTCACATTTTTTGAGGTTGGTAGTCATCATATTCCCCATCATCAAGTACATCCTAACATATTTAGTTTAAGATATTCATTATAAAATATCAGATTCTTTCTGTTGGGACACAAGTTAGTCATATATGAAGCACTTTCAAGGTCATCGGGTTTGTATTCTAGTTGAGTGGGCGTTTTATAAGTATTCTCATGCCATATGAATGACGAATAAGTGAAGAGAAAAATCCTACATGAAAGTTAGTTAAGTATACTAAATTCTGCATTATCCTTATGTGCATTAACACCAAAACAATGCCCTACATCATCGTATCATTTAGCTTAATAGCAATGTCTCGAACTTGATTGATCAACTTCGTTCAGCTACATTTATTTGCCACCTAATGAGCAATAACTGCTACCTTGACCTGGTAGTTGAACTTATCCTAATGACCAAACGAGCTATGCTGATGAATACAATATCAGAAAGAGGTCTTAGCTAATGGTAAGACTGAAAGCCGTTACCATCATAGCGCGAATAATTCACGCCTTAGTTGAGGTCTAAAGATGAAGTTGTACTGGTGATTGCAGTAAAGTGTTTCATATGAATAACCAGCGTTTCATCTTGGTGCTACCTTGCCTTATCGGAGAAAAGCTTGATCTTGAAAAAGTACACTTCTACCTCTTCCATAGACAGTCGAATACAACACTTTTTAAAGGTCATCTTTTGCAAACCTTTGGCAGATGTCCTGTGTATTTTGCGTTTTCATAGGACTCATCTACCTCATGAAAGCAACTTCCATGGTGGTAGAGTGGCCGGAAGTTTCCATCCATCTGAACACTTAGAACAGTATACAAAATCCATTAAAGTCCCTCTGTAACTGTTGATCTTACCTCTGCAGATAAGTGTAGACTGCCTAACTATGGTCTTTCAAATAATACAAAATAATTATTCGAAACCCATATGTTATAAACTCTTTGTCATCTACGGAGTTCTCAACATTTTCATTTTCTGCCCACTTCTTTGCATGCTTCTATGACGTATGGCAGCCTTAGCTAATAATGCACTCTTGTAGCAAGTTCCACGTTGATCTGTCTGTCTCCCTATTTCTATCAGAGAACATTTCGCGTTCATTACTTTTTGTAAAATAATTCCTTTTAGGTTGAATAATTCCCTGCCCCACTTTTCATAGTGTATGTGAGAGTGAACCAGTACATTATTGTAAATAATAAAGCTGCATTTTGGATGTTAAACAGTTACTTATAGTATATGATTAAGACTGGTTGCATGTGTCATGTATTTGTTGTGTTAAACAAGTCAATTATCAAATATTTCACAATGTTTCGCTTTTTTTATATGCTCAACACAGTACTACATTGTAGTCTTCGGAAAGCTAAATCTAGATTTCTATCAACTCTAAATGTGTCACAGACAATAGACAGACAGACAGGCAGGCAGACGGACAGACAGACAGATAGGCGAAATCAATGTAGAACCTCACACAAGTCCATCGGTTCGATTTCATGATAAACTTCATAGTAGAATGCAAAGAATAAGTCTGTAGGAAAGTCATTTGTGGTAGGAGAGAGGATTTAAAATTTAAAGTTGGTCAAAACATTTTAAGCTTTAGAAGATATCAAGGAATGAATAAATCTGAGTCATTGTGACCGATTTTCAGGCATGTCACTAAGACTCTGAAATCGTTGATTTCTGTCGTTTTGGGGACCACAGGTAGGTAGTTCATACCTCCATACACGGTTCAGACCGAATAAGAGACTTTATGCACCGGTATCAAGTCTTGGCCTGGTCACCGTGGGCTTTGTTTCAACCTAATCTAACTTCTGCTATGATTGCATACTGAGTCAGGCGATTGCTCGACATGCGTGGTACATGTCCAAGTCACCTCAATCGATCAAGGTCCGCAACCTCATCGACTGACTTGCTTTTCTTCACCAGTTGCACTTCGCCTAACCATGATATTGCTCACATGGCGATCCCACCATATCCGACCAATGCTACGAAGATACCCGTAACCGGCTATGTCTCAACCATGGTTGACACATTCCACCACTTCATACCCTTCCCTTAAACTAGGAGTAGTTGCGGACCAGTTTAGACCATCATCTTACATTTGACAGGCTTGAAACGCATGCCTAGCATAGTCAGATTTCTTTTCAAGGTATTCAGAAGACCCTGGATTTTTTTTCAGCGTTTTCACCTCGCAGGACAATGTTTTCTGGGTGTGTTCATTTCGGTATAAAAGATTTGCATAAAATGATTAGTATGCAATCATATCTCCGTATCGATCGTTTGACACTATTTGTGCATACTCGTATAATTCATTAACTTATTGTATCATACATAATTTGTACTATACATTTTGAATACTTGGTCCGCCATACAGAGTCTTTTTGACATCGCAAAGGAGTTGTATGATATCAAACTAGTGAAATCAACATCAGACATGTGTTGAGTATACCTAGCCACCGTCTGCTTTATAACACCAATGTTGGTCGAAGTAGGTCCAGGCTAGAAAAAATCTCGGAGCGGCCAGACTAAAACATGGCATCAATGCATGAAGTCCTTGACTGTCGGTTCGGGCCATGTAGAGCAATGCAGACTAGCCGGTTGGTGTCCGTGTGACAAGAGAAACCAGTGGTTGGAGACTCCAGGTGATATGGCTCAGAACCTATGTCAGTGGTGCAGATGCATACACACATTATCCTCATCTTAACCATTATACTTAATCTCATAATCTCATTCTTCCTTCGAACCCGTGACCCAATGGTTGGTACGCATCTCCCTAAACCACTGAACCACAGCTTTACATCTATCCATGTTCTGGAGCTTGACGCGGTCTGAAGAGGGTATCAGACACAGGATTTATGATTGTCGACTGGGATCGTATATTCATCATATCCACTAATGGTGTATTTGGATCAGAAGTTTGTGTTACAATCTATTTGTCTTGCAGAATCGAATACATGAATGAATAAGTTCATCACTAATTCTGTTGATTTCAGCTTTCAACCTTTTGATTTGTTCAATATTAGCCGTTCATCCACATAATTTTCTAGTTATATCTTTATTATATTATTATTATTAGTCCCTTGGGTTCCTAATGGAACATAGGGCTTCAGTAGCACGTCTCCACTGAACTCTGTTCTCTGAGATCTTTTGAACCTGGTTCCACCACAGCCCACAACCTCTCATTTCCTCCTCGCACAATCTCCTCCATGTCACCCTTGGATGCCCAACTCGTCGCTTCTCATGGGGATTCCACTCGAGTGCCCGGCCTGTCGCGTGATGTCCCCAGTCGGCTTTCTCAGTGCATGCCCAATCCATCTCCACTTCCTTCTACATATTTGTTGAGCGATAGGTTCTTGGTTGGTTCGTTCCCATGGTTCGTTGTTGTTTATTCTTATTATTCTGGCCATCTGATCTTCAGTAGCGAGCGTAGGCTGCAGTTGTTGATGAGTGTCTGTAGTTTATTGGAAATCCCTTTCGTGACGCGCCAAGTCTCTGAACCATATAGAAGCACTGACTTGACTGACGTTGGTGTTGAAAATCCGGATCTTGTTCACGCTTTATGCTGAGTGCAGAAGATCTCCACACTGGTTTCAGGCTAATGAACGCCTGTCTTGCCGTGTTTCCGATTCTGACTTTGACATCCTCGTCTGTGCCACCGCCACTGCCGCCTGTAGTTGAAACAGTGCTTCCTAGATAGGTGAAGGAGGTTTCTTCCTTTAAGTTTCTCCAGTTGATGGTGATTGGAGTTTGTTGTTGTTGTTGGAGTTGTTGGTGTGGTATCTTCATCACTTCTGTCTTCTTTATATTCAGCTGAAGTCCCGTCTCCCCTCGCTGCCCTGCCTTTTCTGACAACTTGTTAGTTTTCACCTGTAGATCTTCAAGTTTATGTGACATCAGGCACAAGTCATCGGCGAAATCCAAGTCTTCTAGGTTCTTTTCCGCAGTCCATCCAGTGTATCCCCCTCTTCTCGCTCCCCAATTGTCGGTCGACGCTGTCAAAGGCCTTCTCAAAGTCGATAAAGTTGAGGTGAAGATCCAGTTGACTGCCATTCTGTACTCTGTTCTATGATGTGGAGCGTTGCAATTTGGTCGGCACATGATTTGTACTTCCTGAAGCCTGCCAGCCTGCCTGTTCCGGTCGTAGTTTTGAATCCAGTGTATCCTTTAGTCTGTGCAGGATAATACGGCTTAATATTTTGCTTGCTTTGGGTGGACAGAGAGAGTCTTTTTTGGCACCAAATGTGTTCGATCAGTTGGCTTCGTTAGCTTTATGTTGTTATCTATGAATCTGAGTGGGAAATGGTTTTCCACTGGAATTCGTTGAAGGTTTTATAGTTCTCCGTCAACAGTGTCCTCAGTACATATTTTTCTGATCCTCGAGGAAAGTGAACGGATAAGATTTCTCTTCCTGCATAAATTGTCCGTTCTACGTAGGCTTTCTGTAGATCGATCTATGAAGTGAATTATCGTCTTTTCTTTCGAGTTGAACATCAAGAAAATGGGACATTGAGTTTGATTCTGATTCTAGAGTGAATTTGATTAAAGGGGGGAATGTGTATTGTTGAAAGTATGAAGCATGTTTGTGAGATTCATATTTCATCACGAATTATGAAGGTATCATCAATGTGTCTTTTGTAGACATGAAGTTCATTGATTGTTGATGATAAGTTGGTGTTTTCCAAGCATGACATAAAGCAGGCAGCTAGGAGAGATTCTATTGAAGGACCCATTGTCGCACTGTCTATCTGCTTGTAGATTTCATTGGTAAATCTGAAGTGTACATTGAAGGTATATCCAAGGTGGAACTCTTTTAGGTAGTGAATTGGGATACCAACATCTATGTTATGACATTGAATGAATTCACATAGAAAGCAGATGGTTTCTATCAGTGGGACATTTACGAAGAGGGACACGATATTCAATGAAATCATTCTTTTACCTGCCAGCTTGACATTCTTTATTGTATCAAATGTGTTCCGGAGACTGTGGTTTAATAACCTCTTCTTTACAGGTTCAAGTATTTCCACAAACCATTTCGCGATTAGATGATATAAAGAGTTTATCATATCTAGTAATCGATGGAGTGGAATGCCTTCTTTGTGTATTTTGGGAAGACCGTATAAAAGGGAGATCATACAACCCGATGAAAGAAATTGTTCATATAATTCTTTGTTAATGTAAATCTTTTGTATATTTATTTTTCCACTCACTTTAGATCTAGTACATCATCAACACCTCAAGAATCTACGGAAAACGCCAACAGAATATCACCTTCAACACAAACTTCAACCTCAGATCTTCATCTTCATCAATCAAATATAGGAAACAATAAAGACGGTGATATAGGACTAAAAAATGGTACTGAAGCGAAAAAAGACATTGACATTATGGACAATGATGATGATGATGGTGTTAATGATGATAATCATGAATCGATATCAACTCGTCCAAATGATGTAAGTGTATGGTCTGTAGATCATGTTCAACAATGGTTACTAGAAGAAGGTTTCCCACGTGAAGCTGAAGCATTCTATCAACAAGAAATTGATGGTACTTGTTTATTACTCATGAAACGAATGGATGTACTCACAGAACTTGGCATAAAATTAGGTCCAGCAGTAAAAATCTATGAGAGAATAAAACGTTTTCAATCACAGTGTGGTTCACCATCTTAACAAATTGAAACTTATGCTCTTCTCTATTGTATGTGTAAATAATATATATTAGCCTACTGCCTATTTTGCCAAAATGACAAACAATATAATTATCTTTTTACAGCGTTTTTAAAAAAACTATTATCATTATTGCTACTATTAATTATTATAATTATTATTGTTGTTTGAATTTGATTAAAAATAGGTTCTTTACTAATTAATTTATTTCAATTAAGCATTTGTACAAGTTATTTATTATATTTTGAAGAAAAGAAATGCTTTCATATACTGATTTGCTTATCTCATTATTATTGTATGTGTTTTCAAACTGTAAGGAGCTATGAGAAGATGGGCATACGCTATTTGACCGATGAAAAGACCTCAGAGAAGATTTGGATTTCGCCGATGATGATTAATGTTTAATGTCTTATGTCGCACAAACTCAAAGATCTACAGGCGAAAACTAACAGGTTGGCAGAAGAGGCAGGGCAGGGTAGAGCAGCGAAGAATGGACCTCCTCCAGGTGAACGTAGAGAAGACAGAGGTGATGAAGATACCCAACCACCACTACCAACGACAACAACAACAAGCACCATGAGCGGGAGAAATCTGAAGGAAGTTGTCTGTTTCACCTACCTACGTAGCATCATCTCAACTACAAACGGCGGTGGCACAGATGAGGATGTCAAAGCCACGATCGGAAAGACAGCAAAACAGGTTTTCATTAATCTGTGGAGATCTGCACTCAGCATGAAGAACAAGATCCGAATTTTCAACACTGATGTCAGTTAAGTCAGTGCTTCTATGTGAGAGATGGTTGAGAGACTTGGTGTTTTACGAAAACCATTTCCAACAAACTGCAGACATACATGAACAACTGCCACCTACGCTCACTTGATACTGAAGATCAGATGGCCAGAAATAATAAGCAACAAGGAGCTCTGGCTGGTTAGGTGGCAACGAACCAACCAACAACCCATCGCCCAACACATATGCAGAAGAAAGTGGAAATGGATTGGATTGGACATAGACTGAGAAGACGGCTTGGGGACATCACTTGCCAGGCCAGGCCAGGTCAGGTCATTGAGTGGAAGCCGAATCGGAAACTATGGGTTGGATGTCCCAGCTGAGTGTGACATGGAGGAGATGGTGTGAGGAAGAAATGAAGGGTTGTGGGCAATCATGGAGCCAGGTTGAAAAGATTGTGGAGAAGAGAGTGAAATGGTGACGTGCTACTGAAGTCCTATTTTCCACTAGGAACCCAAAGGACAAATTATAATAATAATGTTTTCAATCTAGTAAGAATTGAGTAGAGTTTACTAGTTGTGATGTAGATTCTGATAAACATTAGTATTGTATATGTATTCAACCTGAAAAGATTTTCATTTGGGTCATTTAGAGTTAGTTAGTTATGTAACAAGAAGACTGGTGGATTTATTATGCTGACAACATTGACACAAGGCATATCGGATTCTAATTTTAAAAAAATTATGAGTTTTCTGAAAGTTGTACAAATGGATCTTGGTTGTTAAGCAGTAACAAGAGGATGGATGGAAATAATGTCCATCAACTGTTCAATTTTATTGTTTTATTAGCAAGGGTGCCAAGAAATGCTCCACACAAATTAATGTAACATTATGAAGACGTAAAGTGAAGGGAAGTGAATAAAAAGAAGAATACAATTAGAGTGGAATGATTAGAAGGGCAGTTCAGTGAGGTACATTCGAAACGAAACATTCATTACTTTTCAGCAGCTGAAGATAATTGAAAGCTACATCATGACTGCCACTGGTTTTGATTCTGAGCTATATTTGATAACGTCTGAAGCCATTGAGTTGCGTTATCTCTCGGACTCTACCAAGAGAGTCATGATGCACCAACAAATCCTAATCCCACGACACTATGTGATGCACTGACCGCTCCCCCCGCTTCTTCCATTCACTTCCAGGGTTACCAAACAATAAGCGATATGAAAGCCGCTAGAACGACATGCATAACACGTGCCTAAGCCACCGAAACCGGTGTTTCCAGATGACTTCACTTATTGAATGACGATTTCCATCATGCCCATACACACGCTATCGTACCTCAGAATTACTTAAATGGTGTTGCCTACGGAGACAAGAATGATCGAACACATATTCTCAACTCGAAGAGTTCAGGTTTCACAGGTGTAGAGCAGAACTGCTCTCACCGAAGCGTCATGAACCCCACCTTGTACAGTCAGACTAACGTCGTGACGACGCCAAAGATGACTCAGATTGACGTGTACCACTGGCTTTTGATATGTGGTTGGAAATTTCACCAATCACACCACCAGCACTCACACAGCCACTCACCTACACTGAGGGTAACCACATCATACCACTGGTTACCCTTTTCGATGACGTAATTATTCACATCAAATGAGTAGAGAATCTAAAAAGCTTTATTTCCAGATCCACAATGTTGACTGACGAAGTTTGAGATAGAAAAAAAATGCTAAAAGCCATAAGACTGAGACACTGTATCAGTCAATGTAGTTGGTATTACTTTTATAGGGAAGTTTGGACTGTTTAGTTGGTGGCGTTTAGTAATGTAATTCGTAACCGATTACAACCGTTAAAACGTATTCACTCAACTTCAATTGGTTCCGTTTTGGCACAAGGTCCTACGCTGACTGAAGAATGTTGAAGCAACTTTCAGAAAGGAACTGCAGACGACAACGTTGCTTATTTTCATGGGGATATGACGTCATATCTAGTCTTCTGTGAAAGGCGAACTTACGGAAAAGGTAAGAAAGAGTCGGTGTATTTCGGCAGCATTCCTACAGGCTGTGAACAGAATGAAGGGTGTAGAGCGCTCAAATGTAGAGTGACAAATAGTTCGCTCAATGAAGGTAAACAGTGATAGGTAGCGAAAACTAAAGATGCATTGATGGCATGTAAAGATTGACAGTTATTTGGACTTATTTGGAAAACTGGGACAAAAGTCTCTAGTTAATGATATGGTGATAGCTGACCTCCAACTAGTCCTATGGTTTCGGCGATCCAGTCGATTAGTGAGTGAAACATGATCTCCAACTCGTATAAAATTTGAGAAGGCTGTAAGTGATTTGAAAGGTGAACGATGAGCGAACTCCAATGTTCTAACACCAGAGTTATTTAAGGATGTTTGTAGAAGATTATCTGTCAGATTAGCTGAATTACTATCTAGCACATAGGAATCACGTGTGATCCCCTTCGACTAGTTTCGGCTGGTGGTTGTTTCAATCTTCAAGAAAGAGAGAAATCCTCCTATGATAACCACGGGAGAATGAGTCTGACAAATTTAGTGTCCAAGATTCGTGGTTCTATCATCGTTGGACGCCTAAGTGGAACAGAAAACCCGATAGAAACTGACAGCTCTCAAACCTGATCAAAATAGGTGTATTGATCGCATGTTGTAGTGGATCCAAGAAAATGCCAAGTAAACTAAAATGTTAAACTACGTATAATTTACAAAAATAGATTCACTGATACAGAAATATGAGAAGTTATACGTTATAATATAAGATAGTAACGTCAGTGTTACGGATAATAATGGGTTACTTGAATGTTATCTCCTCGGTACTGTCCACCACAATTTAGTATATCCCAAAGCTAGTTCAAAAGGCAATAATTATTAACTGTCCACAATTGACGTTGGTTGGTTTGATTGTCGTGATATTTGGAAGTAGGATGAGCGGTCCTGTAAAATCCAATGCCAATCAATGAGTATTCACCTCAGACAATAGTCAACGGTGGGAAAAGGAGTGGATAGAAGTGCACTGTATTTCCACATTTAACAGCAGAAACAAAGTCAGTTATACCGCCACAACCAAAAAAGTGTACAGATAAACAACATTGGTTTTTACAAGTATTAGGAAGAATGTGTAAAAAGCTATGAAAAGGAAACATTATTTTAATTTAAGTCGTTTATATATAATTCATTGCAGTCTCTACAATGCTCACTCTCCATCAGGTTCAAGAACACAGGCACACTTAGGGAAGCTCGACACGCGATGTCTTGGAGAACTTATCTATGGTAACGTTAAATGGAAGTGTCTCTTACGGATAAGCTGTGTTCCTGTTAGTGCCTATAGTGAGTTAATAGATGATTTGTGTGCGTTATCTGGTGCACATCTAGGATCACTCTCTTTATTGTTATTCAATTTTTTCACAAATTTACATATGGAGGTTTGTCACTACTCGTTTGACCTTACAAAGACTAACATCACAAAAGACTGTTTAGTACACACAGAACAGTCATGTAACGTGAAGACGCTGACAATATGCAGAGTCTTCTGGACACCATGAATGACAATTTGAGAATGTTTATGGAATGTTCCTGACTGCTCAAAATGTATATACTGCTTCAGGTATAATTTGTGATGGTGCCTCAGTTTACAATGAGGAGAGAAATGGCTGAGTATTGAGTACGCTGGCCACTCTACATACCTGGAAGGTCAGATCAGCCCTGATAGATCAGTGACCGAGGAAATCTGGACAGGGTAGAAAAGGTTTGATTAACGTTTTGTCAAGTCGTGCTATTGATGGGACTGGTATTATATCCTGTTGTTATCTATGAATGGTGGTGTACTGCAGAGCGTGCAATTCGACCTATCCTACTGCATGTCTGTGAAGGATGATCGTTGAAGTTGAAGGACATGAGAAGACGTGAGGTGTCTGAACACCGTTGGGTTTGTAAAGTAAGGTGTGCGTTATGTAACTAGAATGTGAGGAATGCCGAAGTTTGTGGTATAGTTTTTTAGGCAAGAGAGGGGAGAATTAGTTGATGAGGTTCCGAAGTCTCACTGGTTGTGGTGGTTGTAACATGTGCTATGGATACACAGTTATTTTTAAGTTACTCGGAATCCGCTTAGACTTAGAAGTCAAAGGTGGGCAAACCAGAGCTCAACAGTTCACGAAATCGCTGATTATTAGTTTAAACTTTGTAGGGAGTCTAAATCTCCTGATTAGGGGTGTGCATGATAACTGAATTCTGAGGTTGAAGATGTCGAGTGATATAAATAAGAATCCATTTCATCGATCCCTTTATACCTTATCTTTCCTTGAACGGTTATATCACACTTGGTTATGGACAGAAGTGATCACTCAGTATTAGCCCGTTTACTCCTATAAGGACAACTCGTGTCGCCGGTATTTCCGGTTCTTATACTGATGACGAATAGCGGCTAGCAAAGAGAATCCAGGACGTGGGTTTTCGTCCTATTTAGGGCTCGTTCAAGTTATAACACATGAAAACTATACTAGCACACTACTACCATGACTGAGTGACCTAGGGAATATATAGCACTCTTTCGTTTGGACAAGTTCTCCGGGTTCCAGCCTTAGTGGGAACAACATCAGGCACTGAGGAGCGGTACATCTGGCTGACGAGTCCTAGATGGAATGGAACGCACCTCCTAAATCCCACTACTAACCACTACGCGTTATTATTATTAGGTGATATCTCTGGTACTAAACAGCAAACGTTTCATTACTATGTTACACATGAATTTGTCACTACATTTACTCATTAAGAATTGATTAGAACTCAATTCTACAGCCTTTCGGTGGGGCCGTTATCTGCTGTATAATTAAGCATAATTTATTTTGCTGTTCAGTTGAAGTGATTATCAATTTTTAAATTGTGTACTTGATAAATACACAATCTCTGATGAAGATAGCTCAGTTAGGTATTACCCAAAATGTGAACTTTCACTACAGTTTCTTTTCGAAATCAAAATACTGAGACCACACTGTTGGATATATTTACGACTAGATAAACGAGTATTTGCAGATCATTTATGAAGAACGTCAGTGTTTGCTAACCGAATTGAGATGATGTAAACATCAGTCATCTTACTCATTTTTCGTCCAACTCATCATCCGTATGACTAAACTGAATCAACTGTAAGAGCTAGGTAATTCAAACCACCAGAAATATGACCATCTAGTTCATAGAACTGGTAGTATATGTACAATTAAATCACCTTCACTGCTTTCGTGGACAGTTGAAGAAGTTAATGTTAAACGGGTGAAACAGTCATGTGATTTTCAGGGCACATTGACCTAGTTAGTGACCATGTATTAATAGATCGGTTTGAAAGGTTCACACACACACAACTACTTATGTGAGTCATTAGTATTCAATGTACAGTGTTCGTGTTCATAGTCATAATGCAACTAGCGGTTTCCAGCAAACAGTATAGTGTAGTTTGAATACTTCGGTTTTGAAAGGAAACCATATTGGAATTGCACATTTTCGGTATCACTTAACTGTTGTTAGAAATGAACTGTGTCTGAAAGTTTGATATGTATTCGAAGTAGTACTTCTTCTCTACTGCTGAATAATTTAACGAATAAATATCATATATCTTTAACTTTTATGTTTCCATTGCATTTGTCCATTGGCTTATTCATCTAATACTGACTAGATGAATGCAATGAACATTCACCATATAGACGTGTGTTCAGTTAAACTTTTGTATGGAATGCCATATAATTGTAACCGATATAACTCATGAATACAAACCAATAAGTGAATAAGGTTAAACGAAATGAAGAAGGAAAGAAAAACGGAAACAATAGTCAGGCAAGTAGCTTGTCACTTTTCGGTTGTTTATTTCTACTTAGAATACATACATACATACATACACACACACACAAGTATCAAGATGAATCATCATCACATCACGTGACATAAAGTTAAATATATACTTTTGACATCATGTCAAGTTTCATTTCACATAAACAATCAGAATGTGATATACGTGTGGATATGCTTCTATACCACTGATCTTACTAGTACTACAAGACCGAAATGGGAGAATCAAACTCCAGTTCGCAAAAATCGATAATCACCATTAGTCATCTCTGCATTTAACAATGACCTTGAAGTGAAACAGATATATGATTCGTAATGACTAAATCATTAGTGCATCGAGGTTAGAATAGTATTCTTACGTTTTGCTATGCATATTTAAGAAATATTGATCGGTCATGAGTATGTGTACTGCTCTTCCTATTTTTAGATTTGAATAGGGCAAAGACTGAAAGTGCATAAAAATATAAGGGGCTCATTTTATGCCACAGATTCTTTTCATCTGAGCACAATATACACATAATTTTGATCCAGTTAGTAAGATATTGACTTCATGTTGGTTTTCACCATGGACTGATATCAGTTGGAGAAACATTTGAAACCTAGGAGCACTAGACAGCTGTTTCATCCTACCATGGGACTCCCCAGTAGTGTACACCTGTGACTGCGCACTCCCAGGGATCGAACCCATGACCTTAAGTTTCCATGTCCAGTGCGTTAACAAAGACCGACCGGGTTGGAATCCAGTGGTCCATATTTCCTACTTCTGTCAGTTCATGATATAGCGCAACCTTCATTCAATGTCATCGTTGAATAACTGTCTTCATGTCTGACTTAGTTGACCTATCAGTCACGATTTCTCATTAGAACTTCAGGAATCACCCCTCAAAGATTTAGAGGTTTGTAGGGATTAATTTGTTGACTTCAAGTTGGTATTCATCATGGACTGACATCAGTTAAAGAAACATTGGAAACCTGGAAGGACTGGACAACTGTTTCGTCCTAATGGTAAGATATCACTGGTGAAAAGAGAAAGCAATTGACATTGATAATAGTACAAACCAGTGAAATGGAGGAAACTGTGCGGACTGCACGAAAAATTGACTATTTTTCCACTGTCTAAAGATTGACTTTTTATCAGATAATCGAATGAGTTTTAGAAATAGCATATTTACTAGTAGATGAAGACAAAACTTTACCAGAAGGAACGTAGAATTACAGTTATGGCTTGCTCAATCCTAGAAAGTCAACGAATTCACACTAGTGCGAAGAATAAGTTGAGTAAAGTGAGTATAGACGAGCATGAACATTATAAATATGAGATGTGGCATTACTGTGTAAGGGTTCAAACTGCCACACTTCTTCACATCAAGAGATCAAGAAAAATGGAAACAATGAAGCTAAAAGTCGTAGGAAACTACCAGACGAAGAGGAGAGGGGTAAATCAAACAATGGAATTTGACACAATGATTAAGACGAAGATATCCTATGAATTCATCTGAACCACTTCTATCGATTTTGATCTATATCGTTCATTTTCCAACCAATGGTTCTGACCTTCTTGTTGGTCGCAGCCAGACTGCTTACATTGCCATGTACTGCTCAAATCGAGAGTCAAACTTCGTGGATTGATGACATATGTTGGTCGTTTTGGTCGATGTTCTGGTTTTAGCCTTGGTTTTGGTTTCCTATTGGGTCCTATGACCAACGGAAGACAATTTTTCATAGAATAGAGAAACGTGATTGGTTGCTGAGGTGCCCTTTAAAGTCACTCCAAAGATAGGCACTTGAAGAACATTCATAACTGATTGGTTGTTGCTCATTCTTTCTGGCTACAAGTGCAACAGAGTCCTTACATGGTTGTGTGAGATTGAGTCCAGATGATTGTTAAGTACAACACACTTACTCGGTGCTCCCTTTGCACTTAAATACTGTCCCAGTACTTCTCAATCGTCGGAGCAGAATGTCGCCTTCGGGTCTACAGGTAGGGAAAGTATTACTCCTAGTAAGTATGCTTCTGCTCCGTAACTTATGTCTCAGACCCATCTGGTTTTCTCCAGTTCCATTTAGGTGTTGTATAACTATAGACCCTATTGATTATCGACGCAACGTTAATTAAACTGGTGGTTGACACCAGGACTGGAATGATCAGTGATTTAGATCAGCCTGATGGGAATACCTCTAATTCTCATACATTAGATAGTAACTCTATTTTTCTACTAAGTAATGTTCTATCTTCATCAGTAGAAACATTTCCTGGTGGTGCGTCATGTCCTGCGGTTCCGTATCCTTTCAGGTTTGAAACAGCTCACTCAAATTGAGTGAAACCTAGAGGAGTGACATATGCTTTCCATCCCAATTCGGACTGAATATTGAGCGATTGGAACACGGGAACACGGTTCACTCAACTTTCTGATCACCTGTCCGGAGACGTTTTAAGTGACCTGTCGTTTTCGGTGACAGTATCATTCGCCATCATCTTCTCAGTGGAAGTCTTTGTTAGAGGCGTAAATGACTGCCGATTACGAAATAACGATGATATCTGACTCTTCTTCCCTTTCAATAGACCTTCTGTCAATAGCCAACGGTTATTAGAAAGACCCATAGTCAGTTTACGTTAAAAGTGGGTTTTTTTGCATGTAAATTATCAGCTGTCTTCATCAGTGTTTTTAAAACAGACTCGATATTAGGCCAGGTTTAACTCGCCCGTGAATCGCTGCCATCTTACTCGTCTACTAGTAGTTTACTGGAAACTTTTACTACTGTCTGTTTCCGATGTTCCTTCAAGTGGGCGAACATGGAAACAAGAAAACGTAGGCAAAACTATGCAAACAAATCTTACGAATGTATACTAAGAGTGTGCAGTTTGACAACGCGTTCTAGCGTCAAATTGATAACTTAGCCAAGGACAGTCCACATGGTTCTGTATTAGCGGATGTATTGATGTCGTATCTTGAACTAACGAAGCTGAACTATACCGTTGGAGAAACTGATACGTAGATAGACAGAAATCCGTGGTCCGGAGACGGACCAATCAAAATGTACTTTATGTTATCACTTCTATAGTTAGACAGACAGACGGTGGATCAGCCAATCAACAGTATTATTTTAAACCGTGAACTATCTATATATCAGACGTATTTTACTTTGTTTTTGGTCTTCGGTCTTTCGACTTCAATACAAACTTCTATGCTCCCATCGTGTCTTCTTCATTGACTAGTTTACTGAATATTGGTTTCTGACAGCCGATATCCGTGTATCGTTAGCGGCCATAGGACATAGCAGTTTCATACCATAACAAAAACTGTAATGCTACCGTAGATATCTAGATGATACACTCGTCGAGTAGGACAATTTACAGCATGGCGAAATGCTTCAGTATTACAGATATGAACGTAATGGTAGATTCAACCTGTGAACATTAACATTCAAAGCAGAATAAATGTTATACTCAAAGGATCTCTTCAAAGAAAGCATAAATCTAATGGTTCCTATCTTCGGTCCATTCAGCAATAAAAGAGTACCGTCCAATACATCGAACATGTTCAAAGATGAACTGTTTATAATCGAGAAATACCTGGAGGAGAATGGCTATCTACAAAGATTTATCAACAAATTTGATTTAGTGACACTGAGTGGTGATTGAAGGTGAAATGATAATCTGGGCCATGGTGAGGCTCGAACCAGCGACCTCCCAGTTACTGGCCTGCTACTCTGCCAACTGAGCTGTGAGACGCGGTTGCTGATCAAGTTTTATTCACTTCAATCACTAAGGCTTTTACCCAACTGCCATATGAATTCGTGATGCTTTACTGTCCATTGATCGCATTCACACTCAGTATCTAGTGCAACCGAGGTGAATTAGAGAGGTGGGGTATCATATTGATTATCGGCTTGACAAAAGAACGCTCGTATGATTTTGAAATGGTGGCGAAAATATATAGCTCAGGTGGATGGTCTTGTTTGTATTGTGTTCTTTGAGCTGAGTTGTTTAGTCGTGGAGCTTTCATCACCACTAACATCAGTGTGAAGTGAGCTGTCAGTATTTCTCCGTGAGTGATTTAGTGGCTTGCCCTGACGAACTGGTTTTTGATTGGTTGTTTCCTTTGATTGTTGTGTCATTGACTTTACAGATTTTCATGTTGGCTGTTCCTCTGCTTGTGGACAAAGTGGTCGCCCTCTTTGCCTTCGTCTACATCAACACCATTTGGCTATTAAACGTCAAAACATTTCATCATTCAGTTCAATGCATGTGGATAACAACTATGGACATGAATTCACTTTTGACAATCTAGAAAACTTGGACAGGGGAAACACAAAGAATATCAGAGAATTTCTAGAAGTTTGGCATTCAGACCAGTCAGCAATCAATAGATGTATAGACACAGATCCAATCTATCAACCCATAAGAAAAATGATAAGTGACAGAAAGTCAAAGGTCAAGCACAGTAACACCCAACAGGAAAATCTGTAAAGTCAATGACACAACAATCAAAGGAAACAACCAATCAAAAACCAGTTCGTCAGGGCAAGCTACTAAATCACTCACGGAGAAATATCGACAGCTTACTTCACACTGATGTTAATGGTGATGAAGTTGTCGAGAAAGGTGATGAAAGCCTCACGACTTAAACAACTCAGCTCACAGAACACAAAATAACCAAGAAAACATTGGTTAGAAATTTTACAATAGCTAGGTCATTCTCCACTTTTCAAATAACCACCTTACTGATACATTCGAAAATTGATGGTTGCCTCTCTTGTATTAACGCCTACTGTATGTATAAATCCACGCGATTCTGTTAAATTAAATACATCAGAAGACGAACAAAAAAAACTCCATACCGAAAACATTTTGAACATGTCACCAGAATGCGTAAAAGGAATAAGTATTTCAACGACTTCATTTTCAAAGTTGTACAATCGCAAATTTATACATTTTTCTAGTGTAAGAATTTATCATGCGTAACGGCAACATATAAATTAGTATCAATCATATGAGATGTCACTGAAATCAAAAAAACCAAAAAACACCGATCCTTATCCAGGTCGTGGGTGCCTACTATCAAGGAGTCCCATCATACGACGAAACAGCTGTCCAGTACTCTCAGATTCTCAATGGTTCCCCAACCAATGTCAGTCCATGATGAATACTACTTCTGAATTAAAAATCCCCATTCATCTCAAAAATACATTAGTGTATAGTCCTCGTCAGTGAGTGATTTGCTTTCAGATAGATATCAAGAAGTTCTAATGCGAAGTCGTGATGTGTGGAATCAACCAGTCGGAAATGAATTGGATGCCAACTGAAGACTTTGGGTGATAATCGCACTATATCGTGAACTGTCAGAAGTTGGAAAGCAGCCGAGTAGCTGAATGGTTAATGCGTTCACCATGAAACCTGAAGGTCCTGGGTTCCATCCCCAGCCGGGTCGTGGGTGCGTACTATCAATGAGTCCCATACTAGGATGAAACAGCTGTCCAGTACTCCCAGATTCTCATGGTTCCCCAAATGATGTCAGTCCATGATGAATACTACTTCTAATGAATGTTAATCAAAATAAGTTCCATAAGATGATGACGACATCATTGGAAAGTGGTGGAAAGTGATCAGGCAAGGCATAGCAACACGAATGACTAGCAAATTACTTAAGAAGTGATAGTGTGAAAAGAGACAGATGGAAAGAAGAGGAGGGTAGGGTGGTGTGGTGTGGTGTGGTGTGGTGTGGTGTAGAGAAGATTTCAAAAGGTGAAAACTGAGACGATGAAAGGAGAAGGGGTTGAACAATCTCCTCTTGAGTACACATTTCACCTTTCTCCATATGGATGACAAGAGCTTCAAGGATGCAGAGAACATCGAGACATACAAGCTGTGCAAGGTTTCTTTCCACTTTATCGATCGATGATTTTGAAGGGGAGCAGGTTGTTGAGATAGCGCGATTCGTGTTGATGATGTGTTGAATTATAGCACCCCCACCTGTTATCTCTCCATCGTTACCTCTTTGTAACCAACCACACAGGATAGTGGTCTTCAACCCCTGTGGATGGATAACAGTCGCATCGAACGATGTATACAGCTGGCTCCACGAGAGCAGGTCAATTGATGCATACATGTAGAAGTGGTCAGATTTGCATGTGAAAATTTCTCGTTTGAGTTGTTAGAAGTGGTTGTGTGATAAGAGCATACTAGTGTGAGTGTTGATGTAAAGAATGTTGTCCTTAGAGCACATTTGATGTTGTCGTTTTCAGAGTGTTGGTGGGAGAATCAGCTTTGAAGTTTAGATTTGTATAGAGTGTTATTTTTGACATGGTGGTAAGGTTCTGTTTGTGAGGTTTAGGCTTGATGTGTTTGTGTATGAGAAGTGGTTGGAATTTGTTTTCGACCATGGTGTTTTTGTCAGAAGAGAGATTTCCAGTTTTAATATATGGGGACTGCAGATTGGTTTAATGTGAGTTGGATGAGACATGATGAGATGACGTTTCACTTACTACTCATAGTGACCCATCTATTAAAGTTCGTCAGTTGACCATTCCACATCGCTTTCTCAGATGCCGCCTACACTCGCTCACTCGAAACTGAAGATCAGATGGCCAGAAATAATAAGCAACAAGGAACTCTGCTGGTTGGTTGGCAACGAACCAACCAACAACCCATCGCCCAACACATATGCAGGAGAAAGTGGAAATGGATTGGATTGGACATAGACTGAGAAGACGGCTTGGGGACATCACTTGCCACGCCAGGCCAGGTCAGGTCATTGAGTGGAAGCCGAATCGGAAACTATGGGTTGGATGTCCCAGCTGAGTGTGACATGGAGGAGATGGTGTGAGGAAGAAATGAAGGGTTGTGGGCAATCATGGAGCCAGGTTGAAAAGATTGTGGAGAAGAGAGTGAAATGGTGACGTGCTACTGAAGTCCTATTTTCCACTAGGAACCCAAAGGACAAATTATAATAATTATAATTTTATGATGTCTTCCAAACGTGCCATGTACTCTTGTACAATTATAAAACGTTTTCAGCTGGTCGTTTCTTCAGTAGATAATCAAATGAAGAAAAGAATGTCGGGTTCGATGGAAATGAAGTTTTCGTTGCTTAAAAAGTCACCATATTTCCACTCTTCAGATGCTTATCAGAAAGACAGATTAGTGTATTGGCTGAATGAACCGTCACCAGTGAACATGCATTCGATTTCCTGTACACCTTTTTATAATCTAAACGGAAACTAATCCAATACCAGGTGACTATTCAACATTATTACCTTTAATAGTGCTATTACCAACACTACCTGGATGCAGTAATCATTTCGTATGAATATATTTTTCTGGTAGTGAACTTGTTGAGAATTCTATAGTGTACAAACATATTGTTTGGTATAAAGCGACTATTATTATTATTATTATTATTATTATTATTATTATTGTTTTTGAGATGAATGGGGATTTTTAGTTTAGCCGGGTCGTGGGTGCGTACTATCAAGGAGTCCCATCATACGACGAAACAGCTGTCCAGTACTCTCAGATTCTCAATGGTTCCCCAACCAATGTCAGTCCATGATGAATACTACTTCTGAATTAAAAATCTCCATTCATCTCAAAAATACATTAGTGTATAGTCCTCGTCAGTGAGTGATTTGCTTTCAGATGGATATCAAGAAGTTCTAATGAGAAGTCGTGATGTGTGGAATCAACCAGTCGGAAGTGAATTGGATGCTAAATGAAGACCTTGGGTGACAGTTGCGCTATGTCGTGAATTGACAGAAGTTGGAAATTGTGTACCGCTGGAAACCGAGTGAGTGGCTGAATGGTAATGCGTTCACCATGAAACCTGAAGGTCATGAGTCATGGGTGCGTACTGTCGAGGAGTTCGATGCCAGGACGAAACAGCTGTCCAGTACTCCCAGATTCTCAATATTTCTCCAACTGATGTCAGTCCATGATGAATACTACCTCTATATATTATTATTATTATTATTATTATTATTATTATTATTATTATTATTATTATTATTATTATCATCATTAAATCCGGTTATAATTAAGAATTTAGGCTTGTTGACAAATGGCATACGATATTTTTATGTACTCACTCATTGATTAGTTGAATTATATTCACAATATAATTAATGAACATTCATTCCTCAGAGTTTCAAAGGTCAACAGTCTAATATTTAACAGACGAAATAACTTTGAGTACACAATGTGACTAGCCTAATTACAACAGTTAATGATAACTTTATGGATGAATGACGTAAGCAGAATGAGTTAAATTTTAACTTATTAGATCAAAAAATTAGTAATCGATTAGTTCTGCTAGTCTTCCTATCATCTTTAACTTAAAACTACTGAATGGGTCATGAATAGGTAGATGTAGAAAAAAATCTAAAGTAGTGCAATACAATATATCAATTATGGCCTAGATGTTTATAACATCGGATTCAATTGCTAGGCTTGAGGGGAGAACTATTGGAAACCTGGGACCATTGGACAGCTGTTTCGTCCTAGTATGGGACTCCTCAGTAGTGTACGCCCAGGACCTTCAAGTCCGGTGACCAGCACGTCAGCGATCCAGTGATCCATATTTATCTACTTCTGTCACTTCGTGATATAGCTCTGTGAAATATACTATTGGTGGAGAACTTGAGTAGTTAAAAGCCATTCAAGATGATCTGTAGCTATCGTCAGCCAGGACAGAGTGATCTAACCACTGGATGGGTGTTTTACTCTTCTGGGGTCGAGCTTATTAGCAGTGTATCCCGATAAACTCAGCCCATATAGCCGAATTAGTTCAGATCATCTGAATCTGGCTAGCTGACTCGCATGGAACTGTATATCTAAAATATGATGATAGATTTGCAAATGGTTTACAATTTGTACTGTCCTAGTCGACATTTTCACAGCTAAGTTGTTTTTATTCCAACTGATGTTCAACTGTGGTGTCAAGAAGGCGAACAATACTACTAGTGAGTAACCTGAGTAGTCAGAAACCACTGAGGTAAATGTACCGATTTCCCCAGCCAGGTCAGAGCGATCTAGTCACTATACAGTCGTTTCGCTCACTTAGGGAGGGGGGTGGGTGGTAGCCAGCTTATCAGCGGTCTATCCAAACAGATTGGCAGGTGTTGGTAACTTAAATGTACGGTGGAAATTCCATCCCTGTATGCCATTGGGCCTGCTTTCAGGTAATGCATGCCAAAATTCAAAACAGGATTTCAGTAGAACTCACCAGCTGTTTACTCTTCGTACGTGATTTAATATATAAACTGTTATACAGCTAAGGCGTATATACACACATAATGCAGACTGAGACGTTGAAATAAGCACGATAATAATAAGTGAATAATTTGAAGGTGTCAGGTACTACTGTGATGAATACACTGGAGGAGGGAGTTAACAAACTGCTAATAAACACTAAGAAGATAAGAAGCGGACAGCTTGATAACAGTGAACGGCCGAAGTATCATAAATGTTAAATTAAGAAAAATACTGATAATAATAATAATAATAATAATAATAATAATAATAATACTGATGGGAGTGAGTGATAATAATGATGAGATTCGTCATTTTGAACAGAGCAACTGAACATCGTGAACTCATAGATGTAGGAAATATGGAGCATTGGATTCCGACCCAGTGGGTCAATGGTAACGCGGTAACTATGGAAACTGAAGAACGTGGGTTTGGCTTCCGGGGATGTGGGGTCATGTATGCTCAATGCTGAGTAGTCCTACAGTAGGACGAAACAGCTGTCCACTGCTTTCAGATTGTAAATGTTCCCCAATGGATGTCAGCTCATGATGAATACCAACCTAAACATAATATGCGTATATTGAATCAACACCAAATACATACAGTAATAGGAATTATTTTGCCCCTGTCTCAGATATATGGAAAATTCTACTACCCTTGTCATCAGAAAGAGGGAGAGAGAATTAGGACTATATAAACCAACTAAATTACCATAATTGACATTCAGGCAATATCGAGGGATCCGCCTGCATAAAACCCCATATGCCAACAGAGGTCGGACAATTCCATCCAATAAAACAACGGAGAATAACAAGTATATCAGTAAATGTAACAACTTTGTCTCAAAGTATAGTAATGATGGGTGGTGGCTAGCAGTGGAATGCAGGATGAGCACTTCATCCTATTCGGGACACGTCAGCTGGATATGTACCTGCCTTCCAGTGAGTAATATTGTTCCCACTGGGATTCGGACTCGGGAGCGATCACTTCAAACGTGAGAGCGTTACCCACTACACCACCGAGCGACTATAGCCACTTCTTGTGCGACGCGTATAGTTTTAGTGTTATCGCTTGCATTACACCGCCGTTGATTGGACCGAATTGATCAGTTGCTATTGGCAAATGGGCTCCTGTGCGGATGCCTCGATATTGCCTGTGTTTTAATTATGCATAGTAATGATGGAGTTTTCGAGTTACCTGCTAATATGAATATGGTCAGTAAATTGTGTTCGAAACGTTATCGAATAAATGATGCTGTGATATTTGTCATAAACAGACTTAAATGGAGTTCCCACCACCTCTCCTAACTCTTTGATTCTACTTGTTTCTAGTATATTATCAGTTATTGCTTATTTCGATACCCACTCTGATTACAACTCATTCATTTTGTCATGTTACTCAACTAGTTATTCAAACTTAGTCACCTTTACTTAATTTCGATGATCTCTTGAGCAATACTCACTGATCTAAGCAACTCTGCATTTTATGTCATGACAACTGAACTCTGCTCATCTAACTATCCTTTTTGGTTACTTTTCATTATTGATAAACATTTTGAAGATTTTGAGGAAAGAGATGATAAATCTATTTTTCATTTATGTATCACCTCATTGTAAAAATGGATAGTGACTAGCAGTGGAATCCACGATGCGCATTTCGTCCTATTTGGGACTCGTCAGCTGGATGTACCTGCCCCCCAGTGAGTGATGTTGTTCCCACTGGGATTTGGACTCGGGAGCGATCACTTCAAAGGCCAAAGCGTTTGGCTAGCAGTGAACCGATCAATTTGGTCCAATCAACGACGGTAGAACACAAGCCATAGTACTATAACTATACCCGTCGCACAAGAGGTGGCTATCGTCTCTCGGTGGTGTAGTGGGTAACGCTCTCACGTTTGAAGTGATCGCTCCCGAGTCCGAATCCCAGTGGGAACAACATCACTCACTGGGAGGCAGGTACACCCAGCTGACGTGTCCCAAGTAGGACGAAGTGCGCATCCTGCATTCCAGTGATAGCCACTAGGCATGTTTACTATAGCTAGAACACAGGTATATAGAGGCATCCGCACAGCAGCCCATATACCAACAGAGACCGATCAATTCGGTCTAATCAACGACGATATAATACGAGCAATAGCACTACGTATCACCTTGTTGCTATGCCTAACAAACTGTTTCCACGCCTGCAACAAATTGTACATTGTCAGTAAAAATGTAGGTTGTAGATGAATGTGATTGTACAGCTATATAGGGTAGCTTTAAAGGTCACCATCGAAACTGGTGAGATAGGTAGTTACGTTTCTGGTGGGAATACTGAGACATAATTGATTATTTCAGTAGTTGTTAGGGTGTCGTTTAATGTCGCCTGGTAAGTGAATGAATTTGCCGGAAACAGTGTCTCTTCTCCGCACAACTTCTTTTCATTTTCTTTTCTGTTTTCATGGGGATTTTCCAAAATTCTTCTACTTAGCGAAGAAGTTCAAGAGGAAATGGCAACGCAGCAGAAAAGGGATAATTAATGGGTCAATACGCTAAGGAAAGGAAGAAACCAAAGGGAAAAACAAATAAATATGTTCACAAAACACCATGGTAGATTCAGAGTGACTGTCATCTCCTTCTGCATATATGGGCTAGGTTTACGAACTCTATTTGTACAAGCCTCCAGGATCTCAAGAAGTTTCTTATTCTGTTGTCTTCTAACCACTGTTATGACTTTAGTGGTGTCAATGTCACGTTCGTAATCCATTAGATGCTTTTTAATCGACCTCAGTGAGATTTTCTTTTCAGCCTGCCTTAAACATTTGAGTAAATCTTCAGTGATATAAAAAGATTGCTGTACCAGAGGTGTTCGGAAGTTTAGCTTTTTTATCGGTCTTGTTCAGTCTAAGCTTAATTCCCTAAAACATGTCATCTCCTTTAAAAGTTAGTTTAATGAATGCTAGCAGTTTTGGAACTGTGTAGACTGATGTTTGTCTTCTCCACCTTTCATGTACTTGTTGATAAAGACTTCTAGGTAATCATCGTTTTAGCTACGATGTTATTCACTGGTTTTATTTCACAGCCGAGAGTGACTTTAAAGATCACTCTAGCAGTTAGTAAAATATCCAGTTAGATTTCTTCATTACGACTGGATAACTAGTTTATTCATAAAATATAGGATTCTGTAGGTGATTATTTCACTAGGTTTTCAGGTTGGAATTCATTATGGACTGACATCAGTTGGAGGAACATCAACAACCTGGAAGCACTGCACAGCTGTTTTGTCCTAGTATAGGACTCCTCAGCAGTGCACACCCATCACCGCACACCGCCAGGGAGCGAACCCAGGGCCTTCAGGTCCATCGACCAGAATGTTACCATTGAGCCACTCGGTGGCAATCCAGTTGCTCATATTTCCTACTTCTGTGAGTTCGCGATATAGCGCCACCCCCATCTAATGGCGTTGTTGAGTAACTGCACTCATCTTCGACGTGGTAGGCCCCACCAGTCATGATTTCTCACTGGAACTTCGGGAATCACCTTTCAAAGCTGGTCATCAATGAGAAGTAGATGAATTCTATCTGGAGGTTTGTAGCGATTTATTAATTGACTTTAGGTTGGAATTCATTCTGGACTGACATCAGTAAGAGGAACAGAAGTGAACACTACTGAGAAGTCCCATACTAGGACGAAACAGCTTTCTAGTGCTCCGGTGCTTCCAATGTTCCTCCAGCTGATGTCAGTCCATGATAAATTCCAACGAAAAACCAATTAATAAATCTTTATAAACCTCCAGATAATATTTCACTAAGTGTTAAAATTTCATTTCTTTCGCCTAATAATCCTCGAAGGCTTTCTATAAATGAACCTATCTGGAAATCAATTATTTCTTTTTACTATAGAAATGTCTAGGAATCTGGTAGTATCATTTTCTTCGTGTTCAACTGTACAGTTGAGGTTCGCATGGTATAAGTTAAAATTCTCCAATAAAGTCCTTGTTTTTTGTTCTCCCTTTATGTACATTAAAAGTATCTTCCATATACCGCTGATATAATTCTGTTTGCCTTATCAATTACTCTAAGTTACGACATTCTTAAATTGAAAGGAACAAGTTAGCAAAAAACCAGACCTAAGTGGCTTTCCAATTGCAACACCATCGATCTGAGAAAATAACTGAACGCTGAAGGAGAATTGAACATTTTCAGCAACAACTTTCATAGCTTCTCTAGTGGAATAGGGATGTTATCAAGGCATCCGCATAGGAGCCCATCTACCAAGAGAGGTCAAGCAATCCGACCCTGTCTAGCAAAGAGAAATTACAAGTATCCTAACAACAACTGATACGCGTTGCACAACAGTTGGCTATCGTGTTCCAGTGACTTAGGGGATAACCCTTTGGCGTTTGAAGCGAAGAATAGTAGACTCAAGCCTCAGTAGGAAAAATACCATTCATTGGGGTGCAGGTACATCTAGCTGCTGAGTCTCAAATAGGATAAAAAGCGTATCTTGGATTCCTCTACTGGTCACCAAGATCAATATAAAGTGATGTTGTCAACCTAATTACACAAGTTCAACAACTATATTCCTTGGAATATTTGTGAATCAACAGAAAATATCAAATGACACAATATTCTCACTAGTACTACTTAAATTAGTAGTATTTAAGACGAAATGGAATGTATCAAGAACTTTGTGCTTTTAGTTTGGTATTTATCATGAACTGACATCAGTTGGGGAGGAATTATAAACCTGAGAGCACTGGATAACTGTTTCGTCCCATGGGGTGACTCCTCAGCAGTGCGCACTCATGAACCAACACCTCCAGGGATCGAACCCAGAACCTTTGGGTTCCAGGATGTTACCACTGAGCCCCTGAATTGGAATCCAATGGTCCGTAATTTCTACTTCTCTCATTTCACGATATAGAGCGTTTTTCCTGTTTTGGTGACGTTTGCTTCATCGGGAAAAAAATGTGGATCGTCTTCAGCTTATTATCAGTAATAATGTTTGAAATATCAGAAGAGCACAGATCATAAGTTTTCTTCAGGTTTCATGAACAAACAGACAAAGAGAGCGGAAAACTAAAAATAGAAAGCAGTTAGCAGCAATAGACGGTAACTGTAGGATTTGAATTATCAAAAAACAACAACAGAATTTCATCTCAGCTATTCCTTTTTTTAAGCTTAGGCAGTGAAAACAAAATAATGATGAATAATCCTTCAGTATTGATGTATCCACATAGGAGCCCATCTGCCAACAGGAATAGAGCTACTTGGCCCAGTATACCAAAGGGAACAATATCACTCACTCGGGTGCAAGTACATTCAGCTGACGAGTCCTAAACAGTACGAAATACACGTCCTGGATTCCACTACTAGCCACCAAGGGAAGACAAATGACTGACATAGACACTGTGACTTGATTATGAAGATCAACCTTGATTCTAGATACAGATACCGTTGCTGTGATGATGTTGAATACATAACTATGATGTATTGTATCTCTTCTCAAGTAAAGCCTTCAGGGTATATCTTAAGAGCAACTAGACCACATAAGAAGTCGACTTTATCTGATGTACAGTGATGTGGTGTGGGTACCTAGAATTCGAACCCTGAACAGCTTAAGTCTCACATTTCAGGGTAGTTTTGAACTGCTAAGGGAAAAGAAGTGTCCTCATGGTTGCGACATGCCTTGCTGAGGAATGCCAACAAGTGTGAAACCTAGATTTACAGCCTCACCTCAAATATACACGGTGACACCATGCAAAACAAAGCAGTGTTGGAGATAACTAATATCCTCCTCGTCTCAGATTCATTAGCAGGTCACAGCATATACTTAGCGCAAGAATGGACCCACGACGGTAAAGTTTCGAGTATCAGGTTTATTTACATCATCACTCTGTTTTCAGATGAATCGTTCAAGGGAACAACTATGCGCTACTGGTGAAGATTATTCTCTGAATGTCTCTTGAAACTAGTTGTTCTCTCCCATGCATCCTTCGGAATCTGAACATCTTCAAAGTAATTTGAATCTCTATGATTATGTCGTCAGCAAAGAATGCAGATTATACAGTTACCAGTATGCTCTTGGAAGTTTAGCCACCTCAAGTTGTCTTACTTATGTAGTGTAAGGCGATCGCAATTTGGCCAGGCATAGTTCACATGAGTCAACCTTATTTTTTTCGTTTTCAGCGTCAGTTTGTGTTACGACTACCACTGCTGCAACTATTACTATGCTAACTGGTATCACAGTTTCATCTGTTCATTCGGTTACGCATATATTACTCATGCTTAACTCGGCTGGAGGCAGAAGATGGCACAATGTGTAGGTGGTAGATACCTTTCCATGACATATATGGGAGCTGTCACGACTTCATACTTAAGCTCACTGATTGGTCAGTTGAGAATAATCAATAATAATTTTATGTGCTGACAAAAATCAATGAGTCATTTAAGTGAATTAAAGTCTTATCAACTTCATTCAACACCGATATGCTGTGCTGTATGATGCTACATGCCAAGTGATTCGCAATGCGAAGCTCAGTGATGACTTTGAAGTGAAGACAGGTAGACAGGTAAGACAAGGTTGCCGCTGACTATCACCGATCATCTTCGTGATTGTGGTCGACTGGATTGGACTGGACTGGATCATGCAAGAAAAACTGTGAGGAGCTGTGAGAAAATAGACATAAGCTGTTTTACCAATGCAAAGACCTTAGAGAAGATTTGGATTTCGCCGATGATGACTTATGTCTGATGCTTTGTTGCACAAACTCGAAGATCTTCGGGTGAAAATTGACGAGTTAGCAGCAGAGGCAGGGCAGGGTAGAGCAGCGAAGACGGGATTTATCATTATTATTTATTATTTGTCCCTTGGGTTCCTAATGGAACACAGAGCTGCAGTAGCACACCTCCATTCCACTCTGTTCTCTGCAGTCTGTTGAACCTGGTTCCACGACTGCCAACAACCTCTCATTTCTTCCTCACACGATCTCCTCCATGTCATCCTCACCACGAACGCCCAACTCGTCACTTCCCATCTGCGTACCACTCGAGTGTCAGGCCTAGTGCGTCATGTCCCCAGTCGGCCTTCTCAGTGTATGCCCAATCCATATCCACTTCTCCCTCTGCATATTTCTCGGGTGATAGGTTCAGGCTTCGTCAGTTCGTTGCCAGAGTGAGTTCCTTCTTCTTTATTCTTATTATTCTGGCCATCTCATCTGAGCTTCAGTAACCAGCCAGTGTAGGCTACAGTTGTTGATGAATGTCTGTAGTTTGTTGGGAATGCTTTTCGTAACACGCCAAGTCTCTCAACCATCTCTCACATAGAAGCACTGACTTACTTGACTGACATTTGTGTTGAAAATGTGGATGGTGTTCACGCTTTATGCTGAGTGCAGCAGATCTCCACACTGGTTTCAGGTTAATGAACACCTGTCTTCATGTCTTTTCGATCCTGGCTATTTTGACGTCCTCATGTGTGCCACTGCCACCACCACTGTCGCCTGTATTTGGAAGATGCTGCCTACCTAGATAGGTGAAGGAGGCTACTTCCTTCAAGTTTCTCCTGTTGATGGTGATTGGAGCTTGTTGTTATTGGTGGTGGTGTTGGTTGGGTATCTTCATCACCTGTCTTCTCTACATTCACTTGAAATCTCGTCTTCACTCACTGCCCTGTCTCTTTTGTCAACTTGTTGGTTTTCGCCTGTAGATCTTCAAGTTTGTGTGATGTTAGACACAAGTCATCGTTGGCGAAATCCAAATATTGTAGGATCTTTTCTCCGGTCGAGCGTATCCCTCTCTTCTCGTTCCTCACTGTTTGTTGATGATCCAGTCGACCACAACACAATCGGGAATATCATGGGCGATAGTAGACAGCCTTGTTTAACTTCTGTCTTCACTTCAAGGTATCACTGAGCTGAGGTGTCCATTGTGAATTACTTGGCATTTGGCGTTGTCATATAGTTGTTGAATGAGGCTGATAAAGATTTGTGGTATTCCGTAGTGTTGAAGCAGTTGGCAAATTACTTGTAGGTCGAAGTTGAGGTAGAGGGTTGACTGGCATTCTATACTCTGTTCTATGATGATGCGTAGTGTAGCGTTACAATTTGGTCCGCACATGATTTGTACTTCCCGAATTCAGCCAGCCAGCCTGCTCGGGTGGTAGTTTTAAATCCAGCACATTGCTAAATCTCTCCAGGATGATGCGGCATAATATTTTACCACCTTTTACATTTATCGAGAAACTGAGAGACCAGCCAGGCGTGGAATCTGAAGGTCATTGTTCAAGCATCCACAAAGACATAGTAAGTCGTTATTTGACTTCAGTACTACATGCGATAAAGGTTCTAATCTGTCACATAGCGCCTGATGAATACCGACAATATCGAAATATAAATGAAGCAATACTTCCTATAAACTAATTCTTAGTATTTAACAGAATGAACTTATTTCAATCAACAAGAAACAAAAAGCCAAAAAGTAATCAGTATAATTTTCTTTCGTTATTGATTTTAAAATTAATCAAATAGTGCATAAATTGTGTGTGTACAAGTTAAATTTTTCAGTGAATATCAATTGAAAAATGATTTTATTCAATAAAAGATAAAGAAGTTGGGTCAACTTATTCACTTTTTCTATTGTTTACTATCAATCAATATACAATTAAATATTTTATCTATTATCTTTTCAAGCATAAATTGTATATCACAACTTAATCTTAAATCTATTGAATTACACAAATAAATATCGATTATAATTAATTAAATATACCATAGTTATCTTGTTGGCGGCTTAAATAAATATATATGCCGCACTGTCGTCTGTAAATCGTGTATACATACGTCTAATTAGTGAATTGATTTAATAATAACTTACAAATGTGAAAAGATGACTATATATAATTTGTGTAATATATTACTTCAAATTTATTATCTATTCAAAGTTATGTATTCGAGTGAGTCTAAACACCCCCCCCAACACTTATTAGTGCGGTCAATAAGGGTTTATTAATATCAAGTTGGTAGCGCTGGATATCTGTTTCGTCCCAAGGTGGGACTCCTCAGCAGTACACAAACAGAACCATTAGGTTTCATGGACAACACATTGTCATTAAGCCACTGGGTCGGAATCCAGTGATCTGTCAGTTCACAATATACTACAATCACCACTCAATGTCATCGTTAAGTATTTGTCGTTACGTCACCGATCATGACTTCTCAATGTAACTTCAGGAATCAAGTCTCGATGAGCACTAGATTAATTCAATTTGGGTGTTTGTGGGGATTACTTTATTGATTTCAAGTTGGCATTCATTATCATGGAGTGACATCAGTTGATGAAGTACAGGACAACTGTTTCGTGCTAGTGTGTGACGCCTCAGCAGTACTGATCGATGACCTCTCCAGAGAGCCATAGTGAATATCAGTTTGAAATCAATAAATCCTCACAAATCTGTAAAATGAATTAATCACTTCACTTTATACTGAACAAACTACAATTCTAGCCAAACTGATTATTTCAGCAGTTTCTAGAGGAAATTTACATCAACTTTAAAGGGAACTCAGTCTAATCTTTTTAGCACTTTTTCAATGAACCAGTGTTTGATCAGTTATGGCTCGATCTCGAGGGATCTTTTCATAGATCCTTGGTATTTCCTTAAGTTGATAAGAAGTTGTGTGATAATTGGTTGGTTACCGACTATTTTTCACTAAGTATTGATGTCAACTGGAATGAAATTGAAAACCTCAGAACACTGGATGCCTGAAAGTCTTCGTCTAGGACACTGCCAAAGGTATATACTTATAAACACATAGCCAAGTGAGTTCAGAATCGTCAGTTTTTTCCAATGAACACGTTTCTGTTCAACTACTAGCGTAGAGTTCAATAGTTCATTCTTTTCAAATTCAGTCAATACGTAAAATGGTACCATCGTCATTTAGTATCATTAGTGGGTATTTGTCTGCATCTTCGACTTCGTTCACTCTACATGTAAAGGCTTCTGATTACGATTTCGAGAAATACATCTCAAAGCATTTCACTATAAATCACTGAATGAGTCCCAAATAAGACGAACCATACTGCCTGAATTCTTCTGTGAGTCACAAATATCGATATATCATCATGAATATCCGACAGTATCGAGGTCTCCACATAGGAGCCCATTTACCAACAGAGGTCGAGCAATTCAGCTCTGTATAGCAACAGGAAGTTACAAATATCAATAAACAAAAACTGATACTTGTTGCACTAGAGGTGGCTGTCATGTCTCAATGGCTTAGTGGATAACGCTATGGCGTTTGAGGCGAAGGATGCAAGGTTCCAGCCTCAGTAGGAAAAACACCATTCACTGAGATGCAAGTATATCCAGCTGACGAGTCTTAAATAGGACGAAACACGTGTCTTGGATTCCTCTACTAGTCATCAAGACCAATAGGACATAAATTCAGTTAACAGTTTGTGAGAATCGATCCATTTTGAAGTAGCTTTCATTGCGAATCAAGTGATGATCAGATTCAAAAAAGAAGTTTGACCGTTGTATTTACCGCGACACCTGATTGTCATTTATAACGATCCATCATGCAGTCTTTGGTATTTGATGCCGAGGAGTGCGAAACTAGGACGAAATGACTGTCCAATACTTCTCCAGGTGACATAGGTCCATATCGAAAACCTATTGCATTTGTAAATGTAACTGGTCAACTAGACATCTGTCTATTTCAGTGAGTGTATATTACCCCTACTCCCGTAGCAAGTGATTCCAACAATAAAACATACATGATGAGAAGTTATTTTGCACATCAACTTCGGTTTACTGAATTCATTCGCAGGTTATTAGCTTGGCAATTAGTTTAAACTAGAATTGATCTAATCCCCATATGCCAAGTCAGTTTATCATTTACTTTCGCAAGGTATGACTGCGCTTCACTTAAGCTGTCTTTTTCAGTACACATTCTTTGATTCCATGATCAAATTCATGTGAATAGTGTAACTGGATCATTGCAATAACCCCGTCATTGCTTCGTTTAACCATAGAATCAATCATATTTGTACTCCTTCCAAAACTTTTTCATTGAATATTGTACGACTGAAGCGATATGGCCGTGTTGTCAGAGCAGAAGTCACTGTGGCAGTAGAATAACTTGTTATTACGCTGCATTGAATATTCTCGGCAACTGTTTACAACTTCAATGCATTAAAAATGGGGGAACATAGAATGCGAACCACTTGGAGGGATGTTGGAGGAATATTCTAGAACTAGCTAGATGGATGAGATGAATTAGACATCAGTCGGCTGAGTTGAAGCTATTCAAATAGGATTAGAGAGAAGAAGCAGTGAAATTATAGTAACATTAATCTAGGGGAGTATAGAGGTGGTGGCAATAGCTATGACAACAACCTGTTTCTATAATGTGTTTACCTATAGAGGATGACGTCTGTCTGTCTCCTGTATTTATTGGACTATCTGAATGTCGTTGTCTTTCCAGCCACTTAGAGATATGCTCCACCACCATTGACTTCATAGTTTGACTAGCCCTCCCAATGTATGTATCACTGTACACATATACACAGATGGATGTGACATAATCATCTACGTAGTGATTAGGTTTATTTTGAAGCATAGGCTTCGTTTTCCCTGTAACAGTGACCTGGTCTGCATATTATGTGTCTTCAATAACTAACTTAATAGTCGAAATACTGAAGACTGATTAGTTATTTCAGCAATTGTTGGGGTGGCCTTTAAGGTCACTCAATACAGTTACTGGAGAACCATCGGCTACCTGGGAGCACTGGACAGTTGTTTCGTCCTAGTATGGGTTCCTCAGTAGTGCGCAACCGCCACCCTACACCACCAGGGAGAGAACTCAGAACCTTCAGGTTCCACAGCCAGCACGTCGCCAGTGAGTTACTGGGGTCCCAGTGGTTCGCATTTCCTACTTCTGTCAGTTCACGATGTAGCGTGACCTCCGTCCAACGTCGTCGTTGAGTAACTGTCCTCATATTCAACTTGTCTGACCCCATTGGTCACGACTTTCATTAGAACTTCAGTGATCTTATCTGAGAGCACTAAACAGCTGTTTCATCCCAGTATGGGACTACTCAGCAGTGTGCGCCCATGACCATGCCAGGGATCAAACCAAGACGTAGAAGAAATCTATAGAGCTTCTGATTTTACTGGTCTAAGGGATTTAGCGATGTCGATGTTACCAGCGAAACAGATGGCTGATACCTCCGGATGATGTTATTGAGAATCACAGTCAAACGGCTGTCGACCTACTCATAAAGAATTTTTATCGAAATCATAACATCGACCATTCACTTTTAGACATAATCCTGTTCATAACATGCACTCACTTCTATCGGCTGAGTTGTGAGTTTAACCTCTGAACCAAGTATTAAACTTCGATTGGTCGCAGTTGTGTTAAGCACGTGATTTTGCTAATTCAGTCTTAACGCTGACCTTGAAAGTGGTTAGTTCGAATATAGTTACCCAATCAGTCTGTATATATTCTAGGCCGTCTGATTCATCTGTTGTAATATATATATACAAATTACGTTTTTAACTTTTTGACTGATGCAACGCCAACTTGCTCTGCATTGATAGTAGACTACGTCGGATGTCGGAAACATTGAAGAAATTTGTAAGAAAGACCACAGTATCACTACTTATTGAGACAATCAGTTTATTGTTGACTTTCATTCTTTCTAAACCACTCTCTTATTCAATTAAATATAACTTGATAAGCTTATTCTACTCCTGACGATTACTGATTGACTGTTTTGTTAGCCTGCAAAAGTGAAAGTTGTATGTGTGCATAGAACACTTGAAAATCAATCGATAAATTGTGCTCAGAAAGATAAAGAAAGCATTAGTGAATAGAAGGCTTTTAATTTTTTGGGGGGAGGGGGGTTATTTATTGAATGTAATGAAATAATCATTACTCGGAATAAATACTTTTAATGATTTGTATTATCATTCATGCATAGATTGAATTGATGTGCTTTAGTGGACTTTTTTCTCATTCGAATATGCAGTGAATAATAATCATAGCTACAATAACAACCGAAGCTATTTATATATTGATTGGATAGAGGAATGTCAATCGTGGCCTGAATAGGTCAGTGGTAGCGTCACTGACTACCTCAGTGGGTGGCGTGAGTTCGAATCTTGGACAGGACATTAGTTCAGTTGAGGTTGTGGATGCGCCTTGCTGACGAGTGCCAACAAACATGAAACTTGAGTCGAACGGGACTTCCTATCATTTCCTTGTATCCGACTGACAACTGTTGATAGAAGTTGTACTGCAGCTGTTAAACCCCGCGTTATGATGAGCAAGAAACCTATCTTCAGGGTGGCCTGGCAACTAACTCCCATTATCTAACACCGGGATCTGTTGCAGCGCAATATCGTGTCACCTAGCTAGGTATCCTCACGGCATAGTTTATCATCGAATTCCGATCAACATTTGGAACTAATGAGCTACTTTTTTTTATCGTGCGATGATGAATTCTATAACGACATTGGACTTCTATTGCCAACATTCATAGGTTCATTTGATTCGATTTGCTTTCGAAACCACCTTAGAATATACCCTGAGACGCTTACTTTTACAAATCTATGAGATCACCCTATGCAGATATTATCTTTCACATGTTGTAAGGGTTTGGATGGTATACACGTGTGATAGTTTCTGTTAACCTAACCCTTACTGTATACTATGTCACTCTAATCACAGCATCAGATCTATGTTACAACACAACACCATGAAAGTCAGTCACACTTGTATGGAAGCTCGATGAAGACGTCTTTCTCGGGACAAAGTGAAGACTAGGTCTTAGTGGTCAAGTGAATTTGTACCGATTAATAAATCTTGATGAATGGTCATATTCCTTGGCAGTAGGCATGCTCTGACTCCATGAAAGTGCAAGCTTAAAACCGTCATGTCTCACTACCGGCTTATTACTATTGAGCCACTCATTTGGAATCTCAAAGAAGAACAGGTATATTTCAGTGAAGAGTCTCTTTTATGCGATTTCTGTTTCAAAGTTGTACTCCCAGATTCTCAATGGTTCCCCAAATGATGTCAGTCCATGATGAATACTACTTCTAATGAATGTTAATCAAAATAAGTTCCATAAGATGATGACGACATCATTGGAAAGTGGTGGAAAGTGATCAGGCAAGGCATAGCAACACGAATGACTAGCAATTTACTTAAGAAGTGGATAGTGTGAAAAGAGACAGATGGAAAGAAGAGGAGGGTAGGGTGGTGTGGTGTGGTGTGGTTTGTGGTGTGTGGTGTGGTGTAGAGAAGATTTCAAAAGGTGAAAACTGAGACGATGAAAGGAGAAGGGGTTGAACAATCTCCTCTTGAGTACACATTTCACCTTTCTCCATATGGATGACAAGAGCTTCAAGGATGCAGAGAACATCGAGACATACAAGCTGTGCAAGGTTTCTTTCCACTTTATCGATCGATGATTTTGAAGGGGAGCAGGTTGTTGAGATAGCGCGATTCGTGTTGATGATGTGTTGAATTATAGCACCCCCACCTGTTATCTCTCCATCGTTACCTCTTTGTAACCAACCACACAGGATAGTGGTCTTCAACCCCTGTGGATGGATAACAGTCGCATCGAACGATGTATACAGCTGGCTCCACGAGAGCAGGTCAATTGATGCATACATGTAGAAGTGGTCAGATTTGCATGTGAAAATTTCTCGTTTGAGTTGTTAGAAGTGGTTGTGTGATAAGAGCATACTAGTGTGAGTGTTGATGTAAAGAATGTTGTCCTTAGAGCACATTTGATGTTGTCGTTTTCAGAGTGTTGGTGGGAGAATCAGCTTTGAAGTTTAGATTTGTATAGAGTGTTATTTTTGACATGGTGGTAAGGTTCTGTTTGTGAGGTTTAGGCTTGATGTGTTTGTGTATGAGAAGTGGTTGGAATTTGTTTTCGACCATGGTGTTTTTGTCAGAAGAGAGATTTCCAGTTTTAATATATGGGGACTGCAGATTGGTTTAATGTGAGTTGGATGAGACATGATGAGATGACGTTTCACTTACGACTCATAGTGACCCATCTATTAAAGTTCGTCAGTTGACCATTCCACATTGGTTTTGTGTGAATTTATCTACTTAACGTTCCATTTGCTGTTCTTGTCAGCTCTATATCAAGAAAGTGGATTTTCGATCTCAGGGAGCAATCAGCAATCTAATTGCTGACTGGCTGTTATTGAATATTTGTAGAACATGATTCAAACCATATTGATTATCACAGGTAATAAAAGTATCCTCCAGGTACTTTTGTAAAGTTGAAAACCTCCAATTATTGATTTTAAGTATCTGTTCTTCAAACTGGACGTAAAGCAGTCTGACAGTAGTGAACCTATTGGGGATCCCAAGACGATCCCACCTTTTCGTCTATAAGTCACGTCGTTAAATGTGAACTGAACGTTGGATGTGTATCCAATTATCAACTCCTTAAGTCGGTATCCCAACGTTTTACGTTGTTACCTTCTATCTAGGCTTTATTGAAGTAAGTCTGAACTCAGCACACAGTGATGAGTATGGCGATTTGTAAGACAGTGTACACCATACATAATCTAACTTCTGAAATCAGTGCTTCCAAATGACTTTACTCAATGAAAAATGGTTAAAATTATGCTGAAACACGTGATGCCATCATTAGAACCGATTATGTGTTACTTGTACCACGTGTAAGAAGTCCTATGTAGACAACTGGGATTGAACATGGAAAGATATTGATTACTCTTTGGTTCAGTAAGCTATATTTGGAATTCGTGCATCACATTACAGCATACTAAACTTTTAACATCGGGTGGTAAGTAGCAATAGACAATGCATAACAGCGATCCAGTTTGGTACATGGTGCTCTGATTTTCACCATGTAGGTTATTCAACCTAATTTGTCATAATTCCATGAATAATAACACAACTAACCTTTCAACGATTTCCAAAAGTTAATAGACCAAGGTTGGATCCAGGTAAGTGAAAGTAATTTACATTTGTACACTGTAAACTGTATACTTGACCTACGATCCCGGATATCTACAAGTGATTAAGTTAAATTTTAGAAGTCAGTATATCATCTCACTATAAGGTTGAAAATTCTTCCCCCCTCCCCCCCTCCTCTTTGCAACAGGTCTACACTATCGCAACATCTTTATGACTGTCACAAACGTTATGCAGACGTTTTGATGTGTTGTAGCTTATGAATCTCCGTTGTTGATTGGATCGAATTAATCGGTCACTATAGGCATATTGGCTCCTATGTGGATGCCTTGATATTGCCGGTAATTTCAAATTTGATATCAGTGGTGGATACTAGTTAGCAGTTGGATCTAGGACGCACGCTTCGTCCTACTTTGGACTCGTCAGTTCGCTACACGGACCCTTTAGTAGGTGATGTTGTCCCCACCAGGACTCGGACCCAGCACCAGTCGCTGACCACTTTCAAAAATAAATACGAAACAGCCTTTCAGTTTACTACACCTTTACAAGTAACTTCATCTATCTTGTGACTAGAGTCTTCTGTCCACGCTTATAGAGAGACGGGTGTAAGTTGGCTACGTCAGTGCTTTAATTAAACACCGAATCTGCTATGGTGGAACTCAGATGAGTTGAAATAGCTCTGGATTATATGAAGATGCAGCTACTGCCTTATTTTCCTTCATGTCTTCTAGAGATGTACTCCATATCAGCTAGAATCCACCAGAAAACATCAGAAGGCTGAAAAGAAGCTCGTAGGATCTAAACGCTTATAAGAGCAAAGTCCTACAAAGCTAAAAGTGTCCTTAGTCGGCCTCTTCATAGTATCTGACATCTTTAGTCAAAGCCTACTCATGCTTATTGAAAGCTGGTCTAGAATCGAGTTAGGAGTGAGATCTAGCTGAAATACTATACGTTAAGTATAACCGAATTTCCTAACAATACAGTTGTTCTTATTGTCTGTAAGGGAGTCCATCAATGAAGGCAGGATTCAAAACGTTGACAACAGAACAACAAATTTGAAATATGAAAATAAGGATGACAATGTAACTGCTAGTAATTAAACACTTAATCACAAATATTGTAATGCATTAGAATAGGTTAGTTGTGTGAAGACTAACTTTCTTTACTGTTTCGTAACTTGTGTTATGGTTGAGTTACTGTTCGTCAATGTAGACTAAAGTAGCTGGTTGATTAAGATGACCATTCGCTGTGCCTTTGACCTCATAAGACCAAGTGCTAACTTCAAGGAATACATTTCTCTGCTTGCCAGTATCTAAAGTAGCTCAGTATGCTGCCATTCGGCATTTTCCATGACTAGAGTCTATGTGCATCTCTGGTTTTTACTAATAGTTTCCAAACTGTCCCAGAATAAGCATCCATATTAAAAAATAATCAGATTAATCAACGTATTCAAGAACCCTGGGTTTATAGCTACCTGATACTTAACTGCAGCTTGCGAAAACCAGACAGATTTCAGACTTGAACGAGGGTGCATCAATCAGATCTTCCACACAAGTAGACTTACTGGCAGCTGACGCTTGATCTAGTTCTTCGCCTAAAGACATCATCTGAGTCTGTTGACAGACAGATGATGATAGTATCTGTCTGTAGAAGGAGTACCTAGCAAGCATGTGACGCTAATCAAAGCTCTCCACTCGAATTCATACAGACGTCTCAGGGCTTATGGAGAGTTTTCATCAAAATAAATGACAACTAGTTGTGTTCACCTGGGATGTCCACTATCACTGTTTCTGTTTAGCTCTGTTATAAAAGTATAATGGACATAACATCATGTACATCTGATTTCACAGGGATTGACCTACTCTACTGGTTATCTGATTGACTTGGAGTATGCAGATTATATTGTTTTACTAGGTGACGACATTGAAGTTATGCAGGATTCTCTGAACACAGTGAGCAGAAAACTGAGCATGTTTGGCATAGGTTTCGCTGCCACCTGTCAAACATAAGATGATGCTTCAGGACTGGTCTGCTGCAAGTATTCCTAGTTAATTGACAGGAAATGAAGTGGTAGAATGTATCGACCATTTCAATTACTTGGAAAGTTGCATTAGCCCGAACGGGCTAGTTGCTGATGAAATCTGAGCTGGGATGTGCAAAGCCCGTTTGTCATTTGCCAACTTCAGTCGCCTATAGCGCCGACTGGTGAGATATCCGACTATATATTAAAGGACGGGTATACTGCGCTACAGTCCATTCTGTTCTGTTGTACGACTGTGAGACATGACTGTCAAAAGTAGAAGACATGGAGCGGTTATAAGTGTTTTCATCACGAATATCTTCGTAGTAGTGCTCGTGTTTGGTGAAATAACTGTATGAGCAATGTTGAGGTAAGGCGACTGATAGGCTGTGATGTGTGGTTTGGACACGTACTGCACATCCTGAGCCGCCTCCTACCTCGACGTGTCATACTATAGAAAGTTGGATTAGATTGAAAGAGGGTTCAAGGTGCCCAGACTGAGAAGTGGCATCAGTCGATGAAGTCACTGACTGTTTGTTTGAGATGCGTGGGGAGATGTAGACTGCTTGGCTACGGTCACTGAGATCATAGGAATTAATGCTTGAGGGCTCTTGGTGACATACCTGGAAATAGTTCACAACGGCGCAGATGTATTCACTTCTTGACATCTTCTACAGTGTGAAAATTCTCACTAACTGTTGTCTTCAAATTGCTGTGATATTCTTCTTATTCTATTCACTTGTTATTTGTGAAGTGTGGCAACTTGAGTGGATGCACTCCTGTGTGAGGTTCTTCCTTGATAGTCACTTTCTACCTTTCACATTTGTAGAAAAGCTACTTTACGGAAAAGATGGAGAATCACACTTTCCAAAAGGATGAATAAACTCTACTCACCATCGACAACACTGAAGAATTTCGAAGCTTCGGATAATCTTTAGGTTATCGGTCGGGTGCGCTTCCAGCTGAATGGGAGTACCATTGTCATTTACCTGTTGGTTAGTATCAAATCAATGCATCACAACACAATACTACTGATTAGTGTGAGTGATGCGAAAGAAGTTGTACATAATCTCAAATATTCATGCTTGTTTCATTCATCGCACCTTTTTGCCAGGATATATTTTAGTACATAGACAAACTACAATGAGATACTTGATTGATGGATGAAATTGTGAAAACAAAAACTACACTTGTTAACGGAAATCAAATATCTAACCTTGAATTAACCAGCTGATACTTTACCAACTCAGCTACTAGATTGAGGAGTCATTTATTGGAATTGTACCACAGCTCTGCATAGCCCATTCCATCCCGTTCGTCCTAATCTTATTTGTTATCCCCTTTTTAAAGTAACAGAACAGTTTATCAAATATTTCTATTTCAGTTAATTTAACATAAGGGATGAATTACAGTGGAATTTCTCTTCATCATTCTTACTCTGGACTAGGAATATTTCCACAAGCATTTTCACCTACTTCTATTGTTTAATTTAAGCTTCAAACGCTTCTACTTGCATACACTGATCGGAATTTGGCGGTTTATTCTTCTTTCTTTTGTTCAATCTTTAAACCTTAATTATCTGTCAGCTTAACAAGTTGTATAGAATTACTCTTTATCATCGCTTAAATTTCAGATTCACACTTACACACACACGGAGAATCATATACTGACGTGATATGATGAAGTATCTGAAAACAAGGTAATTGTCTTACTTTATCAGGACTACATTAAAAACTCTTCCAAATTGGAATTTATTATCTGGTTACTGAAGTGGTCTGATAGTAAAAAAGAACCGGATTTATAGGTACATTAAAAGAAATATTTTGCATTTTTTTACTAACCAAATGATTAATTATAAATAACCGATTGAAATAAGTTGTTTGTTTTTATCGAATTATTCAATTATGAGTATTCAATATTTGATTAGATTGTCTCAGATCATTGTGTTTTGTTTCTTCAACAAACTGGGTGATGATTGAAGGAGAAATGGAAATATAGGTCATGATAGGATTCGAGCCAGCCACCTACGGTGCTCTATAAATTGAGCGGTGACACTTAGCTACTCATCAGATCTTAATTTCACTGGAATCTATCTCACATAGTCAAACTAATAATCGATATGATAATCCACCTCTCTAATTCAAATCGATTTAGATTGAGATGAGAAGTCCTCACTGGATAGTCAATGTGAAAAAGATGAACGAACGGTTATGTATCATGAATTCACTTGTCAGTCGAATGAAACCCAGTCATTAGTTGAGTATCTTAGCTAAGTTGGTAGACTAATAGGGCAGTAACCTGGAGGCAGCTGGTTGGAATGTTGAAGGAAGAATTCTATTGACAACCGCAATCAGTAATGGACAAAACCTTAGTCCAGAGGGTGACATCAAAATTCTAATGGGTGGGTGACATGAATGCCAAACTGGTAGCGAACAACACAGGAAAAGAACTGATCACTGGTCGAGAAGCACTCGGTGAAATGAACGACAATGAAGAACTCACTAAAAATCAGATCAACTTCATCTCAATGTGAAGAAGATGGAGACGCAGCCTACTGGACATAAGATGAAGAAGGGGAGAAGATGCAGGTTCACACCACTATCTAGTGCGAGGAACCTTCCTGCAAAATCAAGTTGAAAGCCTTCAAAGAAGTTGGTGATAGGCTACAGTTACAGCTCAACACTCAGAACAGAAACTGAAGGACGAAACTACAAAGGACATCTTTACGCCACTCATCAGGACAAAATGGGGGACATTAGGCAACATCTCCGGGGAAATCTGCTTGTAAGAACACTGGGACTCTTTGAAAAAGATGTGGAAGGAAACCTGCCTAACTGTGTTAGGAATGAAGAAGAAACAGGACAAGGAATGGATCTCGACGGACACATGTGAGCTGATAGAGAATAGGAAGATAGTGATGGTGAAACAGAAGATGAAGCAGTGAAGTGCAGTGCACAGATGAACAACGAAAAGAGGAAGTGAATACAACCTATAAAACACTACAATGGAGACAGAAGTGAAGAAGAGTGCACCGAAAGACAAAAGACACTTCTACGACACACTTCGGAGTGAAACAGAACAAGCTGCAGGTAGGAGAGACAGAGACCTAACAACGTCATATCAAATAACCAGTTTACCATTTAGGAGGGAAAACATCATCCCAGTACAGATGAAACCAATGAAAGATGGTGAAGGAAACTCAGTTAACACCAAAGAGGAGTAACAAAGGAAATGATGGACTGATCACTTCAAAAACTCTCGAATCGACCACCACAACAACCACCAGCACCAGCACCAGCACCACCACCTGCAATTCGTCCACAAATACCACCAGCAGCCCAGCCACGGAACTACCAGCGAACAAAAACCATCCGACAAAAGTAGAAGTGAAGTGCTCAACGTCACAAAGTTGTTGAAAACCGGGAAAGAGGCAGGACTAGATGGAATTCCTCCAGAACCACTGAAAACATACGCAGAGATATCGGCAGCAAACATACTCACACCACTATTGGAAGAGGTTTGCAAGGAAGGGAGGACGGAAGGAAGGGACGGAGGGAGGAAGGAAGAAAGGAAGGAAGGAGGGATGGACGGAAGGGAAGGTACCTGCTGATTGATTGTAAGAAGGGTAATCTTGTCAAACTCCGGAGGAAGGGAGATGTAAGTGTTTGCAAGAACTGGGGCAGAATCATGCTTCTGTCCACACTGAGTTGCATTATCGTGGAGAGACTGAGAACATGCTGTGGCTGGCTGGCTGGCTGACTGGCTGGCTGGCTGGCTGGCTGGCTGGCTGGCTGGCTGGCTGGCTGGCTGGCTGGCTGGCTGGCTGGCTGGCTGGCTGGCTGGCTGGCTGGCTGGCTGGCTGGCTGGCTGGCTGGCTGGCTGGCTGGCTGGCTGGCTGGCTGGCTGGCTGGCTGGCTGGCTGGCTGGCTGGCTGGCTGGCTGGCTGGCTGGCTGGCTGGCTGGCTGGCTGGCTGGCTGGCTGGCTGGCTGGCTGGCTGGCTGGCTGGCTGGCTGGCTGGCTGGCTGGCTGGCTGGCTGGCTGGCTGGCTGGCTGGCTGGCTGGCTGGCTGGCTGGCTGGCTGGCTGGCTGGCTGGCTGGCTGGCTGGCTGGCTGGCTGGCTGGCTGGCTGGCTGGCTGGCTGGCTGGCTGGCTGGCTGGCTGGCTGGCTGGCTGGCTGGCTGGCTGCCAACAAACCAACCTACCTACCTACCAACCAAGAATGTATCGTCCAACAAATATGCAGAGGAAGTAATTGCAGATGGATTCGATTGGATTGGACATGGACTGAGAAGATGGTTTTGGGACATCATGTGTCAGGTCAGGTCAGGCGGGGCCGGGTCAGGTCAGTTCAGGTTGTCGAGTAGAAGCCAAATGGGAAACGAGAATTTTGGTGTCTGGTGGTGACATGGAGGAGGGAGATGGTGTGAGGAAGAGATGTAGTGTTGTGAGCATTTGTGGAGGCAGGTTAAGAAGACTTCGGTGAACAGAGTGAAGTGACTATGTGCTACTGAATTCGCATGTTCCACTAGGAACCCAAGGGACTTCTAATAATAATCATTGATGGAATGCATACTATATGACCAAATCTAAAACCCTCGAAACATCAAAACAGCTGCTTCATCTCAGTATTGGACTTTTAAGCAGTGTGCACCCATAGCCTTCAGGTTCCGCGGCTAGCACGTTAGCATTCATTCAATGGTTCGCAATCTTTTACTTCTACCAATTCGCCATATAACACGATCTTCAATCAGTATCATCGTTGAGTATTTATCCTCACGACCGACTTGGTTTTCCGAACAGGCCATGACTTCCCCTTAGAACTTCGGGAATCGCATCTCGAAGCAAGTTACCAACAAGCACTGGACAGTAATCCAGTTTAGAGGCTTTTAGGGATTTTGCTGATTTCAGGTTGGTATTTATCATGGACTCCCGGTGGGTCACTGCTGAAGAGTTCTGTGGTAGGACGAAAGGTCTGCCCAGTGCTTTGGGGTTTGCGATGTTCCTCCATGCGAAATCAGTCCATGATGAATACCTCTTAATATCAATAGAATCCTCTCAAACCTCCAAGCTGAATTCTAAAATGAATCATTTGATGAGTATCCGACGTAGAATATCCCGAAAAGTATCCATGCTGACCTGTTAGAACTGTTGTAGAAATGAAGACTAATGGAATCAGTCTTGTTTTTACTAGAAAAGCCGATACATTCAAACCAATACATGTGCAGACCTCAATAATCATTCTTTATAGGTGAGTATCATATTAAAACAGTCTACCAAATCAGCTTGCAGACTGTTGTTAGCCCTGGTTTATCACTAGATAACTGTCAATAGCATATTCTTCAGTCGATTGAATAAATATTTATCTAAACCAATGTTTTTCCTTTAATCTTTTTCGGTCATTTTCATCTTAATTGTCAAAGAAGTTACAATGAACATATATTAACATTGTGATTTGCTTGTTGTAGTTAGCAGAAGAATCCAAGACTCACGTTTCGTCCTGTCTAGGACTCGTCAGCTAGATGCACCTACACCTCAGTGCGGAGTGACGTTATCCCCACTGAGACTGGAACCTGTTACCTATCACTTCAAACGCCAGGGCGTTATCCACTATACCACAAAAGAACGATACCCACTTCTTGTACAACGGGTGATAGTTATTACTATTTACTGACATACTTGTTATTCTCCGTTGTTTTGTTGGATCAAACTGTTCGACCTGGATTCTTCTGCCAGCTACAACCAAACAAATTATCATAATTAACATTCAGGTAATATCCAGGCATCTGCATAGGAGTCCATGTGCCAATAGAGGTCGAACCATTCGACCCGATAAAACAATGGAGAATTACAAGTCTATCAACAAGTAGTAACATATTATCATTCTTGATAAAGTTGTATAAGCCTTTAGAAAGTTTATTTACACTATGAAAACCACCTAATATAAAGATTTTGTTGAGATAGAATGAGGTTTCCATGCTATAGTTTATGAATCTCCTTCTGTGATTAAACAGAAATGACCGGTCACTATTGACATATAAGTTCTTGTGCGAATGCCTTGATATTGCCAGCAGTTTTGGTTTTCAGACTACTGAAGTATAATGCAAGCATTACCACCAAATGAAAGGCAAATACGTCCGGCTGATGAGTCCCAAATAGGACGAAAACACGTGACAAATTGCACTTCTGGGACATTGTCTATCATTAATACAGTGAGGCCTTTTGTCAACCTCTACAACTAGAGAACTTCTTATCGATTCATTTAGAGTATAAAAGATGAATTTATGTTATATCTTCTTTTTTTATCACTTGTGTACAAGCTAAAAACATTACAGCTGTGTAATCTCTCTATTTCAATGAACACAATAGAGATAATTCCTTGATGAAAATAACAGAGAGTGAAATCTTAATACAAGCGTAAAACTTGAGCCCTATGGTAGAATGCAATACCATATTAGATTTGTTTATTTAATTTATCACACACAACGAGACAGTTATTTACTGGATGACGTGGTTTCCAGTAAAAATTATCATTCCTCATAATCATATCAATATAATCACACTACTTTCGACATCTGATTTTTATAGTTATGTCACCTTTTATTTTTTGTTTCTGTTGTACGAACTGCAGGAAATCCACCTAGAAGTAAGTTGCTAATGAACAACAGACAGTAGTTCAATTGATAAAGAAATGCTTTCAAGTCAGGAGATCCCTAAAAGCCACCAGTTGCTAGTGATTCGGTGTTTTGTCGTAGATGTCTTATCCACAGGCTTCATAAAGAATGCATAGGTAGTATTTTCACCAGGCGTAGCTATTCACTGCTTGCAAAGTTTCTATATTTCTTCAAATGATGTCAATCTGTGAAGTAGAACCACTAAAAAGGCTTTTCGCTCTGTCAGTTATCTCAAATACCCTACAAGGCATCGACTGTCTCAAACACCCCACTATATGAACGATTTCGTATGAACACAAACAAAGAAATGATAACAATAAAACGCGTATCAATAATAACGACAACATAAGTAGAAAGGAGTTTACAACCTCTATTGTGTTAACCCGTAAGGAAGGAACATCAGAAACTGTACATAGGATTCTCAACGAGGCTGGAATTTGGGTGGTATTTAAACTCAAAGATAAGCTTTGTCGGTTGCCTTAAGGATCCGATAGAACCAATTAAGCAAAATAAACTAATCCATCAAATTCCTTGTAATGACTGAGAGGTCTAGTACATAGGTGGGTGAGATTAAACCACTGTACTTATTATTACTATTATCGGGTTCCCAATGGAACATAGGGCTTCAGTAGCACACCTCCAGTGCACTCTCTTCTCTGCAAAATTTCACACCTGGCTCCACGACTATCAACAAGTTCTCATTTCTTCCTCACACGATCTCCTCCATGTCATCCTCACCACGGACGCCCAACTCGTCACTTCCCATCTGCGTACCACTCGAGTGCCAGGCCTGGTGCGTCATGTCCCCAGTCGGCTTCTCAGTGTATGCCCAATCCATATCCACTTTCTCCCTATGCATATTTCTCGGGTGATAGGTTCAGGCTTCGTCAGTTCGTTGCCAGAGTGAGTTCCTTCTTCTTTATTCTTATTATTCTGGCCATCTCATCTGAGCTTCAGTAACCAGCCAGTGTAGGCTACAGTTGTTGATGAATGTCTGTAGTTTGTTGGGAATGCTTTTCATAACGCACCAAGTCTCTCAACCATCTCTCACAAGAAGCACTGACTTACTTGACTGACATTTGTGTTGAAAATGTGGATGGTGTTCACGCTTTATGCTGAGTGCAGCAGATCTCCACACTGGTTTCAGGTAATGAACACCTGTCTTCATGTCTTTTCGATCCTGGCTATTTTGAAGTCCTCGTGTGTGCCACCGCCACCGCCACTGCCGCCTGTATTGGAAGATGCTGCCTACCTAGATAGGTGAAGGAGGCTGCTTCCTTCAAGTTTCTCCTGTTGATGGTGATTAGAGCTTGTTGTTGTTGTTGTTGTTATGGTGGTGGTGGTGGTGTCTTGTCTACATTCACTTGAAGTATTGTATTCACTGCCCTGCCTCTTCTGTCAACTTGTTGGTTTTTGCCTGTAGATCTTCAAGTTTGTGTGACATTAGACACAAGTTATCGTTGGCGAAATCCAAATCTTCTCCCTCTCTTCTCGTTCCTCACGATTTGCTGCGTCATCCAGTCCACCACAACACAATGAGGAAGATTATGGCTGATAGTAAGCGGCAGCCTTGTTTAACTCCTGTCTTCACTTCAAAGGTATCACTGAGCTGAGCTGTCCATTGTGAATTACTTGGCATGTGGCGTCTTCATATAGCTGGCTGTTGAATGAGATTGATAAAGATTTGTGGTATTCCGTAGTGTTGAAGCAACTGCCAAATTACTTCTTATCGTCATAATGGTTGATATCAATGCAGTGTCAAGTATTAAATTTGATTCATGCCATAGGATGACGGTTTACTGATCTGGAGAGAAGTATTTCTCAAAAATGGAGCATTTCATCTACAAATTAACAATCAAAGAGACGGTTCATCATTAATGATTAAGGGCAAATAGAAAATACGAAATCCTAATTACTGAGGTTTTTCAAAAGTACTAAGTCATACGGAAGAATTTCTTATATATCTGAGTGATTTATATACATTTCATTACTATCCAGCATGGAGATTTTGTCTTCGGGACCAAATTTTCATTGTGCTTCGTCAGAAGCTAATGAGACGGGCCTACATAATTGAAACATTGGACTACATGCAAACTACTAGTAAAAGGAGTTGATATCATCATAGGTACTAGAATGTGCAGTCCAGACTTCTTAATGATATGATGAACTTTATCATTTAACTATATGAGATAGCTGTAGTTTGGCAGGCTAGTATTTGTACTAGGTGATGATTGTGAAGGTGAGTTGATAATCTGAACAGCGGCCGGATTTGGACCAGCAACTACCGCGTTATCGGCCTGGTGCTCTACCAACTGAGCTACGAAGTTCAGTTGTTGACCAGATTTTATTTCACTTCAATCACCAAGAGTTTTGCCCGACTACCATGTGAATTCGTAATATGATGAACAATAAAACCGATGGAGTTCCCATACAGGCCCCACTAGGCCATTTCTCAGCTGACATCTTGATTACAAACCACTACAGGAAATAATCTCAAAAATTTATGTGCATAAAACTAAGAATTTGAATGATTCACTGATTGTCAACCATCTATACAATTTCCTGTTGATGATGTCAGCCTAAGGTAAACCAGCCTGCACTGAATGCAGGTCACTAACTTTCACAGGTAGAAAAAGAAGTCTCATGAATTCTAAAGATTTGACCCCCCCCCCCATCTTCCAAAAATACATACTCTGATGGAACGGATGCTATCTCAAGAAAGTTACCCCCTTCATCCAATGATATATGCAAAGAAGCTTTTAATTATAGATTGAGTACTGAAATGGGATACCGTATTTGAAGTATTCCAGAACCATAGGTTAAATTGTATCAAAAGCAGTTTGCTTTGATAACTAACAGCGGAACCCAGGACATGCATTTCGTCCTACCTGGAACTCATCAACTGAATCCAATGAGACTTACTTCATAAGTACTTTCTACTCTCTTGGTCTTTGGTTGATATTCTCCAACTGTCGTTAGATTCAAGAAGGACATATCAATCCATATCTATAAATTCGCAAGTGAACACATAATTGAGTCAGATAATTCAGGTACTCATTTACAGGGATAAGTTATCCTACTCTGAAGGTTTTTTCCCCTCCACCTATACACAGTTATGCATGATGAATTCTGCTTTCAAAAAGTATTTTTGTTTATTCACTGATTTAAAAAAAATCCTCATCAAGAGATATTAAAGGGATATTTCTTTAAATCTTTTCCCTTTCTTCTTCTGAAGGAAGAAAACAAGAAAACTAAAGACGCGTATTTTTCTATGAATCTTGAATGCCACTTGAACTTGTGTTGATTACTAGAACTGCTTTCTGCTTTCTCTCCGTTCATCCATCCTTCTATTGTATTAAAGCTAAGAGCATTTTTGTTTTTTTGGATGAATAATTATGAGTAAGGTGTTCCTGCTGTCTATATATATGTGCGTATGTATACGTACATCCATTTCTTTATGTGTGTATAAGACAGAAACAAATGTGTGAGAAATAATGAGGCCAGATGTTCATTTACACTCGATTCATTATATCCCTTTTCACTGATCATCATGCATACAAAATTGTGTCCCTCTGTTGAATGAGAGAGTTGAACAGATTATTATACCACTTGTAACAAATACACAGACTATCATGCATAGAAACATACGCAAATATGTATATTGATAAAAAAGAATTCAAATTAACCAATCATAATCCTTCAAAATTAATCACTACATTTATCTATAGCCTATGAAACAACCAATCAGATATTTCGATGACTCACAACTGCTTCAGATAACAAAAACACAGAAAGAGTTGCTGTCGTTTTTTTCCTTTTGTCATCCCTTAGCATTCTGTGTTGAATAGATTGAAAAAGAGTTTTCTGTCATTTAGAGCCTAGCAACCAGATTCGTTTTTACAGTTGTGTACACTTGTCAAAATAGAAAAAAAATAACTGAGGAAAATAGGCAGGAATTAATCAGTGGATCAGTTTTTTATGTGACTGGCGTGTGTATGCCAGTTGTGGGAAAAGGCAACTTCTACATTCCTCTACACTGAACATTAACAACATGCTTCGAGATGGATGCTCCGAAGTTCTAATGAGAAGCTGTGATCTGTGGGGTCAAGCAGTCAGAAGTGAAGGGGATACCAACTGAAGATTTCGGTCAATGATCACGCTATGTAGCAAAATTGACAGAAGTAGGAAACTGTATACTGTCAAACTCCAACCCAGTGGTCAAACAGCTCTCGTGCTGACTGTGAGCGACACCTCAAGGTCCTCGGTTCGATGCCTGCCACCGTTTTCGGTGTGTTCTGCCGAGAAATCTCCTATGAAGACGAAACAGCTGTCCAGTACTTCCAGGTTCCCAATGGTTCTCTAAGTGATATCAGCCCATGATGAATACTACCTTAAGAAGAGAAGTTGGCACCAAGTCACATGAAATGGCTTAGAAACCAAACCGGTCACCCACTGTTGACTAATTCATGGGAAGGTTCGAGTTTCAAAATGAGTAGGAATGTCCTTTTTAGTCACAAGTAGAAAACCTTGATCATGCAGGGTTTCTTGTCCGTCTTTTCTTAACTTTTAACACTAAAATATTTATTTCCTTCTTAATATTCACCTTTCTGTTAGAGAAAATTCATTACTACTATGCACCTGTCTACATCTGAAGTTAAATTTGGAAGACTATAAGCGTGACTTTAGCCTATGACACGAAAAGATAAGTTTTTGGGTTCACAGCTTACAAGTTCGAGTATATAGCTAATAACAACCTTCAGGTTGTGTTCGGAAATAGTCCTTGAACAGCACATTACAAAACACTCAGTACACATTATTTTTTCAGTTTGTGTTTACTGAAAGTCTTCATTCATTTTAACTGCCTGGAATTCCGGTGAGTATTTATAGCTACAGCCAGGAAGTCAACCAATCAGGTTCAGCATACACCCACGCACTCACTAAGTGACCAATTAAATTACACTTTAGCAAAGTAGTACGTTATAAGTATCAATACAAGACCGACTGCTTTACTTCAGTGTAAAACTCTGATGATGACGTCTAGCATGACAGTGGAAAGTTTCCCAACTAAAACCCTAGTGTGGAAGACAATTTACTCTAAACACTGTCGGAAATACAAATAATTACTTACATTCGATGGCAAGGCTAAGGTTGATGTTTTGAGTGAACGAATAATGTATGGTCAAGCGCTACTTGTATAATTATTATATCAGAATGACGATCAACTTTGTCTGAATTATTTCCTATGGCATAAATCAATTATACTCTAATTTACCAGAATTTTTCACACATGAAGTATGCCTGATTAAGAAAGCGGGATATTCGCATCTTTTCCGTTTGAAACGACTCTATCAGAAGCCTTGAAATTTCAAGGGAAACCAGCTAGAGTTCTGTCAACTGATTTAAGAGATGTAGCCACTGATCAGATATAAATTTCACTCTAGTCGACGAGACTCTGTCCGGCTGGTATGCATGTCACACAACTACTCGTCACCGATCGACATCATTCGGAGAAATATTGAAAACTTGGGAACAATGAGCCACTTTTTCGCTCCAGTTTTGAGCTTTTCAGCAGTGCGCACTGGTGATCCTACCAAAGACTAAGCTCAGGACTGCAGGTCTCATAGTGAGCGCCTTACGATACAACCAATGAACTGGAATCCAATGGTCCATCATCTCCTACTCCTGCCAGTTGGTCATCATCCAATACTGTCGGTGAACATCCTCTCACTTTCAACTTGGTTATTTCCAGTGATCATGACTTCTCATTAGAACTTCGAAAAACCCATGCAAGACCAGGTTACTAATGAGTATCAGATAGTGATTCAGTTTGGAGGTTCGTAGGGATTTGTGGGTCCCAAGGTCGTCATCATGAACTATTCAGGCGTCCAGTGCTCTCAAGTTTTTAACGGTTCTTCATCTGATATCAGTCCCTGAAACCAATAAATCCCCACAACCCCCTCCCCTAACTAAATATCCATCACAAGCCAATTTTTGTCTTCTGATGTTACCCAGCTTAGTGGAACTTAAGGAACTGATGTATGTGTATGTGTGTGTGTGCACAATTTGATGACATTTGCCTTCCAGTACTGTTATTTAGTGATCTAGGCCTACAATCCACTCGATCATTTTACACTAACCTGAGACTCCCCCCCTTAGTTTGATAAACTGATCTTTATGCACTGCGGGATATGACTACGATTGAAAAGAATGATCATGCGATCTGATCGGTAAGTACTGTGCCTTCCAAGGTCAATGTATATATTTTACTAGCATATAATGCTAAACTGTTGGTGTGAAAATAAGTAATTTAATTGCTACACCTCAGATATATTGCCTCCTATTGCTTGAATTTCATTTTTATGTGTAAATTGACCTTAGAACAGCGTTAATGACAATTGACATATATCCGTAAGTAGCCAATAGACTGAACATCTGACATTTCTCGCACATGATTGGTCACTTTCGTTAAATAGCTGATATGTGAGGGGAAATAGTTTATTTACATTGATAAATACAACTGTTACCACAAATTTCATTTTGTCGACTGGTGTTTGAAGGACAGACAACACACTCCATTCCGCCTTTTATTAGTCGTCAGATTGTAAGGGAATTTTTAAAATAAATTAATAGAATTTCTTCTACAGAAAAACTTTTGTCTGTATGTGTGGAAAAGAGAATCGTTGTACACATTGCCTACATAAGTACATACATACGTACAAACACATACACGCAGTGTCTGGCTAGAAATTCACTACCCAACATCATTTAGTGTTTCGATTCTATGAATCCTCTTTATGATAAAATTTTTGAATTAATTTTGTAAGAGGAAATTCATACATAAGAATTTTTATATAGATGATTATTGAAGTCTCGATAGGAATCGAACCACCAGGCTGAAAATTACTTTTAACTACGTAATATGAGAGAAAAAATTCATGAATGGACATTTTAAAGGTGAGAATTTCTTGGAATTCAGCTGAAAATGTTTAGGTTTCGGTATTCAGTGATATTATAACAATACTAACTTTGATGTTATATCTTGTGGTTTAGCACTGCTGGACTATTAAAAAAAACTACCGGCGATGTCGAGGCAATCACACAGGAGCCCATATATCAATTACGACGAATCAGTTCGGTTCAATCAACAACGGGAAACGAAAAGCTATAGCGTCAAAACTATGCCTTTAACACAAAGTGTATGATGATTCATTTTTTTGATTTCAGGTTGGTATTCATCATGCATTGATATCAGTTGGAGAAACACTGAATACTTGGAAGCACTGGATAACTGTTTCGTCTTAGTATGGGACTGCTCAGAGATGAACACCCATAACCCGGCCAGGAATCGAACACAGGAGCTTCAGGTGCCACGGTCAAATGATTTCAGTCCATGATGAATACCAACCTGAAATCAATAAGTAAAATCACATGAGCCTCCAAACCAGATCGAGGTGTTGTTATCGACTGCTTTGAAGAACTCAATATCAGAGCACTTTTGAAGTATCTTTCTACAACTGTTCTTCATTTGAAGCAGCACTGGAGCTGAAAGCATCACGAAGAATGGAAGAGGGAGGAATACAACCCAATGACCACACACATTCTCGCACAGATGGACACACATCAGGTTTAGAGTCTATGTGTTAATCATACTACAGGAAGAGTGACTTTAGAAGCCATCCTAGCAATAATAAAAATAACCAATCAGATTTCTTTATTTCATTTAGAAAGTCAGATTATTTACAAAGTATAGACGTCTAATTGGTTATTTGGATTGTTTCTAGGGTCGCTTTTAAAGTCATTCGTGATTCTGTAGGGCACCGTAGTAATTGCATAGCTAACCAACTGCGTTTCTCTGTTTCGACTGGAAAGGCAGTTTTATCATCCAGAAAGGTGGAGTCTGATTGGTTATTTCACTTGTTGTTAAGGTGGTTTTTAGAGTCAGTCCGTGTTAGCTATACAGTAACTATATTCCGCAGATAAAAAATTAACACCTGTTCCAGCCTTCATTTTCTATGAATTTATCGATCAAGTTTATGAGTAACTCAGATCTACGAATGATTTCCAAGGCTACCCTGGCAGCTGTTGAATGGACTAATCAGGCTTCGAGATTTAAACTGGGAAAGTACTCTTCCATAAACTGAAGGAATGTAACAGGCTTTCTCATCAAGTGCTAGCAACAACTGAAATAAGCACAACTACATTTTATGAAAATCTCCCTTTCTAGCCAAATGAAGAGACCTAGTTGGTTGTTTCGGTTGTTGCTAAGGTAGCCTGTAAAGTCACCTTAGAACTACGCGTTGTGCTTTTTCTGTGGTAAACCTGACAACATTTCATACCATCGAATGTTTTATCAGTGTTTTTAACAAACGACTTTTAAAACGTGTTAATGATTAGTTCAAGAACATTAGTTACTATGGTTTCAAGGGTTCAAATGTTACAATTTATCAAGTCGCTTATTTTTTTCTTGTTACTATGTTACTATAAAATATTGAAATTAACAAGAAACCAATGATGCTGGGTGATGAGTGAAGGTGAAATGAAAATTTGGACGTCAACGGTTAGAAAGGAAGTTTTTCAAAAAACACAGAAACTTAATTGGTTTTCTCAGTTGTTAAAGCGATTTTGAGGGCCACTGTGACAACAACTGAAATAACCAATTACACTTTTCTATTTTATATCAATCTACCTTTCCATACGAAATGAAGAAACATAATTGGTTATTTCAGTCATTACCAGAGTGGGATTTAAAATCGCCCCATTTTACAGGTCACCATGACAACTAGTGAGGTAGCCAATTATTTTTCTTTATTTTATCGAAAAAAAACTACCTTCCCTGTTGAAATACTGAAACTTTTATTCCTTAGGTTAGTATTTATCATGGACTGACATCAGGTGGACAAACCTTGGAAACCTGGGAGCATTGGACATCTGTTTTGTCCCAGCATAAGACTCCTCAGTGGTGAACACTCATGACCCCGTACCCCGGGGATCGAAACCACGAATTCAGGTTCTGTTGCCAGCACGTGACCGTTAAGCCACTTGGTCGGGATCCACTGGTCCATATTTCCTACTTCTGTCAGTTCACGACATAGCACGACCATCACCCTATGTCATCATTGAGTATTTGTCCTCAAGGGCACCAGGTTTGGCTCACTGGTCACGACTTCTCATTGGAACTTCAGGAATCACCTCTCGAAGATAGTCAACAATGAGCACTAGTTTAATTGAGAAAAACCCTCTAAATCCCCACAAACCCCCAAGTTAAATATTGGAACTTGATTGGTTATTTAACTAGTTCCCAGATGGCTTTTAAAGTCATTGGTCTTTGTTCTCTAAAAATCAATAACTGACATTCAGTGTAAGGATATTTGAACTCTACTACCTAATCAGTCGTCGTCGATGAAACGAACAACCCAACCAACCTACTTTAACCCACATTTTTTTGCCTACAATGATAGGTGGATTGTATTAGAATGGAGTACTTATCCTTAGTCTTGTAATTATTGTTCACTGTTGAAATGTTTGTCCTCCTTTTAAGTAAGTTAATGTATTCACCATTATGTGAGTGATTATCACTCATGTTGATTGTTCAGTTTGACCTGTTGAAAGGGTTGACTGTAAAGGTCAACCTAGCAACTGCTGAAATGACCAATCAGGCTTAGGTATTCTGCCTAGAAAAGTACCTTCCCGTAAAATAAAGGGATGTAATTGGCTGTCACATCAGTCGCTAGGGCGACCTTTTAAGTCACCCCGCCTATGACGGGCAACTTTTAGGCCACTCTAGAAACGACTGGAACAACCGATTAGGTTTCTACATTTCGGTAGAAAGGCAGATTTTCATAAAATAAAGAAATCTGATTGATTATTTCAGTTGTTGCTGGGGTAGCCTTTAAAGTCACTCGTTCAAAGAATGACAACTATTGAATCGGATGAAAGCACAACAAATGCCTACAGATCGTTAATTGGATTACTGTTCAGTGCTTTCATGTAGATTTCCTGATAAGAAGTCATGATCAAAGGGAATAGCCAAGCTGTTGAGGAGCTTTGAATTAGGACGAAACAGCTATTCAGTGTTCCTAAGTTTTCATTGTTTCTCCAAGTGATGTCAGTCAGTGGGGATGTGGTACACATAATCAACTGTTCGACCTTGAAAGTTTGTTTTACTCAATTAATATATGGCTTAAACTTAATTATTCAATCCCAGTGGAAATTCAATCCTCTCCGATCGAGTCACGTTTATTTGGGCGACTTTAAAGGCCATCTGAGCAACTGCTGAGATAATTAATTACATCACTGTATTCAATGAAAAACTACCCCCCGCAGACGAAATTCCAAAATTTGATTGGTTAATTTAGCAGTTGCTCTGGTGGCCTTTGAAGTCACTCGTTTATCTTATGCTATAGTAGAAATCCTAATGGGAAATAAGCTAACCACTATGAATGTTTTGACATAAAATCATTCTGTAAACAAATGAAAACCTTTTCTACTCAATTTATTAGCAAAACTGGAAGGACGACTAAAATAAGCAGAGAAAAACTAACAGTTTCCATATTGTATGCAGAGAAATGTCTACAACTTTTTGGTGTTTCATCCATCGAGTTACTTTTCGCTATCTAACGATATCGCTTAGAGAACGAATGAAAACTATAGGTATCGGATAGGCATGAAATATGATGGTATTCAGCTTGATCTCTCTTGAGATGTGTACTGTTGAGGAGTTTCGAATGAGGATGAATCACCTTCTTTTGACTAGTTGTAATTGTCTCAAGCGCACAGTTCTGCCAATTTAGACTTAGCTCTGACCTTGAACGTGATTGGTTGGAACATACTTGCCCAATCAGGCCCGTCTAGTCAATCCAGTTAGATGATTAGTCGTATAATTCACTCCTCCATGACAACCGCTTATGACAGCACAAACTATCCAGTGCCTATTGTCTGTACGTATTTCAGAAGATCTAATTCACCTGTATGTACAACTAGATTACCTGACCACAACGGATGAAATAGATGATTTCAAGCAGAAATTATGAGATAATGCGCGATAGTAGACTTCATTCAACCATTATTTCCGAACTATAAGTCATACATGAATGGATGAGGGGTCAGTCTCATGCCGTTGAACCAAGCCAACTATGCAACAATGTTAGCAACTAGGTAATAAGTAAAATGACTCTGAAAAAGTACAACCAGTGACATTTAACTGAGAATCACGTTCTCCACTTTTCGGTTGATGAAATAACATGAACTACTTTGAAATCAATGAGTTCACGCCAGCTGGTTTGTTAGCTTGTCAACGATTCTCAAAGCCATAAAAACTTTCATATACCTTAAACGCTTTCATCAAATTAGGGAACTGAAAATCAGCTAAGGCATCTACCTAAAAGTTGGTTATGAAATAAGGTTTGAACTGGTGTAGGGGTTATTGATCTGACAGTAAAACTAAGAGACCGAGGTGAAGAGTAATTTTATTGCAGTTTTTTTAGTGTTACATGTTAAAATTCAGCATTTAAGAAGGCTGGAATAACCAGCTGTGGACAGATTTTCGTCTAGTTTGTAGGTAGTTACGACCCGCTGTTGATAGATTTACGTTGTTTCAGGAGGGTACGTAGAGCCATGTGAGTTTAGCGGTGACCACAAGAATCTGGAAGGGAAAAAAGAGAGAGAATAAAAGGAGGCAGACGTCTCAGCAAGTACACAGGATATACTTACATTTAATAATTAAAGATAACTTAAAAATGGTAGATCTTGACACCGAATAGGTGAGGCAGTCTAGAAATCGAAACTGAAAGGTGAGTGAGTAAGGTTTGGAATGCGTTCCGCTACTCTCCCTTCTTTGGAAATACTGTTCTTAGTGCCTGGTTGTACCGGAATAAGTTAGGTACTAGGTATAGTGTGTGAAACTAATGCAAGCTACTTTCGAGTGGATGGCTGCTGTTGAGTACATGTCGGTTTGACTGTGAGTGAGCCGGATCCCACCTCCGACACCAAAATGTAACGACCAGTTATAGATAAATTTTCGTCTAGCCTGTAGGTAGGTGAGTTGTTGGAGGACGGGGGGCATGTAGACCAGTGTGAGTTTGGTTGTGACCATGAGAATCTGGAAGGGAAAATAGGAAGAGAAAAAAAGGGGTCGACAGCTCAGGATGTACTTACATTTGATAACAAAAGATGTGACAAACGGTAGATCTTGACAACGAAGAGGTGGGCGGTCCAGAAATGGAAACTGGAAAGTGGATGAATAACATTTCGAGTGCGTTACTAGGCTTCCTTGACTTAAGATTTTGACACTCATTATCACCAAGGTACATATATGTAATCTTGAAGAAACTCATATTCCCTTGGAGACTTGAACCGTCATTTGTTATTGTGGATCTAGGCTTTCCTGTTGATTGAATTTCATCATCTAACACTAAAATGAATTGTATCACAGGTTCAGGCTACTTAGTTTAGTGATTACTCTAGAAATGTGATCAATTAAAACTTGACAGCTTGATCAACTGGTCACTAAGCATCCGGTGACCGATTCGTATCCACCTTCCTTTTTCTAGTTGATGTATCACACTGTGAAACAATGTTATTTACTGGATAACATTTCGGGCACATCTTATTGTTCGTGTTCATCTGATTCGAGTGGCTTTAAAGTTCACTTTAACAACCACTAAAATAACCAATCATGTTTTGAGGTTAGAAGGTACGTTTTGTACAAGTAGATAAACTTGAGTAGTCGTTTCAGAAGTTGACTTGGTGGCTTTCAGAGTGGCTTATATTACTCAGACTCATACCTTGACAATAAACTGACAAAAATGATAATAAATTGGAGTGAATTTAAAGGTCATCCTAACAGCTGCCGAAATAACCAATCAGGTTTCGGTGTTCCAGTCAGAAAGGTTGTTTCTCATAAAATAAAGGAAAGTAATTGGTTACCTCAGCGGTTGTTGGAGTAGCCTTGAAAGCAAAGTAACTTAAAGGTCCACCCTAGCAACTTCTGAGATAACCTGTAAAACTACCTTTCTGACTGGAATACCGGAACCTGATTGGTTAATTCAATAGTTACCAAGTGGCCTTCAAAGTTCCACTTGAAGGTTACTACTGTTTGAGTTCACGAGCATGTGAGAATAACGAGTGCCTTAAAGGCCACCCTAGCATTAATCGAAGTAGCATGAGTGGCTCGAAATGCCAACTTAGCAACAGTCGAAGTAACCAATTAAACTTCTCTGTTTCATGACAATTCGCATTTCTAGCCAAAACAAAGAAATCTGATTGGTTGCTTCAGCTGTTGTTAGGGTGGTCTTTAAAGTTACTCAGTAGCATTGACTTTAAAGGTAACCCTAACAATGATTGAAATAACCAATTAGATCTGTTTATTGTAAGTGGAAGGACAGTTTTCACAAAAACAAGACGTATGATTGGTTGTTTCAATTATTGCTAGGATGGACTTTAGTCATTTGCATAACAAAGTGGTAACTAAGGCGTATTATAAACAGGTTCACGAATAAACTACATTTCATCATAAAGACGAGACAACCAACTAAATGAGGTCACTTTAACCACCTGATCAGATCTGAATCAGACAATATTTATACCCTGGATTTAATCATTAGTCACTACAAATGACTACTGGTGTAGTTAGTCCTTTGGTGAGATATAAAGAAGTTTAGTGCAGCAAAAAAGTCACTTTAGAAGCAACCCTACCAACTGGAGGGATCATCAATTGCGCCTCTTTCTTTCATGAAAAACTACCACCCAGAAGAAATATCGAAAACTGACTGGTTATTTTAGCAGTTGCTAGGATGATCTTTCAAGTCGTTTGTAACATATAAGAATAGTCTCTTCAGTACAGTGCACAAATCTTCCAAGAAAGAATACTTATAATAGTAAAAACTTATTATTCAGTTCGCTTCACACGTAACAACGGTATGCATTTTGTGAAGGCAGATTTTGTCACTAAAATGACATCACCTAAACAGTTATTCAAAAATAAGCGCAGATTGGACATATGTCAATTAAGTTTGTGTGAATATTTAAATGTCAAGGTGTGAATACATGTGTGCCATTGCGATTGATTTACATCCATGTCACCGAGAGTCCTTAACCACTACTTCCTTTCGTTTCGGTCTATATCTCCCCACACGGCCTTGGCCAATAGTCAGGGACTTCATAGACTGGTGCCACGTCTTCATCTGGCCACCTTGAACCCTCTTCCAACATAATCCAACTTACCCTAGCATTGCGCATCGAGGTAGGTGTTGACTTGGCAAACGCAGTACATATCCAAACTATCTCAGTCGACTAAGGTTCATAACCTCATCAGTCGACTTGTTTGTCTTGTCTAGCACCCTTCGCCTGACCTCAACATCAATAACACGATGACTCAACCAAACATGAGCAATGCTACGAAGACATGTGTGATCGAAAATCTGTAATCGCTTCATGTCTTCCACTTTTAACATCCGGGAATCAGGACAGAAAGGACTGGGGTGCAGTATACTCGTCGTTTGATAGACAGTCGGATATCTCGCCCACGTCACAGATGACGTAAGTTAGCAAATGCTAAATGGGCCTTCTGTATCCCAGCTGATATTTTGTCAGCAACTAGCCCATTCGGTCTGATGAAACTTCCCAGGTAAGTGAAGTGATCGACACATTTCTCCACTCCATTCCTTCCTTATCATTAGACTAGGAGTACTTGCAACAGACCAGCTCAGGAGCATGATCATTACATTTGACAGTCGCCAATGAAACGTATGCCAAACATACTCAGACTTCTGCTAAAGATATTCACAAGACCCTGCATTTCGCCAGGATCTTCACCTAGTAGGACAATATTCCAAGTCAACTAGATAATCTCCAGGCAGTCCCTGTGAAGTCAAAAGTACCTAATGTTATAATCATTAGTGCGTCTATAACGAAGTTAAATGAGACTAGTGACATTGGACATCTCTACCCGACACCACTAGTTGTTGTCGACTCACTTGACTACTCTCTATAAGCCCTGACACCACTAGGTAAGTTCAAGTAGAGAGTTTTGATAAACGTTATGTACTTGCTCGGTACTTCCTTGACAGTTAGACACTGCCATACCTCACGGTGGACAGATTCAAATGCCGCCTTCAGATCAAGAAATATGGCTAGTGTCGGCCACTGACCATATATTCCAGAACCTGTCGTAGGGTAGAAATCTGATCAATGCACTCCTACAATAAAGACTGTTGTGTAATGCTTTCAGCAATTTGAAGAGACCATTGGATACATCACCTGTATTGTGAATGATTTGAGTTGATAGATAAAAAATTAATATTCTTTTCTACTCATCTCGCTCTTTCATCAATAACTTCATTGTCTAGGTTATAAGATCAGTTTCTGAAAGTGTGAACAGTCTACAATAAAGGTGGCTGTTAGAAATAATGACCATCTTACACTGTTAACGGATGTCAGTGACTGTTATTATATCAGAGGGCAATTCTTGTAGAAGGTGTTCGTGGAAGCTACATACTTGTTGACTGTGCTTCTTTTGAGAAATAGGCAGGGTTATAAGATCAGTTTGCTGACAGAGTTAACTGATATATTTGGGATAATAAATGTGATTAGTTTATAGCACAGAAATGTTTGGATATGTTGAAGAATGCTGGTTGAAAATTTAGAGTTACCTTGAATACCCCTTCAGTGATGTTTTAAGTTTACTGAATTCCTAGTTCATAAGTCTAATCATCCTTTTGGCACTAGGTGGTAGGATTCCTTTGAATTTTTATCATCGGATCGATAAATTGTAGACAAAAAATCGCAAGGCGCCAGCTTTCATTCTCAAATATCACTTTGTTACGCCAGTTGGAAAGTAAAAACGTCAATCTCAGAAAAATGTGATAGATTGTATTATTTTGCTTATTTTACGAGTCATTTTAATTATGACCAAGTTTGTAATATTATTGTATAACTCGACTGGTTCAAGAGCTTTCGGTTGACTCCTCATCCATTTATCAATGACTTATACTTCTGAAATAATGGTGTGTTCGGTGAAGTCCACTATTTCAGGTTGGTATTCATCATTCCTTGCCGAAGTTCTGCTGAGAAGTCGTGACCAGTGGGCTCAAAACAATCAAACTTGAAGACAGTTACTCAACGATGGCACTGGATTGGGGTCACGCTATGTCGTGAACTGACAGAAGTTGGAAATATCGGCCATTCGATCCCGACCCAGTGACTCAATAGTAACGTGATGGCCACGGAACCCGAAGGTCCTGGGTTTAATCCCTGGTGGTGTGGGGTCATGCTTGTGCACTAATGAGGGGTCTTATGGTGGGACGAAGCAGCTGCCTTGTGCTCCCAGGTCTCCAACCAATGTCACTCCATGATGAATACCAACCTGGAATCAATAAATAAACCCCCCAAAACCTCAAAATCGCAGAAGAGGGGCGAATTGTGCGACTTATCAAGTATGTGGATTTAATATACCAGACTAGCTGGGCAAGCATATACCAGGTTAATCACGTTCAAGATCAGCGTTAGGACTGAGTCGACAGAAAACCATGTTCAGACAATGTTCTAACAAATCGGAGACGCGGTTACCTTAGGAATTATATACACTCGAAGGTATCCTCACCAACAATAGACTGGATGGTTTGGAAAAACTTGGGCATCGAGTTAGTATGATTCATTGTATAAGGTGTATTTTTACTTGTGTAATCCCGGCGCAGTATATCAGAACAAATAACAAAATAAATAAAGACTTTGTATTATTCCTCAAAGTTTCGATCTTGCTAGGAAGATCTTTTTCTAGAGTATGACCATACTCGAAGTCGCACGGTCATTAGAACCGGCACTAAAACTAATCCAGCTGGATATCGCAGAAGAAGTTAGATAACAAGTCTCGCATGTTTTAATTAATCAAAAACGGTCAAATATGAACATATCGATAAAAGAGAAATGTGCTCTTCGCTCTTTAAAAAATGATAGGAACATACGGATAATGAAAGCTGACAAAGGAAACATAACCGTTGTCATGAATACATCAGACTATTAACAAAAGGTTACACAGCACTTATCCAATGGACCTTATGAAATGATAGAAAACAAGAAGCATCAGCCTACACTTAACAATATGAAACTACAGATCAACAAATTGTTATACAATCTCAAATCGAAATTAGGGAATGTCTTGTGGTTTGATTTAGCCCCAAAACGTTATGCTGCTTTACACTTCTATGGCCTTCCCAAAATTCACAAACCCAATTTTCTGATTCGTCCAACTGTAGATTTTACGAATTCCCCAACACATAACCTTTCAAAGTACCTCACAAAAATCCTGAAACCATTACAAGACAACTTGGTAAGTATCTCAAGTTGTTATTAATCGTAGACTGACATCAGTTGGAGGAACAAAGGAAACCTGGGAGCACCGGACAGCTACTTCGTCCTAGCATGGGACTCCCAAACAGTGCGCACCCACGACCCCGCCAGGGATCGAACCCGTAGCCTTCATGTTCCGCGGCTAGCGCGCTACCACTGAGCCATATTTGGTGGCGGTTGTGCTATATCGTGAGCTAACAGAAGTTGGAAATATGAAGCATTGGATTCTGACCCAGTGGCTTAATGGTAACGCCCTGGCCGCGGGACCTGGAGGCAACGGGTTCGGACCCCTGGCGGGGTCGTGGGTGCGCACTGTTGAGGAGTCCCATGCTAGGACGAAGCAGCTGTCCAGTGCTCCCAGGTTTCTTTTGTTCCTCCAACTGATGTCAGTCTACTATGAATAATAACTTGAAATATTTCCAAATCTCCACAACTCCCTCAAAATCCAATTGGTAAGTATCATTAGACTTGTAACATAAATTATTACAAACGACGATTGAAGATGATGAAAAAATGGTTAGCTTTGACGTTGTTTCTCTGTATACAAATATTCCGATTGATGAAAGCATACAAGCCGTTAGATTTTTATTGGAGTCAGATAATTCTTTATTACTTAGATGTAATATTTCCATCAGTGAAATGTGTGATGCACTGAGATTATGTCTGACCTCAACCTTTTTTACTTTTCGAGGGGACCTTCATCGTCAAACCAGTGGGGTAGCAATGGGTTCACTTGTCCCACCCATTGTAGCTAATCTATACATACACAAAGTGGAATCAGACCTACTTAGCCAACATAATTTAAAACCAAGAATATGGTGGATGTATGTTGATGGCACCTTCGTCATAACCAAAAAGCAAGGACTAGAAAATCTTTTCGAATGCCTTAACAGACGTTTCAATTCTGTAAAATTCATATATGAACTAGAAACAGAATTCAAAACATTAGCTTTCCTAGACTGCAAGGCGATAAGAAACAGTGATGGAACACTTGACATTGATGTCTATCGAAAAGATACACATTCTAACAAGTACCTTGACTTCGATTCGGCTCATCCATTGGAAACTAAGTTAAAAGTTGCCAAAAATCTGTTGACGAGATCACAAAGGATACCAAATAAAGTGGAATCTCAGCAAGCAGATAGGCAACTTGTTCGGGAAGTCTTAAAACAAAATAATTATCCAGACAAACTATTAAAAAGGATCGAAAAAAGTTTATAGAATAAAAATACGAAGAAGCCAAGCCATGAGGATTGGATAAGTACTATAGTACTTCCTTATCGAACATCCACTTCAGAGGAAATAAGATATATCCTTAATAGTTACAACATCAGAGTATTCATTAAGGTGACGAATACATTACACTCACACCTGTGTAAATTAAAAGATCCGATTCCCTATTTGGAACTACAGAACTGTGTTTATAAGATAGACTGTAGTGAATAGATACCACATACATTGGAGAGACATCAGGTCAAGTACTAACACGTCTAGCCGAACACGGTCGAAGTTCCAAAAAACCACCGAAAAAGTCATATGATCTAGAAAAATTTGAAAAAAGCTCTGCTATCGCGGTTCATGCCCTATATTCAGGTCATAAAATATCATTTGAACAGACGAAAGTCCTGTAAAAGGGTTTTCTTTTTCATAAAGAGCGGACCATTACAGAATCTTTGCACATCTGTTCATATCCTTCTTCGGTCAACAGAAAAGATGGGTTAGACATCCCATTAATATGGCAAATATTAATGACTCGCCTAGGCAGTTGTAAATAATATATGAAGAAAAGGTAGAACACAGTTTGATTCCACATGATTTATTCCGAATTAACTCTTACTTGAATAGTTTTTGGTGTCATTTAGCTTAATCGTCTTAACCACGTCAAAAAATATCGGTTGCATTGTAACAGCCTGTCTAGTCCTATTGTAGCGCATTCGAAATCTTAATCATTCACCTTAGAGTTTTGATTTCTAGACTGTCTCACCTCTTCGTTGCCCAGCTCAACCTTTTGTCCGGTATCTTTTATTATTAAATGTAAGTACATCCTATGTACCTGCTGAGTCGTCGACTCATCTTTATTCTCTTCCTTTTTTCTTTTCCAGATTCTAGTGGCCACCACCAAACATACTGCTCTATACGCTCTCTGCAACAACATACCTATCTACAGGCTAGACGAAAACTTATCAACAACTGGTCGTTACACTATGACATAACACTTTACTGATCGACTATTTTCATCAATTTTACACTACTCTCTGAGTCATATGCATTCAATGAACCATAACATAATCCATCTTGTTATCACTCATACTTCAAGTGTTATCAAAAGTAACTTTATCGTTATTATTATTATTATTTATTTTTGAGATGAATGGGGACTTTTAATTTAGAAGTAGTATTCATCATGGACTGACATCAGTTGGGGAACCATTGGGAATCTGGGAGTACTGGACAGCTGTTTCGTCCTAGTATGGGACTCCTCAGCAGTACGCACCCGCAACCCGACCAGGGGTCGAACTCAGGATCTTCAGGTTTCATGGCGAACGCATTAACCATCCAGCCACTCGGTCGGTTTCCATTGGTTCACAATTTCCAACTTCTGTCAATTCACGACATAGCACGACTGTCACCCAAGGTCTTCAGTTAGCATCCACTTCACTTCCGACTGGTTGACCCCACAGGTCACGGCTTCTCATTAGAACTTCCTAACATCCATCTTCTCTCGATGAAAGCGAAAGTAAACGTGGGGACATGGAATGTCCTCACCATGTTTGAACCCATCAAGGCAGCCCAGATTGCAAACGAGATGAAGAGGTATCACATTGAAGTGCTTGGGATTTGCGAAATCAGATGGAATGGGAGTGGACTCTCCAAACTGTCAACTGGAGAATCAATAATCTACTCCGATGTTGTCACCCACACGACAACCACCAGCACACTGAGGCAGTGGTTATCATGATGTCCCCTCCCAAGAGCATTGAAGGCTCTCTCTCATGCAGTGGGAACCAATCTCCCCCTCCAGGATCACGATCATGACAGCAAGATGGATTCAACTCAAAAGGAAGGAAGGAAGGTCACAATCATACAATGCTACACTATGCACCTACAAATAATGCAGATGCAGATGAAGAGAAGAAGGAGGAATTCTACAGACAACTTCAAACAACACTGGACAAGACCCCACCCAAGTTGGCGACGGCGATATCAAAATTCTAATGGGTGGGGTGAGATGAATGCGGAACTGGGAGGGGACAAGACAGGAAGAGAACTAACCATGGGTGGAGAAGCGCTCGGTGAGGTGATCAACGAGAATGGAGAATTGTTTGCAGAATTCTGTGCATTCAACGATTTGATGATTGGAGTCAGTCAGGCAGTGTGTTCAAGCACAAGGATATCCACAAAGCGGGTGACATGGAGTTGATTTCACCAGACACCAGGACACACTACACTGAAAATCAGATCGACTTTATCTGAATGTGAAGAAAGTGGAGACGCAGTCTACTTGACACAAGGTGAAGAAGAGGAGCAGATGTAGTTTCACACCACTCACTGTCTAGTGCAAGGAACCTTCCAAATCAAGTTGAAAGCCTTCAAGCAAGCTGGTGATAGACCTCAGTTCAAGTACAACACTCGGAAACTGAAGGATGAAACTACAAAGGAAATCTTCACGTTAGTCAGTCATCAAGACAAAATGGGAGATATCGAGGAACATCCCTGAAGAGACCTGTGTGGAAGAACACTGGAAGTATTTGAAAGAGATTTGGAAATAAACCTGCATAACCGTATTAGGGAGGAAGAAGAAAGAAGACAATGAATGAATCTCGATGGATACATGGAAGCTGATAGAGCAGGGAGAGGAGGATGGTGAAGCAGAAGATAAATCAGTGCAAGGATGCTCAACGACAAGAGGAACTGAGTACAATGTATAAAACACTGGACAAAGAAGTGAAGAAGAGTGCACACAAAGACAAAAGACATTTTTATGACACTCTTGTGAGTGAAGCAGAACAGGCTGCAGGTAGGAGGGACAGAGACCTGACAACATTGTATCAAATAACCAGGTTGCCATCTGGGAAGAGATCAACGCAGACGAAGCCAATAAAAGATGATGACGGAAATTTAATTACGAAAGAGAAACAAAGGAAACGATGGGCTGGCCGACCACTTCAAAAAGCTCATGAATCGACCACCACCACCACCACCTGAACTTCGTTCAGAAATACCACCTGCAGCCCAGCCACTGAACTACAAGTGAACATAAATCCTCCAACAAGAGTGGAAGTCATGAACTCCATAAAGCTACTGAAATGTGGGAAGGCAGCAGGATCAAATGGGATCCCGCCAGAAGCACTGAGAATAGACGCAGAGACAACAGCGGACATGCTCACACCACATCATTATTGCAGAAGGCGTGGGAGGAAGAGAAGGTGCCTGCTCATTCATTGGAAGAAGGGTTACCTTGTCAAACTGCCGAAGAAGGGAGACCTCAGTGTTTGCAAGAACTGGCGAGGAATCACTCTCCTGTCCACCCAGAGCAAGCAAAATATTAAGCCGCATCATCCTGGAGAGGCTAAAGGATGCACTGGATTCAAAACTGCGACCGGAACAGGCAAGTTTCAGGAAGTACAAATCATGTGCAGACCAAATTGCAACGCTTCGTATCATCATAGAACAGAGTATAGAATGGCAGTAAACTCTCTACCTCAACTTCATCGACTTTGAGAAGGCCTTTGACAGCGTCGACCGAGAGGTAATTTGGAAACTACTTCAATACTACGGAATACCACAAACCTGTATCCGCCTCATTCAACAAGTATATGAAGATGCCACATGCCAGCCAAGTAATTCACAATGGGAAGCTCAGTGATGCTTTTGAAGTGAAGACAGGAGTGAAACAAGGCTGTCTACTATCCCCCATGATATTCTTGATTGTGGTCGACTGGATCATGCAGCAAACAGTGGGGAGTGAGAAGAGGGGGGTGCGCTGGATTGCGGAAAAGAACCTAGAAGACTTGGATTTCGCCGATGACTTGTGCCTGATGTCACATAAACTTGAAGATCTACAGGTGAAAACTAACAAGTTGATAGAAGAGGAGAGGCAGTGAAGACGGGACTTCAGGTGAATATAGAGAAGACAGATGTGACGAAGATACCGCACCACCACCACCAACAACAAACTCCAATCACCATCAGTGGGAGAAACTTAAAGGAAGTAACCTACTTCACCTATCTAGGGAGGCAACACTGTTTCAACTACAGGCGGCAGTGGCGGTGGCACAGGCGAGGATGTCAAAGTCAGAATCGGAAACACACCAAGACAGGTGTTCATTAGCCTGAAACCAGTGTGGAGATCTTCTGCACTCAGTATTTGGAACAAGATCCGGATTTTCAACACCAACGTCAGTCAAGTCAGTGCTTCTGTATGGTTCAGAGACTTGGCGCGTCACGAAAGGGATTTCCAATAAACTGCAGACATTCATCAACAACTGCAGCCTACGCTCGCTACTGAAGATCAGATGGATTGCCAGAAAGAATAAGCAACAAGGAGCTCACTCTGGGAACGAACCAACCAAGAACCTATCACCCAACAAATATGCAGGAGGAAGTGGAGATGGATTGGGCATACACTGAGAAGGCCGACTGGGGACATCATGCGTCAGGCCAGTCACTCGAGTGGAATCCCCATGGGAAGCGACGAGTTGGACGTTCGAGGTGAGGGTGACATGGAGGAGATGGTGCGAGGAGGAAATGAGAGGTTGTGGGCTGTGGTGGAACCAGGTTCAAAAGATCTCAGAGAAGAGAGTGTACTGGAGACGTGCTACTGAAGCCTTATATTCCATTAGGAATCCAAGGGACTAATAATAAAACATCCATCTGGAAGCAAGTCACTAATGAGCACTATAGAGTAATGTATTTTTGAGATGAATTGACAGAAGTTGGAAATTGTGAACCAATGGAAACCGACCGAGTGGCTGGATGGTTAATGCGTTCGCCATGAAACCTGAAGATCCTGAGTTCGACCCCTGGTCGGGTTGCGGGTGCGTACTGCTGAGGAGTCCCATACTAGGACGAAACAGCTGTCCAGTACTCCCAGATTCCAATGGTTCCCCAACTGATGTCAGTCCATGATGAATACTACTTCTAAATTAAAAGTCCCCATTCATCTCAAAAATACATTATCATATATAGTCTGATGCTCAAATATTCATCCTTCCAAACTAGTAATGTATTCTTTCTCACCCTTGATGTCTCACAACCCCATTGTACTTTTCATAGACGAAATAAAAAACTTTTCCCCACCCTATTTTTGTTCCACCTTACTCGCACAACGGAAAAACCTCTCTGACCGAGTTGCTTATTCACTCACCTGTATTACACTGGTCTTTGCTCCATATCACTATGTAATTCGATGATTGTAAAGCTCACCACTTTCTGTACCAAAACTTGAATATTAACCTGAAAACTTAGTGTCAGATTTATACTCTTGAAAAGGATCTTCCTAGCAAGATCGAAACGTTGAGGAATAATACAAAATATTTGTTTATTTTGTTATTTGTTCTAATATACTGCGCCGGGATTACACAAATAAAAATACACCTTATACAATGAATATATCTAACACTTGACTTTTATCTAAATCGAGTTAGCAGTTCTCGACTATCGTCATCATTATAGGGTTTTAACACATAAAATATATCCCTAATTTTACCCAGCTTTTGCCTGATGTTTAGCCTATGACCATAAAATAACCTATAATGGCTATTTCCACACCGCTGCTAGTTTTTCTCTCTTCTGCTCTCAAGGCTGAACGCTCATTGGTTGTTAACCCTTCTAACTTATTGGTGAATTTAGGGCTTGTCAAGGTCGTTTAGAAGTGTATATATAATCAGCATCGCTCACAACTGTTGTTGAGACAGTAAAAAGCTCTTTGTCAACCGTCAGTTTTGATTTCTTGCCTTTGCGTGTCGGTAGTATTGTTGTCGTAGTGGTTAAAGTTCTGACTAGTGTTTAGAGCTGATTCGTTGCACTTTGGGTTAGTATTGCTCATAGGCTGTTGGATCACACTATCAGTCATAACAGTTTATATGTCTTCAGCAAGGGAAAACCAGGAAACATTAAGCAGCTGCTACATTCTTGTTTGAAACTTTTCAGCAGGGAGAAGTGAAGACATAGATTCAGGAGTGATCACAGGACTGCCGAATTGCGATCATCCATAGTTTCTCACATTCGCCAATTCACGATATAGCGGGACCATTATACAATATCATAAATGAGTTATCTCTCCTGAAACACTAGTTGTTGAATTCCATGGATTTTTATTACAACTTGGGGAAATTAATCTTGAAGCAAACTACCAACGCAAAATGCTTTTTACTTGACCTGTTATACAAAAAGCCTCCTGACTGGAGGCTATTATTGTTATTATTGTCATTGCTGTTTGGTCAAGTCAGTAGGAATTGATGTTCAACGAAAGTAATTTTATGAAAGCTAGTCACATTTGTGAAAATAAATTTCCATGAAGTTTTTAATATTCCAGTGAAATATTTATTGAAGCACATGATTTGTTGTTTATCATTATTTATCGTTTGGGTTCCTGGTGGAACATAGAGCTCCAGTAGTACGTCGCCATTTCACTCTCTTCGCTGCAGTCTTTTGAAGCTGGCCCCACGGCTGCCCACAAGCATTCATTTCTTCCTCACACTATCTCCTCCATCTCACCTTCGGACACACAACTGGTTGTGTCCCATGCGGGTTCCACTCGACGGCCTGCCCTGACCTGGTGCGTGATGTCCCCAAACCGTCCTCTCAGTCTGTGTTCAGTCCAATCCATCTCCAATTTCTTCATCTGCATATTTGTTGGGCGATGGGTTGTTGGTTGGTTGGCTCGTTGCCAGCCAGCCACACAGCCACAGTTCCTTCTTGCTTATTCGTATTATTCTGGCCATCTGATCGGATCTTCAATATCGAGTGAGAGAGAAAGAGAGAGTAGGCGGCAGCTGTTGATGATGTAAGTGTGTAGTTTGTTGGAAATGCTTTGCATAACGTGCCAAGTCTCTCAACCAACCCTCATATAGGAGAACTGACTTACTTGACCGACATCAGTGTTGAAAATTCGGATGTTGTTCTCTCTTTATGCTGAGTGCAATGCGATGCAGTGCAGCGGAGTGGAGTGGATCTCCACACTGATCTCCACAGATTGGTGAGGGTCTGTCTTGATGTACTTCGGATCGTGGCTTTGATATCCTCATCTCTGCCGCAGCTGCCGCCTGTAGTTGTAGCAGGTAGGTAGGTAGGTGTGTAGGTGGGTGAAAGGGACAATTTCTTTGAGATTGGTGCTTGTTGTAGTTGGTTGGATATCTTCATCACCTCTGTCTTCTCATGATTTGTTTTGTAACCATAATATTGTGTCTTCGGCCTGCCTGGCCAAAGGTAATCACATGATCAATATTCAGTTTAGTTAGTTGTACACCGCACTGGATAATCAAATGCTTCAAAGTTGCAATGTGATCGAATGATTGTTTTTAAGGAGCTCTAATACATAAATGATAGGAGACCGAAGCGCTGACCAACTGATTACATGCCTTCTGTCAATAATAATCATGGTGTAACAGATGTGACTGGGATAACATAACTGTGGAGAATATATGAGACAAGCTGTGACTATACCGGCGGCTGCTATCAATTATTCAAAGCACTGAAATTTGTATCATCCCTCTTGGCTGGGGAATATTGTCTTCGGAAGCAGTCGTCGACTGATTGCGTAAGAGATTCTAGGAATGAAGGTAAATGTGTTTATGAAGTTGATAGGAAGCGGCCTAAATAGGAATTAACATTATAAGTCATCAGCCAATAGGGTAGAAGTTTTTGTTTAATTTTTCTTTCATGTCTCTGTTTGGTCCGGACAAACCTTATTGGACAGTTTCGTCCCACAGTTGGCCAATCAGAATAAATCATTCGATTTTTGACCTAGTCCTTCTATATGTTGATGGAAAGTGTATATAAATGATGCATTTTTGTTGTATACGGTGTCTTCCTTACAGTCACAGATCAGTCTTTATCTGCATATATTTTCGTGGCTGAGTGCAGTATAAGGCTGTGAAGGAGAATAGTCGCTATTCGTATGCAGTTCAAGTGTTTTATTACGATTTTATCGTTCGCGTATTCCTTATTATTCACTGGCTTGAATGAATAAAGAATAGTACGGGACGGAATCTGTTGTATCACACTTCATACCGATGTATGAAAAGAGTTTGGAACTTCGCAAATAATATGACACTCTTGAAAATCGTTAGTTCATCAACAGAGTCACCTCCTACTGCTTACACACATGATGTCGGATTAATCTGTTGTAATACCATGGTATGACTGTTTACTTGTGTAATCGGTAATATTGTGAGTTATTTACACCAACAAGCAACATACTGAAGTAAACTCTGAAAATATTCTAGCTGTACATTAAAAACAGCTATCACGGTCAATAAATAGGATCTTCATTTTCACTTACTGCCTACTTATCGGTATATATTATTTGTAAACGCAGTAGTACTCAAATTTGTTTAAGGTCATCTCAACGCATTCTTAGCTGAATGAAAACTGTAAATCCGATCACCTTAGATATCTAAAAATATCATGTACCAAATAACGAAGAATACAATCATTTTTCAGAAGTTACGTTAACTATCCACTTTAATTACCCGGCAAAATCTTTTCCGTCGTTTACTGATACCTTCATACTAACAGATTAAAACAACACAGTGTTATAGTTTATCTAGTGGTGGCTAGCAGTGAAATCCAAGATAAGCGTTTCGCCGTCCTTGGGACTCATCAGCTGAATGCAACTGTACCCTGGTGAGTGAGGGTGTTCTCAGCACACGTCGCTTCAAACGCCAAAGTGTTATCCATTCGGTCACTGAAGCACGACAGCCAACTCTTGTGCAACGGATACCAGTTGTTGTTTCCCCTTTGGTACACAGGGTTCAATTGCTCGACCCTGTTGGCAGATGGGCCCCTATACATATGTCTCGATACTCCTGTATATTAATAATGTTATATTTATCCTGTTGACTAGCAGTGGAATTCAGAATGCACGTTTTGTCCTATCTGGGACTCGTCAGCTAGATGTACCTACACTCCTGTGAGTGGTGTTGCTCCGGCTGAGACTCAAACTCAATACCCATCACTTCGAACACCACAGTATTATAAGTTGTACCACGGAGGCACAACAGCCACCTCTTGTACACAGCCTTATTGAAACGGCTTCTTTTTTAAAGGGTTAATTACCTCTGTCAGGTTGCTAGCTTTTACTCCAACCTTGAATTAACGAAGACATCATACGGTCTGCTATTTTCGGAGATATCGAAAACGGAACTGCTCTCTCATTATCAAATGATACCTTGGGAGTGATCAGTTTTTAAATCCGAATCCTAAGCTTTCCCACACTTGCAACCTGTCGACTGAATAGGCTCGGATATATGGTAGAAAAACTTGTATTAAAAGCCTTCGTCAAGACTAGAAGCATTTCAAGTTGTCATTGACGAAACCTACATTTCCAAGGACTTTTGGTTACTGATTTACATCAATCAGAGTAACAGTGAAAACCTGTAAGCAATGAGTAATTGTTTCATTCTAGTTTGTAAATGAGTACTCATGTCTGTTACATAAATGTAGGGAGTTCTTAGTTGTTTATCTCAAAAATGTTAAATGATCCAGGTTACGGGGCTGTTCAAATGTAGAAAGAAGCCCAGATACCAACAGATGTAAATCAGTTTTCTTCTCAATAACGTTGACAACAAGAATTTATAAGATTCAAATAGTAATTAATACACTAAATAACCAAGTCAGGAGTGAAGACAGACGGCCATTAATGACACGTTGTATTATGAGTTGACATTGATTGAAAAATGTGAACCGTTCAAATCCATCCATGTGACTGAGTGCCTGAATGATCACTACAGGACCTTACAGTCCTTAACTTGACTCCTCACGGGATTGTTGTGGGTGTACTCTACTGAAGATTCCCAAATTATGATGAGGAAGCTTCCTCAGGTTTTCAATGGTTACCTGACTGATACCATTTCGTGATGTGAAAATTACCTGAAATAAGCAATAACTGATTCCTGTTTCTCAGTGATCGGGTGGAATAGTTTGATAGTTTAGTGAGATTATCTTCGTGTTTGAAATGATGGTTGCTAAATAATGAATAATCGAAAAGCATTCCCAACAAACTACAGACATTCATCAACAACTGTAGCCTACACTGTCTGGTTACTGAAGCTCAGATGAGATGGCCAGAATAATAAGAATAAAGAAGAAGGAACTCACTCTGGCAACGAACTGACGAAGCCTGAACCTATCACCCGAGAAATATGCAGAGGGAGGAAGTGGATATGGACTGGGCATACACTGAGAAGGCCGATTTGGGACATCACGCACGACGGCATGCCCTCGAGTGGAACCCACATGGGAAACGACGAGTTGGGCGTTCGTGGTGAGGGTGGCATGGAGGAGATCATGTGAAGAAGAAATGAGAGCTTATTGGCAGTCGTGATACCAGGTTCAAAAGACTGCAGCGAAGACAGTGCAATGGAGATGTGCTACTGAATCCCTATGTTCCACTAGGAACTCAAAGGAAAAAAACAAATAATAACCGAAAATTCTAAGATGGGATGAAGCTTACACCAATGAATTCGAATGTCAAACGTGATGAAACAAGTGAAAACACGTTTCTTCAACTCTTTTGTATCAAATTACTGAAAATATCCATTGGGACATTGGAGAAAATGGGAAGTTCAGAGAAGATATCTTTACTGGCGACTTTATTCTCCACATCTGTATAATCGCAACTTAAGCATTTTGATCCTTTTAGTTCGGATAGTTACAAGCATTATTTAATTACACCTAGTAGTAACAAAGATCAGGTTGAGTGAAAATTCAAAATCCAAAGGTGTGAAAATTAATCACAAAAGAACATAGAAACTAACATAATTAACCGGATAAAAATATAAGGTTGCATCATATGTAAAAATAATTTTCAAGATAAAGCGTAATCATGCAAGCAAAATGGAAACAATGCTGAGTTGTCAAAATATTATCATTTTGACTATCTGAGATAGCCGTCGTCTGGCAGACTAGTATTTACACTGCGTCATGATTGAAAATAAAGTAAAAATTTGGACCGCAGCCGGATTCAAACCACAGACCACCAGGTTTCCGGTTCGATGCTCTATCAACTGAGCTACAAGGTCCGACTGCTGACCAGATTTGCATTTCACTTCAATCATCAAGGATTTTGTTTGATTACCATGTGAATTGGTAACGCATTACTGCCACTTGATCGTATTCAACACTGATTACCTAGTCAGGACTTCTTATCCCAACAAATCTAACTAAATTAGAGAAGGGGAGCGTCTAATCGATTATCATTTTGACTATTTGAGACAGTCAAGGTTTGGGAGACTAATATTCATACTAGGTGGTGATTGAAGGGGAAGTGAAAATTTGGACCGCAGCCGGATTCGAACCAGCGACCTGCGGACTGGAAACCTGGTGGTCGCTGGTTCGAACTTTCATTTCACCTTCAATCATCACATATTATCAAAATATATCATGAAATGCAACAAAACTGTAAGTGATAAGAGAAAGAGAGCTTGATGTATTATTCACAATTAACCAAGACCAAGGTAACAAAAAAGGGTCGAACAAGTTTTTTGTGCATATAATTCAAGTTTCTCCATGCATATGACATAAGCTTCTGTAGTACAAAGAAGGTGGAAACGCAATTTTTGGCAGATTTCTTTTCACCTCTTGGATGACTTCGAATGCTGAATCAGTTGTGTTGCTGTGACCGATGTTGACAAGGTAGGTGTTCAATTATTGAACTTCTGATGGATCCACTCACACCTCTCTGCACCTAGGCGGGGTTGTATTCTCTAACCAGTCTGGAAAGAATGTCCATCCAGTGACCTATATGCCTACTTCCACAGGAGCAGGTGAACTGATAAACATATATGGAAGTGGACAGATGAGGAAGCCTATCTTTCGGGTAACCACGAAACAACAATGAAATCACCTTTGAGGTTCATGTATACTGTCTTCCTTGGGACTGAAATGGGTACCTTTCTTTGTTGTTCGGGCCCTGTCTTTGTCACCAAACTGTGTAGGATATCCGTTTTCAGCCACAACCATGTCGACAGACGTGAGCTCATCCTCTGATCTATCAGTGCTTCAGATTCTTCGAATACGTTACCCAATTGTAGAAATTCATTAGTTAACCATTCTATACACGTTTCCTCAATATCCAATCATCTCATCTGGTGATGAGATGATATGTGATTCCCTTTCTGCTTCAAATATGAATCTAATTAAAGTATGGCAACTGTTAAATACTTGTAAAACATAATTTAAATCACAGTCATCATGGCAAAATTACAAAGATATCACTAATATACCTTTTATGCACCAAAACATCATCAATTATTAGCTTAAGGGATCTGTTTTCCCAACTGGACATAAAACAATTTGCCAGTAGCAAGCCAATAGGAGAATCGATAACGATTACAAGTATTTGACGGTAAATGATATCACTGAAGGAAAACTAGATGTTGAAGTAGGTATCTCAATGTTTAAGTTAATTTCATATTTTGTATGACCGATCGACTCATGACGATCAATACCATCGTCTCTTAGACTCTATTAGCTTTGTAAGTACACTTCAATGAAATTCAAACCTTAAAATTGATGATCGATTTAGAAATTATTTACACTTCTCATTGGGGAATCGACTTTCGCTTACCCTAAATACATAAATACTTAGATCGATTTACCTGAATATCCACTTTTTTCTTTAGTTTGACTTGAATGATTTTAAACACCAGCTTATTATTTTGTTCATTTAAGTTCGAATTCATGTGTTCAATTGTGTTCAATTTCGTGTGCTAGATATGAGATTTTCGAATTCTGTTTAAACTGAAAATAAACAGACTGCTGAGAATATTAAATAAGTAGTACATTACTATACAGCAAAAGAAATTTTGATTTTTAAAAAGGTATTTATCTTGATAAACCTCAATAAGTATTTTCATCAGCTGCATGCAATTTGAGGCTATTACGATCCGAAAAAACCCATTTCAATTCAGTTTTAATCGTTAAACATTAACTGACAGTTTATTTTGAATGATGTATTGCAATTTATTAATGTTACTAAAGGCGAAACATACACGATAATATAATGTTGTATTCCGATGTAAGTCAATTGCTGAACAACTTTCCACAATTGGAGACACTGAATTGTATGTTTGAACTGATTACCGATAATATTGACCCCCAGTTAAACTGCTTGAAAGAACTACAGTTATATGATGTGAATATTGACTTCATTTTCAACAATCGTTTGCGTAGATAAACAAATAGAATTAACGATGGATAGTAGCTAGCAGTGGTGTCCAAGACTCCCGTTTCATCCTATTTGGGACTCGTCAACCGCACGTGTCTGCTTCCCACTAAGACTAGATGGGATAATACAAGTGACAGCAATAAAACTATACTCGTCGCAAAATAAGTGGCTATCATGAGTCAGTTGTCTAGTGGTGTTTGAAGCAATCACTCCCGGGTTCCAGCCTCAGTGAGAAAAACATCACTCATCGGGAGACAGGTACTTCCACGTGACAAGTCCCAAATAAAACGAAATGCATCTCCTGGATCCCACTGTTAGCCACTATACATCATTAACATATCATTAAAATATGTGGAGTATCGAGGCGTCCACGCAGGAACCTATATGCCAATGCAGACTGATTAATTTGGTTCAGTCAACAATGTAATAATGGAAGTGATAGCATAGTATGGCGATGAACTAAGCACTTAAAAGTATTCTGGCCAACCTTTCATGTTGAAAATGAAGGTCATTAAACGTGCACAGATTCCTGTTATATGGATGTTATACTTTTGTTCTGAGTAATTAGAACATTGAGTTGACTAATCAAGTTGAGAATTTTTCGGATAGCACACCGAAGGTTTAGTTTTTCATATCAGTTGGTTGATGATGGAGTAATCATTGAAAGTGTATGTCGAAGTCATCTTGCAAAAGACAAACAAACACATTCCTATATTTTTGTTCATTTGAATCTTGACTAGATACTTAGAAGGCAGGATAATAAGTGGAAGATTCTCGCAAAATCGTAAAAATCGACAAAGAGGTACTTCAAGTGAAAAATATCATTCACGGTAAATGAATTACCCTAGAATATCAGTAAAAAAAATATTGGGATAAGGAAGAACAAACCGGTTCTTTCTACCTTTGAGAAGAGGAGGTTGTCTTTGAAACTTTAATTTGAGTTAGGAAATCTCACTGAAATCCTGTCTAACAGACTACAGTGATCCTTGAGAACTATGTCCCAGTCAGCAACTCTGTGGTCAAGTTATCAAACTAGATATATCTCGCCAACATAATTAGAAGAGAGGGTTGCCTGTATACTCACATCAGTGTGTATGTATTAGTTTCACTGTGCTTGTAGAGTAATTGATGTTTTATGCACTACAAGGTGTGTGCTATAACATGCCAAGTTGAATCTACCAATTTGACTCACAAAGAGAAAGGGAATGACTGTTATCAGCTGGCTGTATTCAATCAAATCTTAATGACACCAGACATACAGGAGACAAATATTCGCCTTTACGTTGATTCACAAAATACATGACCATCTATAAAAGGTGGTAACTATTCCCCTTCAGCAAATAGCTAAATTCTGAAACCAGAATTCCATGTGCAGAGGAGATAAGTATATCCAGTTGTTGTTCCGTGACCGTCTAGGGCATTGGATATAGCTAAACTTACTGTCAAGCTGGTTTATGATTACAATTCCATTTTGGTCTGTTTATTAGAAATGCCACACAGTGAAGGGACAGTATCATTTACTGGATAACGTTCCGGATACAATTTATTGTCCATATTCATATCAGGTAACTAACTACACAACTTTCAGACAGTATTTATATAGTCCTAATTTTCTCTCCTTCTTTTTGATGACGAAGGTAGTAGAATTTTCCATATATCGGCGGCCTGCTTGAACCTTGGGCTACCAAATTCATCCATCGAGTATTTTTCATCAGACTGTTTCCTTTCAATTTCTTCTAATCATTTGAATATGTTCATTGGACGTATTGTGTTCTCTGAGCTGGATTGTTTAATCGTGAAGCTTTCATCGTCTTTCTGGACGACATTATCAGCACAGCTTAGAGAATACAATACAACCAAGATCATCCATATGAGCTACAAATATTCTCCATTACTCTTACACATTTTTAGACTGTTTTCAACTCTCCGTTTCTCGAGTTAATAACAAAGCAGAGAAAAAATGTTACGTTACATAGAAATAGACTTTTCAGTGCAAAAAGGTATATCATATTTCTGTCCATCAGATGCTTAGCTTGAATTGCAGATTTTTGTACCGGCTGAATGGGCCGCCACCACCAAAATTGCTCTTATATTTCTGTTGATTCTTCATTATGGACCGAAGGCCCTTGCTACTTCACATTATTGCCTTGAATACTGTTATTATCAACATCATTCCAAAGTAATAACTGTTTCGTTTGAAGGTATTGTTCTGAGAGTGAATTTGTTGAAAAATTACATGCTGAGAATTTCATACTGTCATACGTATTGTTTGAAACAAAGCAATTATTATCATTATCATTACTACTATTATTGTTATTATTATTATTACATTATTATTATTATTATTATTATTATTATTATTACTGAATGCAGTTGGTGTTGGTTTAATAGGTAAAGAATCGGTTATCAATCTCTCCCTGCCTCCACCCAACTAAGTTAGTTTCTAAGGCTATTGCTCTGTCCCACTATACTGTTCGGTTGTGTGCAATTGAGTGCAGAGGTATAGTCGAGTGTTTTTCTAAATTTATTATCTTGTTATTATTATTATTAGTCCCTTGGGTTCCTAATGGAACATACGGCTTCAGTAGCACGTCTCCAGTGAACTCTCTTCTCTGAGATCCTTTCAACCTGGTTCCACGACAGCCCATAACCTCTCATTTCCTGCTCGCACCATCTCCTCCATGTCACCCTCACCTCGGACGTCCAACTCGTCGCTTCCCATGGGGATTCCACTCGAGTGACTGGCCTGACGCATGATGTCCCCAGTCGGCCTTCTCAGTGTATGCCCAATCCATCTCCACTTCCTTCTAGTGCATATTTGTTGCTTGATAGGTTCTTGGTTGGTTCGTTCCCAGAGTGAGCTCCTTGTTGCTTATTCTTTCTGGCAATCCCTTTCGTGACGCGCCAAGTCTGTGAACCATACAAAGTTGACGTTGGTGTTGAAAATCCGGATCTTGTTCCAAATACTGAGTGCAGAAGATCTCCACACTGGTTTCAGGCTAATGAACACCTGTCTTGGTGTGTTTCCGATTCTGACTTTGACATCCTCGTCTGTGCCACCGCCACTGCCGCCTGTAGTTGAAACAGTGTTGCCTCCCTAGATAGGTGAAGTAGGTTACTTACTTTGAGTTTCTTCAGCTGATGGTGACTGAAGTTTGTTGTTGTTGTTGGTTGGGTATCTTCATCACCTCTGTCTTGTTAGTATCTACTAATCTTGATTTAGCTAAGTTTTTGCTGTCTGTTATTATATTTGATCCTGGTTGACTGTTTTGACCTATGTGTTTGACCTCGGCAGTTAGACGGGAGATCCTAGAGTGGTTTGAACAGCAGATATGGCATATGGTAAAAATGATAAAATAATCACTGTCGTACTAATAATAGTGCGACTGTGCAACTTGATAGGGAAGTTGTTGGAAAGAAGTATTTTACCTCGCAGATAAAAGCCTCGCCCTTCTTTTCATAATAATGAACAAGTTTCTACACAGAATAGGACAGATGAAATTATGTAGCTTGAGGTTTCTGGAGATTTAATCTATTTCAAGTTAGTATTCATCACAGACTGACACTAGTTGGAGAACTACTGAAAACCTGGGAGTACTGGACGGCTGTTTCGTCCTAGCATGAGGTTCTTCAGGGAGACACTCAGCGAACGTGTTAACCATTCAGCCCGTAGGTCGGAGTTCAGCAGTCTACACTTTAGTACTTCTATCAGTTCCTAATATAGCACGACTATCCGCCAAGGTTTTCATTTGTCTTTTGATGAGATGCTGTGACCTGCGGGGTCAGTCAGTAGAAAGTGTAGCGGATACCAATTCAAGCACTGAGTGGGTAGTCACGCCATGTCGTGAGTTGACAGAATCAGGAAACGATGCACCGCTGAATTCCAACCTAGTGGCTGAATGTTTAGCGTGTTCCCCGAGAGCAGGATGTAAATGTCCTGAGTTCGATCCACGGTTGAGTCATGGGTGTATTCTACTGAGGAGTTCCATGCCGAAATGAAACAGATGTCCAGTTTATAGCAAGCAGCTTAAATGGAAATCAGCATATTCAGTAATCAGTCATTAAGTTATACGTTTTTGTATTTCAATTTTCGTTTCATGTCACCTTGTAGTCGGAATAACTTTATTGGACAATTTTATCCTTCAATTGACCAATCAGAACAAGTCACTCAACTTTTGACCCAGTGGTTTTAAATTTGCATGAAAACTGTTGAATAAAGTGTCTTCTGGACACCCACATATCAATCTTTGTCTGCATATATTTTCTTGGTCCAGTAAAGCATAGGGTTCTGGGGGAGAAGAGTCGTTATTCGTATAAAGTCCAAATGTCTTATCACGTCAGTATCGTTTGGGTATTTCTTATTATTCATTCGGTCAATTCAGCAGTGCTCTCAGGTCTTCACTGGTTCTCCTAATGATTTCAGTTCTTGACGAATACTACCTTAAAATATCCATAGACGTCGAACTCTCTCTGTCTTCATGCATACAGACGATATTCATGAAGTTCCTGTCACTAATGTCAATGTGAGAACTTCAAACCTTCAGGAACTTCAATGCCTGTGTAGTGCAAATAACGCTGTGTTCGATATTTTGCCCACTAAAGTGACTTCGTTTCCTCTATAGATACTTTGGTAAGATGACTATAGCTGGTTAGGTACTGTACTTTTTATTACTTATTTCATAATTACTTGATCACTAGACATTAAACGGTTGTCAAACATTTATATAGAGTCCTATCTTCAGTAAACTGATGCATTAAGTTGAACAACACTGGAGGGGAAAATGATGATATCACTTCGAATAGTTATGGTAACTAGCTTCTCATACCTGTAAGGGTAGTAAAAGCGTAGCACTGATGTTTACCAAAAGATATTCAGCTTCATTTTCAACGGAAATAACAGCGATCACAGTATTTATCTTCCTATTCAATACAGTGATTCGCCTGAAAATAAAACCTAGAATCGAACCGATTAAAGTAAGGTAAGATTAACAAAGGATGCAAAGGTTCCGGGTGCTGTCACAGATTTAATTAGATCCATTAAGGAAACGATGAAGAAAAAGGTACATATCAGGGAAGTTTTTGCAAACAAACTTCACTAACTAGTTAGTTCTTGAAGATGGCACTTCAAATGACACATGGAAACCTTTGAAATGCATGTAAATTGACCTAGTTTTATAGTTTAGTACTCTAATATGCAACCATAATGCTCCTGGGACATTGATATTATTATTATTATTATTATTATTGTCCCTTGTGTTCCTAGTGGGACATAGGGAATCAGTAGCACATCTCCAGTGCACTCTCTTCTCTGCAAACTTTTGCACCTGGCTCCACGACTGCCAACAACCTCTCATTTCTTCCTCACACGATCTCCTCCATGTCACCCTCACCACGGACGCCCAACTCGTCGCTTCCCATCTGGGTACCACTCGAGTGTCAGGCCTGGTGCGTCATGTCCCCAGTCGGTCTTCTCAGTGTATGCCCAGTCCATATCCACTTCCTCCCTCTGCATATTTCTTGGGTGATAGGTTCAGGCTTCGTCGGTTCGTTGCCAGAGTGAGTTCCTTCTTCTTTATTCTTATTATTCTGGCCATCTCATCTGAGCTTCAGTAACCAGCCAGTGTAGGCTACAGTTGTTGATGAATGTCTGTAGTTTGTTGGGAATGCTTTTCGTAACGCACCAAGTCTCTCAACCATCTCTCGCAAAGAAGCACTGACTTACTTGACTGACATTTGTGTTGAAAATGTGGATGGTGTTCACGCTTTATGCTGAGTGCAGCAGATCTCCACACTGGTTTCAGGTTAATGAACACCTATCTTCATGTCTTTCCGATCCTGGCTATTTTGACGTCCTCGTGTGTGCCACCACCACCGCCACCGCCACTGTCGCCTGTAGTTGAAATATGCTGCCTACCTAGATAGGTGAAGGAGGCTACTTCCTTCAAGTTTCTCCCGTTGATGGTGATTGGAGCTTGTTGTTGTTGTTGGTGGTGTTGGTTGGGTATCTTCATCACCTGTCTTCTCTACATTCACTTGAAATCTCGTTTTCACTCACTGCCCTGTCTCTTCTGTCAACTTGTTGGTTTTCGCCTGTAGATCTTCAAGTTTGTGTGACGTTAGACACAAGTTATCGTTGGCAAAATCCAAATATTGTAGGATCTTTTCTCCGGTCCAGCGTATCCCTCTCTTCTCGTTCCTCACTGTTTGTTAGATGATCCAGTCCACCACAACACAATCAGGAATATCATGGGTGATAGTAGACAGCCTTGTTTAACTTCTGTCTTCACTTCAGAGGTATCACTGAGCTGAGGTGTCCATTGTGAATTACTTGGCATGTGGCGTCTTCATATAGTTGTTGAATGAGGCTGATAAAGATTTGTGGTATTCCGTAGTGTTGAAGCAGAACCATGAGATGAGGTGAAAGTAAAGGACTATAACAGTTACTAATTGAGTATCCACAAAATTAACTGACGAAGGTGAACTAAGATTGCTAGTTAAACTGAAAAGAGTAACATTTTTGATATTGGTGTTATTTTCCTGAGTGAATACAACAGGCAACTTGAACTAACACTTAACTCGTACACTAGATACCATCGACTTCAAACCCCAAATCAAAATAAAGAAGAAGACTGGTCTAGATAAGAAAGTTTGTTATATCCAAGAAGATTCATGAAATAACCCAACGAGGCTAAAAATCATCCCCAGATGTTATCATCATCAGCATAGGTTATAGGGTTCTTTGTGAAAATACGAACATTTTCTGTGTTCTGTATGAATATTTTATCTATTCGTATAGTTTCTGCAATCTCGTCTACAATTGAATCGTGTTTCAAACCACTTATTCATGTACAGAGTATTGGCTACACTTTCAATTCTTAGGCAGAAAGTAAGTACAGTTATTCGAGATGAATGATGTTCACAGATCATAGTGAATTAATTGAGGCTTCAAATTACATCCAAAAGGAGTTATGATTGCAGTTTTCACTTCAGAATATATGCATACAGAACACAGAAAAAACATATTTCCAGACAGAATGGTTATCACATCTGGGGTTAACTATTATTCTCACCCAAATAACCCAAAACACATGTGTGCGGGTATAATATACATAAGATATGACCCTGTCCAGAATTTGAAACATTAACAAGCATCAACCAATCAGAGAATCACTTTGAAAAGGGAGGAGGGAAATGAACTACTGGCTATGGCGTGGAAATGGCACGAGAAGGATAATTTAAAAACGTCTAGATTAATAAATAATAATTTCTAACAGTTGGTATGAGGCATTACCATATCTTACCTGCCTAGATTGGTGATCGTTTCAGCTTACTCGTATAGATGAAAGCCATGTGTAACAATTTTGAACGAATAAGGGTAACTAGTCTAATTTTTAAGATATCAAGATCCATAACGATTTGCCTCGGAAATAGTAATCTAATAGTTAGGCTGATGCAAGTTTAGTAAATTTTAGGTTGTTTGTTTTTTAAAACACATTACCCAGCCAGCAACTTCGTAACTTTCGGGCAAAAACCCTAAAATTTTACTTCGGGTGCATTTAGGGCGACGCACGAAATCCCCCGAATGTTCCAGACCTTTTCTCCGAAAGTGTTAAAAGTCCCAAAGTGTGCCCGAAGTTTCTCCCCTAAAGTGTCAAAAGTCACGAATTGCGCTTTACGTTTCACGCTCATCAAACGGCATGTAAAAGTCGTAAGTATGGAAGTAAATTTTTATTGTGGCAATGAAAAACACAGAATACTCTCCTCATATTTATTGCACCTCGTTGACACTCTCTGGCGAACTTGGTAGCCGAGTGCTCTCCGTGTATGTACAGACGAAGATAGGAACAACCTCACCATCTTCGGGTAATTCAGTCACCTATTATAATTGTATTAGGAAACATATTAAGCTTACCGTTTTGCCTTTTTTCTGCCTTTTCACCCTCATCTTTACTCGGTCGCAACTCTTATGAAACCATCTTTGTATATGAGTACGTATTTTCTCGGCGGTCACTTCTTGATTGTCACTCCCGTGCATGTGGATGTTAAAAAGGACGTCTTCGTACATGATAAAATTGAAACGATCACTTGCTGAAAATAATTTTAGACATTAGCGTCTTCTTAAAGGGACACTTGTCTTGCGTAGACTATGAGTACAGTATTCCGAAGTTTGGCTCCAGTAGCCTACCCATAATGCGCCGGACGGAAGCACCGATCTCTGATTCAACGAGGCTGGACAACTCTTGCGCTACAGAATTTCGCTTTACCGGACCAGTCATATCCTGTTCGAATTCTTGCATTCACAGGTCGCTATCAATAAGCCATTTTTCGGATACTCTAAGTCTCTCGGAAGAATCCATTGACGCGACCTGCTTATGCAAAGAACTCGTTTCCATTAAGCTAGCAATCATTTTTTCCATTCTTTCAAAACGTTTAGAAATGTGACGACAACAACTGGCTGAGCATTCGGAATGGTCCGTTTGTACTCCGATGTTTTTCCTACGACTGTGTCGAATGTGAGAGTAAAAGGTGAACTTACCTTTCAGGATTGACAGTAGTCCAACTTGATGAATCCCGCATCACTATAGTGACGCTTGAATCCAGAATTCGTGTAGTAATGTCACTGACTAACAGATAAACTGAAGACTCTACATGTACATACTTATTGTTAGGTGATAGCACACGCTGAGGTACCTTCTTAGGTGGGCACTGTGATTCATGTTCATCGGAAATGTTCACCTTCCATTTTGTTGATTTATTGCATAAATTTAACATATTCTCTTTCCCCTAGTTAAGTTAGAGAGTGTGAATGACCCAGTCATTTCGAACGAATATGCTGTTGCAACATAAAGTTTTTTTGTTGAATATATTCCCCTCCTCAGTTATTTGCAAACGTTAACTCCAAATAATGAAGTAGTACTGTGCATTGACTAATCAACCTGTGAATGGCTAATCCTATAGACCCTGGAAGTTTGATATTCATTAAGATCTAAGGGGTGGGGGTGGAAACGTAGATACAAAACCCTATCCATCTTTCGTCAATCAACACAACCTTCGGAACACATAAGCTATCCAAATATCTACCAAGTATTATTAAGCGTAACAGTGCTAACATTTTCACATTCTCATTTTTGCCTGATATTTGCCTATATTCTTAAAGTAACTTTATTATTGATGGCGCCGTCACTAGCTTTTATTTTTCCCACTGCTTCTGAAGGCTGAACTCTTACTGGTTATTAACTCTCTTAACTTATCAGTGAATTGTGTTTGTCAAGGTCATTTGGTATGTATATATTCAGTATCGCTCTCAACTGTTTTGACTATTGTTGAGACAGTGAAAGCTATCTGTCAACTGTCGTCCGTTTTCTCTTGTCTTCACGTGGTGTGGTATTGTCGTCGTGGTGGTTGACATTCTGATTAGCGATTAGAGTAAATTCTTTAACGTATTTGGTTTGTTTCGCTTGTAGACTGCTAGGTTGTATTACTGATCATAGGAATTTTTAAAGCTGTCTGACAATTACTAGCTCGAAATCGATACTGTTGGTGTAGGGTTAATATCAGGCTGAATGATTCAATGATTAAACCTTTGTTGTTTTCCTATAAAACTCAGCGCACACATTCAGCTAGAAGGATCATATTGTTACTACCAGAGTCGCAGGTAGATTGTCGAGTTAAATGATCGTAAAAATTCTGACCTTTAGGTTGCGATAAAATAAACACAAGTTATGAAATGATTACAGATTGCGTCTACAATCCTCTACCAAAGTACGGTTCTTCTCTATGAGGTGGTCAGCATTGTAGGTAGTGGAAAAATAGAATTTAATTAATGTTACTTCATTACTTTGGGAGTACTTTATGTGAATAGGAATTATTGTTTTTCAAGTTAGTATTCATCTTGGACTGACACCAGTTGGAGAAACACTGGAAACCTGGGAGTGTTGGAGAGTTGTTTCGTCCTACTTTGGAACTCCTTAGTAGAACGCACCCATGACCCCACACCCGAGGCATCGAACCCAGGATCTTCAGGCTCCGCGGTCAGCACGTTACCATTGACCCATTGGGTCAGAATCCAATAATGCGACAACCACCCAATGTCAACGTTGAGTATTTGTCGTCACGGCCAACAGGTTTACTCCGCTAGTCACAACTTCGCATTTGAATTTCAGGAATCATCTCTCGAAGCTAATCACCAATGAGCGCCAGATGGTGACCGGTGGGGCAGACTTAGTGGCCGTGAGGACAAATACTCAACGGTGACATTTGATGGTGGTTGCATTATATCGTGAACTGACAGAAGGTGGAGATATGGATCATGGTATTCCGACCCAGAACCTGTAGGTCCTGGGTTCGATCCCTGGGATGTAGGGTCATGGGTGTGGACTGCTGGGGAGTCCCATATTAGGACGAAACAGGTATCTATTGCTCGCAGGTTTGAAAAGTTTCTCCAACTGATACCAGTCCATGATGAATAACACCTTAAAGAATTATCACACTCTCACAACCCCGAAGTTAGGAGCTGTTCATTTTCCTGACAAACAGAAACCATGCAGAAGCCCTTCGATAGACTATGCAAACTTAAATTGAATAAAATGACTCTGATTTATTTATTTAGGTTTCCAGAAAATTTATTTATTCCATCTAGAATACATAAATTACACTGGTTTGCCTTCTTTATCCTATTATTTATTTACTTAAAGGCACATACGAATGGGTTTTCTTTTTATTCTCAAGAGAGATGCAAGCAGAATTCAGTAATATATAGATAAATAAGTAAATAAATATGAATAGATAATCTGCTTGTTTTCTAGTTTATTGATTTTTAAGATAATCTAAACAGTAATGATACCGTACAGTATAGATAATTTAAATGTAGTTAGTGTGATAGGGACTTTTCGTTTTATCCATTGATAAATTCACTATTTTTCACCGAACAAACTGATTTCTAATGGATACTAAATTGTTTTAGGCTAATCTTGCCTTTAAGGGATACATATTTCATATACGGAGGTTTGGAATCACTGTCAGTATGAATTAACTTATGTGAGTGATTGGGTGGGTGAGCGCGGAGACGCTAGTTGTACAACACCTAGATCGATTGTCAAGAATTTGTTTTTTTCTGCTGTTAAATCAAACTATCTGGTGTATTGGATAATTTCTTCATTTGTTTACAACAGGCGTTAAAAGCAATATGCTTAGATGGATAGTTCTGATGGTATTGTGTTTTTTGAGCTGGATGGTTTACTCGTGAAGCTTTCATTGTCAGTCTAGACAAGAATATATCATCAGCACAGATTTCTGAAAGAAGTGAGCTATGCATTTTTCTCCACAAGTGACTTATGAGCTTATCCTGATGTCCTTGTGTGTGATTGGTTGTTTCTGCCAAGGTTTTGTCACTGTCTTTATGTTTACTTCGATTAGTTATCCTGATGACCGAAAATTCGACCTTCTTGTTATTTCTTATTCCTTGATAGATTGGCTCAATGTCAATATGTCTATTGGTCGCTGACTGACCTAAATGGAAAGCTTCTAAAAATTCTCTGGCATTCCTTGTATTTCCCCTCTCCATGATTTTCACAGACAAATTCATATCCACAGCTGTTAGTGTGCATTAATATGAGTGAAGATATGTTATGACGCTTCACTGCTTGCTGATATTCATGTAGACGGATACGAGAGTGGCGTCCATACTGTCCAACATAGGGCTTTTCGCAATGTGATAATGCCGACAATATCAAGGGATCCGTGCAGTCCGGTCCAATCAACAACGGAGATTCACAAGCTATAACACCAAAGACGATCTATACCTTTACATGATTGTACTGGGTTGGAAGACGGAAACTTTGTTCCCCCTTATAGAGTGATTATTAGCTCAGCATTAATCCTGTGCTGTGATAGACCCTATTCAGATAAGTAACTTGTTGAAAAGTCTAACTGCTAGAATACATGCACCAACCTATAATCACACTGTAAGGTGTAATAGGTTGCCAGTCCTAAGAATATATATAATTATCTGCCAACAAAGGGGGAGAAGGGGGGGGGAAGAGGAGAATGGAGATTGATTTCAGAACCTTTGTTGGTTGAACCAACACTGAATACATGGAATCACAATGACTGAATACATATTCAGACGTACGGAAAATTCTGCTACCACTGAAAAACAAAAGTGCTCTAGGACTGCATAAAAAAGGAGCAGAATTTTCAAGTTATCTGATTTCTGTGTTACAGTTATAGTTTAAGAGTTTATCGATTGACAAAGAACATGTTTACTGAAGTTAATATATCATTCAAGGTGAACACTAAAGTATTCTTTTTAGCAGAATGACAAACATACTTCATTATCATTTTGACTATCTGAGATAGCCGTGGTTTGCCAGATTAATAATTGATACTGGGTGATGATTGAAGGTGAAATGAAAACTTGGACAGCGGTCGGATTTGAGCCACTGCCGACCAGATTTTTATTTCACTTTAATCACCTCTCTAATTCAGTTAGATTTGGATGAGAAGTCGTGACTAAGCAGCCAGCGCAAGCACAATCAAGCTGCAGTGATGAGGCACGAACTCACATGGTAGTTGGGTAAAACCTAAGGTGATTGAAGTGAAATGAAAATTTGGTCAGTAGTCGGACTTCGTAGCTCAGTTCATAGGGCATCGGGTTGAAAACCCGTGGTCACTGGTTCGAATCCGACTGTTCTGTTAATTTTCCCCCCTCCCTTCACTTTAGCCCTCTATTCCTGACCGAGTTTATTGAATCAAACAGACCGGTATCTTGATATTGTAAATCAAATGACAAGTGGTCAAGTGGATTGGATTTCCTCGTCATGATTAAGAGTTTCTGAGGGAAAAGTAAACTGAAGAAAAAGTATCACTTATTCTAGATGTCTCATTCAGCTCATCTGATATCCATTTGTTTATAATCTGGGAACTTTGAGCTGAATACAAATGTTGGAGTGAGAACAAATCAAATTATAGGTTATTACACCTTGAACTTTTCTCTTGTTGTCAATGTACATAAGTGAGTTGGTCATCCTTTTATAAGCTTATTATTTTGTTTTCAATTGGAATATACTTCTATCGTTGATTGCTTACATTTCAGTACTACAGATCCCTTGAATATAAATTTCGAGTTCCGTCTACAACAGAACATTCAGCGGATGGTTGTTTGAAATGATTGATTTTCAAGTAGTTTGCATTCGATGACTGACAACAGATAAGAAACGATTGGAAACATGGGAGATCTAGAAAACTGTTTCCGTCTAGTTTATAATCCCTCAGAATTGTACACTCATGACTACTTGAGGAGTCAAGCCTAGGACTTTTCCCCCACTGCGTTCAGATCCAGTGATTTATATTTCCTATCTCTTGTCTTTGCTAAGTGGTGAAACTTCCTTTGAAACTTGGGCCAGAGATTCATCTCGTTCATCTGACGGTTACTGAATCTGACGAAATACACATATCTTGAATGCCACAGATACGTACCATGCAGTATAATATTGATGAGTCTTGGTCTCGTGTTTATTAGTACTAGTCAGTAAGGCATATTTGCAACCTCGAAGGAATTGATATCCCTCTGGTGACCACAATGCAAAAATGATCGGCTGGATTCTGTCAGTATTCAGGACTAGACAACATGAAATTGGTTGCTTTCTAGTGACTAGTCAGTGTATGTAATCCAGTCCTACAAGAGATTAATTACTCCCCGAATATCTTAGTGCTGACGCCACTGACTGCGACGCGGATTCGAATCCCTAAGGGGACATCAGTCCCCTGGAGGTTGCAGATACGGCTTGCTGAAGAATGCCAAGAAGTACGAAACCTAGGCATCCTGCCGATTTCCTCCAACCAACTAACATTTATCAAAGTACACCACGATACTGGTCAGCTGATTTCGGTCAGTACTCAGGACTGGACAACATGAAATCGGTTGCTCTTCAGTGACTAATTAACGTATAAATGAACAGTTTCCTGATCATGTGGCGAATCAAGTTGGTGCAATACGTGATTCCGCATCACTGCGCATAACGATACAATATCAGTAGCCTGGATTATATATATTCTCATAGGTTCACATTTGGAGAGAATACTATTTTTGGTTTATAGAGGCCTGTTGATGGTCGTTACAGCTTCTTTGTTTGAAGTACCTAAGTTGTTTTAGGCGAATCGATCAAGCTGGATGCTGTAAATTTGTCTGATTGAAATTACCTTTAGCACGCGATTCTATCGATCCACTTCCTTAACACTGACCTTGCACCTGATTGGTCCAGGAAATAATTGCCCAACCAGTCTCGTATACTCAATCCACTCACACGATGAGTCACTCAATTCAGCCCATCCCTTCAACCGCTTACAACAGAACACATCATAATTTATGAAGACGAAACAACTAATCTCGAGCACAGAAAATGAGTAATGTACAGTAATAATGGATGATTTCGCTTGCTCAGCATGCCATTATTTCGGAACCATGAGTTATAAATAAACGAATGAGGGGTTTATCGAAAGCTTTTGAACCAGGCGAACTATACAGTGATGTTATCAGTTAGACCGTAAGTATAATTACTTTTAAAATAAATAAAATAATTTGAGTAATCGCACTTATCTGAGATTCATGTTTTCCACTTTTCGGTTGATATAACACTGGAGAATTCATAGTACAAAGAACTAATGATAAAGTCAACATATTTTATTCTTGAAATCAAAGTCAGCCTCTAGAGAATTTCTTCATTTATGCATAGCAGGTAGATAGGTAGACACATCTATTCCTAATGATTTCCCTGAGATAATTGGCCTAGTGGGAATGGGTAGTATGCACGAAATTTCAGACTTAAGCTGTCATACAGAATAACACTGTTCAATGTGTTTATTATTAATTAGAAAATTTTACCGAAGACAAACAAATCATGCAAAAGGAATTGTTTTATTCATTGAAAACAACAGTTGATATTTATGACATTTTAATAATCACAGGGTAGCATTCTTCATGGACTGATATCACTTAGAGGACCATTAGAAAGCTGGGAGCACTAGACAGCTGCCTCGTCCTTGGATGGGACCCCTCAGCTGAAGATCTTGGTGGATAGTTGCACTATATCGTGAATTGAAAGAAGGAAGAAAATGGGGAATATTCGATACCAGCCCAGTGGTTGAATGGTTAACGTATTCATCACCAGAACTGGAGGTTGAGTCCGATCCCAGACGAGATCTTAGGTAAGTAGTACAAAAGAGTTCCATACTAGGACAATGTTTTCAATGGTTCTCTGAGTGATGTCAATTCATGATGTATACAACTTTGAAATGAATAAAATCTCTATAAACCTCAAGTTACACTTCAAATATTAGCCTGACAGAACATAATTAATCGAAAATGAACTATTTAAATATACGACCGAAGAACAAGAGTAGTTAGGAAGCACACACGCTGATCTGATGAGAGTGGCCTACGTAGCCGATGACTGTGTCACTCGTTAGGTGCCGTGCTTATCAGTAGTGCATCTGGACAAATCCAACTAACAGAGGTGAATTGTTCAAATCAACTGAATCTGGTGGTTTAATTGATGAGTTTTGATACTTCAGGAAAACATGAAGTAACTGACAATAGACAGCTTCCTCATCATCATAATTTCACAGATGATACTTTGGAAGACGAGATACAAACATTTACCGAAACTTTGTTCAGAAATGACCATCCATCAAAATTTATTAGTCGGTACAACGTATTCAAAGTGCCGGAATCTGCTCTTCACTTTGTCCCGAAGAAAGATGTCTTAATCAGTCTTCTGTACAAAAATGACTGAAGGCACAATCCTTAACCAGAGACTTAACGCTGCTGTTGGAAGGACTTTGTATGGTGCTGGGGTCAGATTAATAGAAACCACCAAGCCCATATAATCTACCAAACTCTTGCAGCATGTGAACGATAGTGTCACATTCCATTACATCTACCAATTCAAATATACGCATGGTTACACATACAAAGATAGGACTCGTAGATCCATGTAGGTAAGAACCTCAAAGCATATTTCAAAGTGGCTTCAGAAACAAAATGAATCACCTAAACCCATAAACATTGATAGAAAACTTCCAGGTTAGTTCATCGCGAAACACATCGCTGAGACATCACAGAATTGACGTTAGTGTTTACTTTAGACCCATTTATAAAACGTGGTGGGGACGGATCCTTAAATTTGTCGAGGCCTCAGGTATTAGGAAGTAGGAACCACGTTTGTGTGTTCAAAAACCAATTTGTTACCACATTAAATCTGTATTATAGTTCGAAAACTGCTATAGCCGCTAACGATGCACGGATATCGACTGTCAGACACCAACATTCAACAAATTCTTAGTTGATTCCCAACCCGACTCACCAATGGAGAAGACACGATAGACGTGTATCCACAGACCGACAACAAGAACAAAGGAAAATATATCTGATATATATAGATAGTTCATAGTTTAAAATAATACTGTTGATTGGCTGATCCACAGTCTGTCTGTCTAACTATAGAAGTGATAACATAAACTACGTTTTGATTGGTCCCTCTCCAAAGAAGTCTTTTCTCTCTCTATCCCCATATCACTTTCCTCTTCGAAAGAATGCTATTTGGAATCGGACAGGGCTACACTACATTTTTCCTGCATCTATCTGACCAATACAGAGGGAGTTTTTTCTTGTTTAGTGGGGAATCAGTAGTCTTCTCGATATTCTTTCGACGGGCAGGTGCACGAGCATGAAAATCAGCTATCAAGCCGAGATTCACCTGCCGATTGAGGATGTGATCAGTGGCGATATCTGGAGGATGACCTTTGTACACATCGTTGTGTGTGTTGGTGGCAAAAACCATCCTCATGGCCCACAGTATAACAGTCCCGGCATCGATGTTGTTTATGTAGACAAAAATTGATGAAATGCCAGGCACCACAGCGTCAACAAGGTCGACGGGAGTTAACTAGGTTAAATGTAAGCAGTAGTTGGATGAGACTTTGAACCGATTCACATCACACAATAACTATCCGGTCATCCTGCTAAGGTTATTCTTCTTTATCAACGAATATTATTCACCCAGAATATCTTTCTATACAGAGGTTAATAAGTGAAACGGTTGTCATCAAACAAAGCGTAAAGCTCTATGAATAACGAGGGGGGGAACAAAGAATGTAAAGTGAGGCCTGAAACACCCCTCCTCACTTTGATTCCTTTTATATTTGGAGAGCCTTGGCAACATACATGATTTCAAACACAATTAAACGGACAATATCATTCACTCAGCAGGAGGATGAGATTAATCGAATAAATGTTTGTATGTAAAAACTTAACCTGTGAACTGATTGAAAAACCTAATTATTTCATATTGCCTGTCCCATTATGTTTTATGTATGACAAAGTTGCATTAAAACAAGCAACTTTTGTGAAAAAAAGCAGGATTTAATGAATTCATACATCTCACTAGACCTCGTCAGCTGGACACGGTACATACTTGATTACACATACCATTAAACAATACAAAAGAACATACATACATACGCATGTAACGTAAACCAAGACGTGGATTTACGTGTAACAACATAGAAATGAACAGTTTTCACAGATCAAGTGGCATAAAAAGGGGAGAAATGGACGCTCAAAATTGAATAGGTTGGAGATAGGTTACACGATTAACTGACTTTGGATAATAGTAGATTTCAGGTAGGAAAATAATAATAATAACACTGGGGTACAGGTACATCCAGCTGAAGAATCCCAAATAGGATGAAACGCGCATCCTCGATTCTTCTGCTAGTCAAAACCAAGCAAATTAACAATAATAATGTTGACACAGGGGTCTGAACTGAACCGACTGAGCGTAGATCATGTCACTCAAAACAAGATAGTTAATAGCACTTATGCAGACATAATAAGAAAACCAGGTGTATATTGAGATGATTGATAATGATAACAATGGTAACATGAATAAGGTTAGTTTGGTGAAACAAATCGAGGAAGGAAAACAAAAATATAACATGCGTGATAATTAAAAGTGAAGAGCAAGTAAGAAAGATTGGATATATTTAGACAATGCTGTAATTCTTACCATGGCAGATTCAAGCTGACAACCATTTCCTTCTCAATGCAGAAGTTTGGCTTGACAACTCGAATCACGCAGGTTTCTGCATATCCAAGCAACTTCTTATTTTGCTGTCTACTGATAACCGTAAAAGACTTACAGGTATCAATATAATGCCCATAATCCATTAGGTGCTTCGTTATCAGGTTCCTCGGGATGCTTCAGCCATTTGGGTAGACAGATGCCTCTCTGCACGACCAATGTATTTGCTTCCGCAAGTACATCCGAATTGATATATGCATTTAGATGTGTCGAGGATCGTAGCCTTATCTTTCCCTGATTGTCGCATTACCCTTTTGGTGGTGCTGACGAGTTTAGCAGTGTAACAAGTCTTTCTGAAAGACTTCTCCAGTCGTCATCTAACTACTTCTAGCACGTTGTGCCCTTTGAATGGTAAGGTGATATAGAATGGTTTCTTCTGCATTACTGGGGACGTCACTTTGCTTCCTACCCATTTTGCGTGCTTGTTGATAGAGCTTTCTGGGTACCCATTTATCACTAGCATACTTTTCAGTCACCATTACGTAATCTCGCATGCTGTCAGAACAAATATTCATGGGTCTGTTGAACAGCGTTCTGACTACTTCAACATCGTATTTGATCGGGACAAAGCTCCTAAAATGAAAGCTGTCTCTTAGATGACCTTTCGATAAATCCATCGATTCTTTTCACTAATGAGACATCTAATAAACTAATCAGGTTTGGGTGACATGAACCGAAGCTCTTCAGTAGTGCTTCTGCCTCCATTACGCTATTACGCATAATGAATACGTCGTCCGTGTAACGCTGGTACAGCTCCGTCTGATCTATGAAGCACTTCAAACGGTAAATATAATCAAGTATAAAGAATGTCCAGCTGACTAGTACTAGTGAAATGTATGAATTTATTGAATCCAACGTTTTTCACATTCGTTGCTTGTTTTGAATTTGTATCAGAAAACAAATGTTTTCAATTTCTAAGGTTCCATTAGCCCACTAATTTATGTCAACCCATGTAGCCAGTAAACATATACAAATCGTTTACTTGACCAAACGTTTACCAATAGGTATAAATAACCGATTTCCTACTTGACCTTGAAATTATCATCTCTATTATCTGCCAGTGTCGTTTATTATCCTTTTTCATTTAAAAGATATCCAAACCAAGTTGAGAGTAGATGGTTAGAAAAGATTTGAGCAACGGGTAAATGTTATTCATTATTTTGATATTTATATTCCCCTGATGAGAATGTAACACAAAACAAATTTATTTCAACTGACATCTCGCTATTTAATACTGCTAACAGCCTGATCAAAGTTATAGTAAACTGGAATTGACAATATCCTACAAGCCTATATAGGATAACTTGACAAGTGTTCTTCTGTATGAATGATTCTGTCTTGTTGAAACTGTTGAATAAAGATGATATCCATATGTGTAGTGTGTGTGAATTACACATTGAGATTTGTATATACATATGTGTTTGATAGTTCTTATCGCCTCGATGTATGTTGGTTATGTTAGTATGTTGGGTGTGGGTTGAGAATAGGTGAAACTACGTTTTACTCCCTCATTCCTCCATATTTAGACAATTTTTAGTTGCATTAAATTATTGACTGGTGAGATAGCACCAATCATCGAACCGGCTTTAGAAACCCTACTTAACCTCGAGGTGCAGGTAGTACGTCAGAAAATTTCATATATCCTCGCAACCCAAAAAATATACATTCCCAATATCGCTAAACAAGAATTTTAAGCCCTGAACAATTTGAGGAAAGACAACACTATAATGACAAAAGCAGATAAAGGAGATATAACAGTCATTATAAACAGATTATGAGAAGAAAGCAAGCGAACACTTATCTGAAGCATCATATACTTCAATTGATACAAAGAAAAGATCCACCGAAGTGAACAAAATGAAACTGAACACGAATAGACCACTTCAAGAACTGACACCTAAAATCGGCAGCTCAATTTGTTTCAGATTGAAACCATAGTCATACATACCCTCAAGATTCTACGATCTACCCAAAATTCACAAACCTTCTATTCCACTGAGACCAAAACATCAGCATACAACTTCTCCAATTATCTGGCTTCAATACTTAAACCCCCTACAAAAGCAGCCAGAATACACAATAAAGGACTCAGTTGATTTTAAATCCAAAATTTCTTCACCTAAAATTGAGGAAGATGAAATTATGGTAAGCTGTAACATCAATTCTCCAGATATTAGTATTCTAATGAATGATAGCCTAAATAGTATTTCTAATTTATTAGACTGAGACACATCACTGACAGAAAGATGTCCACTGAATACCGGTGATATCATCAAGTCCCTAAAATTCTGCTTAGAGGTTACTTACTTCACATATAAAGGAAAAGTATACAGGCAAACTAATGGTGTTGCTATGGGTTCACCTATTTCACCCATAGTAGCAAACACATTTATGAGTAAATTCGAAGAAAGTGTCTTCACTCACTTACAATTTAGCTGATATATGTTGAGGATACATTCGTAATTTTAAAACGTGATTTATACCAGGCATTCTTAGATCAACTGAACTCTAGAACTCTCAGTATAAAGTTCAGCTCACAAAAGAAACGGATTGATTGATTGATTGTCTTGTTAAGCGGTAAGAAAATGGAAAGTAACGGATTCAAACAAGTATTTAGATGTCAACTCATCACATCCGATTAGTCCGCAAGATTCTGTTCCCTCCAGTCTCTTAAGGAAAGCACACACTCTAATAACGGATGAAAATGGAAGAGTTGAGGAATTAAAATATGTGAAGAAGATACTTAAAATGAATAATTATCCTGTGAAATTGATTCACAAAATAGAAAATAACATTAAATTATGTCTTAAAACTACTCCTTAATCATGGGTCTGAACAACAGTTATCCCTTATAGATCACAGACACACATTGGATGAAATTAGGAGAGTGCTCAACAAATCCCCCTATCACCAGAGTGTTCTGTCGAACATCAAACACATTGCAGACCACCTTAGTTCATTTGAAAGACGAGATCCCTCTACATTCACAATCGAATAGTGTTTATAAAATAAAATACTCAGACTGTGATACAATATACATAGAACAAACTTCCTATGAAATGGAAATTAGGAAAAATGAACACCGAAGAGTTTCCATCCGATCCCCTTGAAATTCAGTGCGACTGTAAAAACTTGAAAAAACTTCAGCCATAGCTCTACATGCTACAATTTCAGGTCACAAGGTCGACTTTGATGAAATTATTCAGACAAGCATTATAAATTATAAAGAATACCTCACAACAAAATCACTTCACATGAAGTGGAATCAAAATTGTCTAAATATGGAGGAATGAGGGAGTAAAACGTAGTTTCACCTATTCTCAACCCACACCCAACATACTAACATAACCAACATACATCGAGGCGATAAGAACTATCAAACACATATGTATATACAAATCTCAATGTGTAATTCACACACACACTACACATATGGATATCATCTTTATTCAACAGTTTCAACAAGACAGAATCATTCATACAGAAGAACACTTGTCAAGTTATCCTATATAGGCTTGTAGGATATTGTCAATTCCAGTTTACTATAACTTTGATCAGGCTGTTAGCAGTATTAAATAGCGAGATGTCAGTTGAAATAAATTTGTTTTGTGTTACATTCTCATCAGGGGAATATAAATATCAAAATAATGAATAACATTTACCCGTTGCTCAAATCTTTTCTAACCATCTACTCTCAACTTGGTTTGGATATCTATAAGAGCAATGAGAGAATAATATTCAAGGAGTCAAGTGCAATATGATTGCAAGGAAGATAAGGACAGAGAGAATCTAGATCAATTTAATTGATTGAGAACAACTCTATACAGAGTATTCCATCGTTGCTTCGTAGGCAAGTACCTTATACCTTCTCATACCACTTTAACGAATGATCCGTCATTCTATTATTTCTTGTCTTAATCAATATCCTGTAGTGCACCTTCCTGGCACCGAAATCCAAATAGGGCTGAAATCAATAGATTAAATTAACTAAATACACCTCTAGCTTGCCTCCGGATGCTAAAGGTGTTTTAACGAGCATGCATCCGAGCAGGTTTCGACACCATTTTGCGCTCCCTTCATGTTGGTTAACACGGACACACTCAGAGTCCCTGGTTCAGCCATACTAGACAGATAAGTTGGATAAACTTCTCTCCTAATAACTACTATCACATTTATTCTACTTAAATATATTGCTCCTATGAATAAATTCCTGAATACCAGTCTTTTTGATTTGTTTTTTTGTTATCAGTACTTGCACATTAGGTAAGGTACTGATTAAGCAGGTACTAGAGCACGTCGAGTTAAGTAGGGTTGGTCGGACGTTACGTAGTAGCAACATACTTAGTACCCGCACGGTTGGTGAGCCCAAAGATTATTCTCTTACTGTGTCTAGTACTTTATTTATCATACGGTGATTCATTTCTTTTATTTTTACCATGGTTCTGTTTTCGTTTTTGTATTACGTTTTCTGTTGGTTACTTTTCATCGTAATTTTCTTATTGTCAACGTCGTGTCCCATTATATCCCTTATCAATGGCTGATAACAGCGACTCTACTGCGCAGATGGCCATAACTCTTCAGCTTCTCACCTTTTGGGCCCGTAGACCATCTGCGTGGTTCTCTCACGTGGAAGCTCAATTTGCCTTAGAGCATATTCACGCACAGGAAACTAAGTCAGACTTAGTCGTCATCAGCTTGCCTGGAAATGTAATCGAAGATGTCTCAGACGACCCAGCACCGAGTCTGTACGATCGCCTCAAAGCCGTCCTCATCAAACGCGTTGCTCTTACTGATCAGCAGAAAGTGCAAGAACTTTTCAGGGATGTACATCTCGGGGATCGTAAACCCATGTAACTGCTTCGTAAGATGAAGCAGACTTCATTAGTGATGATGCATTTCTCAAGCAACTGTGATTACAGTGCGAGGAATCCTAGCACCATTTGATAAGTACCGCTTGATAGAGCAGGCAGAAGCAGCTGCAGACGCTATCAAGCTTAGCACTAGTATTTCAGCTGCATTGTCTACTGCCACTGACTCACCCTAAGACTCCTACCCTCCATCAGCAAATGAGCCAACAAGTTTCGACACTGGCTCACATCGCTAAGTTGTATGAGGAATTGTGCAGTATCAGGAAAAAATGCGGTCTAGTAATTCTTCCTGTAGTCGCACGTTTCACTCACGCAACAGATTTACATCCCATGCCGGTAACAGGCGTTCCAAATCGTGACAGTCCCATTCCGGGTTGTGCTGCTTCCATAGACGTCATGGTGCCAACGCCAAAAAGTGCACTCGACCTTGCATCTTCAAGTCAAAACAGGCGGGAAACCCATGGGTCAGCATGTGACGTTGACTAACGCTGCTAGCGAACCACTTTCTTGTCGCCTATTCTACGTCACAGATCGACATTCTCAGGTATGCTTCCTGGTTGATACTTGAGCGAAAGCTCGAGTCATCTAACCAATGAGTGAAGAGCGTCTGCTGCCAACGTCTCTGAAACTTCGCGCCGCCAACGGTTCGCCTATCACAACTTACGATTGGAGATTCCCTGACCTCAACCTTGGACTACGTCATTCTTCCCTCTGAGTTTTCATTGTGGCTGACGTGACCACCGGCATTATTGATATGGATCTCTTACAGCACTATCAGCTGCTGGTAAGCATACGTTGATTGATTCTATCACAAGACTCTCTCTCTAGTATTGTTACAAATACACCATCTCAGCCTAGTGTACTCCATGACGGACACTTCCAGTCCTTACGCGTCTATAATTCATTCCTTTACGGATATCTTCAAGCCAAGTCGCAGCGTACCTTGTGTGACTTCCAACGTTTCGCATTACGTAACGACGACTGGTCCGCCAGTGTTCGCTAAACCACGGCGATTATCCCCGAAGAAACTGCGTGCCTTCAAAGCCGAGTTTGAACACATGCTTGTGATGGGAATAATCAGACTACCCATCAGCCCATGGTCTTCACCCCCACATGTGGTACCAAAGAACAATGACATGGACTGGAGGCCTTGTGGTGACTACCGAAGACTCAAAGCTAAAACGACCCCAGATCGTTACTCAGTCCTTCACATGCACGACTTAACTGCATCTTTGAAAGGCTCATTTGTCTTCAGTAAACTTGACTTGATACGTGCCTATCATCACCAGTTCATCCTGATAACGTCCCCGAGACAGTAGTCATTACACCTTTTGGTCTCTGAGTTTCTTTGTTTGCCCTTTGGTTTCCTCAAGGCTGCAAAAACTTTCCAACGCTTTATTCACGTCTTATGTGGACTAAACTCTGTCTATGCTTATTTAGATGACATTCTGATAGGTAGTCCAGACGAAGATACTCATAGTAACCACTTACAACAGGTTTTCGCCAAACTGCCGGAGGATTTGAAGACAGTTAATCTGGTCAAGTGCAAGATCGGCGTTTGTTAGCTGAATTTTTTGGGACATGTTATCGATGAACATGGCATTCGCTCACTACCTGAAAAGGTACAGGTGATTCAAGATTTCCCGGTACCATCAATTAAAGCACTGCGTACATTCCCGGGAATGGTGAGCTATTATCGCCGTTTTGTCCCCCAGTGTGCTCACATTTCCTGTAGTACTACGAATATTTTCAAAGACGAGGTCCTCATGCATATGGATATCTACGGGGACACTGGATGGGCAGCAAGTAGGTGTGGGCATAATTTTACTAACGGTGAACTATTTGACTGGGCAACCATGTACATAATCACATAGAGTGCACACAAACCTCCTATGGAGTATCTGAGATGCGGCGATCTACTGTTACTGACATGTTGGGAAATTTGGAACAGAGCTGATGTCAATCTACGACTGCGGCATCGTTCACAATTTCGACAGTCAACGAAAATCCAGGTAATCACCGTTCTTTTGTAGATCCCTTTGCAAACTGATTTAAACTGTCCGATGTTCGCAGTGAAAATCGTAGCATAAAGCTATCAGTTAGTCGGGTGATTAAGGCCTGAAGTAGTGACACGCACTGTTTCGATAGGGGATGGTGTATGTTGTGGATACTTCATGAGGACAGTGTTTGTGGAAGATTTAATGACTAAATACTTACTACCTTGCAACCATCTTTTGTACGTGGATAAGGAAGAATTACTGCCTAAAAGTGAGGATGTACTTTCCAATTACATATATGTTAGAAAAATTTAAACGTAGCATAAGGTGGTTCAGAAGTTATACTTTAGAAGTGGTTCTTAGAGCATCATCCATCCATCCAGATCAACCTAGGACCAGGCATTACTACGTAACGGTCCGAATTGCCACACCTCATATCAGTACATCAAGTAAAAAGGCAGTGAGGCGCAAGATGAAGATAAGAGAATGCAGTCAAAAGAAACATAAAGTACGAAAAGAGACAAAGGAAGAATGAGAAAATGGTGAGATTCGGTATAGAGTCGTTAAGATGAGGATAGTGTATGTATACATCTGCGCCACTGACCGGTCCTGAGCCATATCACCTAGAGTCTCCAACCACTGGCTTCTCTTGTCCCGTAGACGCCAACCACCTAGTCTGCATCGCCCCACATGGCTCAAGCCCACAGTCAGAGACTTCATACATTAGTGCCATGTTTTAGTCTGGCCACCTCGGTGGGCCTTCTTCCAGCCAAAATTGTGTGACGAGGCAATCAGCGACTAGGCATGCGTAACACATGTCCCAACCATCTCAGTCGATGAAGGTTCACAACCTCGTCAACTGACTTACCTCTTCTCCCTAAAACTCTACCCCTGACATCTGTGTTACTCACATGGTGACACCAGGGAATATGGCCCTCTGTACTATGAAGGCAACGGTGGTCAAACACTTGAAGCCAGCTTTCTCATGTCTTCCACCTTCAATGGCCATGTTTCACAGTCATGCAGTAGAGCAGAGTGGACCGCTGTGCAGTGCACGCGACCCTTAATAGACAATCATATATCACGGCGGTGCCATAGGTGGCGTAATTTGGCGAAAGCCAGTCGAGCCTTATGTATTCGTGCAGAAATTTCATCGGCCATTGAGCCACCAGAGCAGGGCTGATCCTACTTCCCAGGTAAGTGAATTGGTGGACACACTCAGTCACTACACTCTCTATTGTTAACCATGGTGGGGCACCGTTGAAGACCAATGGTGGAGCAACAATTTGCATTTGGGTGGTGAGAACCGCATCCGAAACATTCTCGAATTGCCACTGAAAGTGTTCAGAAGACTGCATCTTGTCAGCGTCTTCACTTAACATGACTATGTCATCTGCATATTCTAGGTCTGATGAAAATTCTCCTGTGATTAGGTCAACGTCTGTGTGATCAGGTGACAAGAGGGAGACCTCCATAAGAATATCTATGATAAAATTAAATAGGAATGGAGAGAGTAGGAACCCTTGACGGACACCACTCGATAACCATAGCTCCCTGGACATCTCACCCTAGGCTCTAACACGCCCACAAGTATTCGAGTAGAGAGCCTTCAATAAAATGATGCACTTACTCGGCACGCCTTTCAGTGAGAGACATTGCCATAAGACTTCTCGATCAACGGAGTCAAATGCCGCCTTCAGGTCGAGAGATACAGCTAGTATCGGATGTCGGTAAGCCTGCCTATGTTCCAGGACCTGGCTCAGTGTGAATACTTGGTCGATACATCCACGGCCAGGTCTAAAGTCTGCTTGGTTTTCTCGGGCTCGCTGTTCCCGAGCTCCACTCAGGCGTTGGAGAATTGTAGGACCTAGGATCTTGGATACTATGTTCGTCAGGCTGATTCCTGTGTGGTTATCACAAGAGGACTTCTCGCCTTTCTTGAAGACTGACATAATCAGTGACTTAGACCAGTCAGAGGAGATCGTATTTGATTCCCATATACTAGTGGACACTTCCGTTAACCTAAGAGCACTCCACCACCATCCTTGTATACCTCAGGGGGTAGTCCGTCTGGTCCTGCTGCCCTTCCTCGTTTCAGGTTACCTACCGCTTTCTCAACTTCTACTAGTGTTGGGGGGTCCATCTCAATGTTGCATTCAGGATCCGACTGGATAGCAGGCAACGCAATGATGGTTGGAGGCCAGATAAACAGCTCCTTGAAGTGTTCTGCCCATCTTTCCAGTCGTCTCCCCTGCAAGTGAATTGCAGATCCTTCCTTCTCCGCTATAGCCTCACTTACCGCAGTCGACCTTTCCCCCCAGTTTCCTCAATAAGTCTAAATAACTGTCTACTGTTACCGATCGCCGCTGCCTTTTCCATCTCTTTAGCCTTCGCTGCCCACCACTGTTCACGATCGTTGCGCAGACTTTTCCTCAGTCTACTTTTAAGTTGTGCCCGCTCTTCATTGTACTCAGAGCCTGCAGGGATGCATTCACGTGCATCCATTAGTTTGGAAGAAGCTGCTGATATCCACTGGCTCTTTTTAGCCATTATCTTGGAGTCGGCTACAGTCTTCAGTGCTGCTTTTACAGTAGACTGAAGATGGCACCAAGCTTCTTCTGGATGAGTGACAGTCTTTTGTTCCGATAACTGCCTAGCCAACTTCTCACTGAACACGGCTTTGGTGTTTTCGTTTTCCAGCAGCACTCGTAGTGGTTTTGTTGCCAAATTTTTTCTACGTCCATTGAGACGCAGGCATATACGTGCTCGGACCAACGCATGATCGCTGTCCAAACACGTACTCCAGAAGGGGCGGCAGTCTTCCACCGATCCTCTCCAGCGATGACTAATAGCAATGTGGTCTATCTGTGTCCATCGCTGAGTTGAGCTCGGTGGACGCCAGGTCAGACAGTGCCTTTCTTTATGTCTGAAATTTGTGCTGGCTAAAAATAGGCGGTTATCTGAGCATAGTTGTAATAGGCGATCACCGTTATCTGTACGTTCAGCTGGGATTCCGAAAGTGCCACCTAAGTGCCTTTCTGCCTCACTCAGTCTACCCACCTGTGCGTTGAGGTCACCTGCAACAACAACCACGTCCGAACGTTTGGCTTTCGAGAGGAGGTTAGACAGTTTATGGTAGAACTCGTCCTTCACTTCATCCGAGCTGCAGTCAGTGGGTGCGTAAGCAGAGATTACAAAGAGACAACGGCGAGTCTCACTATTCCTTTTAGTTCTCACTGTGCCGTTCAGCCTCATAGCGCAGAGGCGACTATCAACTGGGATCCAGTCTAGTAGTGAGTTTTCTGCCCTGGTGCTTAATGCTATACCTACACCTGCAAGACCACGAGAGCTAGCTATCGAATCTCCAGAAACTCGAAGGGTGAATTTTGAAGATTCACCAGATTGGTCAGGTGAATAACCACACTTGGGTCCTGTATGCGTGTCTCACAAACACAGCACACATCCATGGCCCGAGTTGTAGAGTCTTTGCCAACGAAGCCTGTTGGCCAATTTGACGGAGGGTGCGGACATTGAAGGCTCCAATATGTAATTTGGAGCGTGGTTTAAGGAGACCAAGGACGCAGTTCTGTGGACTCAGATCGTTGTCGAAGGCTGCAGAGGTAGGAGAAATTGAAGATGATGCAGTATTGTTAATTGGGAGACGTGAAGGAAGATTAGGAGGTAATGAGGGGGGAGGTGGATAGCAGTCTGAAGAAACTTGAGTGCTGATCGAGTTGTGAGGGCGGTTGACACTTCCCGGCTGCCCACACCGTGGAAGGCTATTTCTTCTTAAGGTACCTGAAAGAGATTTGTGTGACCGCAGAGCCCATCGGACATCTGCTTGAGGCCTGTCACACCCAGCCTTTTGTGTATGATTATTTTGAACTTTTGTATTTTTGGGGCCGGATGATCGAAAGGAAACGACAAATGAACCAACACCGCCGGCCCGGCAGACCGTGGGACATGGTGGAGTGTGTTATTTTTGGGGCCGACCTTTTCTAACCCCCCCCTTCCACTGAGAAGGCAGCATCAGCATGGCACTGCTGGTCATCCAAGGGAAACACCTTACTGCTGTCACACCCCATCCAGCTAGCAGCAGTACGACTTCGCCCTCAGACCCCCATCATAGTGTAGTAATTTACACTACAACGGTAACTGCTTTTCGTCTAACCACTATCCAACAGACCTTTCTGGTATGGTAGGACCTTGAGAGAATAAGTGTTCCACCAGCGTAGCTCGTCGGATCGTTATGATATGCAAGCCCGACCACCACGTCAAGGTAGCAGCTATAGGTCGGGCAACAGAAAATTACAGCAGCTCTGCAAGTGGATCTGACAATCTTTTCAATTTGTTTTGCAGCCTATTTCACACAATTAGAGCGTCTAGAGAACAAGAAGCAGGAAATCCCCAGAAGTCATGTTATGAAGCTGACAAATGCATCTCAGAAATACAAATAACCGAGATAAGGTGGGACCGTCTTCAGCCGTAGTGTTCCGTTATCATGATTATTCGCACCATGCAGATGATGAATTATAATTTTTGGACACGTTCGATTTTGAGGCACAGCTTTTTTATAAATGACTGCGTATAAGTTTATGAATTCTATTTCATGAGGTGAAGTCGGCAAGTATAAAGACTGTGGTCTCATACTTCAGAAACATTCTGTTAGTGAAGTTTGACATTTACTAGTATATTTAGCTGAGTAAATGGAATCAATAGCTTACATAAGGTTGCGAGAGAAAGTAAGTTTCGGCTGCCAGTTAGTGTTTTCTGACGAATCACTTACACCATGAAAAACGGTAGTGGACGTTAGGAAGTGCGTTCGCCCGTTACCAATGAAAGATAAAAAGTTCCATGTATCATCGTCTACTGCTCAAAGTATGCGTGACTACCTTTGGTTACATGTTAAGTGTGTTACACCTAATACTGGCTTCTGTTGCGACTACCGCTCAGTTAGCAAGTAGATAAAAGTACCTGTGTAAGATAATACGCAAACCAGAAGAATGTATTTCACAATACGGCGTTAATGCTTAGTGGGGGCAGTGATATAAAACCTTTGGTGAAATGCAACGAACAGTCCCTGTCCTACCTTGAACCACCGTATTTCTCCACAACTATGCATGCTTCCGGAATCCATTTGCGATAAACTCTTGCTGCTTAAAATCCTTTTTAAGCATCCACTTCTCAGATTCCAAATGACACTTTAGTACACGTCATACGTGCTGCCGGAAATGAAGATTTACAGATCTCATAAAAGGAATATGAATATATATTGAATAGTAACTGCACGTCTACATGTTTCCAAGGTCTGTGCAATAACGTCCACAAGATGAAATGCATTATCGGTAAATGAGTACTTGAAACGCCGTGGGGGAGTATTTAATCCTGAGATGGAAGGTGAAATCAACTGAATTACTTATTTCTATACAGCTTAAAATTCCATGTAGCGTAAGGGAGAAATGTAATATTTACTAACCTTGGAAGATGGACAATGCCGTCAGGGAAAGGGGATAATTAAGCACACCATACGGTGAATACTCATTATGTCAATAGTAACAAGCTAATTAATCATAGTAACGATTATGTTATTAGGAAGGACAAGGGACGTCCATAATCACACGCATTTTATGCGAATGACATTTTTTTAAAAATAAGTACCTAAACTACTCCAGGTAAACTTTTTTTCTCCTTCTATCTGCGTAAACGATCTCATAGATGATGAAAGTAGCCTTAGATAGCTGCGCTTAATTCACGATCCCCTTCTTTCTTCAGTCGTGGTGCATTTACAAACAGTAATTTTATTGTTGCTGTCGAGAAGTAGAGTGGTAAATTTTTAAGCTCACATCTGATGGTTGTCCAATGAGCATCTAATTAAAAACGGTTTCCTACCAGTTCTCGGTAAGGTTTACCAGAATGCAACCTGCAGTTTCCAGCCCGACCCTAGCATATCACTTACGGATTATTTTGAAGCATCCATAATTTCATGAGGTTAGACAAAGTTTGCAGTCACCGTTGGAGGTCCTTAGAACTATGGCGTTCAGCTTCAGTCATCTAAATCGTTTACCTTGCCAAAATCGTGAAAATGAAGACACTGATTAACATATTCTCAACTATTGCCTAAACATGCCCCTAAATCTGCATACAAGTAAATGTCACCTTACAAATATCTCTGGCTATAATTACTAGCGCAGAATTCATACGAAATTCAACATGACCTGCCAACTTTCATAAGGAAGATTATAAAAAGCAGAGACTGAGATTCAGTTTCGTTTGTGTAATCTACTCTGGAATACATAAAATTCATATGATTATATCTATATATGAATCCTCGAATAACTGTTCAAGGATTTCGCAACCATAACGATAACAGAATACAGCAAAGCTAATATAGCGCATATAGTCATCTTTCATGTTTCAATGTCGTGATTAACTTTTAGGCATGTTATTACGGAGTAATTCAATTTTGTGTGTGGAAAAATAAGAGCACTATTCAGCTGAATAAATTCGGCTGATTACATTACCAATCAGTTGACTACAGAGTAAGTCCGCTGTCTATAGGGAATTGTCATTCACACTACTGTGGCTACCTCTGGAGGCCAAAGTCCCATCTAGTCTATTTGCACATATTACCTAACATTAGTAACTGAATAATCTGAATATATATCAGAGAATTGTCGCAAACTAACTTCTGTAGATAACTAAAGGTGTTAGGAAATTAAAAATGGATAAAATTGCAGAAAAACTGGCAATCGTAGACTTAATCAGTTAAAAACTAACTTGATATTTTACATATTTTCATTACACACCTGAGGTAATTCACATATACAACTTTAATTCATGTAACGATCGACTCAAAACAGCTGAAACACTTCGACAGATATCCGCCCAATTTATTGCTTCATAAAGTACAAATGCCTTTTGTGAAAAAATACTATGATAATACATTTCGAATAATGAGTTATACGAACACATGCTAATTTTACAGGCAGTATGTGAATGTGATTGTTCTCATTGAAGCTCAGAAAATTTTGAAAGAGTAAATTGTCACGCCATATGTAGTCTCTCAGAGTATGCAACTGTTTGGTTACTACTGGCCGCCAATATTAGGTATAAGCTATCTCGGTGTTTAGCAGCAGTGAAAACTAATAGGCGTTACACCACTCAGCGTGAGCAGTATCGTGGCAACCTGCATCTTTGGTTACAAACAGCACTTATCACCAGCATTTCTACATGCAATTCCAATTGGAGTCATTAAATTTTGGGAACTTGTGGTCCAGCATGAAGCGTCTTCTGTTTTCTACATCTTTAGGTAGTAAGAAAGGATAGTTAGCAGATCTTGAATAGAAATTCGAAATTTCTTTCAATGCTGAATGTGTGTTGGTACGGTTCACGGCCATAATCTGCATGTCGGCTAAGGAATAAAAAACATAGAGGCATGGAGTTAGCTATCTTATAATTTGATGAGATCATATTAAAGACTAGTGTGAAAAGAGGGGACGGGAAATAACGGGCTACATAATTTAATGTTGTACTTATAGAGTACCTTTGGCGTTTTACACGGTGCATTTCCATGTCCAAGCTTAAGCTGTATTACAAATACCTAAAGATGGTGACTGTTTTGCACCTGATAACCAGCATGAGTTTTGGTATGCACATGTACGATTGGGGGAGATATCAAAGGAAGCGAGGTTGTAGGGTACATAGTGGGTGTTTAAAAAGCCTATTGTGTGATCGGCAGTTTGTCTTTATCATTGCTTTTGCATTTTTTATATCGGCATCAGATCTGCTATTTCATGTTAGGTTGTTTTGCGTTATCTTTTAGTCTGTCGCTATATTGCCTGTGCCACGTGCTTCATCGCTTTCTTCCCCCTTAGCCTTTACGCTCTACTAACTGTAGTGTACAGATGACATGGAGGAGGTTGTTGCACTGGTCATCAGATGCCCGGTGTCATTTGTAATGAGTCTTTGTTGTACTATGCCGTCGTACATCCAGAGACCAAGTACACTTAGCTGTTTTACAGATAAGAGTGGTTGTCATAAGTCCCCACCGTCTAATCCGCCGTTTGCTTCTCATGTGTGAACAATCAATTCCCAAGGACTTAAGGATGCCATTAACGAAAAGCTTCAAAATACACTTATTTTGAGTTTTCATAAATTTTTTTATATCAAGACTGGTGAAATCAATCCTAATTTTCCCTACATTACGATTGGCCTGCGTACATTTGGACTTGATTAGCTATCAAGAGAGTTGAATGGTGTAGTCTACCCTGGAATACATAAAATTCATATGATTATATCTCTGGTAGGTATCATGGATGCTGGCATACATGATACCTTCAACTTTCCGTTGAGAAAGTAGTGATCCAGTGAACTTAGAAGTCATAACAGCTATAGAGAGCATCGTGATAAACATGAATCTTACATTTTATTATTTTGTAGAAGTTGTAGGTCACGATTAACTATCGTACCTTACCACCTGGATGCCAAAACAGAAGACACTTCATGCTGGACTACAAGCACCCCAAAATTAATGGCTCCAATTGGAATTGCATACAGTAATGGTGGTGATAAGTGCCATTTGTATGCAGTCATGTACGTCCTGCGAATACCGATAACCACTTACCGAGACTGACCTCAAATAAAGCGCCAACCTTGAGGGGATATTGCTTCGTTAAAATACGAAACGCTACATATCATCAACCGTAATATGACAACAGCTAATGAATCGAATTATACCTCTGGCATAATTTACTGAAATGACTCTGCTTTCAACGTCGTAGACTTAAACAATCGCTGCATGCTGTACGACAACTGTGGAGACTGCATAAAATTGTGTATAAACCACTTCAACTAAAAGCAATGTTTCCTTTCATTGTTTTTTAAAACACATTTTGTACATTCCTCCTAATACTTGTAAAAAAATGTTTATTTATATACACACTTTTTTGGTCGTCGTAGTAATTACATCTTTTGATGCTGCTAGTCGTGGAAATATGTGCTCCTAACCATTCCAGTTACTGACTCGGGACTATTGCCTGTCGTGCATAATAAGTGATGGTCTTGGGATTTTACAGGACTTCTCATCCTACTTTCAAATATTACGGCAATCAAGCCAACCATCGACCACTGCAGAGAACCAACAAATATCGCCTTCTGATCTCTGGAGTATCCAAAAATTGTGATGGACAATACCGAAGAGATAACCTCCAAGTAAGTAGTGATTATCTATAACATTGATGATACCGTTTATGCTGCATCGTATAACCTTTCATATATGTGTATCATAAAATCCATTTTTCTTGTAAATTATGCGTAGTTTGTCAATTTGGTTTGCTTGACATTCTTGCGTCCACTACACAACACAGAATACTATTCCCTAATTTCCCTTCGTATATCCTATTATTTAAATCTAGTTTGGCAATCTATCTGTATGAAGGACAAATTTATAGAATGTTCGCATACTCCCAGCTTCATTTGTGCTCAAATTTGAAATGTTGTTTACTTTAATGATTATGACTCAATTTACAGGACACTACTGATTCTGAGTGATGACACCCTTATTGCTTTTCAATACCGCTATTTTAGGATACGGCTTGTACCTAGTGTTTGCCACCAGTAATATCCAGACAACTGCGTACTCTCAGAGTCCCGAGAGTACTCGTGATGTGTCTAGTAGTAGACAGAATTGAGCTGATCTATGTTATTTGGGTGCGTCATTAAGAAATGATTTTAGCCAGCTTAAGTATAAGTCTCAACGAAAAAGGAGGCAAATAATGAGGGCTTAAATGAAAAAAGACAGACAAATGACAGAATAGTGTTACACAAGCCAGAGGTAAATAGTAACATCTACTAATTAGACGAAAATGTTAGAGTGAATATTAATATTGTCAAGTTGAGTGCTCAGGAGGGACTTTTTAATCATTCGTTCTATTACGTTGGCCACGAAAATCCTTCCAAATTCCTCTTAATGCATCCAGTCATGTTTCTACCCAAATACCTTAATCCTTATTCAGTTTTTCACCAAAGTTTTTCAAGATGGTCATAAACATCTCATTTTTATGAAACCTTTCAAGGGCACCGACATAGTCCTCACTAAGCCATCTTCATCCCTTTCATGCTTCTCGACAACCCTCCATAGGCATAGTGCGGGTAAGGGTTATCTGCAACTAGGTGGAAGGTGCGACTGAGGTGGTGGGACGGATGTATATTAGCTGTTGGTGGACAAAATCTGTGGGACGAATCATGATAATCCTCAGACAGAAGTCGAGGTCCTAGATGATCACGCTAGGATTCGCCGTACTTTGCTCTTCCTGCGCTTGTTGGGTGGCTTTCAAAAGATCTCGAATTTAGTGGACGCTGAGGCGACATCCTATCGCGAGGCCTTACCGTATATTGTCATTATTGAATGAAAACCCTTGACAAAATCAGCCAGCGTTGCTCCCCTGAAAATAAACTTGTTGAGCTACTTCACCCTCTTATTTGCACGATACCTCTACATATTTATCGAACATGATTTTCACTTATGTCAGGAAACTTTATTTTACCCATAAAAGAAAACGGAAGTTCAAAGCTCAACCTGACGTCAATTATTTGTATGTGATGTGAAATCCTTCTTTTGGCCTGGGGATTTTAACTACCTGGATGAAGAAAAGGTGGTTAACAATTTTACCAGATACGTCATACGTTCATTTCTCTTGACAGATTTGAGCAACGCAAGAACAGTGACATTTGCAGAATAAAATGATCTCATTTTATTTCGTGACCTTTCGTCAGCTGCAAACAGCCTACAACTGAAATGAATTATTGGCAGTGTTAACAACATATACTTTAAACACGCGGAAGTAAGTGGAGATTTGAGATCCAGGATTCATAGTAGGGTGGTACCACCTTCGTTCTTGCGTTGTTCAAATTTTATCGGACTCTTTCCCACCAGATGTAATAACCATATATGTATAAATGAGTTGGATCCGTGAATTCAGGAATAAGTGTTATTATTATTATTACTGTCATCACCATCATCGGGGCTGAATTGTTTAACCGTTTTAACATGCAAGGAGATGGATGTGTTTCTTTTACTCTAGTGTCCTTTGAAAATGAATTATCTATGATGCGACTACAGTTGTTTTCGCTCAAAGGAGAACCTACTGCCATCTTAATGCCTTTTTTATGAGGACTATCAAAGCTGAGTTCCGCCATAGGAGCCTCGGGGCGCCATCGCAGTAAAACATCCAGTAGGACGCTGCAGTCTTTCTTCACTCTGACACCTCATTTAGGAGCAACCTGGATCCCACGCAGTGTATCTAAGGGGGCTTTTGTTTCAGCTTTCGGGGCAGGCAGACAAGCATACAGCACACATTCAGATTCCCGGGGGACTTTATCGAGTAGAAGAACATACGATGGAGGTAAAAGTCAATGCTTTCGAGGACACTATTCATAATCCGAAACGCGAGGTTGGAACGGACGCTGAGGTCTGGCACTAGGTGCACCATCACCAAGCCACAGAGACTTAATTGAGAAACCACGATCACCCTGCAACCTAGGGTTAAGGTGTACAGTCTCTAGGTCATATGTATGAGGTGGGCCATTCTTGGTTTCTGAATGACGAGCATCATTGTTTCCCCTATTTAATTTCCGCGGTTGAACACTAAGTAGAGAAAATCGCTCACCAGATGACCCGGGAGGTGACTCATGATACTTACCATAACCCAGAGTAATGTCGTACCAAGCATCATAAACGGGTACTGGTCAGAGGGAGGGTCACTTGGGCTGTGTATAACTTCGGTATCATTACTTCTAGGAATGACTTTATCTTTAAGAATAGGAAGCAGGGGCCACCGACCGCGGTCATAATCCTGGTGATATGGCCGGTGGGGTAGGGCACTGTGATCGTTTGTATATGTATCTCTTGAATGAATGAAAGGTGGAAACTCTCGAATATTATCAAACCTGGGGGTACATCTGGCATGTCGTAAACATAACTCCGGCCCCGATCTGGGCAACCACGTCAATCGGATGGCAGATCCGCAGGGTAGCCATCAGGCTCGTTGCGTTGCACTGGATCGAACCATGGACGAGCTGGTGGATCCAGAGTTGGTTCAGCGACCTTATTGCAGGGGTAAAAAAACTGGCTAGAAGCACCACAGACTGGTTCAAGAACAATCCCAGTCCTGTACTATGAGAATGAACCAGGTAACATAAGGGCAGTTACGGTCAGTGGAGGCATTGTTTCGGCATTCTGAGGGATGGGCTACCTCACCGGGAGACAAGGCTGAAATTCTGGCAGCTCATTGGTAGATTGCGCTTCAGTTTAGCTATTTCGCGAAACATGATTCACGAATCTCTCACCAAAATTATTGTAGCCCAGTGGTTTTAGGAGGGCCATGTGACGGGAAAACGATCTGAAAACCCCCCCTGAGCACTGCCCGACAGCACTGACACTTATTTGGATATTTTCATCCTCGCTATGAATATCATCCATTAACCCTAACCGATGTGACGTTATTTTGTCTTTTGCTCATCTAGTTAAGCCTTACAAACATTATTTATCTTTGTTTTAATCGGAACTTATCACGAATGCTTCACTTTGCCATTGTATAACGTTAGACTATTGAGGACATGAAGTTATTTTACTGTTCCCTACATTCTATTTTGGCTCAACTTAGGGTTGCTCTATGAACTGACTGCTCGCCTCTTGACCGTCTACTGGAGACGTTTATTGATTGATGTGATTCTCGTAGACAAAATTTTGATCCTGTTTTGTTGGGAATATCCGTATTGATTCTCAGGTATTCAACAGTTGTGTTTGGTGAGTCAACCTTTTTCCGTGTATCACGCGTTCCGTGCCCGAAAAGTTTTTGAACTATATAGTTGCCCAGCGACATTGTGGAGCTACTTTCGTAATTTTGATACAACTTATTGTTGTTTAACAGTACCGCAGGTTTACCACACTTCTACCACGTATGTATCATGTCAAACCGCGCTTTGCTATTGCCGAAACAATCTTTAGCTGTGCGTGACTCAGAGAAGTTTGGGAAACCATACAGTAGAACGCAGTAGTTCTCCTGGATCACGCTAGCTCGGTCCCGTTGAATTATTTCTCGCTTTCAGACCAAAACAATTGGATTCGGGTCGTTACTGATGGAGTCTACTAAATTGCTGGTGGCGTATGGATTATCCCCTCCTCCGAGTCTCAGACCTACAACTAAGTGGGCCGGGGGCATGTCACATCCGAATAGTAACAAAACTTCGTCACCTTCTAGCTCTGTCCAGGGCCTGTCAAAAGGCTGCCGTAATTTCTTAGTGCTTTCTCTCACCGATCTTCTTAGTCGGTGAACAGTCAGGCTTTCAGTTATAACCGCTCGCTCAGTCCAGACATGTCCACTCTTGTCTATTAGGCAAACTTTAGATGCAGCAGGACTAAATGTTTTGACACCCATCCGTTCCCTACTAGCCACAGATATGTATGCCACGGCGGGAAATGTTGGTGAGATTTTGGCAACTACGACAGCTGCGCTTACTTCCACAGCCTGTAAGTTTCAGAATAAAATAGACGACTGAACGTGAAGAGCGTCAAAAGAGTAGTTGGTTTTACAAGCACTATAGTTTCCTGCAGTTTAGCTAGCTTCACCGAAACGTACACCATACTGGTGTCGGATAGGAATTAACGACTTGTGTGCACCTGTGCAGTTCGCTTTCAATGTAGACTGTGCAAGAAATATGACATTTCGCTATGGATCGCAGCGGGCGTCCAACCTACCGCAGTCAGGAATTATGAGACTTCGCAACGTGTCTCCAGTTGAGGCGAATCTGGCGGATGTCATGTCATTTGACCACCAATCCTCTTTGACCGTCCTGTGTACTTCGTAGCTTTGGACATTTAGGCAGGCTGTTGGAGCCGTGACATAGGATGCAATTGTTTGGAGCGGACGTTATCTTATCATTCGTTGAGCGATCTGTACCTTCCACCAAACTGCAGCGCGAACTTCTGCTGATTGTGGGCAGGATCTCTCCATCTGGCTGCTCTTCAGGTCTCGTCATACCGGCACCGTACCTCGAGTGAACTATTCCAGCCGTTTCTTTGACAATGCAGACTTAGGTTTCGAAATCGGGTTCTCCTCCGCTGATCGAAATCTTGGCAGGTACGTCAACCCAACTGCCTCGTAAATCCATAGGTAAGCGACTGAAAACGGTTTCGACGTTGACCGTGAATTCAGGGTTGCCACACAGTCGATCTCAGGGAACCCCATTTTTATGTTTCTGAGCTGTACAGAGGGCTCCGTAGTACCCCCAACCGAACTTCTAACAGGGCATCTTCTTCTGGCCAGATCATAGGCAGGTGATTGAGCAGTCATAAGTTCCTGTTAAAAGATATCTTGGAGAGTTTGTCTTGCTGGATTATATTCAAAGTCATCTGGCAGTGAGGCACGCGCCTCTATGGGTGTTCTCACCTTTCCTTGACGAAAGTGCAGCAAATAACCGGGCTTGTGGCTCTTATCATTACGTGCATTTTTAGCTGCACCACTAGGGAGTCTAATGAACATCTAGCATTGGTTCGGGTACCCCTCAAAACACGTCATTTCTGTCTTTGGTCAGATGTCGCCTACAGTCAAAATCAAGAAGTCTACGACGCCCGAAAAAAGTCAATTCGGCTAGCACACGTTTCATGTGGACTTGCAGTACCCATAGTCCCTGGATAACTTTGTGCCTCATCCCTGACGTCTGGCACAAATGAAGCAACATAAACATTGGTCCAACTTTCCTTTCAGGCTTTTTTCTAGTTCCAGAAAGTTCGAACGTCTCATAATTAACAAGGTTACACTCACCACACAAATCGTGAGCGCTAGCATCATCAGCACTCACTTCCCCTTCATCATCACAGAGAGGTTTTAAAAATTCCACACGTAGAAATTCCTGTCGATGTCTTGATCTTGCATTTTGAGCTCGTTCACCGGGCTGATTAGCGCGGTAAGTCGGCACAGAAGACTAGCAAAACATTCAAGATGTTGTGACTAGCATTCACGGAAGGAATGGTTCAGACCTGCAGCCAGAAAGGAGTAGAGACAATTCAGAAGCCTGTATTATGAACAAAATAGCTGTGTGGCCATAACGAAGATAGGAATTTCAATGGCCGCCGGAGCCAAATTAGAGCTGACCCAATTCAAAACGCTTGACCGTTATGTAAGGAACGAGTGGTGGTTGCAGTAAATCTATTGGGTGACGTGTGACAAAGATACGAATCTCCGGAGTTCCCAAATCCATAGCGATACCAACTAAATCCAAAACACTCGGTTGCCAAACAACAAATGCATGTTCAAATAGTTGGTGAACCCCGTGAAAATTGCTCTTTACCGCAAAATATGCGCACAAAATTTAGTTGCAAACCTTCAAGTTTGGCGGCTACTGCAGTTTCTAGCCCAAACGAAATACAATTTTGACACCGATCGAAACAGGAGGTTCAGTATTGTTATACATGCAAATTGAATGAAGTCAGGCAAAGTGAATGGTGAGTGTTTTTGAATACATTACAAGAACAAGATGAAAACATGCGAAATAGCAATAAAGTTCATTGAAGAACTCTGCGAAAAGTTGTTTCTCACAGAAAAGCTCGCAGAAAATCCAATTTCAGACTCCCAACTTCATGGCTACTTTGGTTTCTGACCAAAGAAGGACACAACGGCGCCGCCACTCGAAGAACTTTTTGATGCAGTAGCGCACACAAACTTAATAAATTTAGACATAAAAGGTAAATGCTTTTGAATACATTGCAAGAACAAAGGCGGGACACACGAAATCAGTCATGGTTTCGTTCCGCTCCATGGTAGCTCAATTCACGCTACTTTTCTACTGATTTCAAACTTCCATATGACCACATACCAAACAAAGACCGCCCGTCCGGCAAACTTTTTGAACCATTTGACCGTCACGACATTGCACTTATGAGTTTTTCGCCAGATCAGACACTCATGTCCTGAAGTTTCCGACTTTTAAGGTTCACATTTCGGCCTTTATTTTTCTTACTGCAGTGAATTTTTATCTAATTCACGCTCGTGATTGCACGAGCCGAGTTGCTGCGAACTTCGTTTTGTTGAAGATTCATTTCTAAGCAGGCCTTTATAGTTGGTTATTTCTGTCTCGATGAAGTAACACAGTAAAGGATTTTCAGATGGCGACCATCCTATGGAGAATATTTTGCCAATTTCCATCCAGAACTGGTGTGCCTCACTCCCGCGTCTGGCAGAAAGCATGACACTATAGTTTGTAATAACTCCTGCTTGTTCCCCTTTCAGAGAGTAGGGGATCGTAACGTTAGAAGTTGTACACCTTGTGAGCGATATGAGGGATCATATCGATTTTACTGACTGATTGCCAGTAACTTTAGTTGAAATGGATACTGTTGACTAGATATCCTCCTCTTGCAGCTGTCATTCCGTGGCCACAATCAGGTAGGGGTGTAAAGGAAAGACTGGTGGGGTCGATTTGCCCCTCAACTCTGGTACAAGGTAGTCTCGAATGTCACAATTGTCTTAGCGATTTCTTGTTTTCTGAGTTGAGTGCTTGAAAACGCGATATTATCGAAATCACCCATCTGGGCTACAAATACTTTCCATCACGTTATGGTCGTCTGCTTCAAGCTCCTTACTGGTGGACGGCCTCCTGCTGTCTGTCAAGAAGTCCAGAGGGCCGGCCGATATGAAGAGCTTTGGCATAGATGGAGTGGTGTTGAGAAGATATTCATGAGGGTTAATACTGTACTGGAAGCAGACACAATACTGCGATGATACTGTAAAGAAACGAATTGCTGCCAAGGTATGGAGGCATGACTGGTTTCCTCATGCAAGGTACCTCAGGGTACCCTAGGCAAATCTGAAGTGGCTTTACCTGTATATTGCGTGTCAGAAAGCTGCCAGTCAGGGAGTACGCAGTGATAGGCGCTCGCTTAAGCTCAGCCGGGGCGTCCGGTTTCGGTTTCAGAGAGAGATCAACAACACGATGATCGACCCTCCATGCTGACAAGATGAGCATTCTTTCGGGTTTAATGGCCGGTAAGGAGTAAAAACACTTCACAGACGCCCACATATGCTCCTCAGCGAGCTGATGAAAAGTCAAAAAGTGTCACTTCACCGGCTTGTGTCTTCTCAGCCAGTGTGCTGATGCTCTGTAGTCAACTCTTTGACCTGTTCTAGTACTCCCTGATGGTATGGCGGCATCCATCGGAGTGAAATTCAGTCACCCTCTTTTCTGAAGGGAGGACGTAAAAAACTTTTGCTTCCATCCGGTATTTTCTCGAGTTGAGGAGAGCACATAAGATGGGAAGGCCGAATGCGTTTGCTGAAAGGCAGCCACTGAAATGCTCCACGTGCCTACAAAGCAGCTCAGCTGCGGACCAGAGACCCTTTTTAAGCTTGGGTACGGCCGATCAACCGTGTGGGGTCTAAGATTATCTGTAAAAACAGCAGTTACAAAGTTGGCCATGCTTTTGCGTGTTCATCACTACGCTTAAAATATTCTCAAAATATGATCGTAAGGAATGCGCCTTAAATGGCCACAGGACTAGTAAACATGCAGACTGTTTCCGAAGATCAGACATCAACCGCCGTGGTGTGGGGCCGAGGAAAAGTGTGAAGACAACCTTAAAGTTACGAAGAATCCTGGGGAAACTGATCGACAGAATATCACAGAATATCAGTGCCTTTTCTAGAAGCATTGTTCAATTTAATCGCATACGAAGGTTCCGGTCATAATTATTATTTTTATTGGTAGCAGTGACGGCCAAAGTTAGTTTAGGAATTGTCTTGATGCGAACTTGACAGACGCGAGGACCAGTCACTAATTATTCTAACTTGTTATGTACCCACGAACACGGGACCAAGGAAGAACACGATAGCGTAGTCGGATGGAATAGGATATTTAGGTGGTTGTACCAAGATACCGGTGCATCCCAACTAACTGGCTAGAGTCGACTACGGGCAGTGCAACGTAACAGGACGGCGTGCCAAATGGCGGGGATGCTTGACCGGGTGTCTGCAGCTCAGCGAGTCCACTTAAACTGCAAAGATCATCATCAATGCTGGAGGTCGTCAAACCCTAGGCTATTGATTTTGGGGAAGTGTGTGACGCTACATTAAAAAGAATTATAAATTGCCATGCTGCCTGGGTTTCTGGGAGGCCGCAAACTTATCGTCGCGTCTTACTGTAAGTCAATGAGAAATCTAAAGTGCTTCGGGGTCCAGGTTTTGCTCAAAGGGCTAAAATACTCGTTAGGTCTTATGCCATATTAGAGAATCAGGACGCCAGCAGATTTTGACAGAGCCTAGCACAATATATAGAGCTAAATGTTTGCCGATGCAGGATAATTTGCGAAGGAATAGAAGCAGGTATGCATTCACGGTTCAGGAAAATTCATTCAAATATTTTTGGCGGGAAAAATGAAGAGGTAAAGTCAATTGTTGAAACATTCGACAAAGATACCTGGATTAGGCTTTTCATTTGCTCCCCTCATTACGACAGTCTGAGGGCTGCTGTATTGACCTATGGTCATGTGTTTGTTTTGTAAGTATGGATAAGGTTCTACGAAGTATAGAATAATTTCATAGCGATGAATGACAAAGGCTTCCACCAGCTGACAAATGTAAGGATGGATGCAAACAATGTGTGAATGATATCTGATTAATCATCAGTTGAATAACCATACTCACTCTGGTCTTCAAGTGGGATGTAGAAGCGGTGGTATCATTTTTTTTAGAAAAATGTCTCGGTAATACGCTGTCGTAACTAGAGCAGTAGCCAAGAGTTGTGAGTGAACGAGGTTAATTTCTTATCAACGCAGACAGAGACACCTACTCCTTGCGCTCAACAACATTTCAAATGGATGACATAGCTCTTAATCCCCTTATCTCACATCAGAGATTCAATACTGCCTCGGATGATACTGACGTGTACACATGCCTTTGTAGCGCACATTTCTGCCAGCTTGTATACTCGTGCTCAGATTACCGAAATATTTATGCACTTTGTTAAAAGAAATCAAGTCGAGCTACTGCCCTTTTCGAGTGGACAGACACTCGCTAAGTGCTGTCAGTTAGATGCTTGGCACAACCACTAATACTAATGCTACTACCAGAATAGAAAATACCATTAACCAGCTAATCAGTGACGCATTACAGACATTCTTGGCCGTGAATAGACCGCTGATAGTCAAAAAGATTTTCACATACGTGCCAAACGAATTGACCCCTGATCTTTGCATCTGCTTCAGTGACACTTGCATCTTTACGCAGAGAAACATGGTTAATAGTGAAATGCAAACTAAGAACAATGAAACCACAGAAAATAAAGCTTGAAAGCGAACAATGAAATTAATTCCGTCATCCTATTCGTCGATTGGTGTTTGGAGACATCATGCTGGGATATATTGATGTAGTCGACTGACACCAGCTGGATGCAGGGTTATACACCCTAGCTAAAAATCGCAGAAGCCAGTCTGTTCTGGCTGCACAGAAGCGACCGGTGGCTGCTACGAAATGTCCGCTTATCATAGGAACACTTAGTGCCAGGAGTAATAAAGTACAGTTCCTACTACTTCCCGATCTGCTGGTTGTCAGTCGGTCATCTGGAACCATAATGACACTACCTGGGTCTCAGCCTGTAGAAAGGCGTCCTGAAAGATGCAGGCCCGGTGAATTCCATACAGGGGACCAACTGGGGTTTTCCCAAGTTAACAGCAGGAACTACGGCTGAGATTTCTCTTCTTTATGTCCAACAGTGGTAGTGGTGGTTTCCACACACGAGGCTGGGGAAAATCGGAAATACATAAGCCTCTACTGCCTTCACATGTGATGACGACGGCTTCACTTGGTTAGTGGTTATCAGCTTCGGTCAGCAAGGGCCCCTGACCGACGTTCCTGAGACGTGTTGGGATGCTAGGGACGAGGTTAGAAGCGATTTTTATTGCCATCAACAACTGCCCACCAACCCCCGCGTTGTGGCCCAGTGTCTATTTTAGTTAGCATTACGGTTAGCAAGGATGGTAGAGGTTTATTCAAAAGAAAAAGACGATGACTTTAAGAGGCACAGGCGTGTTGATGACAGGCGAGATGAAAAGCAGGATTCAAATAGCCTGGTGACATGAAAAATAAGAGATCTGGTGGTTGGGACATGAGGAAAGAAACCAGTTTGGGAGGCAGCCGGGTGGGGCAGAGGTCTTTGGACTGCGGCGGGAACAAACAACAAGGAGGGTCTTTGCAAATGACAAGATATCCGGTAGTCAGTGTTGTATTCTTCAAGCGCTAGTTTATGGTTTGTATACGACCTTGGTGCCAAGTAAGTACCAAAAACTGACCGACAGTATCTGCCCTGCAATCTTCCACCATGTGCCCTGCAGCACACTCCCCACGAGATGATAGTAGCTACCTGCTCTGTTCTCCTTCCATGGCCTAAAAGAAGCAAACCCAAGCTCATACACTTCTTCAGATGCGAAACAAAGTCACCATCTGTAATTACTTGTGAGGTGGCAAACGCTCGAACATAAGGAAAGTAGCGAATAAAAGACTCAAGATGCTTTATGAGCACAACATCCATCTTCTTGAAGCTGCTTCTTCTCAGTATCCGTTCTGTGTATTTTTGCCGGCCACATAACTTTTCAAGAATTTTCAGGTGATTATCACCCCCTCTCATTCCTCGAAAGCTATTTTCCGCATCCTACTAGCAAAACTATCGCCTTGCATTATACTGATATATCCTCTATACTGAGATACACTCCTCATTTTCTGAACAAGATCTGGGAACCATCATTTCTCATCATTTGGGAACGCAAAGGTCGGGAGACGGTTTTTACCTGACCTCAAGCTTCCCAGTCAACGTGGTCGAAAGTCGAAGGAGCCACCTATCCTTGAGATAAGACTGTATGAAATAGGGTGAATGGCTAAGCAATGCTCCCACCCCAAAGTAATCCTTCCGCTTTCCGAGAAATGAGTTGGGGTTGGACCTAAGCAAACCATTTTTGTATCTGTACCTCCAAATTATCAAGAAGATCGTGCCTGAAAAACCGGGATGCATACATACACACCAATATGTATGAAATAGATATTATTGTTATCATCGGATACTGGTCTTAACACCCCTAATTGGAATGACAAATGTGAGCCACTTTAAATGAATTGGCAAATCTACTACACCAGAATCTACCGAAAACTAGGAAAAATTTCGCAACTTAAGAAGCCAAGCGCAAGGAGATAAGTTTTTTTACAAAAGTGGATGCTGGAATTAGACGGTCGGAATATTTCAAAGGTACTTCTTCCGTAGTTAGTGCAAAAGTTTGTTTGCAACTGAACTGTGACTGGGAATGCGACCCTAAACCAAAGGGGTTTCAGCGTCACGTGCTTCTCCAGAATCAGTTGCCCAGGATTAGACGAGATTCAGCATTGATGCTGACCTTCACAGTTTAACTGGACTCGCCAAGCTGAAGGTGCCCGGTCGAGCATCCTCGTCATTTGGCACGCTGTTGTGTTGCTTTGCACTGCTCGCAATCAATCCTGTAGCCAGTTAGTTGGAACGTATCGGTATCTCGGCACGACCTCGCAAACGCTAATTCGTCCGACTACCCTATTGTGTTCTTTCTTGGTCTTGTGTTCGTGGGTATATAACAAGTTCGAATAATTGGTGTTTGGCCCCTACGTTTGTCAAGTTCTCATCAGGACAATTCCTAAAGCATCAGTAGAATGTGCCACCGACCCTTCACGTAAGAAAGTCCACGGCTTGCAGAAATCTTATTTTACTTCCTTCCCTGTTCATGATTCAGTTCATTCCATCTCTCCATCTTCATTGTTTTAAAGACTTCGATAAGCTCTAGTTATTATTTCTGGTGACTATCTAAAAACCAATAAGATCACCAAATAACTGTTGATGCTGATCTTTTTTTCATTCTAATACTAATACTTCCCTACCTCACTTATTTCCTTCAGTCCTAATTAAATCACTACCTGCTAAGCCAAAAGACTCTGATTTAGGCTGTACAACTGTGTTAGTGTAAATGATAGTTGTTTCCAAAAATCGAATTAACATCCATTATCTTACTGCATCTAACGAGGGCGCACTACATAAATGATCACAGTTTCTACATGAAAATCCATTAGATGTTGAAATATCTTTTTTGAAACAGTCATCGAACATGAAGTTGTCACTTGATTAGTAATTGCCACTCACTAGGTTATTGGATATTGGATATATACGGCGTTTTAATCACTCAAAACTATCGGTTTTCTACGGTCGCCCTATTATTTGGTATCTGAGACTTTTTAAAAATGGAAAAGAGGATCTTACCTTGCAAGCAACCTGCGATCAAACAGGTTGTTCTTCATAAAACCAATAACATCCTAGATAAGAGAAAACAAGGATAAGCCGTTTTTCCCAACGGACAAAGATGGCAATATCATTCCAGGAACATATGGAACACCTGTTGGAGGTTGTCGGTATTTATTTCGTAATGCTTACTCAGTATTCAGAGGTGAAAATAAGAAAGATAGAAGCACCAAAAGTTTTGATGTAATATCACTGGCACGTTCGATGAACAGTGACTTCGCTTCCAAGACAAAAGAGCTTTTTAACCCAGAAGTAGAAGCTGTGAAAGAAGCCATTGAGACAGGTATTGAGTAGATTTTTAAATCTTCCAAGTTTTCACCATTGAAATTAAGGTATTTTAATGTCATTGTGCATTGCAAGAGTAAACGTTTAGGATTCTTATATCCTCTGGTCAACTTTAACCCAGAGGTCACGGTGGTACGCTGTCATAATTGTGACTATTAGGACGTATTTATGATTACACACTAAATTCTAATGCTGGACAAAACTGCACACAACTAGTGTTTTCATAGCTTTGACTTTGTCTTGGTGAAGTATTCCATTCTAATGAACTCGCAGGAACATTCGCCTCACCAGAGCTAAAAGCAGAAGAGATTTCCTTGTCCAATGTAGGAGCGAAACGAATAACACGAACCGAGCCCCAAAAACTAGACACGAGATATCAAACTATCAGTTTCCTACACTCTCACTATCGATGTTGGATGACGTTCGATGAATAGTAATCCTTTAGGATAATTATATATTATAGCATACCTATGGTAACATCTCGTAGCACATACTTGGGTTATCCGGCGTCGTTAGTTTTCGAACTCTTGCATCCAGTTCTTGCAGTTTGGTTCTTCCTTTGATTCGACTACAATGTTTCTCAGTGAGATGAAAAATCAGTGCCTTTATTCACTTTAGTTTCTTATACAGTATGCTTCATATAGCAAGGCTAGCTTGATAGCACTCTAAATCATCTATAAAAGTTTATTGGTTTTAAGAAATTGCCTTAACGCAAACTTGACAGATGCAGAGATCAGTCACTACTTCTTCGTACTAGTAAAATGCCCACAAGTGCGAGGCCAAGAATGAACACTAACGTAGTCAGGTGAGAATAGTGTGCTTTATGAACCATGCCAAAATACCAAGACACTTCGACTAACTGACTAGAGAATCATGTACGAGAGAAGCAACGTAGTGTGACACTGCCAAATGGTGTGGATGTTTGACTGTGTGCCTTCATCTTAGCCAGTCCGTTAGAACTATGAAGGTCAGCATGTGTTCATTTCCGCTGAACGCCTATCTAGTTTGTTCGCGATAACCCTAAGATGACACTAACCGACGGTAAAAACCTTATGGCTTTGCCATTAGTGGAACTCTTCGGATGAACTCACTATAAATTGGACTCTGGTTGTTCCGATTTATTCAGGGGTATCACGAAAATGATAAGGTAGTGAATCGAATAGTAAGTTGACTATGACCCTCACTGTTATTTGACTTGCAGTCCGTTGCTTGTTGCATCTGGAATAAAGACAAAACCTTTACTACCACGAAAAGATTTTACGACGACGAAAATCGAGAACATGGATATGTCACTGGTAAAAAACATTCATAGGAAAACTTGACATAACTTTTTTAATGTATGACCCGGTACGGAAAAAGGATACCATAACTGTGAGAAGTGAGAAGTTATTTTGGATTCTCAGTAAAAATGGCGCCATCATGAAAAGCACATGCTAACTCGCATTAGACAGTTGAATACGTTTTTGAATTTTGTGGGAACCTGACGGTTCGATCTGAATGTGTTTTGGTTGTGCGACAGATGGTTATGTCTCTGTATTTCCAGGTGATGCATCAAGAAATCCGGTCATCAGACGTTCTACCGGTTGGTTGTTGTGAGGAGAAATGTCTTTTACGACGGGGTTACATTCAGATTAATTTCATTTCAAACGATCGGTGCTCACAGTGTCTTCACGTCCGTTTCACGTGATTAAGCAGAATTTTTCGTGCCGCTTGATGACTTTGAGTGGTCCATCGTAAGGTGGTTTAAGTGACTGACGAACGGTATCGTGGCGTATGAAGACGATGTCTTGCATAAAACGGGTGGATGAAGACAGTTGTTTGACGTCGAGCAGGAGTTAGCCTAACTGAGCGCATTGCGCTTGTAAACCTAATCACTTAAGATATTCTATCGACAGTACTTTTGAAAGATGAAATGAACTAACGTGATAGTCGAAGAGTAGTTCTTCAGAAGCACATCTACAATCAGCTTTCGACGCATTCCGGACACATAGCATGACTAGAGGCAGTGCCTTGGGACAGTTTTCAGCTATCGATGAAAACATTATGCCGTGTCATTTGCTTGTAGTGATAGGCTGTCGCTCAAAACAGAGTGCCATCCAAAAGTGTGGTTGAAGCGTGAAATAATCCACATTCGAATTAGCACCCGCGGGTGGTTGTTATGTAAGATTGACATCGGAAGTTTTCTATCCACCTTTCGACGAAAATACGGGCGGTGGTTTCAGAAGCAATATCCTCAATAGTTACTGCTTCTGTCAATCTCTTAAAACAATCCACACAGTTGCAAAGATAAATGTGCCCACTAAATCCTGGTAGGGATCCTAAAATATCTATATGGACTTTGTTGAAACGACCGTCTGGCACTAAAAAAGAACCTATAGAGCTTTTCGTGTGTCGTGTGACTTTACACTTTTGACAAGCTACGCACAAACGACCCTACTGTTTAGCGTCTTTTTTCATCTCAGGTTAGCAAAGTTGTGCAGTAAGCCTCATGGTGGTCCATACACGTGAATGATATAATTTGTGCAACATATTGAAGACATTGCGTTGACATCTTTTCAGCACTGTCGGGGAAGGGGGGGCTGACCTGCGGATACATCACATAAAATTTTATCTTTACCTGGTCCTACTGGGCTAGTTGTAGCCTGAGAGTTGAAGAGGACAATTCGTGGTTCATCTGGGGATCTTTTGGAAGCCAGCCAATTGAACAAGGTCTATACCTTCAATATAAGTTCTTGAAAATATTCGAGAAAATGCGTCAGTTACAGAGTTATTTGCTCCAGATATGTAATGGATATTCGAAGTGAAGTTGATAATATAGTGCAGTTGTCGTGACCCATATGGGGAATACTTGTTGGGTGTTGAGCTGAAAGAGCTTAGCCCCTTGTACTCCGTGAAAATAATAGAGTCACGACCTTCAACGGAGTGTCGAGCGTAGCACACAGAACAGTACGCAGGTTGGAGTTTTTTTTTACCAAACACTCTCCCTTGTTTCTTTTTCTTGCAACCGCCTCAGGAAAAAGGCTACTGGTTGTTGATCAGCTGTTGCAATCAATCAATATCGACACTGGACTAGGCATTACTGCGTAACGGTTCAAATCGCCACACTTCATATTAGCAAAGCGAGTAAAAAAGTAATTGACTGAAAGATAAAGAAAGAGATCGGTCAAAAGCAGTAAAATAGAGGAATGAGAAAATGCTAAATTCAGTTTAGCGATTAAGATGAAGATAATGTGGTCCATCTGTACCACTGCCATAAATTCTGAGCCATGTCATTTGAATCTACAACAACTGTTTTCTGTTGTTACGTGGGCCCCAATTACCTACTTTGAATCTGCCGACATGGATCAAGCCAACAGTTAAGGACTTCATACAATGATGCCATGCTTTAGTCTCACCACCCCGAGCCTTTTTCTAGCTCAGAACTGCTTCAGCTATGATTGTGCGACGAGACAGACGGTAACTAGGAATGCGCAACACATGTCCCAGCCACCTGAGTCGATAAAGGTTCACGACCTTATCAACTGAGTTTCCTCTCCTCCTTAAAACTTCGATAAACAGGCAGAATAAGCATAGAACCTCGCACACAAGTTCATCGGTTCAAGTTGCCACGCTTCATAGTAGTATACAAAGACAAGTGGATGGAATAAGAGTCATATCAAAGTGGGAAGAGTTGTGTGAGAGAATAAAAAATCTAAAGGTAGAGGTTAGTGCGAGTATTCAGGCTTTAGATGTCAAGGAGTGGATGCGTCTGCTCCACTGCGACGGATTTTCAGCCATTTCATCAAGAGTCCTCAACCACTTTGGTTTTGTCTCGAGGACGCCAACTAGGCAGTATACATCTCCTCAAACGACCCAGGCTAACAGTCATGGACTTCATCGACTGATACCCTATCTTGGTCTGACCACCGTGAATCCTCTTCCAGCCTAATCCAAATTCCTCTGTTATTACACGTCAAGGTAGGCGTTTACTCGGCATGGGCAACACATTTTCAAGCCAGCTCAGAAGATGAAGGCTGACAACCTTATTAATCAATTTGCCTAGTACCCTTCGCCTGAATTTAACATTGATGATACAGTGATTCAGCTATGCGCGAGCGATGCCACGAAGACATCTGTGATCCAGTCCCAGTAATCGTTTCGTGTCTTCTTCTTTTAACGAACATATCATGGCTGTGCAACAAGACAGAACGGACTGTAGGGCAATGTACTCATCGGTTGATAGATAGTCGGACGTATAGCCAGTTGGGACCAGAGATGAGGCTATTCGGCGAATGCCAAACTGGGCTTCCGTATCCGAGCTGAGGTTTCGTCAGCAACCACCTTGTTTGCGCTGGCAAACTCCCAAGTAAGCGAAGTGATTGACGCATTCCACCATTTCACTCCCTATCTGTAAACTGGGAGTACTTAGAACAGACCAGTCGTGCAGCACCTTACGTTTGACAGGTGCGAGCTAAGTGCATGCCAAACACTCGGATTTCCACTCAACGCTTTTAGAAAATCCTGCATTTTTTCAGCATCTTCACCTAACAGGACAATGTCGTCTGCATACTCCAAGTCAACCAGATAACCCAGGCTGTAACACGCCCATGGGTGTGATTTCACAAACGCTGTGTCATCTCTACAATAAAATACTGCACAATCTTCCGATCAATTTATTCCAAAAACTTAGATGTTCTTCAATACTACTATTTATTAATATGCTTGTAATTCCCCATTGTTTTATTGGATCGAATTGTTCGACCTCCATTGGCATGTGGGCTCCTATGCGAATGTCCCGATATTGTCTAGGTGTTAATTGTGGTAATTTAGTTGGTTGTGGCTAGCAGAGGAATCCAGGATGCGCGTTTCGTCCCGTTTGGGACTCGTCAGCTGGATGTGCTTGCACCCCAGTGCGAAGTGATGTCGTTCCCATTGAGACCCGAAGCGATGGGTACGAGGTTCGAGCCCCAGTGGGGACAACGTCACTCACTGGGGTGCAGGCACATCCGGCCGATGAGTCCCAAATAGGATGAGACGCGGCTCTTCAATACTATTATTTTAAAAACTGTGGTTACGAAATAAAGTTGAAGCACTTCACTATCTTTGTGCAAATTTAAACTGATGAGTCCAAAATAGGAAAAAACGCACGTTCTAGATTTCACTGCTAACCACCACCAGGTAAATTATCTACAGTCATTTTTCTTACGCCTGTTTGTCAGTTCCAATTATGATGACAAAAATCTATACCTTGTTTTCTAAAGTAAATCGGATTTATTCAACTGTCTTTGTGAGTTATTTCATGGAGAGAAGATAAGATGTTTCAGCTGATAAATGTCATTCAGTTATCTTTTTCACTCGTGTCTGTGGTGTTTTCGGAGTGGAATTATGAATTAAATTATCTGCACTCAGTATTCACTGGAATCAGCTAATTCAGAATGATACAGAGAGAACAAGGATGATAACTGTAGTACATGCTTTCCAAGCAGTACCAAAACAGCACTCCCACCAAACAGTTCACACCATCGCGCCTACATAACATTAAATACCTGTGTATACAGTAGTGATAGTAGCGTAGAATCACCAAATATTCACACCGTCAGGTTCTGGAATACAGGAAGGGGTACCGACGCCCGACAATAGCTGTATTTTTTTGACCTAAAGACGGCATTCGACTCCGTCGTTCGAGAAGTCTTACGGCAGTGTCTCTCATTGAAAGGGGGTACCAAATAAGTACATCATCCTACTGAAAGCTCTTTAGTCGAACACCTGTAGGCGTGTTAGAGCCTATGGTGAAATACCGAGTGAGTTGTGTACTTTAAGTGTCCGTTGAGGATGCCCACTCTCTGCATTCCTATTCTGTTTTATCATAGATGTTCTTATGGAGGTCTCCTTCTGGACATCCAACTATGCAGGGATTAACCTAATCACAGCAGAAGTTTTGGTATACCTAGAATACGCAGATGACACTGTCCTGTTGGGTGAAGAGGCTGACAAGATGCAGTCTTCTGGACATCTTGAGTTGGAATATTTGAGAATGTTTGGGATGCGTTTCTTGCCACCCAAATGAAAATTGTCTCTCCAGGACTGGTCTTCGATAATGCCCCGATTAACAGTAGGGAGTGACATGGTCGAGTGCGTTGAACACTTCACTCACTTGGGAAGTCGGATTAGCCCTGGTGGGTCCGTGACCGACGAAATTTCTGCACCGATACAAAAGGCTCGGTTGGCTTTTGACAACTTACATCCTGTGGCGCCGCCGCGATATCCGATTGTCTATCAAAGGTCGAGTGTACCGTGCTGCAGTCTGCTCCCTTCTACTCAATGGCTGTAAAACAAGGTGATTAAAGGTAGCAAACATGAGAAGGCTGCAGGTGTTTGATCACCGTTGCCCTCCTAGCATAGGCCGTATTTCGTGGCGTCACCGATTGAGTAACACAGAAGTCAGACGTAGATTTTTTAGGCAGAAGAAGTGAGTCAGTTGATGCTGCTGTGAGCCTTCATCATCTCAGATGTCTGGGACATGTGTTACGTATATCTGGCCACTGTCTGCCTCGTAGCACAATATTGGTTGAAGTAGGTTTAGGCTGGAAAAAGGCTAGGGGTGGCCAGACCAAAACATAGCATCAATTCATGAAGTCCTTGACTGTTCGTTTGAGCCATGTAGGATGATCCAGACTAGCCGATTGGGGTCCACGTGGCTAGAGAAACCAAGGGTTTGAGAGTAGGTGACATGGTTCAATCGATGTCAGTGGTGCAGATGTATACACACACTATCCTCACATTAACCGCTATACTTAATCTCATCATATCATTCTTCTTTCTCTTTTACTACTTTTTGCTTCTACTTCCTTTGACCAATTTTCCTTTTTTCATCTTCCATTTTATTGCCTTGCTACTTGATGTGCTGATATTAGATGTGACAACTTGAACCATCACTCAGTGATGCCTGGTCCTTGATGATGAGACTCAGCTACATTTCAACAATAAGCAGCCGGTTTACAGTATAAGTCATACTGGCATAAGACAGGAATGTAGCCAGCCAATGAGGTGATTAGCAGACATGTTGAGACATAACTCATTGATTCATACATATGTCACATGTGTGTCTGAACAGTTGGTTATCATAACATGTGCATATCAGTTGGATGACTATTGAAAACTAGGGTGACTGGAACTGTTGTTGTTTTATGGAGAAATGTAGACGACCAAGTTGGTGAATAAAGACTTAAGCTGATGTGGTTAAGAATCGGTTTCATTGATACAAATGCATCTACACATTATCTTGATTGGGACCACATTTTGTTGTTGATTTACCCTGTCTTCTTGTCTTCCTATGCTTTTCTATGACCTTTGACCAAGGTTTTCTTTACTTCTCTATCTTTCATTTTTGTACCGTGTGTTTTGATGTGCTGACATTGAGCTACGGCAACTTGTACCGTTGTGTGGTAGTAGTGCAAGGTACCATGTTGATGCTGATTGACCGGTGGTAGCTTAGGACTCCGCAGCTTTGCGCGTCTGCAATCTCCAGAGCTATTTAACCTATGATTATCATCTCTTGGTCCTGATGAAAACTTTCAAGTCGATCAATTCTCCACAAACCTACCAAATGAGTAGCCACCTCAGTCTTTGACTGAGTTCTTAAGTTGTCTACCAATGGTATTGAGTAATTAAAAGTCAGCTATAAAAGTGTACTGCGGTCTTTTTTGAAATGAGTCATATTGAGAGCGTAAAACATACTTCATGAAATGGAGGTTATTATCGTGCTAGAATTTTACCCAAATAGTTTAAATTATTCGTATTGCTTTAATTGTGAATCCCAGTATGAGCTGTGACTTAGTGGTTTAGGGAAATGACTACCAACCAGTGGGTCACGGGTTCGAATCTCGCCCACCTACTGAGGTTCGGATAGCCAGGTAGTATCACTACCCTGCACACCGTAGATGTGGCTGATTGCTTACTGCGCGGACGTGCAAAAGGTGGCTGAGCGCATTCTGTATGAATCTGATGCATGACTAATATCTGTTTCTTTTTGAAACACTAGGTACGTATGTTGCATATAGACCAGTTGAGAAACCTTGGGATCAACAGGATTGTCAACGTGTTTGTTCTACTTCTCGTTGTTTCTGTGGTCATTTATTAAATCAGCATGAAAAATTCACTGGAAAACAAACATTTCTCAAGTGTGAACAGGTCAGTTGTTTTAAACTAAATAATTGATACTGGGTAGTGATTGAAGATGAAATAAAAATTTGGGCCGCGGCAAAACTGGAACCAGCGACATCTGTAGCTTATTGGTAAAGTACGGAGTCGGTAACCTACAGTTCCCTGGTATGATTATCACTGCGGTCCAGATCGTCACTTCCGTCCAATCATCACCCAGTATAAATAATACAAGTCTGTCGAACTACGGCTATCTCATCGAGATGGAGATGTGGCTCATCGGCTTAGAGAGATGACTTTTAACCAGTGGGTTACCGGCTCGAGCCCTGCCTCACCTACTGGGGTTTGGGCAACCAGGTAGTATCATTGATCGTCACATAGTAGGTCTATGGTTCATTGCCTAATGCACCAATGTGCTCAAGATTGCGGAGCGGATTTCAAAATTATCTCAGGCAAACTAATAAGCTAATATTTATCAGTAGGTTTATTTATTTCAAGTAATTATTCTTAGTGATATGGGGATAGAATGAGAAAAGCCTAGTCTGGAGAGAGATCGATCAAAATGTACTTTATGTTATCACTTCTACAGTTAGACAGACAGTGGATCAGCCAGTCAACAGTATTATTTTAAACAGCTAACTATTTATATGTTAGCTGTATTTTTCTTTGTTCTTGTCGTCGGTTTCTCGACCCCAATGCACGTTTCTACACATCCATCGTGTCTTCTCCATTAGTTAGTCGGGTCGGGAATCAACTTGGAGTATGTTGAATGTTGATGGCTAACACTCGATATCCATGCATCGTTAGCCGTCATAGTCCATAGCAGTTTTCAAAACATAACAGTTAGAAAGCTTTTCTTTTGATTCCATGTATACTCAGGTAGAAAATGTACATTTAAACTGAAAATGTTTGCGATTCTAACCCGTGGGAACGTATAACAATACAATGAGACAGATTTATAGAAAGATGAGACATGACACATCTATACTGCTGTGGTCAATTTATTATTTAAGCCGTGGTATATTTTAATATTGTTCCAGTGTGTTTAGATAATCAAAACAAGATTTTGATGAATATTTCAGTGTGTATGCCACAGCTTCTTCAGCAAAATATTTGGATTTCAGACACCGGTCTCAAATTCTTCCACAGCACGTTTGTTAACAAGGCATATTGTGCTTCAAAACAGTAGTCCCAACCTATAGTTGACGTAGTGATCGGACTTGTATGTCACTATGACCCGACGAGCTATGCTGATAGGACTCTTGTTCCCTCAAAGCCCTACCATACCAGAAAGGTGTGTTGGATAGCGGTTAGCGAAAAAACTGTTACTTCTAACATATTCTCAAACAATGAGAGGACGCACTGTGATGGCTTAGATCAATCATCAGTGGTTAATGGTAATCCAGAACCACAGGATGTATGTCCTACCACATCTTCCATACTACATGCCAGTTATCGTGACAGAAAAAAGGCCGTCCATGGCCAGCATCAAGCAGATGTCCCCTTGGCTCGTCGGTCACACAAATCTTTTTCTCTTTCAGGTACCTTAAGAAGAAATAGCCTTCCACAGTATGGGCAGCCGGGAAGTGTCAACCGCCTGCTCGCTTCCAGTTGTACACAAGACCCAATCACACATAACTTATCCTCCTTAACTCTATCTCTTTCTTTACTTTCGCCTCCTGATTCTAGCTCTGCAACCATTGTCAACGATCGTACTTTTCTGAGGTGTAGCAACTTGAACTGATGAAAGGTTCTACGCTGGTTTTGTCATTGAGTCAATCAGTCAAAACAAGTTTCAATTACCTTATGAATCTCGGTGGGCAAATTTACAAAATACTGATTATTGTTAATACCATTATTATCATTACTATTACTAGTATCATGTGGTTTTGTAATAATACATGATGAGATAACCTAAAATGGTCTTAACTTGACCGTTTTATCTTAATGCAGTCCCAGAGACTGCTGATTTGAAGCCGGTACATTGGTAATTTTAACTCAAATGCCTACTCTGTATAATATTGTGATAAACAGAGTACTCTATTTCCAGGGCATAACGAATGTTCCTGTCGATTTCTAATCTCTTAGCAAAACAGATACTTTATGTTATTGCGTTTGTAGTTGTTTGGTAATCAGTAAAATGAAGCATCAACTTTGACTGACTGACTGACAAAATCAACGTAGAATGTCACTCACAAATGCATCGTCAAGTTCCCACACTTCACAGTAGAACATATAGAACGAGTGGATCGAAAAGGAGTGATATCAGAGTTGTCTGTGAGAATAAACAATCTGAAGATAAAAGTTAGTGCGAATATTCAAGCTGTAGATGTCAAGAGGGTGAATATATTGCGCCATTGTGACCGATTTTTAGCCATTTCACCAAGAGTCACCAATCACTGATTCTTTTCGTCTCGCAGACCCCAGCCAGGTAATATACATGTCACTACACGGCTGAGACCAACAGTTAGAGACTGGTACCATGCTAGTTGGTTGGAGGCAGTCGACAGTAAGCTCTGGATCTAGGTTACGTGCTTTTTGGCACTCGTCAGCAAGGCGTATCTGAAATCTCAAAGGAACTGATGTCCCGCCTGAAATTCCAACCCGCGTCACCCAGTGTTGTAGTCAGCGACTTTACCACTGAGCTATTCAGGTCGTGACTGACCTCCTGTAGGACTGGCCTACATGTATTGATTGTTAACGGGAGTGCAACCAATTTCATGTCTAGCCCTGAGTGCAGACCGGTTGCCACATTGCAAATATGATCGATAGGATTTGGTCTGCACTCAGGACTAAACAACATGAAATTGGTTGCACTCCCGTGACCAATCAATACTGGCACCATGTCTCAGTCTGGTCACCTTGAACTCTCTTCCAACCTAATTCAGCTTCCTTTAGGACGGCATGTTGAGGTAAGCAGTGGCTTGGTATGCGCAGTACATGTTCATACTATCTCAGCCGATTACAGTTCACAACCGCGTCAATCGACTTGCCTGTCTTGTCTAGTACTCTTCGCCTGACCTCAAAATTGCTTACGCAGTGATTTCAGCACACGCCAGCAATGCTGCGAAGACATCTGTGATCAAAACCCAGTAATCGCTTCGTGCATGTCTCACAGCTGCACAATAGGACAGAACGGACTGTAGTACAATATACTCATCGGTTGATAGATAGTCGGATATATCACCATTTAGCGAATGCCAAACGCGCCATCTGTATCCGAGCTGACATTTTATCAGAAACCACCCTGTTTGCGCTGACATATTCCCAAGTAAGCAAAGTGATCGACACATTCCACCACTTCATTCCTTATCTATAAACTGGGAGTACTCGCAGCAGACCAGTCCTGGGGCATCATCTTACATTTGACAGGTGCGAGCTAAACTTTGGTCGCTGGTTCGAATCCTGCTGCGGTCCAGATTTTCATTTCACCTTCAATCTTCAGCCAGTATAAATAGTGGTCTGCTGAACCACGGCTATCTCAGATCGTCAGGATGATAAATAACATGAAAACGCATACTTCTCTTATTGGGAATGCCTATATCCCTCATATTCCATACTTACCATCGGTACATTTTGGACATTTTTCCCGCACGTCTTTCAAGGTTGCAGTAACCTTTATGAATAGGTTATAGTTTTTCAGTTCGAGATACTATAAACTCAGTTGATAACCAGTTTTTTGATTTCCCTCTGCGAATCATTTGGGTTGAACTGTCTCAACCGTCGATTATTATCGTTTGTTCTTGCAACTCTGCATCATAATATCTACTCTTTGTTTAGACTGGTTGTATCTGTAAAGGATTCAAGTTTATTCCCAATAGACCAGAAGAAGTTGGTGAATTCTGGTTGATAAAACGCAGAGATTTTGATCGTAACACCTATCGAGTCAAGTGTAAGTGTAAGCATACCCATGAAGAACACATAGCTGATCCAGTACCGTATCGATGTAAAGCTAAAGGATGCAGTTGTTCAGGATTTACATCTGCTTTTCTATGCTCAGCATGTGATAAAAGATGGAATGAGCATCAAACTGTTTTTGAAACTGAAATGGAACGTAAAGTTGAAGGACGTCCTGTTGGTAAGCTGTTCAGTGTGTGCATATTTCTAAAAATAAGATATCAATGTTCAAGGTCATTATTCATTACACTCATAGCATCGACTAGTTCTTATATTATACTCAGTTAGGTACTTCTATGACAGTGATGATAGCTGATTAGAATGGGTAAAATAACCAATTTTTGCTGAATACCAGTAAGCTATTTCAACATTTTCTTTGAAGAAAGAATGATCAAGATTTTAATCGCTAAAATTTCGTGTCACCGACCAAAACCATGGGTAACACGGGTTCGAACCTCAGGCGGGACATCAATTCCGTTGAGGTTGCAGATACGCCTTACTGACGAGGGCCAACAAGCACGAAACCTAGGTCCAGGCGTTTCTGCAGATTGTATCCATGCAACTAGCATCTATCAAAGTGCATTAAGATGCTGAACTGCCTAGTCTGGTAGTCTGTTAATGTGAGAGTATACCGTAAAAAATTATTATTTTATTGCTATCGATAGAGTATATTCTTATTACCTTTGGGTTGGTATTCATCATGTACCGACATTGGATGGAGAAACATTGGGAACCTGGGAGCACTGGACAGCTGTCTCGTCCCAGTATGGGACTCCTCAGCAGTGCGCACTGGGATGAAACACCTGTCCAGTGCTTCTAAGTTTCCAGTGCTTCTCCAACTGATCTCAGTCCATGATGAATACTGACCTGAAACCAATAAATTCATCCCCAAAAACCTCCAAATTGAATTAATCTAGTGCTCACTGGTGACATCGAAAGGTTAATCCTGAAGTTCCAATGAGAAGTCGTGACCAGTGGGACCAACCAAGTCAGACATGGGGACAGTTACTCGACGACGGCATTGTATGGAGGTTGTACCATATTGTGGACTGACAGAAGTAGGAAATGTAGATCATTGGATTCCGACCCAACGGCTCAGTGGTGACGTGGTGGTCGCGAAACCTGAAGGTCGTGGGTTCGGTCGATGGTGGTGTGGAGTCGTAGTTGCGCACTGCTGAGGAGTCCCACAGTAGGATGAAACAGTTGTCCAGTGCTCTCAGGTTTCCAATCTTTCCCCAACTGATGTCAGTCCATGATTCATATCAACGTAGAATCAATAAGTCCCCACAAACCTCAAAGTCGTATTATTCTTATTAGTTAGAGTTATTGTTCCAGTGGTTGTTTGTAAGACTTACGATACAGATTTAATAGACCTGAACTTAAAAACTTAGTTATAAAATACTGTACATGCCGTAATCCACTTGCGAGTGTAAACGGTCACACGTATTTGAGGTAATGATGGGAGTTTAGAGAAAAATAAGACCTTGGCATGATTCGAACTAAGTTTTATGGCTCATGTATTCTCCTAGTCTCTGTTATTATTGTACCACACTTAAATTCGTCTGAAAAACTCAGATAGTCTCTTATGCGTGTGCTGAACTTAAGTCTCTTACTTATTGGTGTTCTGATGTTACCGAGTATAACTGGATTGTAGGATTTCTCCTAACTGATGGGTTACGAATTGGGAAGCCGTTGTTTTGCGTCTACATCACTTTTTCATACAACATTGCATACTGACTACTGAATTATTGTCCGTACACTACTGAACATTACAGAAGACAAAACTGGGGAGGTGAGGTAAACTGTTCTAGGGGAAACTAGCAACAACTAGTTTATAAGTGATATTTGATATTTGAATTAGGTTAATACTGGATCAACCTCGCCCGGTTAACTAGTTCACTGTTTACTAGCCGGTCCTAAGCCCGGGTAAAGAGGGTAGGTTGGGCGTAGGGTCAGCAACCCTACCCCATAAAACCAATCCAACCGCTAAAGAAACTTGAAAGCACAAACGATATATATAAATAAAAACAAAATTATTCCTCGCTGGGACCAGGGAGACGAAATGATGCCGGTTAGTGAAAGACTTCGGGAAGCCAATTGGCCGATGCGTCTTCTCTCAGAGGCGATGAAGATACCCAACCAACAACAAGCTCCAATCAAGATTAACAGGAAAAACTTGAAGGAAGTAGCCTTTTTCACCTATCTAGGCAGCACTGTTTCAACTATAGGCGGCGGCGGCACAGACGAGGACGTCAAAGTAGCCAAGATCGGAAAGCAAGACAGTGCTCCTATATGGTTTAGAAACTTGGCGCGTTACGAAAGGGATTTTCAACAAACTACAGATATTCATCAACAACTGCCTACGATGGCTCGTTACTAAAGCTCAGATGGCCAGAAATAATAAGCAACAAGGAACTCTGGGAACGAACCAACGAAGCAAGAACCTATCACCCAACAAATATGCAGAAGAAGAAAATGGAGATGGATTGGACATACACTGAGAAGAGCAGTTGAAGACATCACGCTCGAGGCCGGGCCGTCGAGTGGAACCCCGATGGTAAGCCACGAGTTGGGCGTCCGAGGCGAGGGTGACATGGAGGAGATCGTGCGAGGAAAAAATGGAGCTTGTAGGCTGTCATGGCGCCAGGTTGAAAAGATTGCAGAGAAGAGAGTGCACTGAGGACGTGCTACTGAAGTACTATATTCCACTAGGAACCCAAGGGACAAATAATAAATAAATAATAATACTCGATCAGTCCAATGCGAAGGATGCTGTCTTTGATCAAGGTTAAGGATGAATATTCGGAGCACATTTCATGTTGAAACACTGACGGATCAGCTACTGGTCTGTCCATCTATTCTACGACAGTACTGTACTAGGTCTATTAACAAAGGTGTACTAGTGACCAGTATGCTGAATCGTATAATTCTACAGTTATCAAAGTTTTGAATCATTTAGCATAGAATAACCACTATAACCGTTGACTAGGCATGTGTACTAAACTGTCATGATAGGGCAAGCTGAGGTAGTTGAAGGAAGGATTAGAAACTCATAACCTGTTGTAGCTAATGCTCTCATAAACTTTTACTAACGAGCCAAAAATTACTCTAGTAAACATTTTAATATACAAATTATTAACTTAATTGGCATAAATTCAAAATGTTTAGGAATATTTTCTAATATATGTATGTTTCATTAGGTGAAGCCTGGTTTCCATTTGCTGAATTACCAGAATTGGCTAAAATTGCACTGACTGGTGTAGATAATCCAGGTATTCAAACATTGGCGGATGCTTTACCCTCAGAATCTCGTAAAAAGTTGTTAGATCAAGAAAATCCACGTGGACTACCACCACCACCATCACCAAGTCGAAGAAACAAATAATAAAATCATCATCTTGTCATATAAAAAGTTATTTTTTAAGATTGTTTTTTTCAAGTATACTTTCCCTCCCTTTCTCTCTCTCTTTCTGAGTATCTTTCTATCAAGATGGAATTATTAACATCTTATACTATTCAGTTACTTTTGAAGTGATTTTAAAGGGGCTACTCCAGCAATTGCTGAATACACCAATCAGGCTTTGATATTTCGCCTTGAAAAGTACTTTTCCATAAAATAAAGGAATGTAATTGGCTGTTTTATCAGTTGCTAGAATGACGTTTAAAGTCACCTGATTTTAAGATTATTTATAAATAGAAAATCTACTAGTTTTACGACGAATATTTCTGGGAATAAATACCATTTTACTATTATTGTGACATGACAATAAAGTTGACTTTTATTGCACAGCTTATTTATTTGCCAGTCAGTTATACGAATGTTTTAAACATATCAGATAACTTCTATAGGAATGATATATATATTTTTAGATGACAGGATACTCATGCCGGTAGACTCAAGTTCAGAACATCCTGCAGCATACATTTTATCAGGTGGTTCCGAAGAAGAAATGGAAGTGACGGCTACAGCTGTGACAACGATCACGGTGGTAGACGGTAGAAGACCAGTAACTCCATTTGAAACAATTTCACAGTCGCCTATAATAACAATAACTCATCCAATAAATAACTTGAACGTTGACCTAGATGTCAGTGTCGACAATCTAACGGAGGTTGTGGAGTTGGTCACTCGAAACTCTGAGAAGATGGACCATGTAGATGTAAATGAAGAGGAGGATTATGTCTACAGAGGAGTTTGTGAGGTATCCTTACAAACTTGTGTCAACCTCCATTCCACATGCCAGTCAGTACATGGATAGCGTGCCGCTGTCATGTTACATTCCATATAATCTGCTCATAGAATCCACACCCAAGAAGTTTTTGTCGCGAATGTCCTGTGTGTGGAGATAACCGCTGGCAGGACTCGTTAGCTGAATGTACCTGCAACCCCAATGAGTGATGTCGTTCCCATTGTGAATCTAACTCAGTACCCAACGCTTCAAACGCCAGAGCGTTATCCATTAAGCCAAGTCCCAAATATATATATATATATATATATATATATATATATATATATATATATATATATATATATATATATATATATATATAGTTCTACTGAATAATTTCTTGTGAAACAAAGCAGAGTTCTTACTTATTCTAATTGTACTTTTAAATATATTTTCCTTAACTTCCTTGTTCAATTTACTTTTATTATTTTTTTCGAAAAGTGCATTTCCTACTGATTTCTAATACCTTTTTTTCCCTCAATAAAATGCGTATATTTAGTAATGATGAGCAGTGGCTAGCAGTGGAATCCAGGATACGTATTTCATCCTATTTGGGACTCGTCAGCTGGATGTACCTGCTTCCCAGTGAGTGATGTTATTCTCACCGGGATTCGGACTCGGGAGCGATCAATAATACAATAATACAAGCAATAACACTAAAATGAGTATATTTTACCAAAAAGATAATTAACTTAATCTTTAATCCATATATATATATATATATATATATATACGACTAGTATTTTATGTGTTATAAAACAGCAATAACCAATGAGAGTGTTGTTACATGTGCAAACGGTAATCATAACTCAATCAGATATAGATAGTTGACGTTTATTATTCGACACATTTCTCCCCCCCTAATTTACTTAGAGTGGAAAAATGAAAAAGGATTGGCTGATTTCTCTGTTTATGTGGCCAGGTTACTTTCCGATTGGAACAAGATATATAAGCGAACAATATTGTTTTCAATTAGATCCTCTTCAGGCTTAACTCTAACACAAATAGCTACCCTAACAGTTTCATACGAAGACACATGGACAAAGCCAGGGGGAACAAACCTGGTACTACTACCATACAAAAGAAACCTTTATTTATGAAATTTCAATTTAATGGGGATATAGCTGGAGAAGTTTTATACCAGAGACTCTCTAGAGCGATTAAAATCACCTTCTACGCCGCACAATTTTGTCTATCATTTTCCAGTCGACCAATTGTTACTGCTCAAACAAAAGATAAGTTATCTAGTTTTGCAATTTCTATGTGTAGTTACAAGTTTAGCTACTCCTGTGGAGAAAGCTATATAGGGTGTACTACTAGACAACAAACGTGTTGCTGAGCCTCTACCTTCATAGTTGGGAAAGGGACAGATAAAATCCATCAGAAGCTCAGTTTCATCTCACCTCGTTGATAATGGTCACTCGGTAGATAAGAATATTGCTTTCACGATTATACGCCGCATACCATCTCATCCTTCGAAAGGTATTCAAACTCGTCTTTTACACATAGCAGAAGCTGAGCTAATAATCCTAGCCTTTGTATTCAGAAGAAGTTTGTACATCCCTTATCTCTCCCTTTGCCAGGGATTACTTAGTTAATAACTTTATCATTCAGTTACTATTATTATTATCTTTTCCCTATCCCTTTTCTTATTCTTCTCCCCTTTTCGTATACCTACTGTATTCATCTAGGCTTTGTTTATCCACTTACCTCACCCTTCACTATTATGTAACTTTTATCTTCACAAGCTTTTGATCCATTTTGATTATTGCTGGAGTGTCTACATTTTCATGCTGCTATCTTGGTTCTTACCATCATCATGTATATTGCCTGTGTTTTAGTCAACGTTATCACTTTTATCAATTTCATTATTATTATTTGTATTATTATCTCCATCGTTATATGAAACATTTATCACATCAACCGACAAATCTACACGACTGGTTTAATTATGCATATATATTAAGCTATTTTATTAGAGTAAAGCCTGAAGAGGATCTAATTGAAAACAATGTTGTTCACTTATATGTCTTGTTCTAATTTACATGATGGGAATTTTTAAAACTTTCCTATTGGACTAGGACTATTTGTAGGAATCTGATTAGTTGAACTCACATAACCTATCTATATTTAGATTGGCTTAAAAAAATCATCGTTATTTGTCACAGTAAATCTGTTTTAAGAATGTAATCGCCATCAGGTTAAGATTAAATCCAAAATTAATTTAAAATTTTACAGAGAATTCTATTCTTTAGTGACAACGTTGTACAATATTTTAGGGAACCTGTTTCAAAATGTACTGAGTGTAATTATTGTTATAGTAATTATGATTTCCCGTTGCTATACAGGGCTGAATTGCTCGACCTCTGTTGATAGATGCGGATGCCTCGATACTGCTGCTTATTCATAATACAGCATTTATCTCGATGACTAGCAGAGGAGTTCAGCACTCGCATTTCGTCCTATTTGGGACTTGGCTTAATGGATAACGCTCTGGCGTTTGAAGCGTTGGGTACTGAGTTAGATTCACAATGGGAACGACATCACTCATTGGGGTTGCAGGTACATTCAGCTAACGAGTCCTGCCAGCGGTTATCTCCACACACAGGACATTCGCGACAAAAACTTCTTGGGTGTGGATTCTATGAGCAGATTATATGGAATGTAACATGACAGCGGCACGCTATCCATGTACTAACTGGCATGTGGAATGGAGGTTGACACAAGTTTGTAAGGATACCTCACAAACTCCTCTGTAGACATAATCCTCCTCTTCATTTACATCTACATGGTCCATCTTCTCAGAGTTTCGAGTGACCAACTCCACAACCTCCGTTAGATTGTCGACACTGACATCTAGGTAACGTTCAAGTTATTTATTGGATGAGTTATTGTTATTATAGGCGACTGTGAAATTGTTTCAAATGGAGTTACTGGTCTTCTACCGTCTACCACCGTGATCGTTGTCACAGCTGTAGCCGTCACTTCCATTTCTTCTTCGGAACCACCTGATAAAATGTATGCTGCAGGATGTTCTGAACTTGAGTCTACCGGCATGAGTATCCTGTCATCTAAAAATTTCCTTATATGCCAGTTACAACACTTCGAATGGTATCTTCACTCATCGTGGAAATAAAGCAATCCTTCCCCGGTTGGCTCTGTTTTATAGTACATTTTGATTTCATGCAACCAATCACTTGGGTCTTTACCTTGTTCATTTTCATTGAACAATAAGTGGCACAGGAAGTGAGGGAGAGGGGTAGAAAATAACATTTACAAAAAACTACTAGTCGTGGACCAAATGTATTTCGATGTAGACTGATGCGTGGATTATATGTGTCTGACCAGTCACAAATCTTCACAGTTTCTTATATATTTTTCCGTATAATTCACCGACAGAACTACTGTTTATTCTGTGTCTATTGCCGAACAATTTGTGGTAATGATGTGCTGGTGATAACATGATATGCTGACCCTGACTGTTCAGACTAGCTAAAAGTTATTATCAGTATAAGTTATTGGTAAGACGATAGATCTACTTTCAAACTTGTACTCAACTTTCTTCTAAACGTAATGATGGAGTAGAACTTTTTGAATAAGAGACTATGAATTTTCACTCTACCAACCAACGAAAACGTAATCTTCGTAACACCGTCAACAAACTGTTAAACGGATATATGTGAATAACACTGAATATACCACCTGTAACCTGATTGGGTGTTTCCCTAAGATTTCTCGTCACTAAAGTTTAGTTCAACCGAAGTCTCTTCCCATGAATCTTTTCTTCAGGACAGTGTCATATATCCCAAATGCTCATATTTAATTTGCATGCAACTTCATTGATTATTCAAGTTCATTCGGTTGTTTGCTCGTTATGTCTGTTATTCTGTATTTCCGCCCGAAAGTTGTCACAGAAATATGCAGAATAAATTGTCATCTCTATATTAAAAGAAGTTAAAATAAGGAACTGTTCGTTGATGAGTCTTTAATGTATGAGTATAACTTCGTCTGGATAAATAATGTTTGCGGTGGATCGTTAGAGTTTTATCGTCCTTGAGAGACTACCAAATGACCTTGGGGGACCAATAAGAAGTGGCTCATCTATTGGCAAGTAACGCAGAAATGAAAGTAAATTCCCAGTTTTCGAACGCGGTTTTCCGCGTAAAGTTGAGGAGACCAATTAAAACTCATTCCGTTGACGATATTGGATGTCAGTTTGATTTCAGATTGGAAATTAAGGCATAAATTGGTATCGCAAACTTACTTGGAATTAATTGGTAGGTTTTAAGGAGTTACACTAAGGATTGTGATTAGGTTTCGAGGTGTGCAAACTAGTACGAAAGCATATTTCGGTGAGATCTTGTTCATAATTTTATTTCCCAATGGAATAATGCAGGGACATGTATAACCTCCTCAGAGTTATGAAATAATGCTGGACAGTATGCGTGAGAAATACTTCTGTTCGATTCAACTGAAGTCATGTATAATCAAGGACATACTTCCAATAATTAGGATCTTTCCAAAACTATCCCAGTCACGTTTAACGTGGTTGGCTGCTTCAATGTCGTTCAGTAGTTAGTTGCTCAAGGACAACAAAATTCTATAGTTCTGTCAATTGTGGAAACGAGAAGTAATTAAACATCTCAGACCAATTTTTAACAGATGAGCATGTAAGCAAATCGTCCCCAGTTGTCCAATTATTTTTATTCTATTTTATTTTTCTCCTGGGTTCCTAGTGGAACATAGGGCTTCAGTAGCACACCTCCATTGCACTCTCTTCTCTGCAGTCTTCAAAACCTGGCGCCACGACTCCCCATAACCTTTCATTTCTTCCTCACACAATCTCCTCCATGTCATCATCAGATGGGACGCCCAACTCGTCATTTCTCCTTTGGATTCCACTCGACGGCCTCTCCTGGTGCGTGATGTCCTCAGTTGGTCTTCTCAGTGTATGACCAATACATCTACACTTCCTTCTTCTGCATATTTGTTGGGTGATAGGTTGTTGCTTCGTTGGTTTGTTGGCAGACCAGAGTTGTTTGTTGCTTATTCTTATTATTCTGGCCATCTGATGTGATCTTCAGTGTCAGTATTGAGTGAGTGTAGGTGGTAGGTGTTGATGTGTGTCTGTAGTTTGTTGGAAGTGCTTTTTGTGACACGCCAAATCCCTGAAGCATATAGAAGCACTGACTTGACTGAATTAGTGTTGAAAATCTGGATGTTGTTGAGGGTTTATGCTGAGTGCAGTGGAGTGGAGTAGATCTCCACAGTGATTTAAGATTAATTCAGGAATGCCTGTCTTGCTGTGTTTGCGATCCTTGTTTTGACATCTTCATCTGTGTCGCTTGTAGTTGAAAGGATGCTGCCTAGGCAGTAATGTAGGTGAAAGAGACAATTTTTTTTAGGTTTCTCCCGTTGATGGTCACTGGAGGTCGTTGTTGTTGTTGTTGGTGTTGGTTTGGTATCTTCATCACCTCTGTCTTCTCTACGTTCTCTTGAAGTCCCGTCTTCGCTGCCTCTTCTGCCAACTTGTTAGTTTTCGCCTGTAGATCTTCGAGTTTGTGCGACATTAGACACAAGTCATCGGCTAAATTTATATCTTCTAGGATCTTTTCCCCGGTCAAGCGTATGCCCGTCTTCTTGCTCGTCACTGTTTGTTGCATGATCCAGTCCACCACAACACAATCAGGAAGATCATCGGTGATAGTAGGCAGCAGCCTTATCTTACTCCTGTCTTCACTTCAAAAGCACCCCTGAGCTGTCCATTGTGAAGTACTTGGCATGTGGCGTCTTCATTTAGTTGTTGAATGAGATTGCTAAAGGTTTGTGGTATTCCGTAATGTTGAAGCAGTTTCCAAACTATATCTCAGTCGACGCTGTCGAAGGCCTCCAATTGTACTAGTAGAATCATATTTTAATATGTGATGACAGGAGATGAAATGCAGTTCTGAGTTCTTGTAGAAATCTGACTGGCTGTCTTCAGTCCACCGGTTCACCACCCCCTATCAGCTGACCAATGAAACCCAGCCGGTTAACCAAGCCTTCGCTTTAATCCCCGATGCTTTCATCCATAATGTCAAAGATAACACTAAAAAAAATAGGAAAATATTACATATTCTTATAGAAAGTAAATAAATCCAATTGTCAAAGATATTCTATTGCATAACATGTTTGTTACTAAGAATGAAATAACGAGACGATATCACAAAAACTGGGGAATTATGAATTGTAGGTGATATTTTTTTTGAAATACAAGGCTATCTGATTTGTTGGCTATGCAGCATGAAGAAAGCTTGTCTCAAAAATAGTCGATTAATGATAGTAGTTGTAGGAGGAGATTGAATAAAAGTGGTTTTTCACTCATTTGCCTTGAGATATTTTTTCTCATGATGATTTTCTTGTTGATATTGAAGATTGAAGATCATAATAGATTTGATTGTTTTCACCGTTGGAATTTCCTGTTGAGTTGATGATATCACTGGAGTCTACAGCGGAGAATTGAAACAAACAAACGAACAAACACCAGGTGAATAGATACCAAACATAAAGTTATTGATAAGGTTTACTGACCTTGGACATAGGTAACGCTTATATAGACACACAGATAGACAAAATCAGCGTAGAACTTCTCTCAGAAGTGTACCATTTCAACTTATCATACACTCCAGCATAACATATGAGGAACGGAAGGGTCAAGAAACACTCAAATCAGAGTAGATAAAGGTGTATGAAAAGAATAGTTGTTCATAGCCAATCCTGCCACTACCTAAAACATGAAATTTAAGAACACAAGTTCTGTTCTGTCAGGAGGAGTTGGTGAGCAAACAAGGGAGACACTGTTAAGGTAAACGAAGAACTTGAGCACACTGTGGTAGTGTATAGTTCCATATTAGACTACCTGTTTGATGTTTCACATAGTGAAACAGTAAGTATTATTTACTGGATGACACTTCGAACAGACAGCATTGTTCATATTCGTATCTAAGGGAACTGCCCACCACTGATATTCTGTTTTCATATTTCCATTCCTCCTATTGTTTCATTTGTTGTGTGGGTGGTGGTAGTGTCTTCCATATATCTTGAGTAGCTGCCGCAGCATTCCTGTTTGTTGCATGTATTCAGCATTGGTTCTCTAAACAAAGCTTCAGTTATTTGTCGGAGTCGGTAGTGTCTAACATACGATTTAGCTATTAGATAAGAGCATGCATACTATCCAGTAATCAAGAACACAACAGGATTTCAGGATAGCCGTTACTTTCTTAAGTGCAGCGCCCATACTTGACTAATGGGCACAGATACCCTCACTACATTCGGATCATTGTTGACCATCCTTAATTATCGACAGATTATTTTAAAAGTATGGGTTAAATCCAGATTTTGCGTAGCTGAACACCACTTCTGACCTCATAAAATTCGATCGGTACTAAGGAGAAGTTGGCATAATACTCTTAACCATAAGCGTCACCTAAGCAAGGATCCATCCATCAAATTTTCATCCTCTGACAGGTTCTGCAACACAGGTGTTCTTACCGGTCACTAGCCGGCATTTGTCATATTTGTCGACCTGAAGGCGGAATTTAGTCAACCGTGAGGTGCTGTGGCAGTGTCTGACTGTTAAGGGAGTACTGAGCAAATATATAATCCTTATCAAAGCTCCCTACCCCAACTCATTCAGTCGTGTAAGAGCGTATGGAGAGATGTCATGCGAATTGACGAGAACTAGTGGTGTCTCTCAGGGATGTCCACTATCACCGTTTCTATTTAGCTTTGTCACAGACGGACTAACGAACATAACTTTAGGTATGTCTGACTTCACAGGTCATCTGGTTGATTTGGAGTGTACAGATAATGTTTTCCTGCTAGGTGATGTTGACAAAATACAGAGTCTTCTCATAGCCTTCAGCAGAAATCTGAGCATGTTTGGCGTGCGTTTAGCTCGCAAATGTCAAATACAAGATGATACTCCATGACTGGTCTGCTGCAAGTACTGTCAGTTTAGAGATAGAGAGTGAAGTGGTGGGATGCATCAATCACTTCACTTACTTGGGAATTTGTGTCAGTTCAAACGAGGTGGTTGCTGATCAAATGTCAACTTGGATGCAGAAGGTCCATTTGACATTCTCTAACTTGCATCATCTTTAGCGTTGACTGAGGGGATTGTGATTATCTATTAAAGGACGAGTATACAGTGCTGTTGTAAGGCTGTGAGACATGGCAGTTAAAAGTTGAAGACATGAAACGATTACTCGGTCTTGATCACAGATGTCTTTCCAACATTACTCGTGTAAGGTGGAATCAACATGTGAGAAATGTTGAGTTCAGGTGAAGGGTACTAGACAAGACAGGCAAGTCGATTGATGCGATTGTGAACCTTAGTCGAATGGGATGGCTTGGACATGTACTGCGCATGCGAAGCCACTGCTCACCTAGACGTGCCATCCCAGGGAAAATTGAATTAAGTTGGGAAAGTGTTCAGGGTGGCAAGACAAAGACGATGAACTCCCTTACTGATTGGTCTGAGCTGTATGTGGCTTTGTAGACTACCTGGTTGATGTCCATGAGGTGAAAGGAGTCACTGGTTGAGAACTGTTGATGACATGGCTGAAAATTGGTCACAATGCCAAATACGTCTGCTAAAACTTGAGTACTAGCATTCATGTAAGACCAGAACCTAGGGACTGTAGTAGGGTATAATTTCATATTAGGTTGCACAAACTTATATCTTCAAATTGCTCATTATCTTTCGCAACTTTGTCTAATCTTATATCATTCCTTTTTTATTCACTTGTTCTTCGTATACTGATGTGGAATAAAGCAACTTGACGTAATGCACTTGAGTGAGAGGTTCTACGTTATCTGTGTGTCTTTTTGCCCACTTTTGAATTGCTGAGTCAATCAATCAATGAATGAGCTTATCAGTCAGTTAATAACGATATGGGACATGGATTCTCTATGTTGCCCCATGATTTGCTACACCTCATATCAGTACATCAAAAGAGAAGGCACTTAGTGAGAAGATAAAGTAATAAAGCGGAAACCAATCAGAGGTGGTAGAAAATCATTGTGTGTGTGTGTGTGTGTGAGAGAGAGAGAGAGCAAAGAGGAATGAGACAGTAGTGAAATTCGGTAAGACGGTTAGCATAAATGAGTTAGTACATAATATCATATTTTACAGAGTGAACTGCAGAATAAACTGAAATGAATAGCTTCAGGTGAATTCTTTGTTGGTTCGCTTTGCAATAATAGCACTGGGTGAAACATATTTGAATCTATGAGTAGGGAATATTAGTTCGCCCGACATTGCAGATAGGCATTGGTCTGACGAGTCTTAACAAGAATGAAACTCAAATCAAGCAGGGCCTCCTGTCACTTACTTCCAACCATGTCACATCATTAATCAAAGTGCACCATGACGGTGATTCACTTTATCTGGTGATCAGATTATAGACTGATCTATCGAATTCATTATGGTTTCAAATTGTTATAGCCACTAACGATGCATGGATATCAGCTGCTAACCACCAAAGTTCTACAACTTCCCAGTTGATTCTCAACCCGTCTAACTAATGAAGACGGCACAGTCATATGAGTAGGAGCATATATTCAGCAACCAAAGAAGAATAAATATATAGTCCGGGGTTTAAAAATAATAATAATAATAATAATAATAATAATAATAATAATAATAATAATAATTGGTTAATAGTGTGCCTGTTTAACAGAAGACGTGCTTGGTACAAAGTGTGTTTTGATTGGTCTATTTCGGGACTAATTTGTTCAACCCATTTATTAGAATTTAGTCAGCATTAAGGACTGGAAGACAACATAAATTGACTTGGTGTACGCCGTGACCAATCAATGTACTGACAAATTGATTCAGTTTGCCATCTGTATACTTGTTAAATATATTATCTACTATGAATGTGATGTGATTGAAATTGATTCATTCCCACTTTGAATATCAAATCATCTATTCTTCAGAAACCATATAAATCTCACCTTTTCATCAGTATTCCACTTCTATGTAGACGGGTTTAAATGTACAAATATTTGTGAACTGATATGTAGTGATGATTGAAGGTGTTGGCACAAAATCCCCGATGATGATGATTTCACCAATCTTGATGATGATATTGATTGTCGGAACTTTGTAGTATGATTCCGATCAGTGGGCAATGACATAATAATAGATTCACATTTCCGCTTCCACTTTCAATCATCACTTCGCAATAAATATATTATCAGTCTATCAAACTGCAACCATATCAGACAGTTAAACCGATAAAGAGAAAAGAAGGAGTAAACTGCCTGAAATGTTTTCAGTTACATCACAATTCTCATAAATTGGAATACACAGAATTTTAATTCGCTTGATTAAAGAGGAAAAAGATGAAGGAAATTTTTGTTAAAAAATTAACGATAATCATTTTTTTTTCAAGGTGTTATTCATATCACGAACTGATATCATTTGGAGAACTATTGAAAACCTTGATAAACTGAATAAATGCTTAGTGGAATATTGAACTCAAATCACATGACTGATTAGCTAATGAGTTCTCTGCGAGACTTGAAGATCCTGAGGTCGATTCCAAGCGGCTCTGTGAACGTGAACGAATGAAGAGTCTCACACAAGGAGGAAACAGTAGTCTAGTGCTCCCAGTTACTGAATTTCTCTCAAATCAATATCAGTCCACTATGAATACCATCTTAAAATAAATGAAATTCCCTATAAATCTGAAACAAGATAACCAACCTTATTAAGTACAATATGTTTTAAGAAGGCGCCTTTTTGAGAATGTAATATTCCTAAGATTCTCGCTGTAGACATCTAGATACGATTATTAGGAGTAAACAATACTTAGAGTGTCATCTAGGAATAGATTCCTGTATCATTTTGTACTATATGAAATAAATCAGTCAAATATGGGATAAATTTCTGTCATTATTGTGCAAGTTCTATGCATCATACATTCATGAAATGTCTCAGGAACAAGATTTTCCAGTGAAAAGTATCAAAGTGTGTTAAAAGAAGTTTAATGTGTGATTTGAACCCACAGGATATTGCTTCAAAACCCGGGATGTTATCGACTGAGCTAGTGAGTCATGACAGCCACCACTGTTATTTATTCTTCTTATTATTTTTCCTTTGGGTTCCTAGTGAAACATAGGGCTTCAGTAGCACACCTCCATTGCACTCTCTTCTCTGCAGTCTTCAAAACCTGGCGCCACGACTCCCCATAACCTTTCATTTCTTCCTCACACAATCTCTTCCATGTCACCCTCAGATGGGATGCCCAACTCGTCGTTTCCCATGGGGAGTCCCACTCGACGGCCAGGACTGGCCTGACCTGGTGCGTGATATCCCCAACCGGTCTTCTCAGTGTATGACCAATACACCTACACTTCCTTCTTCTGCATATTTGTTGGGTGATAGGTTGTTGCTTCGTTGGTTTGTTGGCAGACCAGAGTTGTTTGTTGCTTATTCTTATTATTCTGGCCATCTGATGTGATCTTCAGTGTCAGTATTGAGTGAGTGTAGGTGGTAGGTGTTGATGTGTGTCTGTAGTTTGTTGGAAGTGCTTTTTGTGACACGCCAAATCCCTGAAGCATATAGAAGCACTGACTTGACTGAATTAGTGTTGAAAATCTGGATGTTGTTGAGGGTTTATGCTGAGTGCAGTGGAGTGGAGTAGATCTCCACAGTGATTTAAGATTATTTCAAGTTGTTATTCATCGAAGACTGACATCAGTTGGAGGAACAAAGGAAACCTGGGAGCACTGGACAGTGGCTCAATGGTAACGCGCTGGTCGCGGAACCTGAAGGTCGCGGGTTCGATCCCTGCTGGTGGGGTCGTGGGTGCGCACTGCTGAGGAGTCCCGTACTAGGACGAAACAGCTGTCCAGTGCTCCCAGGTTTCCTTTGTTCCTCCAACTGATGTCAGTCTTCGATGAATAACAACTTGAAATAATTCCAAATCTCCACAACCCCTCAAGATTTAAGATTAATTCAGGAATGCCTGTCTTGCTGTGTTTGCGTTCCTTGTTTTGACATCTCATCTGTGCCGCCTTCAGTTGAGACGCTTCTGCCTTGCCTGGGTATGTGAAAGAGACAACTTTTTTTAGGTGTCTGCCATTCATGGTGATTGGTGCTTGTTGTTGTTGTTGGTTTGATATGTTCATCATCTCCGTCTTCTCTAGGTTGACCTGAAGGAAGTCCTGTTTTCGCTGCCTCACCTCTTCTGCTAACTTTTTAGTTCCTGCCTGTAGATCTTTTAGTTTTGTGAGACATAAGACAGACATAAATCATCATCATAGGCGAAATCCAAATCTCATAGGGTCTTTTCATCGGTCGAACAGCGTGTGTCCATCTTCTCACTCCTCACAGTTTCTCGAATGATCCAGTCCACCGCAGCAACCACTGTTAACCAGGTGCATCGCAAAGATGAGTCCCAACTGAAAAGAAACGCACGTTCTGAATTCTATCGATAGTCGCTTTCTATCATTACTATCAGTCAGTTATTAGTATCTGAGAGACTGTGAACCAGTTTTTCTGTTAACCGTTTCTCATTAGAAATGGAATATGAATGTAACTTACCGAACAATAGCCCTAATGGTTGTTTTAGTTCAGTTCGATCCCCCATGAGATTTAAAGGGTCCCACACTAGGACGGAACAAATATCCAGCAATGTGAGATATTTAATATTTCTTTAGTTAGTGTCAATTCATAATGAATGTCGCTTTGTAAAGGAATACCATAACTGTTCACTGCAATTGACCACAGTCTTCATATAGGAATCCAAAATGTTAAGATAACGCATTGTGGATGAATCCTCAGAGATGATTCTCGTAAATATTTGAGGAAGATGTTTTGACTGACTTAGTGAAAGATCATAATCCTTGAAGAGTGACCGGTTAGACAACTGGCGAAGAGGAGTGATCTTATTTGTGGTCACATCAGTAGTTGTTATATGAATTAGTTTACACATATTTACATCGGGTAATTTACATTCCCCAATATGAATGGTAAAATCCTGTCAAAACATGACTACCTGAGATAGTCAAAGTGATAATCAGTATGATGCATCGTCTCTCTAATTCAAGTAGATTTGGATGGGAATTCCTGACTGAGCTGGATTAGGCAGAGCAGCCAGCCAGTGCGAGTGAATACAATGGAGGGATAGGCAGGCATCCCAAATTCATATGGCAGCTGAGAGTAACCCATTGTCGATTGATGTGAAATTACGACTGTTTATCAGCAGCTGGGCATTGTGGCTCACTTAGAAATTCGTCTCACCTTCAAACACCACCCAGTATGAATAACACAAGTCCGTCAATCCACAGCTATCTCAGGTGGTCAAATTGCTATTTTACATTTGTAGATTTGACAGTCGTGTATCTGATACCATTTCAAAAGTCAATGTAATTCAGACAGTCAGTGGAAGCATAGGAAAACTGCAAGCAACCCAATTTTACGGTTTTTCTCCTTCTTTTGTGATTGATTAATGCATTGCAACGAGTTGTGTGGATGTTCTGAGCCGTCTTTGTGCACATACAATGCATTTGTCTGCTTTGCCTTGTCTTGCCTAAATGTTTTTCACCAATCAGAACAGAGCAGTGTTTAAAGGTGGAACTGAAACTTGAATCCCTGGAAGATTTTAGCATGGAACCTCCCGATTGCCAATCTGGAGCTCTACCTATCTGCTGAATGTTATGACGTACTGAAGAAATAAAAACAAGCAACTCAGACGAGCCTTATCGACTTTACAAGACATTCTACTTACGACTAATTTGACAGCTCAGTTCAAGGGCTTCTAACTAGCTTCTGACCGGATTTCATAAGACTAATGGTTTCAAAATTATCTTAATTTCTGTGCATTAAATTAGGTGTTTCTTTGTTTTCTAATAAATTACTGTCTTGTGGTTTTGTAATCCAGTTGTATAATATGGATGGCTCCTATAATACGGATTACAAAGAGGTGGGGCTGTGGCATTAGTCTCGGTCGTCTTCTGTTATACAGTGGGGGGGGGGAGGGAAATACAAAATGCCAGTTAATAGGTTTCAAACAGCCTGTTATACGTTCAGTTCAGTTGGTGACTCATGGGTGTATGGACAATGCGTAGACAAGTGCACCGACATGCAAACACAGGCGTGCAGACTGTTACAGTCACCTGACAGCATTAAAGCCAAGCAGTTCGCATTTATCAGTTCGAACACGAGTTGACTAGTCGGGACTTAACTTCACTGCAGACACCAAGATTTCTGCTTGGTTGTCATATAACTATGGAATACATTACTGTTCGTTCATGGTACTCACTCACACTGGCTAGTTGGCTTGGTGTCCAGTTCAGCCTATCCTTAGTCAGGACTTCTCATCCCAATCGGAGTCAAGCTGAATTAGAGAGGTGGAGCATCATTTGATCATCTGTTTGACTATTTGAGAAAGCCATGGTTTGACCAAGTCAGTATTATTGATAATTGGTAATGATTAAAGTTGAATTGAAACCCTGAGTTTACTCAAGATTCGGGTTATAGGCATATAGGGTTGTCGGCTTGGCGTTCTACTAACTGAGCTAGGATGTTTGGTTCACTTGCCTGTCACTTCTTCATCAGGTTGTTCCCAACGTAATGATTTTTTTCTTCTATTGAACTGTGGTCCTCCTCTAATGGTCTGGTGTTTAATGCCTCAATCCCACTTTCAGATCTAAACATAACCAGTGAAAACTGATAAAATTTCATGATTCTTGTTTCTTATTGGTGGTTATGTATTGGAGAACTCAAAATGTGTGGTCTATCTAGGTGCATGATTTTTGTCTGATGTTTCCTGGTCCTGTCATATCTTACTCATTTCCTAAAGAATCTATCACCTAACGTAATATATCAGGGGGAGCTGATCTGAGAGTTCTTGGGATAATTCAGTCTTTTCTTTTGTGTTTTTTTTAACTCTTACATTTTACAGTCTGTTCTTTTCTAGGCTGTTGAGGAAAGTTTATGCTGGAATGCGTAGAACTTTGGAGTTTGTCGCCAGACAAGAAAGTATGTAAAACTTGATGCACGTATTGCGAAATACAAAATGTGTAGGACGCCTTGTGTAGCTTGTATCCTATGTGAGGAAGAAAGTGGTAGAAATGAAATAACTAACCAACTTATTTTAGTAGTATATGAATTGATGAGTTCGTGTGTAGCTCGGTGTTTTTTATGTATTATGAATCCAATTATTAGTATAACTGATTATCATAGTTACATCTGCCTTTTTAGGAGGGTTTTGAAGGAAAGAATGAAGTTGTGAAAGGAAGGAGACAGGGTAGAATTCAGTCTACTGTCCAGAATAGACTGTCAAGTTGCAACCATCATCTGATATGTAATGATTAAGTTTAAATTTCTACTACTCAATAAGAATCATGTACTACTTACTTGTATAAACGTTCCAGGTGTTTTAATAATTTTCACAACCATGACAAGTGGTATCAACAATACACTAGTGCTGGCCATAAGCCAACCAGATTTGACAGCCCATCCAGGGAAATGATATATTTGGCTAGTAGAGACACGTTTATACGTCAATTCCTCATAGATAATAACACTGATAATGAAAAGAATCTAAATGTGTGGTGATTTCGTAGGGGGTGGAAGGTGAACATACATGTGGGTGCAGAAGAGGATAAAAAAAACATAATCCATGAAAATAATCCATATAGAATCATAAATAAGGCTAATTCTCATAGTTAAACAAGTTTCCTTTCTCATGCATATTTCAATCTGTGTTAGCGATCAAGGTGATATATTAGAACTTGTTAGCTCCCCTTAGCTATGGGTTTGAAGCGAACTCATCGACCTTTGTTGACATATGAGCTGTTGTACAAAACCTCGATACAACCAGTGATTTCATTTTGATATACTTACGACGAATATCAAAGTATGCGCTATGCACAAAGAGAGGCAATCATACCTCATGAGAATAATGAGTAACATTTTAGTGTTTGAATCGATAGGTGCTGGGTTCGAGCATCATTTAGGAGAACATCCCTGACTGGGAGACAGTTACCTCCACTGTTAACAGCTATCCGTCTTTAATAACATTGCTGAATTCTAAGTAAGGGAAATATGTAGTTGATATGCAGTGTATTCAGAAGAGGCATCAAAATAGTCACTAGACATTGAATAGTTCTAGATATGGATTCAATGTACGTGTGACATTCGATGACTTTGTTTCCAGTCCTTAGTTTATTTTGCTTCCTTTCATTTCCCAATATTTCCTTATTTAGGTGTTAAATACTTGAAATAATTCTATAGGTTTCATGTTGGTGACTCGCAGAGAAATCCAGGACGCTCGTTTCATTCTATTTGGGACTCGTAGACTGGATGTACCTGCACCTCGGTGGGTGATGTTATTCCCACTGAAACTCGAACCAACTACCCATCGCTTCAACCACCAGCGCGCTACCTACTATGTCACTAGGTCAAGATAACCACCTTTTGTACTACAGGTATCAGTTGTTGTTGTAATACCCATAATTTCCCGTTGATATACAGAGCTAAATTGCTCGACCTCTGCTGTTGGTAGATGGGTTCCTATGTAGGGATTGAGTTCTGAGGTTTACGTCTAATTATTGTTGTTGGTACCTGTAAGCGAGGCATTTATTGACAAATAGGCTTCGATACGATTAATAATTAGCAAATGGTTTCTTAACTGCACAGTTCATTCTGATACTTCTCCTAGCTCAGCGGATTTTCAACTGCCGTACTATCACTCTTATCTGGCTGACTGGTGAAATTTACCTGCCAATCTGAGTGGTTTCTAACTACTACTCATGTTGTTTAGTAGTTGTATATCTCGTTAGTTTATGACACTTATGTCAGAGATCACATATTGTGGTATTGGCTACTGAGTTGCTTCCAGGAGAAACCCTGCTGATACTACAGTTGGGTAGGTGAAAAAACTCCTCAGCTACGAGAAATGTCAGTGTGGACCGAGCTGTTTGTCAATCATTTACAGATTAGGTTTACCGGTTCATGGAAGTCAGCTAACCAGTTTCAGGTGATCTGAACTAATTTGGCTCTGAATTGAATCTGTCCAGATACACTACTTGCCATGAGCTCGTCCCCAAACTAAATGTAATAATCATCCGGCATTTAGATCACTCTGATCTGACTGGCTGGCGAAATTCACAGATCAGTCTGAATGGTTTCCAACTACTACTCAAGTTGTTACTGTTCACCAAAGAAAAACATTACTATGGAGACTGAACGTCCTCTTTTCAAGCACAACTCATCGAGCCAAGTTCAAGGAATTTTCAGGACTTTCAAAGTTGATTTTGGTGGTAAACCTATTCCTTCCTAGCTTAATGCAACTTCCGATATTACTTTGATTTCTCGCAACACGTGGTGTACCTCTTGTTGTCCTAAGGTCCAACCAACTGAACACACTGCTTAAAAAGCTTTGGGATATGTTCTGAAACTCATTGGTGAGATTAGCTGTCATATCTAATTTGGAGAACGTAAATTCCATGATCTATGTTATCTTACAAAACGTCATGATTTAGATCTGCTTGGTTTAGACTGGATGCATAAACTGGATTTCTTGAATGTTCCACTTAATTCAGTATGCTCGCGTATTACGTCATCTTCACTTGATATTATTTCGTCTTATGTGTCTGGTAAATCTCTAGTGAAGCGCTTACTTCAGAAGCAAGCAAAAATTTGTCAAGACAATCTCGGTTGATGTAAATTGACTCAGGTTTGCTTGTTTTTGAAGCCAAATGCCAAAATACTGTTTCGTCCGAAACGTCTAGTTCTTTATGCTGCAGCAAATCTGGTTGACAGTGAGCTCGATAGATTAGAGGCAGTGAGTATCCTCCAACCATTCATGTATTCTCTATAGTGTGCTTCAATAGTGATTGTACGCAAGGCAAAGAGTTCTATTCATTTATGTGCAGATTTTTCCACTGGTTTAAATGATACTCTAGAAAATCATGTCAATCCATTGAGGTTTCCCCTCGTGGGTTAGGAGAAATGTATTCCAAAGTATACCCTAAATCGCCTTATTGGAATATGGTGTTGGTATGAAGTACAGGTCAACTTCTGAGTTTGGTCAGGTAGATGTACAATCCCTTCTGTTGAGCAGTCAGAAATTGGAGAATGAAGATAGTGTTATTGGATTACTCTCTGTCAAAGACGATGTAAGCAAAGCTGTCATGAATGCAACTCAACTACTGCCAGTTACTACAGCCGAAATTGCTAACTCTACTCTACGTGATCCAGTTTTGCAACAGGTTTAAAAATTTATCCAATGCGGTTGGCCTCCTTATATTCATTTCGATGAACTGAAGCAGTTTTATCAACGAAACCAGTCCTTATCTATTGTTAAAGATTGTATAATGTTTGCAGATCGGGTGCTCGTTCCTGTTTATCTCCATGTCTGTTTTCTCCGTCAACTTCATTCATCGCATCATACAGTTGGTAGAATGAAATCGATTGCTCGAAGTTATGTCTACTGGCCCAACATTGATGCACATATTGAAGACGTTGTCCGCCAAGACGGCAGATGGATTTTCTAAATGACCGGAAGTTCTACTTTATGCAGTGCGTAATATCTAGTGCAACAGTCGCTCTGCTGCACCATCTGTTCTTTCGTTTTGATATTCTTGACGTACTGGTAACTGATAATGGGACTCAGCTTACACCATCTGTGTTCTCTGATATTTGCAAGCAATTCTGCATTCAACACGTTCGTGCCCCCCTATATCATCCTCAGTCAAATGACCAAGCAGAACGTGTTGTGGATACCTTCGAGCAAGCTTTATTGAAGGCGAAGGAGGAACGGACGATGGCGGAAATATAGGATAACTTTTTGCGGTTCTACTGTATGATACCAAATCCCGAGGCCCCATGTCAGTTATATCCAGCAGAAATCATGTTTAGTCAAAAAGTTAAAAATGTCATCGATGCAATCAAGCCTCAGCAAGCGTAAAGGAATAAGAAAATGGAAAATGAGTTCAATCATCACCATGAAGCTAGACGCTGAGTTTTCAAATTAAACCAGTTAGTCTACGAACATGGTGTTTGTTATTCGCCTTTATAGTGAGCAGATGGGAAAGTGCTTGGACGTCAAGAAAATTTTCTGTACAAAGTGAACGTAGAAGGACAGACATGGATTAGGTATGCAAACCACATACAACCTTGAGCAGAGATATCAAACAACAAAAAGCAAAACTCTATGCTTGAAGTTTTGTTGGAAGCACAGGGAGCAGAAGGAAAACAGCCCATCTATATCAGGTCAGTTTGAAAAATGACAAGATCACAGCCCTTCAAATTGGATCCAAAATAGAAGTCATTCACTCTTTACGAAGGGAGGTGCTAGGAAGTGGCCTAAATCGAAATCAGCATTCTAAGTCGTCAGCAGCCAAGACAGGAGTTTTGGATTTCAATCTTGCTTCATGTTACTGTGTGGGCGGAAACACCTTATTGGACACCTTTGTCCTTCAGCCGATCAATGAAAATGAGCCTCCAACTTCTGACCTTGTAGCTTTACTTTTTCACGAAAAACTGTATATAAATGATGTACCGTTTTTGTTAAATAAAGTTATCTTCCTTACAGTCACAGACCGCTGTTTGTCTTGTGATTTTCGAGACTCAGTGAAGTATCAAGTCTGAAGTAGAAAAGTTACTATTCGTATCCAATTCAAATATCTCATCGAGTTAATAGCTTTCTCGATTCTTGGATTATTCTGTCAGTCATTTCCACTCAATCACTTCAAGAAGTATATTACTTGATGTCTGATAAGACGTGATATGCTAGTTAGCACGTGAGAGAAAAGATTTTATAGGTAAAGCGTTCCTTCAGGTCATGTCAACTACAGCTCGAGTGACTGGATGAACTCCTTTTGAATGTAGAGTTCAAGCTATCCATCTTCACTAGTCGATAACATCAGTAGGCATCTCTCTTACCAAAATCACATAATTATACAATTAGTATTTGTGCGGAAGATGTGGTAAGTCCATATCGAAACACTACTGTGTTTACTCAGTTACAAAGAAAGAACAGTTGAAATTACTAGTTGGCACAAGAAAAGGATCACTTGTAAAGCCCTTACCAAAGTGAATATTGGTGTGAGTACGCACCAGAACACGAAAACAATCCATTTGAGTGAAAATCCAAACATCGTTTTCATATCATTGGATATACGTTTAAAGCCTGAGGAAGTGTGGGGAAAAAGGGTATAAAATTGAAAAATGATAGTTAATTTCTGAGTGAATTTCAGGGCCACCTTAGAAACTGCTGAACTAACCAATCAGCTCTCCATATTTCGGTTGGGATGGTAGTTATTCTTAAAACATAGGAATGTAATTGGCTGTTTTGAGCATAGAATGGCAGTCAGTTGGATCTTTACTACAACTTCATCGATTTTGAAAAGGCCTTCGAAAACGTCGACCGAGAAGTAATTGGCAGACAGCTGCTTCAACACTACGGTTTTAGTGTCACAAACATTTATCAACCTCATTCAATAGCTATATGCTATGCTATAAACCTCGCCTAGGTAACTCGTTCATTAGTTACTAGCCGATCCTGAGCCCGAATAAAGAGGGAAGGTTGGGCGAGGGGCTAACAACCCTACCCCGTAAAACTAATCCAGTCGCTAAAAAAACTTCGAAGCAAAAGAAAATATAAAACAGAATTAAACTTATCCCTCGCTGGAATCGGAGCGACGAAATGACGCCAGTTGGTGAAAGCCTTTGGGAAACCAATCAGCTGATGTATCTCCTCTCTATCGATAAAAGCAAAAATAAGAATGGGAAAATGGAATATCCTAACAATGTCTGAAGCTAGCAAGGCTGCCCAGATTGGAAACGAGATGAGAAGATATAGATATAGCATAGAAGTGCTTGGAATCTGCAAATGGAATGGAGGTGGACTCTCCAAACTCTTGAATGGAGAGTCAATAATATAATCTACTCCCAAATTGTCACCCAGAAGACAACCACGAGCACACTGAGTTTTGGAGTGGCTATCATGATGTCCCCAACAGCATCGAAGGCTCTCCTCTTGCAGGATCAGGATCATGACAGCAAGATGAGTTCAACTCAAAGGGAAGGAAAGTCACAATCATACATTGCTACGCTACGCCATACAACTACAAATAATGCAGATGCAGATGAAGAGAAGAAGGAGGAATTGTACAGACAACTACAATCAGTACTAGACAAGACCCCACCCACCCACTACAGATGGCGACATCGAAATTCTAATGTGTGGGTTGACATGAATGCCAAACTGCATGGAGCAGACAACACAGGAAGAGAAGTGATCATGGGTCGACAAGCACTCAGTGAAATGATGAATGAGAATGGAGAACTGTTTGCAGACTACTGTGCATTCAACGATTTGTTGATTCGAGTCAGGCAGTGTGTACAAACACAAAGATATTCACAAGGCAGCGACATGGATTTGACTTCACCAGACATCACAACACACTACACCACAAAGCAGATCGACTTCACCTCAATGTGAAGAGAGTGGAGACACAGTCAGCCGACTAGACACAAGATCAGATGGAGAAGGGGAGCAGATGTGGGTTCACATCAACTCACTACCGTGTGCAGGCCACCTACATTCAAAATCAAGTTGGAAGCCTTGAAAGAAGTTGGTGATAGACCACAGTTGGAGTTGAACACCCAGAACAGAAAGTGAACTGAAGGACGAAACTACAAAGAACATCTTCACATCAGTCAGTCATCAGGACAAAATGGGAGACGTTGAGCAAGATCGTTGAAGAAACCTGTGTGTAGGAAGACTGAAACTCTTTGGAAGCCATGTGGAAAGAAACCTGCATGACCGTGTTGGAAAGGAAGAAGAAGGAAGAGACGAGACGAGACGAGACAAGGAATGGATCACGACGGACACATGGAAGCTGATAGAGGAGGCAGAGGATGATGGTGAAGCAGAAGATGAACCAGTGCAAGGACGCGCAACGAAAAGAAGAACTGAGTACAACGTATAAAACAGTACACTGGAGAAGGAAGTGAAGAAGAGTGCACGCGATGACAAAAGACGCTTCTAGGACACACTTGTGAGTGAAGCAGAACAGACTGCAGGTAGGAGAAACAGAGACCTAACAACGTTGTATCAAATAACCAGGTTACTATCTGGTAGGGAAGAGATCATCACAGCACAGATAAAACCAATGAAAGATAGTGAAGGAAGCTCAGTTACAACCAAAGAGGAGAAAGGAGGGAAACGATGGGTTGACCACTTCGAAAAGCTCTTGGATCGACCACCACCACCATCACCTGCAACTCGTTCAGAAATACCACCAGCAATCCAGTCACAGAACTACCAGTGAACACAGGCCCTCCGACAAAAGTAGGAGTGAAGTGCTGAGTGCCATAAAGCTGCTGAAATCCGGGAAAGCAGCAGGGCCAGATGGAACTCCCCTAGAAGCACTGAAGACAGACCCAGGGACACCTGCAGCGGACACGCTCGCACCATTACTGCAGAAGGTTTGGAATGAAAGAAGGAGGGAAAAGTACCTGCAGATTGGAAGAATATTGTCAAACTCCCAGAGAAGGGTGACCTACAAGAACTGGAGTGGAATCATGCTCCACCCTTGTTCTCCCGAAGCAAAATATTAAGCCGCATCACCTTGGAGAGACTAAAAGATTCTCTGGATTCCGAATTACGACCAAAACAGGCTGGCTGGCTGGTTTCAGGAAGAACAAATCATATGTGGATCAAACTGCAACGCAACGCTACGCATCATCATAGAACAGAGTATGGAATGACAGTCAACTCTTTACCTCAACTTCATCGACTTTGAAAAGGCTTTCGAAAACGTCGACCGAGAAGTAATTTGGCAGACAGCTGCTTCAACACTACGGTTTTAGTGTCACAAACATTTATCAACCTCATTTAATAGCTATATACTATGCTATATGGTGCCACATGGCAAGTGATTCACAATGAAAAGCTTAGTGACACCTTCGAAATGAAGACAGGTTGACAGTTAAGATAAGGTTGACACCTACTATCACCGATGATCTTCCTGATTGTGGTCCACTGTACTGGACTAGATCATGCAAGAAACTGTGAGGAGCTGTGAGATGGGTAGACGCTGGACCGATGAAAAGATCCTAGAAGATTTGGATTTCGCCGATGACTTGTGTCTAATATCGCACAAACTCGAAGGTCTACAGGCAAAAAACCAGCAAGTTGACAGAAGAGGCCAGGCAGCGAAAACAGGACTTCCTTCAGGTCAACCTAGAGAAGACGGAGATGATGAACATATCAAACCAACAACAACAACAAGCACCAATCACCATGAATGGCAGACACCTAAAAAAAGTTGTCTCTTTCACATACCCAGGCAAGGCAGAAGCGTCTCAACTGAAGGCGGCACAGATGAGATGTCAAAACAAGAATCGCAAACACAGCAAGACAGGCATTCCTGAATTAATCTTAAATCACTGTGGAGATCTACTCCACTCCACTGCACTCAGCATAAACCCTCAACAACATCCAGATTTTCAACACTAATTCAGTCAAGTCAGTGCTTCTATATGCTTCAGGGATTTGGCGTGTCACAAAAAGCACTTCCAACAAACTACAGACACACATCAACACCTACCACCTACACTCACTCAATACTGACACTGAAGATCACATCAGATGGCCAGAATAATAAGAATAAGCAACAAACAACTCTGGTCTGCCAACAAACCAACGAAGCAACAACCTATCACCCAACAAATATGCAGAAGAAGGAAGTGTAGGTGTATTGGTCATACACTGAGAAGACCGGTTGGGGATATCACGCACCAGGTCAGGCCAGTCCTGGCCGTCGAGTGGGACTCCCCATGGGAAACGACGAGTTGGGCATCCCATCTGAGGGTGACATGGAAGAGATTGTGTGAGGAAGAAATGAAAGGTTATGGGGAGTCGTGGCGCCAGGTTTTGAAGACTGCAGAGAAGAGAGTGCAATGGAGGTGTGCTACTGAAGCCCTATATTTCACTAGGAACCCAAAGGAAAAATAATAAGAATAAGAAATTGGCTGCTTTTAGCAGTTTGTAGGATGGGCTTTAAAGTCACTCAAATTTCCTGACGATATATAATTAAAGTAGGTGTAAAACTTAGACCCTGTGATAGAATTTAATTCCATATTAGATTTATTTTATTGTTTTATAATACACATTGAGTGATCTACTATTATTTACTTGATGACGTTTCAAGCATAAATTATTGCTCATAGTCATATCAATGTGTAATCACTCAACTTTCGACATTTGATTTCTATGGTTCTATCACCTCATATGAGTTGTTTTTATTGGTAGCAAAATTTTCCATATCTCTGGTGTAGGTGTGGTGTCATCCCATTACATATGTTGGGTGTTGGTTGATTCGATGAACAAAGATTCAGTAATCAATCTATACTTCTATGTATCCACCTAATTATATTGGAGTTGAGTATAGTGGCTTTATCCCACACACCTCATTGTGTGGTTGTGTTAATGCGTGCGTCGCAATAACCGACCGGCTACTTTGATCCATGTACCTGACCTGACTCATAGTCATTACTTGGAATTTGGGAGATTAAATTATTTTGCTGAATTGGTTCTGTGGGATCCTTAAGCCAGCCGACAAAGCTTATCTCTGAGTGAGTTTGTAGGTTTAAATGCCATCTTAATTCCAGGTCTGTTGAGAATCCTACATAAAGTTTGTGATGTTCCTTCCTTATAGGGTAAGAGAATGGAGGCTATGAACTCCTTTCTACTCGTGTTGTCGTTATTATTGGTACTCGTGTGACTGTTATTTCTTCCATTCTTGTGTATCTGTACGAATTTCTTGATAGACTGCGGAGGGTAATTGTTAATAAGTGGAAAGGAGTTCACAGCCTCCGTTCTGTTACCCTATAAGGAAGGAAGGTGCGGCTATTAATGGCGTAAGTTGACAAAAGTCAAGTCAGCTTTTTATATCCACTATCAGTACTGCCTTTCGGCATCCCTGGTCTGTATTGATAATATATGTGAAATCAGAAATATTAGGTGTACAGGATCTAGCTTACCGTAAATATATCCAATCACAGTGGATTCTAACAATCCCACAATCAATATTATACGACTGCCGCTATAGTAATCGAACAACTGAAACACATACATTCCACCCTGAAAGTGAAGTTTTGAAAAAAAAATATCAGCAAAATCAAAACACTTTATTGACAAGAAAACAGTTTAATTCGTATTCGTTCTCAAGGTAGTTTAAATCGGTAGGAGAATCGTTGAAAAGCTGAGGGTGACGGGCAGCTGTTTCGCCCTACTATTTTGTGACTCTACAGCTGTGTATAACTAAAACCCCAACAGCGCTCGAAATGAGGAGAGTCGGTCCACAAGGTGAGCACGTCACCATTCAACTGCTGAGCCAGGATTAATCAATTCAAATTTTCCTACTTCGATCATTTCAAGATATAGCTCAGGGAACTCAGCCGACCCCATTGGTGAATATTTATCTTCACATCCACCCTGGTTGACCCCACTAATTATAACTTTTCATAAAAACTTCGAGAAGCCTCATCTCGAAGGACGTCACTAATCAGCGCTGCAGAGTATTTCGGTTTGGATGTTTGTGAGAATTAATTTATTGATTGATCCCAAGGTGGTATTCATTACTGACTAACATCCGTTGGAGAAAGATCGAGAACCTGAGAACATTCAGTACACTTTTCCACCTGTTCTGGGGCTCTTCAGCAGTGAGAACCAACAATCCATGTGGTTGTTCAGCTCCAGGAGGGGAAACACTTTAGTAATGGATGAAAATCAAAGATTGAAGGAACTAAAGTATTTGAATAAGATTTTTACAATGAATAATTATCCGGTGAAATTCATTCGTAGAGTAGAAAATAATATTAAACTGGAACATACAGTCACGCACACGTTCAGAATGAGATCAAGTGATTGTCCTACAAATGTAGCTTCAGAGTGTTCTACAGAACACCAGACACATTCTACAATACCTTAGTTCATGTGAACGACAAAATCCCTCGAGATTCATAATCTAATTGTGTTTATAAAATAAACTGCTCAAACTGTGGTGCAACATATGTAAGATAAACTCCACTTGAAATCAGAGTTAGAATGTAGTGAACCCCGAAGGGCTTCCACTCAACCCCCTATAAATGCAGTAGAGCTGAAAAAGCTTGGAAACACTTCAGCCATAGATTTATACCCTCTAATTTCTATGTTTCAAAGTCAAGTTTAACAATATCGAAATTAAAAGGAAAGGCTTTAGACATCATAAGTAACATCTCACAGCAGAATCCCCACACGTAAAGTGGAATCACAGGTGTCTAAAAAGAATGAAGTAACAAAGCATAGCTTAACGTGGCTTCATTTTATTCCCACACACACACACACACACACATTGGACTAATCAATACATATACACTAAGAACTACACAGACCCCAAGCTGCAGTTCACGCAATCACTATGTTTAAAACATCAGTCATATTCGTCACCTTTCTTAACAACTTTACAATACAGAACCATCCTTTCGAGGGAAATCTCAATCCCAGTTATTATTTGCTTCATGGTGGCTAACCGTCAAATCCAGGTAGCACGATTAATCCCTTTTGCGACTCATAAACTGGATGTCCCTGTATCCCAGTGAGTGATGGTGTCCTCACTGAGACTTGAATTCTGTAGTCATCGCTTCAATCGCCAGATGGTTACCCATTAGGCGAAAAAAACTACTCTGATCTGTTCACTGGGCATTTTCCTGTTAACCACGAACGCTATTAAATAGCTCTGATGTTTTAGTAGGCTAGTGGATAACCCTTCGGCGTTTGAAGAGATATGAATAATCAGGTGATATCGAGGCATCTGTATAAGAATCAATCTGCCAACAGAGACCGAACGATTCTATCCTATTTACTAATGGGAAATTACAAGTACTTAAAATATCAATGAAATAACTTACATTTGTAACCATTAACAGTCCAACCATGTATGATGCCAAGCACACACAACCGACAAATCCTAAACGAACCCAAGTCTTTGCCAATGCATGAGGAAAGTAGTCTGCGGCAACTGTGATGAAACCTTCAACTCCACAAAACTAAGTATTCAACATGTGTTAAAAATAAGTTGTTGTTTTAACGAAAAAATATATTTTACTTTTAAATTACTTATCATGATACTGTTGAGAAGCTGTGACCTATGAGATCAATAAAGATAAATGTACACCTATGATACTGAATGATAGCGCTATATAGCGAATTGACAGAAGTAAGAAAATGTGAATTATTGAACCGAATGGTTTAATGGCAAGGCTCTCGCCTTGAGACCTGAAGTTCCTCAGTTCTATTTTTATTGGGGTCACCGATGTATGGTGCTGAATTTCATACTTGGAGGAAACCGCTTTCCAGTGCTTCAGCTGATGTCAGTCGGTGATAAATACCACTTTGAAATTAATCAATTCCCAAAAGCTGCGAAATCAAAAGACCTCTGACGGTTCTGTATTAGAGGTGAATAATCCATGCATCTAATCATCTCCTACTTGAGACTAATCGTGAATAAACATGGTACTTAGCAAAGGCTTTAATTGTTTAGTTGGAGAATGTGGACACACTTTACGAACAAGTGTCAGTCATTGATGACTGAACTAGAAAGACATACAAAGTCTCTGCCGTTCACTAAATTGATGTATTTATATTTGAGTTAGCCAGGTTTACTAGCGTATTACTACTACTACTACTACTACTACTACTACTACTACTACTACTACTACTACTACTACTACTACTACTACTACTACTACTACTACTACTACTACTACTACTACTACTACTACTACTACTACTACTACTACTACTACTACTACTACTACTACTACTACTACTACTACTACTACTACTACTACTACTACTACTACTACTACTACTACTACTACTACTACTACTACTACTACTACTACTACTACTACTACTACTACTACTACTACTACTACTACTACTACTACTACTACTACTACTACTACTACTACTACTACTACTACTACTACTACTACTACTACTACTACTACTACTACTACTACTACTACTACTACTACTACTACTACTACTACTACTACTACTACTACTACTACTACTACTACTACTACTACTACTACTACTACTACTACTACTACTACTACTACTACTACTACTACTACTACTACTACTACTACTACTACTACTACTACTACTACTACTACTACTACTACTACTACTACTACTACTACTACTACTACTACTACTACTACTACTACTACTACTACTACTACTACTACTACTACTACTACTACTACTACTACTACTACTACTACTACTACTACTACTACTACTACTACTACTACTACTACTACTACTACTACTACTACTACTACTACTACTACTACTACTACTACTACTACTACTACTACTACTACTATACTACTACTACTACTACTACTACTACTACTACTACTACTACTACTACTACTACTACTACTACTACTACTACTACTACTACTACTACTACTACTACTACTACTACTACTACTACTACTACTACTACTACTACTACTACTACTACTACTACTACTACTACTACTACTACTACTACTACTACTACTACTACTACTACTACTACTACTACTACTACTACTACTACTACTACTACTACTACTACTACTACTACTACTACTACTACTACTACTACTACTACTACTACTACTACTACTACTACTACTACTACTACTACTACTACTACTACTACTACTACTACTACTACTACTACTACTACTACTACTACTACTACTACTACTACTACTACTACTACTACTACTACTACTACTACTACTACTACTACTACTACTACTACTACTACTACTACTACTACTACTACTACTACTACTACTACTACTACTACTACTACTACTACTACTACTACTACTACTACTACTACTACTACTACTACTACTACTACTACTACTACTACTACTACTACTACTACTACTACTACTACTACTACTACTACTACTACTACTACTACTACTACTACTACTACTACTACTACTACTACTACTACTACTACTACTACTACTACTACTACTACTACTACTACTACTACTACTACTACTACTACTACTACTACTACTACTACTACTACTACTACTACTACTACTACTACTACTACTACTACTACTACTACTACTACTACTACTACTACTACTACTACTACTACTACTACTACTACTGCTGGCGTATTCCTTCTCTCAAACAGAGCTTGTTGGTGCTTTCCACTGCTGAGGCTTGAATCTTGTCCACTAGAATTGGTGTATGTAAACGGAGATGCTTTCCAATATATCCAGAAAAGGTGCTAAGTCATTCTTGCTATATGAATTTGTTGTTGATTTGGTGAATAAAGGATGATTTCGACACATTTATATTGTTATCATACATCTCGATTCTCAGTACGAGGGATTCAGCAACTGTTCTAAATGTATGAAAAATTCCATTCCTCTTATCACAAGGTAGGTGATAGTATTAGAACTATATAAACCATGTCTGAAAGTTGTATTACTATCTTGGTCTGATTATGAACAATGAATTATATCCAAAAGGTAATCCAGTAAACAGTAATACTGTTTCACTATGTGAGATACATCTAATAAACAAACACAAATAAAAATGGAATTGTTTTCCTATCCATCAAATGTTTTTAAGATGTGAAAGTCGTGTGAGTTTGTTGACTAGTCAGTGAACAAAAGGACTACATATTTCATTAAATCGGTCATTGTATTAGATTGTAATTGCAAATGATATAAGTTTATCCGGTATAGTGCACAGGGAAACAGTATCCTTAACTGGTAGATTATAAATAATGATGATACTCAATGTGACTGTTTGACATAGCCGCGTTTCGACAGACGCTTATTACTGATTCTGTTTGATCATTGAAAGTGATATGAAAACTTGAGTCTTAGAAGGTTTCAGTAGCAACAGTCTGTCAAACGACGACTATGTGAGATAGTCAAACTGATAATTATCAATATGATGCTCCCCCTGTCTACTTCAAATTCATTTTGATTAAGACGAAGAGACGTCACTGGGCAGCTGGTGGTGATTATGAGGAACAGATAGTTAGCTAACATCGATTCAAATGGTTGTAAGGCTATAGGCTATGCGATAGAAGTGAAGTTAAGACTTAGTCACCAGGTGCGCTTTGTAACTAAGTTGTTGGAACAACAGGCTGTTAAGTCAGATGTAGCTGGTTTCAATCCTCCCATGACCCATTTTTATTATTATTTTACCTTCAATCATCACAATGCATCAATAATATGAATAATGATATGGTTTAGTGAACTTATCTCATATAGAAGTGAGTATTCGGACAACATAAGCTAATCTTTGACATTCTTCAGCGTAACAACTAGTCGCAGGTATCACTGAAAAAACAGTTGTCAGTCAACTTAATATATTGTTAATGCCATCACTTACCATACTGTCAATACCGAGGAGAATGATCATAGTAAAGAAACAGATCGACCAGAATGGACTGCCCGGCATTGTGCCTATCGCTTTTGGATAGACAACAAATCCCAATCCTGGACCAGATTCAGCGATTAAATTCAGTGGTATATTCGATGTATACGCCATATAGCCAAGTGTAGCGAAGATAACACATCCAGACAGTAGGCTTGTACATGTATTTGCCACAGCGAATAAGACACAATCTCTGAAAGATAGTGCAAGTATATGAGACAGGCGTTTATTAACGGTTAATTGACCAAATCAGATGTATGAAATGAAACTGGATAACTGACCAGTGGAATTTGGAAGGTATTCATGACTGAAACAGACATCTAATGGTCTTTGAATAGCGTCTTCGAAAATGCACTGCTCTCTCTTATTCTGAATTTGATTTATTCCCTTAGTGCTGTCTAAGAACGATTGGTCTCACGCTTATCGATGTTTATAGCTAAGGTTCTTTCTATCGGTCACTTTTTAGTTCATTAGCATTAAGGTCACTTGTAATCAGTACGCGTATTTGTGTTGCGTTCTCGTGTACACCACATACGGGTCACAACTCCTCACATACTTTACTGTCTAACAAGTTAACCACCAAAACCGTACAACGTACAACCTTGGTGTTCCAAAGCGTAAACAAGGTCCATAACCGTAACTATCTTCCCCTTCACATGCTCATGTAGGCGATCGCGTCACGAATCACGTTCTTCAAGAACACCTTCAGGACATCACGAGTTTCCTCATAGATCAAGCCAGAAATACGTTTTCACTACCACGAGGAGCCAGACGTCGGATAGCGGGTTTTGTAATACCATGGATTTAGTTGCGAAGCACCTTCCTATGTCTTTTAGCTCCTCCTCTGCCCGAATCCTTTCCACCTTTACTGAGACCAGACATCTTTCATTGTGAGAGTAAGTCAGCTTGTCATGAACCAACATGAGAATTGAATTGTTTTGAATTTCAGTTTTGTCAAATTTTACCTAAAATTTAATGGCATTACTGGACAGTTCATCTCCAGAGCTTTGTATCAACACTTCAGTCATCAATTTCCAAACCATTAATGGATTCGCAGTAATAGCCGACTGTTAAAAGTTAATAATTATTGTACAATAAATTCATTTTCTCTGTATGAGGGATTTCAGTTTTGTGAAGAATGGTGTGACGTGAGCATTTAAATAACCAATTATATCTCAGCATTTCACAAAAAATTACCATTCCAACCGAAGAACAGAAGCCTAATATTCGGAGTCATCTTAAATTATTATAAGGTTGTTGAGTGTAAGGCAGGTAAGTTTGAGTCTCTCACCATGACTAATCTATCGGTGAATTATGCATACCAGAGGCTAAAACTATAAGCGTAATCAATCTCATTTGCACAGTTACGTGATCACAACTTTCTCTATCCACAATCATAACAAGTTTGTGTGAATGCTATTCCCAGTGAAGAATATCGTTTGACGAAAATTCATTAAATGTATGAAAAGAATTGGTGGACCTCTGTGGCATATGGGCTCCTACGTGTATACCTCGATACTGCAGGACGCTCGTGTTAATGACTAGCAATGGAATTCAAGACGCACTTTTTGTCCTATTTGGGACTGGTCAGCCTGATGTACCTACACCTCAGTGAGTGATGTTCCAACTGAGACTCGAGCTCAGCACCTGTCGCTTCAAACTCCAAAACGTTATCCACTACCCCCTTTTGCTCAATAAGTATCAGTTATTGTTTTTATACAGGGCTGAATTGCCAACTATCTAAAAAAGGATGGAGTTATTGAGTCATTTAATTGAATAACGCTGTTTGGTTTTAGACGATTTACAATTGATGATTGGACTGAGGAAATGACAGAAAGGATCCGCAAGTCAATTACTAAAAAACTCAGAGAACCTACTCAAAAGGATGCCGACTGATAAAAAAATCTCAGTTTGACTATTTGAGATAGCCGTGGTAGATTTGTATTACTGATTTGTGTTAAAACTACAAATGTCATGAATTCACATGATAGTCCAGCAAAAGCCTTGGAGATTGAAGTGAAATTAGTTGACAGAGCACTAAAGCGATAATCCGTAAGCCTCTGGTTCGATTCCTGTCACGACTTAGACTTTCATTTCATCTTTAACCATGTATCACCCAGTATAAATGAAATCCATGAATGAACTCAGACCCTGGGGATCTCATTTGTAACTATGGACAATAGAACTTACATAAGATGGATATATCGATGAGGCCTATTCTGTGGGGTCCCAAGAAAAAATGCAGGAAGAGTTTCATCCAGTTAAAAAAAATATCTGCACAATAATGGTTATCTAAAGAAGTTCGCGCAGAAATACCACGAAATCAAAGGGAAAAGAGCGAATATGCTGAACGGTCTACGTCTAAGATCTTCATCTTCAATAAGCAGTGCGATAGCTGATCACTTATGTGATACGGGGCATACGACGACGTTCTTCATAGTAGTTAATAGACATATGATCCGAAGCTTACTTCGAATTGAAAAAGCTGTTACTATCTGACTAGTTCAACCTGTACTTTGTGTTCGATTGAAGGCGGTTACCAACTTATTATTGTCCTGGTCCTTTCCAAAAAACATTTTCGTTCCTTTATTTCCTACTTGTCATCGTTCTTGTTCATGGAATAACAGTTCCTTCAAAGGTTTAGATAAGCCTTGCTGACGAGTCCCAATAAGCCTGAAACCTGAATAAAACCCACCTTCCTACCAGTTGTCTTCAACTGTCTAGCGTCAATCAAAGTGCACCGTGATGATGAGATTCCTAGCCTGGTAGCACATTTCAAAAACCTGATCGATAACACTTAGTAAGCACTTAGGACTGAACAAGGTGAAATCGGTTACCTTCCAGTGAGCAATCATTGTGACTAATATATTTATAGCTAGTGCTATGATTTTATCTCATTCATTTATCATCTTGTTAGGATGATATTTTCACAGGATTATTTAACCGCTTCAATTTAGTTCTAATCTCATCTTAACTCATCCGCGAACACTACTCACCTTGCTACATATAACATGTCTCTAGCTTGACTGAATTACTACCTAAATCTCCTTTGTGCTCTGAACTAAAAGGTTTTCTTCTGATCTATGTGGTTGATGAAGATCCAATGAACTAAGTTTGACATCATCAAGGTATGAACATTTTTCTCAAGTAGCTAGCAGGTATTCTGGCGACTTAAACAAATTCATCTCCCTGAGCTCAACCATTCTGTATACATGGGTGATGAAGTCGACTTTTCAGGTTTTGAAGCTTAACGAAAATCTGTATTTAAAAGAAGTTTATCCAGTCGCTTGATTTGCAACGGATATGATCTGTAAGAATTCTTTACCCTACAAAATCTTGCTTATCAGTATACTACATCTTCTCTCTCATATGTCACGTTCTTCTACCCTTAAAATTCTGATTTCTCATTACACTCATTAATTCCTCTTTAACTATATTATGACATCCAGTTTGCTAAGTTCATATTGCTTCTGTCTTGATAAGCCTTCTTCCCAAGACTGGTTTAGACATTATGTAATTATTTATCCTATCTCATGATTTATAACCAAAGTTGAATTTTATTTTGAAAAAAATGCATCTTCTAAAACATTTCTTTTCTCTTACTATGTAAACACAATATTTATGTACGATTGTACAACTTGAGAATGATATCACTGAACAGAATGACTCTTCTGTAAACAACTTTTTCAAGACGATATTGCCTATAAGATCATTCATTTATGAATGCATATTCATACTAGCAAGTGAATTTTTTGACTCACCTAAAAGAATTATGCTGAAATCTGTTATAACTGCCGAATGCATTCAGGACGCCTAAACCGATACTGTAACTGAAGAAGATTTGTGTTCCAGCATCAGACCATACCTTGAAGAAGAGAAGTGAATAAATTAAATAATTATTACCTATCTATCTTACACTTGAAACCTATAACGTATAAACAATAACTGTATGTAGTATCGTACTCGCTTAGGCGGTACATATACTAAAATTGGAACGATACAGAGAAGATTAGCATGGCCTTTGCGCAAGGATGACACGCAAAATCGTGAAGCGTTCCATATTTTTTTTAACCTCGCCTGGTTAACTAGTTCACTAGTTACTAGCCGGTCCTAAGCCCGGGTAAACAGGGAAGGTTGGGCATAGCGCTAGCAACCCTACACCCTAAAACAAATCTAACCACTAAACAAACTTCAAAGCACAAACGATATGTAAACAATAATAACAAAATTATTCCTCCCTGGAATCGGAGAGGCAAAATGACGCCAGTTGGTGAAAGCCTTCGGAAAGCCAATTGGCCGATGTGTCTTCTCTCCCTCGATGAAAGCGAAAGTAAACATGAGGACATGGAATGTCCTCACCATGTTTGAACCCATCAAGGCAGCCCAGATTGTAAACGAGATGAAGAGGTATCACATTGAAGAGCTTGGAATTTGCGAAAGCAGATGGAATGGAAGTGGACTCTCCAAACTGTCAACTGGAGAATCAATAATCTACTCCGATGTTGTCACCCAGACGACACGACAACCACGAGCACACTGAGTTTTGGAGTGGATATCATGATGTCCCCTTGAAGAGCATCAAAGGCTCTCTCTCATGCAGTGGGAACCAATCTCCCCCTCCACGATAACGATCATGACAGCAAGATGGATTCAACTCAAAAGGAAGGAATGAAGGAAGGTCACAATCATACAATGCTACACTATGCTCCTACAAATAATGCAGATGCAGATGAAGAGAGGGAGGAGGAGGAATTCTACAGACAACTTCAATCAACACTGGACAAGACCCCACCCAAGTTGGCGACGGCGACATCAAAATTCTAATGGGTGGGGTGACATGAATGCGGAACTGGGAGCAGACAACACAGGAAGAGAACAAACCATGGGTCGAGAAACACTCGGTGAGGTGATGAACGAGAATGGAGAATTGTTTGCAGAATTCTGTGCATTCAACGATTTGATGATTGGAGTCAGTCAGTCAGTCAGTCAGGCAGTGTGTTCAAGCACAAGGATATCCACAAAGCGAGTGACATGGAGTTGATTTCACCAGACACCAGGACACACTACACTGAAAATCAGATCGACTTTATCTGAATGTGAAGAAAGTGGAGACGCAGTCTACTTGACACAAGGTGAAGAAGAGGAGCAGATGTAGGTTCACATCACTCACTGTCTACTGTAAGGAACCTTCCAAATCAAGTTGAAAGTCTTCAAGGAAGCTGTTGATAGACCTCAGTTCAAGTACAACACTCGGAACAGAAACTGAAGGATGAAACTACAAAGGAAATCTTCACCTTAGTCAGCCATGAAGACAAGATGGGAGATATCGAGGAACATCCTTGAAGAAACCTGTGTGGAAGAACACTGGAAGTATTTGAAAGAGATGTGGAGAGAAACCTGCATAACCAAGCGTATTAGGAAGGAAGAAGAAGAGACAAGACAAGGAATGGATCTCGACGGCTACATGGGAGCAGATAGAGTAGGGAGAGGATGATGGTGAAGCAGAAGATGAACCAGTGCAAGGATGCTCAACGACAAGAGGAACTGAGTACAATGTGTAAAACAATACACTGGACAAAGAAGTGAAGAAGAAGAAGAAGAAGAGTGGGTGGAAAGACAAAAGACACTTCTACGAAACACTGACAAGTGAAGCAGAACAGGCTGCAGACTGGTGGAGGGATAGAGACCTGACAACATTGTATCAAATAACCAGGTTACTATCTGGTAGGGAAGAGATCATCACAGCACAGATGAAACTGATAAAAGATGATGAAGGAAATTTAACTACGAAAGAAGAGAAACAAAGGAAACGATGGGCTGGCCGACCACTTCAAGAAGCTCTTGAATCGATCACCACCACCACCACCACCACCTGCACTTCGTCCACAAATACCACCTACAACCGCTGAACTACAAGTGGACATAAATCCTTCAACAAAAGTGGAAGTTCTGAACGCCATGAAGCTACTGAAATGTGGGAAAGCAGCAGGACCAGATGGAATCCACCAGAAGCACTGAGAACAGACGCAGAGACAACAGTGGACATGCTCACACCACATTTCTATTGCAGAAGGTGTGGAAGGAAGGAAAGGTACCTGGCCATTGATTGGATGAGGGATTACCTTGTCAAACTCCCGGAAAAGAGAAACCTCAGTGTTTGCAAGAACTGGCGAGGAATCACTCTCCTGTCCACCCCAAGCAAAATCTTAAGCCGCATCATCCTGGAGAGGCTAAAGGATGCTCTGGATTCAAAACTACGACCGAAACAGGCTGGCTGGCTGGATTCAGGAAGTACAAATCAATGACCCACCCACGTCTGCACGATTAACACTGTCTTAGTACTTGTGAGATGAGTCTTACCTCCACCTGTCTATCTCCTTATACACTTGTGACCTTGATTTTGATTGGCTGTTTTTATCTCTCTGACCTATCTTATGTATGGCCTGCTCTTAGTCACTTGACTAAGCTGCCTGCTTGAAGACTGACCTCCAGATTTTGATTATGCGTTTCTAGTTATATCTTGTTGGTTTTCTTTGTAAGTAATTCAGCGACTTTCCCCATGGAACTGCAACAGTTGGTTGTAGTAATCATGATTAGTCTGGTGTTATTCTAAATTTACAGTATCGCTTAAATAATAAACTTTAATAAATTTGTTCTGGACTTAAAAAAGTAGAGAATTTGCATCCTACTTACCGTCATGTCTGTTAGTTTCGACCAATCAGGTTTTAGATAGTGAATTAGTCCATATCCAGCACCCTCCAGTAGAGCAGTTCGTATCAATAGGGTAATGATAAATGCATAAGGCAGTAGTGCAGTCACATACATGATCTAGAAGAGTAGATAAACAAACGAAAAAAGGAGAATCAAGCAAAATAATGTGGTAGACTATTGTTTTGAATCGTACTCAGCAGCCATGTGTACACTCCCGTAGTGGGCAATTGTGTGAGAGCTAAAGGTACTGCTACTACCTGGTTGCCGAGACCTCAGTAGATGCAGTGATGTTCGAACCCACGACTCAATAGTTGAATATCACGTGCTCAGGCCGATCATTCATAGCCCCATTGACTATTGATTAAAATGTGGTAAATATCAAAAAAGAAGTCGAAGCGAAACTAATATGAGGGTAAAAATCTGAGCATTTTGGTACTTTATGGTACTATTAGAGTTCATCAGTCAGGTTATGTTATTAGACCCATAGTAGACTTCAGAAATACCCCAGCATACAATGGTACTAGGTTCAGTTAGAGACCGTTTCAAGTCCAGAAATGTTCATTCTAATGACTTCAGACGTAGATTAAATGAGTGGGAACATGGCTAGTTTTGATGTAAGTATCCTTTGAACCAATATTTATACTGATTGACATGACTCTGGAGGCAGTTAGAAATTGTCTCAATGAAAAGCATGAGCTTACACTTCGAATTAAGGTGTCAATGGATAAAGGAGATCACGCTAAGAGTACAGTTATAACTGGCATATTTAGCTTCCTAAGTTCCAAAAATAAATAAATACACAAGCAGAAAGATGGGGTTGCCTTGCGACCACCAATTCTTTTATAACTGTTATCAGCACTAAGTTTTTTGTTTCGAAACGTTTATGAATAAACAGTTCTCATTACTCAGTGATGTCTGTTAAAAAAACTCTCAATAACTAAAAGCACTGTACAGCTGTTGCATCTCAGATTAAAACTCTTCAATAGAGTATACTCACCATGCCTTAAGAGGAGTGAGTGCTTAACAGGTTACTGTTTAGTCTGTAGATTGGAATCGAATGGTCCACTGCCGACTTGACTGACCTGACAGGTCACTATTTTTCACTAGAACTTTTAGGAATCCATCTCTAAACAGAAGTTACATAAGTGGCCTGATGTATATATTCTTGACAACAGTTGACGGCTCTGGGCTCGACTCTTCGAAAGAGATTGTGTGTGTGAACTCCTGGAGAGTTCCGAAGTGGGACAAAACACCTGTCCAGCACTTTCAGACTTTCGATGCTTCTCCAGCTTAAGTCAGTTAGTGATGAAAACTGAATAACCGACCAGATAAGTTGAAGCACTGGACTCAGTAAAAGTATATGATTATATACAGATTTAGTTGAGTTGAACAACTATATAACTGAATGACTGAAGTCCTGGAGACGAATGTCGCTAATGATCGAAACATAGTGGTCCCAAAACAAGGATCACCTACAATCTTAGTTGACATTTGTACATTTGAAAGTCGGTTACAAATAGTCCCTTTTCAGCTTATTGTTATGGTGACATGTCTAAATGACTGACTGACTGAACTTTATCCAATCATTGCACTGGAAAGTCATTGATTATTTAATGATAAGCTTGATAGCATTATACACATTCACGTTGCCTAGTTTGATATCTTTATCCGTAGGAAGTCTAAACATAAATAACATTATTTCAAGGTGGTATTCATCATGAACTAACTGACACCAGTTAAAGAAGCCTTAAAAATGCGAAAGGATTGGACAGCTGTTATGTCCCACTAGAGCGGGACTCCTTGGAAGTACGAACCCAATACCTAGTCGGGCATCGCGATGTACAACAGAAGAGCTACCAAAAAATTAACAGCAATATCACATTATACATCAACTAACCTTTGCTGAAGTTCTAATCCCCTTGCAGATGCACAGATAAATAATAATCCATGTGAGAAGAAGACACAAGGCTAAATCCCATTGTATTGTTCCCAGATTGTCAATTCCATCGGATATGCGTAGAACACGATTTCTGTTAGGAGTACAGAATTCAGAAGGAAGAATGGAAAGTTAAAACCAGCACTATCGTGTCACTCCCTTCAATACTTTGTAAGCTGACCAATAGGAAGACATCTGGGAGATTTTCTATTGGAAACCTGGTTGTACGGTTGTTATTATAATGGATAAGACATAAGTGCAGTCAACTCTCTACCTCAACTTTATCGACATTAAAAAGGCCTTCTACGGCGTCGACCAAGAAGTAATTTGGCAGGCAGCTGCTTCAACATCACACTTTTAGTACCACAAACACTTATCAACCTCATTCAACAGCTATATGAAGACACAACATGCCAAGTGATCCACAATGAAAAGCTGAGTGATGCCTTTGAAGTGAAGACAGGTTGACAGGTAAGACAAGGCTGCCGCCTACTATCACCGATCATCTCCCTGATTGTGGTCGACTGGACCATGCAGCGAACCCTGAGGAGTGAGAAGATGGGCATACGCTGGCTGGACCGATGAAAAGATCCTAGAAGATTTGGATTTCGTCAACGATGATGACTTGTGTCTGATGTCTTGTAGCACAAACTCGAAGATCTACAGGTGAAGACCAACAAGTTGACAGAAGAGGCAGGGCAGGGCAGGACAGGACAGGGTAGCGAAGACGGGAATTCCTTCAGGTGAGTGTAGAGCAGACTGAGGTGATGAAGATACCTAACCCAAAACAACACCAGCAACAAGAGAGACCAATCACCATGAACAGGAGAAATCTAAAGGAAGTAGTCTCTTTCATCTACATTACTGTCTAGGTAGCGTCGTTTCAACTACAGGCGGTGGCGGCGGCGGCATAGACGAGAATGTCAAAGCCGGCCAGGATCGGAAAGACGGCAAGACAGGCATTCCTGCATTAATTTGAAATCAGTGTGGAGATCTACTGCACTCAGCACAAAGAGTGAACAAGATCCGGATTTTCAACACTGATGTCAGTCAAGTGAGTCAGTGCTTCTATGTGATGGTTGAGAGACTTGGCGTGTCACGAAAAGCGTTTCCAACAAACTACAGACATTCATCAACAGCTGTCACCTACACCTACGCTCACTCGATACTGAAGATCAGATGAGATGGCTAGAATAATGAGAATAAGCAAGAAGGAACCTTGGGAACTAACCAACGAAGCAGGAACCTATCGCCCAATAAATATGGAAAAGAAAGTGGAGATGAATTGGCTTGGGCATACACTGAGAAGACCATTCGGAGACATCACGCTCAGGTCAGGGCGTCGAGTGGAATGGAAAGGGGAAACGACGAGTTGGGCATCTTAACTGAAGGTGACATGGAGCAGATGATGTGAGGAAGAACTGTAAGTTTGTGGGCAGTCATGGTGCCAGGTTTTGAAGACTGCAGAGAAGAGAGTTCAATGGAGGCTTGCTACTGAAGCCCTGTGTTCCACTAGGAACCCAAGGGAAAAACAATATAATTATAAGTGTAGTCAATACAAGTTAAAGCGTCTCAAGATGGCAATCAGTTGCATTCATTTGTGATGACTACCTTGATAAGCTGCATTTTGAGTCAGACATTGCTATCATTTTGTCAACTATTCCTCTAAAGAAAGATACTCTGAAGCTGTTGGCAGTTTTCATTTCCAGGATTATTTTTTATGTCTCCAGTTGGGTCATTATATTCTAATATAGCTATAAATTAAAGCTCAGAAATCTTAGTAAATATACTACTGACTGACTGAAATAAGTAGTTCTAGACCGTTCACACCAATCAGTAGTACTCACTATCCAGATCAAGGTTATGTAAACATTGCACAACCGTTTCTGTCGCTCATCAGTGATGTGTCCAGACTGAGCCACCTCATATCACTGTGACTGGTCTTGGACTACTTATATCAGTCAGTCAGTAGTATACTTCTTATAGCTTCCATGTTTACAATCTTCACGCCATTTGTGGTGTCGAGTAGATCACATTATGTGTGACAATGATGTCATCTTAGTGGGCTGAAGCCTGGTGATTATAACAACTCTTACTAATGAGTATATTGAAGTTTACGTTGCTGTTTTTAAAAAGAAATCTCTTCATTGACTAAGATTCCTCTTCATAAGACCTACATGACTCTACATATCATCATACTCTGCTTATAGTAATAAAAATACATTGTCTCAAACACTGCCAGAATATTAGAGAACGCTTCTACCAAAACTGTATACATATGTAAATCGAATGGGGGTATACCGTTAAAGTTGGTATAGTAGGAAAGTCTTTAAGAAAAGAATCTGATCTCAGTGCATCGTAATTGGTGAGTCTCCTAGCCTAGTAACTGCATTGTAAAAATGATCGATAGACATCGATCAGTACTTAGGACTAGACAATATCAAGTTGGTTGCTCTTTATTGACTAATCAATATATCTAATCCAGTCCCACAGTAGTTCATTCATTTTCTGAATAACGTCACTGACTTCAACAATGAGTAATATGGTTTTGAATTTGAGGCAGGTTACCATTTCCATCAAGACTACAGATACGCCTTGGTTTAGTCAGTGCCAAAAACTACGAAGCCTAGATCAAGCAGGAGTTCCTGTCGACCGCTTCCATCCAACTAAGACTGAATTCTAGTCTCCTTAAACTGTATGCTTTAATTGTCAACTTATGTGGAAGACTTTCAAACTATAATGTGTCACTAACAACAAGGCCAGGATTAGGGTGGCATTAAAAACTAAACATCCACTCACAGACAAACTTTGGCGGCTGCTTAATTCACTAAATACCTTGCAATGACTGTGAGGTCAACTACATGTATGAAACTAACGGAACGGGATCAGCCAGGTTGTCAGAATATAAGAACTAAGGTGAGTGTAGATTGATAAACCTTACAATATATGTGCGATTGCACACAACCACATAGTAGATAGAGACAGACTAATGTATTTAAGTGGATAGACAGGCAGACAGACAGAAGTTGATCATCACTGAATCTCTGCTCATCGATTCAACTTTTAACATGTGTATGGTAGAAGTGATTCAGAACCGATTCCAGATATATTCAAAATCCTACCACCAGTCAAATCAGAGAATGAAAAGTAATGGGGCTATCAAGAAAGCTAATTATCTGATACCAACTTGATATGAGTATGAAAAATAAATTATACTCGAAACAGCGTTCAGGGAATTATACAACATGATAGTGTGTGCTACATCCAACTAACTCATCTAGTATGGAATTACATTCTACCACGGTGCCCAAATGCCAAACTTGCATTGTTGACTGCAAGGAAACACAAATACTCTGAAGTAGACAGTTTCCATAGACAATTTCTATTTACAGGTGTTCGCTTAATCTCCCAATTTGTATGTTCAAACTGAAATTCCGTGTAAACCCATTATGTACCTTAAATATGTAGTGAAAATTAAGGAAGTTTCACAGTGTCACACTTCCAGGTTCATTCTTGTAACAGACATGCGATTTTATGGCAGCCGTTTCTTACAATAATGAGAACCCAAACAACTTGTTTGACTGTTAGTCTGAATCATGTAGGAAAGAGTTGACTTCCGGGTTGGAGTACGTCGGAAAACAGAAACCGCTGGTTGAGAACTCCAGGTAGTATAACATGGCTGAGAATCGATTTCAGTGGTGCAAATATATCCACATATTATCTTAATAGTCTGTATTGCCTCATTCCTCCTTACTCCTCATTTCACAACTTTCGACCACTTCTAACTACCTTCATCCTTATTCCTCTGTATCGTACATCCCTGTGAATTCTTTCTTAACGTGCTGATAAAGGGAGGGGCAGGGATAAGTGTTAATTTGGACCACCAGGGGGCAATCCACCATCCCATGTTCATATTATATATATGCATATTTCTAATTCGTCCGATTACTAAAGATGTTTAGAATTGTGGAGTTCTCAGAACACCAGAATGTTCCAGAAAATTTACTCCTCAGTTATCTCCCCATATGCAAATAAGTTAGATAAAATGAACCACTCAGTTTCATGTTACGTCAGCACAACTGATCGTGCTGTTTTTCCCCTGTACCCCCTTAAATATGCAGCTAAGTACATTGGTAAGATCTAATACTGAATTTCATCAGTAGTCTAACAACACTTCAATGAAACTAGATGTTCCCTCAAGCATACCAGACTCACGTAAACGACCGATAGGCATTGTGGGCATGGAACTGAATTTAGCATGCCATCTGAAAGATAATTTCTCGATGTAAGACGGCTGGAGGCAATTGGTAGAACTTCCTGCTTCATCTGGGCTTCCTGTTTGTCGGCACTTATCAATCAGGTTTATCTGCAGTCCCGAAGGAACAGATCTCCGGTGTGAGTTGCCAACTTGTGTCACCCGTTGTAAGCAATCAAAGTTCATCGAGTTGGTGACTACATTACCAAATGATCGATTGAGTTCGGCATCATGAAGGACCAGACAAAATGAAATTTGTTACTCTTCAGTGATCAGTTAATGCTCACTTACTCGATAAAACTTAATTTTTACTACAAATTCAGTGAATTTTTTATGATCCTTGGATATATGAATCTCCAACTAACCATTGTTTCGATATGCTACTGATGGGTTTCACTTTATATAACATGACTGTTTTCATGGTGTTTGCATAACTGCCTTCTTACTACTCATATTAGTTAGTAGTATATTTTAAAAAGAAGAAAATGCACTTCACAAAAGTCCCACCATCCTCATTCATATGCACTTACTCCCAATATTCTGTAGTTGCATCAACAGCTAACACACTGCGGTTACTGATTTGACTAGCAGTAGTATTATCAGACAGACTAACATTTACTGGTTTTTGATTTGTGAAGACAGTACACGCTAGTGTATTCCACAGCTGACCGCATTTAGTCCATGGTAATTCACTGGTGAACGACGAGAAAATAAAGTGGAATGACCAGGCCATTATTACAGTATAGTAGCAGTTGAGAAGGAAGTTGATCATTGTACATGCATAACCGATACCTTGAGATGGTAGAGAGAAAATCAGACAGCGATAATCAGTTGTAACTAATAAAGGCAGAGGCACTACTGAAGAGCTTCAATTCATGTCACCCAAACCTGACCTTTACTATTGAGCACGAGGAAAATAATATAATTAATTTCTTAGATGTCTCATTAGTGAAAAGAATCAGTGGATCTATAGAAAGGTCCATCTATAGGAAACCTTCTTGGACAGGACAATACCTTCACTTTAGGAGCTTTGTTCTCATCCAATACAAAGTGAATGCAGTTGGAACGCTGTGTAACAGAGCCAGGAAAATTTGTTCCAACAGCACACTAGACTATGAAATAAGGACTTTGAAAAGCGTGCTGGTGAAGAACGGGTACCCAGAAAGCTTTTTCAACAAGCACGCAAAGTGAGTAGGGAGCAGAACAACGGCCCCAACAGTGCAGGAGAAACTAGCCTATGTCACCTTGCCATTCAAAGGTGACGACGTGCTGGAAGTAGTTAGACGAAGATTAGGGAAGTCTATCAGAAGGACTTACTACGCAGCTAAACTGGTTCTTTTTAGCACCACCAAAAGGGTATTGCAGCAATCAGGGAAAGACAGTACTCCGATCCTCGGCACATCTAAATGCATATATCAATTCGAATGTACCTGCGGAAGCAAACACATTGGTCGTACGGACAGGCGTCTGTCCACCCGAATGGTTGAGCACATACCGAAATGGTTGAAGCATGCCGAAAAGAAGACCCTGAGGAGCTCGTTAACGAAGCACCTAATGGATTATGGACATGATATTGATACCTATAAGTCCTTTAAAGTTATCAGTAGACAGCAAAATAAGAAATGGCTTGGATATGTAGAAGCCTGCACGATTCGAGTAGTCAAACCAAACCTTTGTATTCAGAAGGAAATAGCAGTCAACCTGAATCTGCCATGGTAATAATTACAACATTGTCTTATCATATTTAATCTTTCTTATTTTACCCTTCACTATTAGTTATCACGCATCTTATATTTTTGTTTTCCTTCCCTGATTTGTTTCGTCTAATTAACTTTATTCCTATTACCAATGTTATCATTATCATTCATCTCAGTATACACCTTGTTTTCTTATTGTTTGCATAAGTACTATTAACTATCTTGTTTTCAATGACGTGATCGACGCTCAGTCGATTCAGTTCTCATCCCTATGTCAACAATCTTGAATATCTATTTCTATCCTCTGGATTACCATTTGACGTGTAAAAACTATTCACTTCTATGTTGTTACACCTAAATCTATCTCAGTCTACGTTGTATATGTGTGTATGTATGCTCTTTTCCATTGCTTAACGGTATATATAATCAAGTATGTAGAGTATCCAGCTGACGAGTACTACTGAAAATTATGAATTCACTAAATCCTGCTTTTTTCACACTTGTTGCTTGTTTCAAGTTTGTATCGAGAAACAAATGTTTTCAATGTTTTTAATAAATAATTCTCTGAACTGACAAACATTGAAGAAAATGTAGGTCGGTAAATTGCTCAGTTGCACACTTTATTTCATTTTCAAGAATTTTACTTCGAAATTGGGTTTGTTCTGTATACACACAGTATTTCAAGAGTAAGCATTGTGTATCAAAGTTATCAAAGGTCACTATACATCAAAATTTCATGTCAATCTTGGCATCAGAAAGAAAGTTGGTTTATCTTATCGGAGGATAACTTTGAACTTTCAGCTCCTAAGTTGAATCCACTGAAGTGTAGAGAATATCCAACCGTATTCTCAGTCAAAGCTTCCAATTTCCGTTGCTGTAAAATTTTTTATCCAATTGGTCCTTTGTGGAGATTAACTGATTTCGCCACAGGCTGACATCATTTAGAGAACCACTGAAACCTGAGAGTACTGAACAACTGTCTCGTCATACTTTGCGACTCCACAGCAGTGGATACCCGAGACCGTGTGAAGTAATGTCAGTTCTCATATAGGGGAAATAAAAACACTCATAAACAACAAATGATACCCGTTTCACAAGAAGTGGTTCTCATCACTCGATAGCATAGTGGACAACACCGTCGTTTACAGCACTGGCTAATGAATTCCAATTTCACTGTGAACAGCATTACTCATTGAGATGGAGGCACATTCGGCTCACGTCTGACAGAATATTAAGACATCTATTTAAGGAGCCCATTTGTCATGAAAAGCCAATCAGTTCAGTTCAGTATAATAATCGGTGGGGAATTAATGAGTCAATGAATATTCGATGATTTGATGAAAATGTTATTGTCTGAAATACTTCAACACCAAACATTTTACCCTATAACCCGACTGCACACGTTTCCAACCACATTCTTCCAAGAAATTAAATCAGTCCCAGTGAATCCATAGTCTCCTTAGGTTATATCCACAAATACAACTTTAAAACAGTTTGACAGAAACGGTGAAAACAAGGATTGCTGATTGACACCACTATTTGTCATCAGTTCAGATGACAATCATTCATAAGCCATTATTCAGCTAGTTGATTTCGAGTAGGTAGCTCTGACTAGCACTACCAACTTGCTCAGTACTCCAATAACATTGAGACTGTGCCACAAAACCCGATGGTCAGTAGCGTCAAATGCTGCCTTCATGTCAAGAAATATGGTTAGTGTCAGCCGCCGGTAAGAATGTCTGTGTTTCGCAGCCTGGTGAAGGATGAAGGTCTGATCGATGCACCTTAGTCCACGTCTGAAATTTTACCGGTTTTCACGAATTTTATGTTCCCTAAGCCAGGTGTCTGTTATACTATAATGAATCGAGAGGTCCTGGACACGATATATGTATAACTGATTCCTCTGTGGCTGTCACAGGAAGACTTATCTCCCTTTTTATGCACTGGAATGATAAGCAAAACAGACTGGTCATATGAGAATACCTCTGATTCGTATACACTACCTAGTACCTCTGTCATTCCCCAAATAGTCAGGTTCTGCAGCGTTGCTTCATTTCAGGTTCGAAATGGCCTTCTTATCGTCGACGAGATTTGGATGACTGACATTTTTGTCCTATTCAAGTTCAGGCTGAAGGGTGGGCAACTAAAGCGTGGCTATGATACAGTTAAACCGTGATTCTAAGTGTTCTTCCCAAAGTTCCAGCCATCTGGCCTGTAACGTTATCACGGTACCTCCCTTTTCGGTGATAGTTTCACTTGCCTTCATTATTAAGTATAAACAGTTGCCTGATGTTATTTAACACCTATGCCTTCTCCCTTTCTCTCTCTGTCTCCACCTTTCACCACTCAGGATCATTGCAAAGAATTTCCATCACTTTGTGTCTAAGTTGCTTCCGCTCTTCACTATAGACACAGCAAGCTGGAATCAGTCTTCTTACAACAGTCAGTTCGGACAATATTGAGGAAATTCAATGACGTCTGCTTGCCTTCCTGTGTAGGTTACCAACTGTCTTTACGACTGTTTCTGCAACAGATTTAAATGATACCAGGTGTCGTCAAGATGAGCATTGCTATCATGTTCAGGTAACTGTCTACCTGACTCCTCCCTAAATACTTATTTGGCGTCCTTGTTTCCCAGTCAACCGTAGACAGACTTTAATGTCACTGGTTTCCTGCAACCAGAAAAGTGGACGTACAGGAGCCCGTACTCGTGCGTGATCTGAATCCAAACTGATGCTGCAGAAGCAGTGTCAATCCTCTGTCGATCCTCTTCGAAGATGGCACGCAGCAATATCATTTATTTGGGTCCTTCATTGGTTCGATATCGGCGGACGCCAAGTCAGATAGTGTCTCTCCATATGGTTGAAGTCAGAGCCGACCAAAAACAAGTGACTGTCACAACAAAGTGACAACAGATGATCACTGTTGTCGGTTTGTTGAGAAGAGATTCCATAGATACTTTCGGTGTAACTTTCCGATTGGCTCCCCTCAGCTTTCTGTCTTGAGCTTTGAAGTTGCCTGTTATTATGACTATACCTGGAAGTTCCACTCTCTTCAGCAAAATTGAATACTTGTAGATCAGATGGATGGTTTTGGTTGTATTGTGTTCTCTGAGCTGATTTGTTTACTCTTGGAGCTTTCATCATCTTTCTAGATGACATCTTCAGCACTAACTTCAGTATGAAGCGAGCTGTCAATATTTCTCTGGGAGTGATTTAGTAGACCCAATCTATCAACCAATGGGAAAAATGGTAAAGGACAGGAAGGTCAGAGGTCAAGCAGAGGAAAACCCAACAGGAAAATCTGTACAGTCAATGATACAGCAATCAAAGGAAATAACTAATCACAAACCAATTCGTCAGGGCAAGCTACTAAATCACTCATGGTGAGATATTAACAGCCCACTTCATACAGAAGTAAGTGCTAATGATGTCGTCTAGAAAGACAATGGAAGCTCGACGATTAAACAACTCAACTTAGAGGATACAATACAACCGAAATTGAGTACTTCTGATGGAATTCATGCTTTGCATCATCCGAACTGTGCTCGATGGACACGTAGGTGGAGATTGTGAACAGGTATCGGGAAGTTTTACGGTCCTTCCTGGTTCTTATAGATGCATTCAGTAGCACATCGCATATGCGGCTGTCGGATAGTATCCACAAGAAAAGTGCATTTCCTGTTTTACAACTCAGCGCTTTGTCTACACCAGTAAATCTACAACAACTAGCCATTAAATATCCATTCGGATACTTATAAAGTGAATCTAGTAGATTCATTGGATTGAACAGGTGAGGTCAATGGATTAGCCACACTCAGGTCCTGTGTATGTGTCTCAGAGATAGCATACACCCATGGCTTGAGATTCCAAAGTTCTGTCAAGAGACGCCTGTTGTATGGCACAGTATAACGTTAAGATATTGAAACCTCTAGTGTCAAATAGAGAACAGTATTTCAAGACTGATGTTACACTGAATTGGCCGTGGTCGTAGAGTGAGAGATTGAGGAAGTCATAAGAGGCCTGTTATTGATATGAAGAAATGAAGGCAAGGGAGGAGACAAATATAAGGAGGGTAGGTTAAAGCTGATTAAATTTTGTAAACTACTAAAAATGTGTGGGCTATGGTCATTACCTTGCTGCCCAAACTATGAAAAGTGGTGAAAAAATAGTGTTATATGACCGTAGAGTTCATCGAGTATCTGTTTGACATCTGTCACACACAGCTTTTTGAGGATTGTTGGTTTGAGATTTGACTTTGCTAATGCCGAATATGAAAAAAATCGCCGAATACAGAAGACCGCAGAACACGAGGGTGTGTGCCATTTTCGGGACAACGTTTTCCAGACTACTCTCTCCATACAGAAGACACCACCAGCATGACACTGGTGGTCATCCGTGGGAAGCACTTCATTGATATCGCTTCCCCATCTATCAGCAGTAGGACCTTACCCTCGAGCCCCCATCACAGCGTAGGAACTTACAACATCTCATCATCATTTTAGAGACCTTTCTACCATGACGGAATTCTGAGGGGACAATCTTTCTAGCCAGAGTAGATCCTTGGGTCATTGTAATATGTAAGCCCAACCATCACGTCACGTCAAGGTAGCAGCTATCGGATGGAGGAAGAAAACTGCTCATAACAAAAGAGTGTAATAATAACGAATTATCCAGCAAACCGTTGATAACAGCAGAACTGACATATATGCAATATATTGACACATCAACGTATTCAAGCCATGCAGGTGACTCACCTTGGAAGAGTGGGCATATGTTCCATGCAGCTATAACACCCCGACGTGTAAGTTGGCCGACAGTCACTTCTAATAAGAACAACGGTATGCCAGCTATAAAAATACTGATGAAGTATGGGATTAGGAAAGCACCTGATAAGGGTGAAAAAAATAGAAGAAAACAGGAAGGTGGATTACCTCATCTTTCTTTGAAGTTGTCTTTAACAAGATGATGTCATGATTAACTGCATTTCTTCAAACTGTAACCAGTAGTTGGGATTTAGTTCTGATGTTATTTAATTGAAGGTGGTCATCAATGGAATCCAGAACTCGCATTTGGTCCTATTTGGGACTCACTCCCAGTTCGTAATACTGTTCCCACGAATACTGGAACCCAGTACCTATAGATTCAGTTGTCACAGCCTTATCCTCTTGGCTACGAAGTGGTAAGAGTTATCTCTTGTTTGTTCATTGGGTCTCATTCGTTGCTTATTTCCATTTCAACGTAATGTGTCATAAGAAGAAGATACTTTCCCTTTGACAACAAACCACAGCCAGTGCTGATTAGTCATATGTGAACGAAAAAGGCCGTACTCTGAACCCGACTGATAGGTGATATCTATGAACATTGGAATAAATGGCTATGTGAATTAGCATAATACACTATGGTTCATTTATTCGGATAAAATATTACTAATCAGTTAAGTCTCGTCATCCCTGTCACTAAACAGCCAAGGAAGAATACAATTTCAAGCGGTGCACCATCAGCTATCAACAGAACGATGTATTTGGTCAACCTCTCTTGGAGAGTCTAAAGCTTAAGAAAAACAAAAGTACAACAAAAAGGATTAAGGTTGAAAGATGCAGTAAGTTATCTAAAACCCGTAAATGTCATACTGCGCACCATAGAAGTATGATTCAACGCAGGATATATGTCAATCATTGAACAAGTTAAAACGTAGGGTGTGGATTAGCGTTGAAAAAGTGCCCAGAAGAAGACGAGACGAGAACTAGCAAAACAAATTACATCACCTCCGAATAATCTACGGAACTACAATATCACAGTATAACTACCAAACCCGTCAAGGGTAATTCAACAGTAGTTAGTGATAAATGAGATTATTTCAAGAAAATTGACGAACATTCAGAAACAGGATCATATGAAGAGATAAGGTAACCTACAGACACATTGTCATGAATAAGATTTGGAAATCCACAGCCAATTTGATACGTTGAAAAAAGCTATCCATTACTATGTGAGCCTAAATACTTCAATGTAATACCTGAAATTAATAATCTCAGTCGAACTAACCGCACTATTATGGTTCATAAACCAGGTTACCTCATTAGGCCGATAGTTGACTTCAGAAATACTCCAGCATATGAACTATTATTCAAGTACTTTACATCGGATTCATATCCTATGTGAAACCGTTCATAGTCTAGACAAGTTGATTCGAATCACTTTAAAGGCTACCCTAAAACTGACAAGACAACCAATTATATTTCTTTATTTTATGAACAACTACCTTCCCAGATGAAATACCGAAACCTAATTGATTAGTTCACCAGTTGGTAGGGTGGCCTTTAAAGTCGCTCGTCGATTTGTATGAATTGAAGTTGGGACTTAAAAACCTATAGATAGAAGCATATGAAAAGAGGTTAGTTTCGGTGTTAATACGGGTAAGACTTGGACACTATGGTAGAATTTAATTCCATATTAGATTTGTGTATTTAACTTATAACACACAGTGATACAATATTATTTACTGGATGACGTGGTTTTCAGTAAAAATTATCATTCCTCATAATCATATTTATATAATCACACTACTTTCGACATCTGATTTTTATAGTCCTGTCACCACCTGACATTCCTTGTTTCTATTGGTAGTAAAGTTTTCCTTATCTCTGGTATGCAGGTGTTGCATCATTTCTATTACATGTGTTGGGTGTTGGTTGATTCGATGAACAAAGATTCGGTAATCAATCTCTACTTCTGTGTATCCACCTAATTATATTGGAGTTGAGTATAGTGGCTTTATCCCATACACCTCATAGTGTGGTTGTGTGTTAATGCTTGCATTGTAATAGCCGAGTTGTTTTCTAGATTATTGAAGGTATTCAGATCTGTCATTCCATATGTAGCTAAATTCCTATGTTCGGCTATTGTAATTGACTCCGACCTGCTACTTTGACCTATGCACTTGATCTCTATGTCATTACATGGAATTTGGGAGATTAGATTATTTTGCTGAATTGGTTCCGTGGGATCCTTAAGCCAGCCGACAAAGCTTATCTCTGAGTGAGTTTGTAGGTTTAAATGCCACCTTAATTCCAGCTGTGTTGAGAATCCTACATAACGTTTGTGATGTTCCTTCCTTATAGGGTAAGAGAATGGAGGCTATGAACTCCTTTCTACTCGTGTTGTCGTTATTATTGGTACTCGTGTGACTGTTATTTCTTCCATTCTTGTGTGTCTGTACGAATTTTTTAATAAACTGTAGGGGGTAATTATTAACTACTGGTGCTTCTTTTATGTGCTTCAATTCCTTGTTTAGGTCCTTGCACTGACTGTTGAGTTTTCTAGCTGTCATTTAGACACTTGGCTAAACCCATCTTAAGTAACAGTGGATGAGATGATGTGAAGTCTAGATACCTGTTAGAATGTATCGGTTTTCTGTAGATGTCAGTATCGAAACCACAGTCGATCCTTCGTCTTATCATGCAATCCAACATAGGCAATTCTTCGCATTGATTTTCTACCTCGTAAGTCAATTGGATTGCGCCTACTACTGAGTATATATGTGTGAGGAAATTGTCTGTATGTTCCAACTTCAAACCAGTAAATGTATCAAACACATATCGCCACCATAATTTTGGTACGGCATTAAGGATCTAATAGAATCAGTTAAGCAAAATAACCTAATCTGCCAAATTCCATGTAATGACTGAGAGTTCAAGCACATAGGTCAAGGTAGCCGGTCGGAGTCAATTAGAATAGCCGAACATAGGAATTTAGCGAAACATAGAATGAGAGAACCTCACCTGGTTAACGAGTTCACTAGTTACCAGACGGTCCTAAGCCCAGATAAACAGGGAAAATTGGGCATAGGGCTACCAACCCTACACCAGAAAACTAATACAATCGATAAAGAAACTTCAAAGCACAAAGAAATTATAAAAAACAAAAACAAACTTATTCCTCGCTGGAATCCCAGACACTAAATGATGCCACTTCGTGAAAGACTGGGAAGCCAGTCGGCCCACGTATCTTCTCTCCATGAAGCGAAAATAAGAATGAGAACACGGAATGTCCGAACAAACTTTGAAGCTGGATGGCTATCAAGGCTGTCCACATTGCAAAAGAGAGGTGCTAGGAATTTTCGAGGAATCTGCAGATGGAATGGAAGTGGACTCTCCAAACTCTCAACTAGAGAGTCAATAATCTACTCCCATGTGGTCACCCAAACAACAACCCCCATGATGTCTCCAAGAACATTGAAGGCTCTCTCTCATGCAGTGGGAACCAGTCTCCTCCTCCACGATCACGATCATGACAGCAAGATGAGTTCAACTCAAAGGGAAGGAAAGTCACAATCACACATTGCTACGCTACGCCATACAACTACAAATAATCCAGATGCAGATGAAGAGAAGAAGGAGGAATTGTACAGACAACTACAATCAGTACTAGACAAGACCCCACCCACCCACTACAGATGGTGACATCGAAATTCTAATGTGTGGGTTGACATGAATGCCAAACTGCATGGAGCAGACAACACAGGAAGAGAAGTGATCATGGGTCGACAAGCACTCAGTGAAATGATGAATGAGAATGGAGAACTGTTTGCAGACTACTGTGCATTCAACGATTTGTTGATTCGAGTCAGGCAGTGTGTACAAACACAAAGATATTCACAAGGCAGCGACATGGATTTGACTTCACCAGACATCACAACACACTACACCACAAAGCAGATCGACTTCACCTCAATGTGAAGAGAGTGGAGACACAGTCAGCCGACTAGACACAAGATCAGATGGAGAAGGGGAGCAGATGTGGGTTCACATCAACTCACTACCGTGTGCAGGCCACCTACATTCAAAATCAAGTTGGAAGCCTTGAAAGAAGTTGGTGATAGACCACAGTTGGAGTTGAACACCAGAACAGAAAGTGAACTGAAGGACGAAACTACAAAGAACATCTTCACATCAGTCAGTCATCAGGACAAAATGGGAGACGTTGAGCAAGATCGTTGAAGAAACCTGTGTGTAGGAAGACTGAAACTCTTTGGAAGCTATGTGGAAAGAAACCCGCATAACAGTATTAGGAAGGAAGAAGAAGGAGGACGAGACAAGGAATGGATCTCGACAGATGCAGGGAAGCTGATAGAGGAAGGAGGAAGGGACTGATGGTGATGGTGATGGTGAAGCAGAAGATGAACCAGTGCGGTGCAGAGCAGTGCAGTGCAGTGCATTGTAGGGATGAACAACGAAAAGGGGAAGTGAACACAACGTATAAAACAGTACACTGGAGAAGGAAGTGAAGAAGAGTGCACGCGATGATAAAAGACGCTTCTGGGACACACTTGTGAGTGAAGCAGAACAGGCTGCAGGTAGGAGAGACAGAGACCTGACAACATTATATCAAATAACCAGGTTACTATCTGGTAAGGAAGAGATCAACTCAGATGAAACCAAAGAGAGATGGTGAACGAAACTCAGTTACAACCAAAGGGGAGAAATAAGGGAAACAATGGACTGACCACTTGAGAAAACTCTTGAATCGACCACCAACACCATCACCTGCAACTCGTCCAGAATTACCACCAGCAGCCCAGCCACAGAACTACCAGTGAACACAAGCCCTCCGACGAAAGCAGAAGTGGCATAAAACGGCTGAAAACTGGGAAAGCAGCAGGACCAGATGGAATTCCGCCGGAAGCACTGAAAAGTGGCAAAGAAACAACAGCGGACACGCTCACATCACTATTGCAGAATGTTTGGGAGGAAGGAAAGGTACCTGCGAACTGGAAGAACGGCTACTTTGTCAAACTATCAAACAAGGGAGACCTAAGTCTTTGCAAGAACTGGCGCAGAATCACACTGCTGTCCACCCGAAGCAAAATATTATGCCGCACCGTCCTGGAGGGGCTAAAAGATGCTCTGGATTCAAAATTACGACTGGAACAGGCTGGCTGGTTTCAGGAAGAACAAATCATGTGTGGATCAAATTGCAACTCTACGCATCATCATAGAACAGAGGATAGAATAGCAGTCAACTCTCTAACTCAACTTCATCTACTTTGAAAAAGCCTTCGACAGCGTCGACAGCAGCAGCAGCTTCAGCATCACACTTTTAGTACCACAAACATTTGTCAATCTCATTCAACAGCTATATGAAGACGCAACATGCCAAGTGATCCACAATGGAAAGCTGAGTGATGCCTTTGAAGTGAAGATAGGTTGACAGGTAAGACAAGGCTGCCGCCTACTATCACCGATCATCTCCCTGATTTTGGTCGACTGGACCATGCAGTGGAATCCAAGATGTATGTGTTTCGTCCCATTTTTAGTGTAACTCATCAGTTGAAAGGCTGATGAGTTACTTTAAAAATAGGACGAAAAGCATACATCCTGGATTCCACTACTAGTAACTATCAATCATTGATTCAATTCTCTGTTGATCACAATATTTTAGGTAGCATCATTTACTGAATAGATTGGTCTTATATGTACACATAAATATGACAAAATGTTTGGAGTTCAAAACTATGGACAATTTACAAACTCAACGCTACACATTCCTCAGAGTTTTATGCACCTTTGAAGGATAGATGAAAGAAAGAAAAAAGAATATTTTCATATTAATTAATGGAATTTATCTTGTTGTCTGTGAAATTCTGGTATCCACATACACCAGATAATAAGCGTATAAATCTATTAATTTGCTTATGTAGTGGATTAAATTTCTAGGCTTATCATTGAAATCTGATTCAACAGACTGTTGTACCAATATTCAAGTGACAGAGTCAACAATGACCTTGTGGTTGGCATGTCTTCCTTTTTGTCTCTTTCTCAAAGATCGATCATTTTTAGGGGCGACCATAGAAAATATTCAGCAACCACAGTTGGATCAATAATCTACCGTGAGTCTACAGTCTTTTACACAATGTGGTCAACAACTGTTACTCTCTTTACTTAACCAAGTAGTATCATATACTTTGGTGAAGATATTCAAAGGGAAAGTTCCTCTTTACAAGGATACTTATTGTAAGGATCAACTCTAGTCGAACTGACCTACTCTCCTGATTACCGAAGAATGAAGACTGAGATAATGTGTCTAGATATAGGTTTGTTTAGGCTTGCGAAGGCGATAAAACCAATTTTAATCTAAGATTTTTCATATTCATGCAAGCGAGTACTTTTATAGTATTCGATTAAGTCAGAGGGATGAAGTTTGCTGAAATGCAATACACCCTTTTCACAATCGGAAAAGGAGAAATTATCTTTATTGGTACCGAAATGTTGATTCTTGATAATTAGTGGCAATGTGGGATACCTAGAAATCTACCGTCATTAGTTACACTGTTGAATAAGCCTACTGTGCATTTGTATAAGTAATTAGAGAAGATTCAGGTCATAGTAAAAACCATAAGTTGCACTTTGATTTGAAATGGTAGAGGATAATCAACAGGAAACCTTACCTCACCTTAGCTTCATACATGTTGGTACCAATCAGCAAGGTGTATATGAAAGTAGGAGAGAACTTATGTTCTCTTGGAGGTTCAGGCCAACACGACGTACACTACAAGTCTAGACAGATGCATTGAATATCCACTGGTTACAAATTCTTATACTGAAAAAGATGTGTAAACTTGGTCAGTTAATGATAAATAGAATTTTCTGAGTTCTTTTTTCCTAACCTACCAATTAATTTAGCTGTATTACCGTAATAGAAAGGATTTAATGCTTCAGTATGATGTGTGCGTGGGTAGTGTGGCAGGGTACTTTGTGACCCACGCTTTCTTAGAATTTACATCTTGACTATGCGCTTACTGATGATAAGGCTGACACTATGCATCGAGAAGATTGAGAGGATTTTGTCTTCCATTCTAGTCAGCCTCTGAAATAATCATGTCAAGATATCGAGAAATGCTGGTGAAACATAGATTGTCGCCCCTTTTTTGTGATGAAATAACTGGGAGCAATATATGGGTTCGCTGTCAATTCAGTAAAAATGGATGCTGACTAACATTGGGATAAAGGACATGTTTGTTTTATCCGTTTACCAACTCGTTCATCAGCTGAATGTACCTGCATCATAATATGAATAATGTTCTTCCAGTTGAAGCTCGAAACCCAGGATCTGTCGCTTACATCACTAGAAAACTATCCATTAGTCTAGGGAGTAACGATAGCCACTGCCAAATATGATTGGTGTCTGTTGGCATGTAATCCCTTTGGATGAATGCCTCTATTTAGCTTATGGTTTCACTTAGATATATTTAGGATAGATACTGGCTAGCAGTGGGATTCAGGGGGCTCAATTCTTTTCAGACCAATCAACAATAAAGAATAACAGGCTCCAGTATCATTGTTAGTGTTATCTTTTTTTCGAATAATTCATACATTGGAGGAACAATATTTACTGAATCAGGTTTCGAACACAGTTTGTTGTCAATGGTCATATCAAGGGGAATTTTACAACCAAATTTTTACACTCATCATTACTTTACATCAGTGATTGTCAGTACTTCCAAGATATCTAGATTATGATATTGATTAGCCAACTCCGATTTCACAAATTTCATGTTGATATAACGAGAAGAAAGTTCAATTGACAAACTCCACCTGTATCTCCATCTAATCAAGTCAGTTTTTAGCATCGTCACTTTGTTCCATTTTAGACATGATAAAGTTTTTGTGCTTCATGTACATATTGACTATCCTTAATTATTTAGAATCAATTAGCAGGAAGTTTTCAGTCTTCAGATCTGATCAACAAAGGTTTAAATCACCATAGTTACATATATTACAATGAACAAGATATCTTGGAGTAAGTTTAACCATTTATAGGAATTAATAAGTTTAGATTCCAAATGATTTGTAATGGGATCCGGAACTATCTCAAAATTTCTAGATAAGTCATAATTGGCAGTGACTGAAATTAGCTGGATCTAATAGGATAACTTGGTTTGCAAACTGTAACTCAGTGGTAACGTCTCTCACTGCAGCGTTGTATGATATGGATTTAAATCTCAGGCGGGATTTCAGTCCTTTAGAGATTGCAGATACGCCTTGCTGACGAGTATCCAAAAGCATAAAACCTAGGTCCAGGGCTTCCAGATATCAACTAGCCTGATGGCCACATTGGGAAATAATTGGTGGAATCCGATCAGCATTCAGGACTAGACAACATGAAGTTAGTTACTCTCCAGTAGCCAATCAGTGAGCCTAATCCAGTGCTACAGAAGACCAGTCACGTTCCGAATAGCTCATTGGCAAAGCCTCTAGATATAAAAGTGAATAACATCGGTTCATATCTCACGGGGTTCATCCTTTCAGTCTCCTGGAAGTTACAGATGCATCATAAGTACTGACAAGCGTCAGACTGAAGGGGAGCAGGGCTTCCTGCTGATCATCGCCAACTAACTAATCTCAATGGTTTCAGGTATGAAATAAGCATATATCAAGCGAATTAGCATGGCGTTACATACTACGACGGTATCTAAGTCAAGAGTATTTAGGTTAAACAAGTGAAAGTTTAGTTACATCAGTCGATAAGTGGAAAACGTGAACCTCCTCAGTTAAGCAGTGTTATCAATAGTATTGTTATCCTATCTATTCTAAAAGTCATCCCACTTATGACTGAATTGGTAAAAGTAATGTATAGCTCGGTTTAAGAGGTTTTGATTGACCTCCCACTCACTTCTGTACGACTTAGGCCTTGGAAGTAATTGCATATTGAGTAAAATCAATCAGTCAATCAATTATCGTCCAATCTCCCATTTTTTGTGCTTGAAATTAGTTGGTTGTTTCATTTTTATAAATTATGGTTCATCGTGGTCAAGTAATTTGGTTATAAATACCTGACTATCTGTTCTATTGTAAACAGTCAATTTGTAGGGCTGAGTTGCCTGACTCATCGTATGATTGGATGGATTGAATGTAATAGGAGACTGGATAACTAGGTGTATTTCAGACCAATCACAAACAAGGTCAGCTTTAAGACTGAAGAAGCAGTATCACTTGAACCAGATAGTCATGCTCAGATAAAATTATTGCAGATTGATGACAAGGTTAACTCAATAATACAAACTTTTTCAGTTGCCTACAATCCTTTCAAAAATAAAAATTTCCTTTATACTCTAACTTTTGTGTAAAGTTGCACTGATGAATGAATCTGTTATGATAGTTAAACGTTCTCCTGTCAAAATATTGACTTACAAAATGAATAAATTCCTAGTAAATAGTGTAGTACATAAGGCTTTACAAAAACAATAGTTTCACAGTATGTGAAATAAATAATTTCTTTTTCTTTTTGCCAACTCACCTCCACCATTTTTATAACATAAATACGGAAATCGCCAAACATTCCCTAATCCAATTGAAAGTCCCATACATGCTATCAGAAAGTCAATTCTATTCTTCCATTGATCACGTTGAACTGTGTTTTTTCCACTAGTAAATTCTTTATCAATATTTTTAGTTAGTTGATCATATGTCATATGAGAGTCACCATCATCATTGCCGATGGTATCTGGAAGACATTCATGAGATGACATTGTGTTAATGTGTTAGGAAGTTATTGAAATTTGTTGTTCAAAGTGTACGTTCGACGGATGAGGTGATGATTTTGTTGAATAAGTTTTAAACAAATGATCGGAAGATATTTATTTATAAAGGGTCATTTTGTGTCTGTGTCTATGCCTGTCTGTAAATCAGCACGCCCACATACGCAACACAAGAGACAGTGGAATGTTCTTCGGTCCATCAACAGGACATTTGTCAGTACAGGACATAACTACCGCCTTAGCTAAATACATACGCACAAACACACAAGGAGGGATAACAAGAATTGGATTGACGTGCTCTGAAATAACTTGTTAATAATAAGGAATGTTTCATCAACAGTATTTCTATGTCTGGAGGTTACGTCGGAGTGTTTGACAAGGCTGGACTGAGTGAAAAGAATTAGTATTTTACCTGTCTCTTACAGTGAATACTTTGGTTGAATGTCCCTGCCAAAATTTTCTTAGAAATTTGAACGTATTACTTCTGACGCTAAATTTGATATTCATCAGGTGGCTGGAAATCAACTACAATAGAGTTGATGTATAGCAACTTGAATGGATGAACTTGTGTGCAAGGTTCTATATGAGAATTTTGTTTTTCTGTCTCTTTTCCGGATATATACCTTTAGATACCTTAAAGAAAGAACTTGTAGTTGATTATTTCACAGTGTCCACTTTTCATTCGTTTTGTATTGATGTAGTTAGGATTTCTTCCTTCTTCTCAAATCACCTTTAAGGGTTGGCTTCAACCGATACATATATATTCATTCTTATTTCTTTAAAGGAATGGCTTTTTCAGATCGTTGCTAGCTTTTGTTTTCTCACTGCTCTGAAGATTGAACTCTCATTGGTTGTTAACTCTTTTAACCTATCAGTGAATTAAGTGTTGTCAAGGTCGTTTAGAAATGTATATATTCAGCATCGCTCTCATGTTTTAACTGTTGTTGAGAAAGTAAAAGTTCTCTGTCAATCGTCTGTCTTCTTTTCTTGTCTTCGCGTGTCAGTGATATTGTTGTTGTGGTTCAGGTTCTGATTAGCGTTTAGAGTTAATTCACTTTGGGCATTAGGAATTATACTCTACCACAGCACAAAAATTCACTCTTGCATCACGTTACGTGTTCAGTTATGTCTCATGTCTACAGTTTTTAAATTTCAAGATAAAATATTTCAACAAACAGAAATGTGTCGTAGAAGCGTCTTTTATCATCGCGTGCACTCTTCTTCACTTCCTTCTCCAGTGTACTGTTTTATACGTTGTGTTCACTTCCCCTTTTCGTTGTTCATCCCTACAATGCACTGCACTGCACTGCTCTGCACCGCACTGGTTCATCTTCTGCTTCACCATCACCATCACCATCAGTCCCTTCCTCCTTCCTCTATCAGCTTCCCTGCATCTGTCGAGATCCATTCCTTGTCTCGTCCTCCTTCTTCTTCCTTCCTAATACTGTTATGCGGGTTTCTTTCCACATAGCTTCCAAAGAGTTTCAGTCTTCCTACACACAGGTTTCTTCAACGATCTTGCTCAACGTCTCCCATTTTGTCCTGATGACTGACTGATGTGAAGATGTTCTTTGTAGTTTCGTCCTTCAGTTCACTTTCTGTTCTGGGTGTTCAACTCCAACTGTGGTCTATCACCAACTTCTTTCAAGGCTTCCAACTTGATTTTGAATGTAGGTGGCCTGCACACGGTAGTGAGTTGATGTGAACCCACATCTGCTCCCTTCTCCATCTGATCTTGTGTCTAGTCGGCTGACTGTGTCTCCACTCTCTTCACATTGAGGTGAAGTCGATCTGCTTTGTGGTGTAGTGTGTTGTGATGTCTGGTGAAGTCAAATCCATGTCGCTGCCTTGTGAATATCTTTGTGTTTGTACACACTGCCTGACTCGAATCAACAAATCGTTGAATGCACAGTAGTCTGCAAACAGTTCTCCATTCTCATTCATCATTTCACTGAGTGCTTGTCGACCCATGATCACTTCTCTTCCTGTGTTGTCTGCTCCATGCAGTTTGGCATTCATGTCAACCCACACATTAGAATTTCGATGTCACCATCTGTAGTGGGTGGGTGGGGTCTTGTCTAGTACTGATTGTAGTTGTCTGTACAATTCCTCCTTCTTCTCTTCATCTGCATCTGGATTATTTGTAGTTGTATGGCGTAGCGTAGCAATGTGTGATTGTGACTTTCCTTCCCTTTGAGTTGAACTCATCTTGCTGTCATGATCGTGATCGTGGAGGAGGAGACTGGTTCCCACTGCATGAGAGAGAGCCTTCAATGTTCTTGGAGACATCATGGGGGTTGTTGTTTGGGTGACCACATGGGAGTAGATTATTGACTCTCTAGTTGAGAGTTTGGAGAGTCCACTTCCATTCCATCTGCAGATTCCTCGAAAATTCCTAGCACCTCTCTTTTGCAATGTGGACAGCCTTGATAGCCATCCAGCTTCAAAGGTTGTTCGGACATTCCATGTTCTCATTCTTATTTTCGCTTCATGGAGAGAAGATACGTGGGCCGACTGGCTTCCCAGTCTTTCACGAAGTGGCATCATTTAGTGTCTGGGATTCCAGCGAGGAATAAGTTTGTTTTTGTTTTTTATAATTTCTTTGTGCTTTGAAGTTTCTTTATCGATTGTATTAGTTTTCTGGTGTAGGGTTGGTAGCCGTATGCCCAACCTTCCCTGTTTATCTAGGCTCAGGACCTCCTAGTAAACTAGGCGAGGTTGTGCGAAGAAATAGTTGAACATTCATACTACGTTTTTATAATGAGTAGTTAAATATTTCAAGGAAAATAAATCTGATGGTGAACATATGGTATTACGGAATGTTTTGATTAGAGTCCAAATGAAAATGCACTGTATACACCCGAACCCATGATGGTCAGTACTATTTTATTGAGTCATATCAACATTTTTCTACGATTTTAATGGAGCGATACGTATATTAAACAATCAAATTAATGCAAACACAAAGGTTTGAGTTTTCTGTTCAAATCAATCCATCAGTTTTTGTATGGAATAGAACCTCTGTTATTGCATACATAACGTGTGATAATTCATTCATGTTTGTCATGAAAAGAATATCTTTGAAGTCACCTTTGCGTGTATTTTTCAAATTTATGAACTCAAGGTGTTATTTATCGTGAAGTTACATGAGTTAGATAGCCACGTGTAACCTCGGAGGACTGGACGGCCGTTTCATCCTGGTATGGGACTGTTCAACAGTGCACACTTATGACATCTCCAGAGATATGCTGATAAGTTTATGGAGGTGGGAATCACTTTTTTCTGGCCATCTGATCTCCATCTTCAGTATCGAGTGAGCGTAGGCGGCAGCTGTTCATGCATATATGTCTGTAGTTTGTTGAAAATGCTTTTCGTAACCTGCCAAGTCTCTCAACCATCACATTGAAGCACTGACTTGACTGACATTAGTGTTGAAAATCTGGATCTTGTTCACGCTTTATGCTGAGTATAGTGCAGTGCAGTTCAGTAGATCCCCACGCAGGTTTCAGATTAATGAAGGCCTGTCTTGCTATCTTTCCGATCCTGGCTGACTTTGACATCCTCATCAGCGCCACCTGTATTTGAGACGATGCTGCCTAGGTAGGTAGGTAGGTGAAAGAGACAACTTCCTTTAGATTTCTCCTGTTGACAGTGATTACTGCTTGCTGGTGGTTATTCATCACTTTTTCCCGCTTAGAACTTGTAAACTTTAGAAATTGATTTAGTGGTAAACTTTTGCTGAAAACTCTTAATTAATATTTTCTTCTCATTCTTCAGATACAGCAATAACGGTATTCGAATTTGATCAATTTATAAAGATCTTATCTTAAGAAAACTGGTCTATAATCATTGGAAACTAGTGCCAACTTTCAGCTAAACACTATTTTAAGTATATGGTTGAGCTGCTTTTATGCTGGCCTCTGATTGTATATCACCAATGAAAAATGATATTTATCTATAAGTCAGTAACTTAATAATTGTAAAATTAAACTAGTATTCAAGTTTATAGTGAAGAAATAATCACTAGTAAACAATGGGATGTTTTCTATACCATAATTATTGTATTTTTAGCATTAACACCCTTCGCTTCCTTTCTAATTTATCACTTTGAAGACTATTGGAATCACATGAAACTTCGTAGAGGATTAGTGTAGCCGCCATTTTGTTGAACATTTAACATCATGGAAATACTGAAAGAAGATAAGTCGTCAACTAGCCGCCTAAGGATTTTTGACTATTTTCAAAAGATCAGAACAAATTCATTCTTCTTTGTATCCATAGATCTCACTAAGTGATGTTGAAAAGTACTATGAAGTCCACTATGGAATGGATTAATTGTTTGTTTGAAGGAAAGATTTCATTAACAAACTAACTTCTCAAGTATCAGTATTAACTGATGTGAGAATATGCCTACAAGTGGGTTAATTCAACTAATGATCGTCTACAAAATATTCCGAAAGATTATTGTTTTTTGCCAATCTACTAAGAAGTAAACAAAATCCTTCACAACTCAATGACATTTAGTTCGATGAACTTGTATTGCATGTTCCTGGCACCAAAATGTAACTAGGGCTAAAATAAATAGATTAAATTAAATCAATTAAAAAAATCTCTAGCTTGCTTCACGATGATCACGGTGTTTTAAGTTTTGTTTTAACGAGCATGCGTCTCAGCTGGTTTTGACATCATTTTGCGCTCCATTTATGCTGGTTAACACTTACATCCTTAGAGTCTTTAGTTAAGCCATATTAGGCAGATAAGTTGGATAAACTTTTCCCTTTATAATAAATATTACTATTTGTCCCTTGGGTTCCTAGTGGTATATAGCACTTCAGTAGCACGTCTCCAGTGCACTCTGTTCTCTGAAATCTTTTGAATCTGGCTCCACCACAGCCAACAACCTCTCATTTCTCCCTCGCACCATCTCCTCCATGTCACCCTCACCTCAGACGCCCAACTCGTCACTTCCCATCTGGGTCCCACTCGACGGCCTGGCCTCGCGTGTGATGTCCCCAGTCGTCCTTCTCAGTGTATGCCCAACCCACCTCCACTTTCTTCTTCTGCATATTTGTTCAGCGATAGGTTCCTGGTTGGTTTGTTGCCAGCCAACCAGAGTTCCTTGTTGCTTATTCTGGCCATCTGAGCTTCAGCAACGAGCCAGTGTAGGCAGATGTTGATGAATGTCTGCAGGTTGTTGGAAATGCCTTTCATAACGCGCTAAGTCTCTCAACCATCACACAGAAGCACTGACCTGATGTTGGTGTTGAAAGTCGCTTTATAATTACTATCACGTTTATTCTAATTAAATATTGTCGATCCTTTCAATATATTTCTGAATACCGGTCCTTTGGATTTGCGTTTGCGAAAGCAGATGGAATGGGAGTGGACTCTCCAAACTGTCAACTGGAGAATCAATAATCTACTCCGATGTTGTCACCCAGACGACACGACAACCACGAGCACACTGAGTTTTGGAGTGGATATCATGATGTCCCCTTGAAGAGCATCAAAGGCTCTCTCTCATGCAGTGGGAACCAATCTCCCCCTCCACGATAACGATCATGACAGCAAGATGGATTCAACTCAAAGGGAAGGAATGAAGGAAGGTCACAATCATACAATGCTACACTATGCTCCTACAAATAATGCAGATGCAGATGAAGAGAAGGAGGAGGAGGAGGAGGAATTCTACAGACAACTTCAATCAACACTGGACAAGACCCCACCCAAGTTGGCGACGGCGACATCAAATTCTAATGGGTGGGGTGACATGAATGCGGAACTGGGAGCAGACAACACAGGAAGAGAACAAACCATGGGTCGAGAAACACTCGGTGAGGTGATGAACGAGAATGGAGAATTGTTTGCAGAATTCTGTGCATTCAACGATTTGATGATTGGAGTCAGTCAGTCAGTCAGTCAGGCAGTGTGTTCAAGCACAAGGATATCCACAAAGCGAGTGACATGGAGTTGATTTCACCAGACACCAGGACACACTACACTGAAAATCAGATCGACTTTATCTGAATGTGAAGAAAGTGGAGACGCAGTCTACTTGACACAAGGTGAAGAAGAGGAGCAGATGTAGGTTCACATCACTCACTGTCTACTGTAAGAAACCTTCCAAATCAAGTTGAAAGTCTTCAAGGAAGCTGGTGATAGACCTCAGTTCAAGTACAACACTCGGAACAGAAACTGAAGGATGAAACTACAAAGGAAATCTTCACCTTAGTCAGCCATGAAGACAAAATGGGAGATATCGAGGAACATCCTTGAAGAAACCTGTGTGGAAGAACACTGGAAGTATTTGAAAGAGATGTGGAGAGAAACCTGCATAACCAAGCGTATTAGGAAGGAAGAAGAAGAGACGAGACAAGAAATGGATCTCAACGGTTGCATGGAAGCAGATAGAGTAGGGAGAGGATGATGGTGAAGCAGAAGATGAACCAGTGCAAGGATGCTCAACGACAAGAGGAACTGAGTACAATGTGTAAAACAATACACTGGACAAAGAAGTGAAGAAGAAGAAGAAGAAGAGTGGGTGGAAAGACAAAAGACACTTCTACGAAATACTGACAAGTGAAGCAGAACAGGCTGCAGACTGGTAGGAGGGATAGAGACCTGACAACATTGTATCAAATAACCAGGTTACTATCTGGTAGGGAAGAGATCATCACAGCACAGATGAAACTGATAAAAGATGATGAAGGAAATTTAACTACGAAAGAAGAGAAACAAAGGAAACGATGGGCTGGCCGACCACTTCAAGAAGCTCTTGAATCGATCACCACCACCACCACCACCACCACCACCACCACCACCTGCACTTCGTCCACAAATACCACCTACAGCCCAGCCACAGAACTACAAGTGAACATAAATCCCCCAACAAAAGTGGAAGTCCTGAATGCCATGAAGCTACTGAAATGTGGGAAAGCAGCAGGACCAGATGGAATCCCATCAGAAGCACCGAGAACAGACGCAGAGACAACAGCGACGGATATGCTCACACTCACCACTATTGCAGGCGGTGTGGAAGGAAGGAAAGGTACCTGGCGATTGATTGGAAGAAGGGTTACCTTGTCAAACTCTCGAAGAAGGGATACCTCAGTGTTTGCAAGCACTGGGGCGGAATCACTCTTCTGTCCACCCAGAGCAAGCAAAATATTGTGCCTCATCGTTTTGGAGAGACTGAAGGATACACTGGATTCAAAAGTACGACGGGAACAGGCTGGCTGGCTGGCTGGATTCAGGAAGTATAAATCATGTACCGACCAAATCACAACGCAACACTACACATCATCATAGAACAGAGCATAGAATGGCAGTCAACTGTACCTGTGCTTCAACTTCATCGACTTTGAGAAGGCCTTTGACAGCGTCGACAGAGAGGTAATTTGGAAACTGCTTCATTACTACGGAGTACCGCAAACCTTTATCCGCCTCATTCAACAACTATATGAAAATGCCACATGCCGGCCAAGTAATTCACAATGGGAAGCTCAGCTCAGTGATGCATTTGAAGTGAAGACAGGAAGGAGTGAAGCAAGGTTACCTACTATCCCCCATGATATTCCTGATTGTGTTGTGGTGGACTGGATCATGCAGCAGACAGCAGTGGGGAGTGAGAAGATGGGGATGCACTGGCTGGACTGCGGAAAACAACCTAGAAGATCTGGATTTCCCCAACGATGACTTATGTCTGATGTCGCACAAACTTGAATATCTACAGGTGAAAACTAACAAGTTGACAGAAGAGGTGAGGCATCGAAGACGGGACTCCAAGTGAACATAGAGAAGACAGAAGTGATGAAGATACCCAACCAACAACACCACCCCCAACAACAAGATCTAATCACCATCAGTGGGAGAAACCTAAAGTAAGTAGCCTCCTCCACCTATCTAGGGAGGAAACACTGTTTCAACTACAGGCGGCAGTGGCGGTGGCACAGACGAGGATGTCAAAGTCAGAATCGGAAACACAGCAAGATAGGTGTTCATTAGCCTGAAACCAGTATGGAGATCTTCTTCACTCAGTATGTGGAACAAGATGCGGATTATCAACACCAGCGTCAGTCAAGTCAGTGCTTCTGTGTGATGGTTGAGAGACTTAGCGCGTTATGAAAGGCATTTCCAACAACCTGCAGACATTCATCAACATCTGCCTACACTGGCTCGTTGCTGAAGCTCAGATGGCCAGAATAAGCAACAAGGAACTCTGGTTGGCTGGCAACAAACCAACCAGGAACCTATCGCTGAACAAATATGCAGAAGAAGAAAGTGGAGGTGGGTTGGGCATACACTGAGAAGGACGACTGGGGACATCACACGCGAGGCCAGGCCGTCGAGTGGGACCCAGATGGGAAGTGACGAGTTGGGCGTCTGAGGTGAGGGTGACATGGAGGAGATGGTGCGAGGGAGAAATGAGAGGTTGTTGGCTGTGGTGGAGCCAGATTCAAAAGATTTCAGAGAACAGAGTGCACTGGAGACGTGCTACTGAAGTGCTATATACCACTAGGAACCTAAGGGACAAATAATAATAATATCAGTACTTTCATGTTATGTATGATTCTGACTATGTAGGTACTATAGCACATCGAGTTAAGTAGAATTGTTTAAGCGTTACATAGTGGTAGCATATCTGGCACCCCTACAATCTACTTAAAATATCTTTCTTATATAACTAAGAAATACCACTTCATTAATTATTTAGCTGTCTATATTTGTAAGTAAATCGCTTTCATAAATAATTATTTATAAGAAAAATCTTTAATATATATTTCAAGTTGTTATTCATCGTAGACTGACATCAGCTGGAGGAACAAAGAAAACCTGGGAGCACTGGACAGCTATTTCGTCCTATTTATCATATATAACAACTATTATTGACCTGATATTTATCCGTACAATGAACAGACACCACTATACTACTTATCTTCATTCTAATCAGTAGTCTATATGACCTTGTAACTTAACTGATAGTTTTTATCAAAATTAGACATTAAATTCGAAAGAAAATCAATCAGTGCGATCAGATTGAACCATTCCAGTATACTGAACATAAATAATAATCTAACTTCATTAATACTGTTACTACCATCATTATTATTACTAGTAAGTATTATAAGTACTATCTTACACGAATTAATGGACAAGATATGAAATTGTTTTACATCAACTATCAAGCGAATCATATGATTAACGAGGTTATTATTATTATTGAAAAATTCATTTTTATCTTATTTAAAATACTTCTTGAATATTTTACTCCTGTATTCTACAGCTGACTAATTCGAAGGCTCCATAAATAAAAATAAACAAATACATAGAAAAAAGAAAACATAGTAAAAAAGTAAAGAAAATTTAACTCTGTTTTTAATACTAAAAACTAGTCAACATTTGACAAGAAAATAGAGAATTTAACAAACATCTATCTATGAAGTATAATCAGTAAACATGAATTGAAATAAATATGTATATAACACAACCTCATATTGATCTTGGCGACTAGCAGAGAAGTCTAAGATGCCCTGTTTGGGGCTTACCAGATGGTATAAGTGTTTTTATATCTTACCGTCGTTGATTGGACCCAATTGATCAGTCTCTATTGACATATGAGCTCGTGTACGGATGCCTCGATATTGCCTGCGTTCAAATTATGTTAATGATGGATTGTGGCTAGCAGTAGAATCCAGGATGTTCATTTCGTCGTATTTTGGACTCGTCAGCTGTATGTACCTGCTTCCCAGTGAGTGATGTTGTTCCCACCGGGATTCAGGTGTGAAGCAGGTACATCCAGCTAACGAGTCCCACGTAGGACGAAATGAGCATCCTGGATTCCATTGCTAGCCACCATCCATCATTAGCTTATCAGATGGATTTACCAGCACTCCAGTGAGTGTTGTTGTCCCCATAGAGGCTCGAACCCAGTAACCAAAGCGTTCTTTAATCGATTGTTTGTATTATAGAATTCAGATAGTTGAATAATGCCGAAAAGTTGATTTGAAGACATTGACAATGAATATAAAGTTCTGTTTGTTCTTTCTGAGTTAGATGTTCTTGGATAGAATTCACTGTAAAATCACTTAAATGATGATAGATATTGAAAATATTCAGTTTTCACTGACTTTACACTAACTAATCTAGGAGTAAAACTTGAACACTGTGGTAGAATGTAGTTTCAGTTTGGTCGATTTGTGACTGAGTAGAAAAATAAACAAAGGATATTGAAAATAAAAGGTATAATTACATAATAAAGGATAAATCTATCACAGTCAAAAACTTATGATGGCCACTACAAAAACAAAAGTTGAAAGTACCTTTTTTGAACACATGGAGCTAGGTTGAACTTCTGAATGGCTAGTGTTTCAGATATAGACAAATGCCTTCATCTTACTTCTTTTGAGTGGTTTGATCGAACCCTGTAGAGAATTTTCAATGAGCTCTCAAAGGAAGCTAAGTGGCCTGAGTTCACAAGCTGTTTCCTTATTGAGCTGAAGATGCACTTCCGTTCTCCTTTTGTCAGTTAGCCAGCCTAGGTAGTGTTCACGAGCACATTTTACAAGCAGATGTATGGCATGGACGATATACTAATCTCCACAGTAGCAAGTAAACTGGTATACCTACAGTGATTTGACTTGATACGTTAGCGTATCCTTGACATATTGATCAAAACGTTTCTTACAATGTCATTTTTAATTTGATTCAGAAAAAGAATCTTTTTTGGAGCTAGATGTGTTCGTTTAGTCGGGTTCTCTGCTCTTAAGTTCTGATCTAAGAATCTAGGTGGGAAACCATTTTCTACTAAAGTTCATAGAAGGTTTTTCATTTATCTATCAACAGTATCCTCAATACTAAACTTTGAAAATTAATATGCTGACCATTCCACATAGGTTTTCTGCGCATCGATCTACAAAGTGAATTCTCATCTTTTCTTTGGAGTTAAATATCAGCAGAATGGAACGCTGAGTTTGATTCTGATTCTAGAGTTAATTTGATTGAAGGGTTGGCGTTATTGAAATAATGACTGAGGTTTGCATGATTCATATTTTCATCAGAAACTATGATGGTATCATCAACGTATTCTTGGTAGATTTGATGCACACAAATTACTGTTGATAAGTTAGTGTTTTCCAGGCTTGTAACGAAGCAGTCAGCTAGAAGAGGTTCTGGTTATTTTTCCATATATCCAAAACAGGTGCTGAGTCAGGTGTTTGGTGTTGATTCAATAAACAAAACACTGGTTACCAATCCCTCCCTCCACCCTCCCCAGGTTGGTCTTAATGATTTTTACTGTCTTATCTTATTGTGTGGTTGTATACAGTTGCATTCATATTTATGGCAAAACTTTTTTCAAAATTCTTCATCTTCGTAGGATCTAAGACCCTGAACTGAGCTAGATTTTTGTGCTTCGACACCTTAATTAAACCTAACTGACTACTTTGGTCTATGTGGCAAGGAGGGAGAGATTAATAACCGGATCTTTGTTTATCGAATCAGCACGAAACACATGCAACAGAAATGACTCAGTACCTGTTTCGGATATATGGAAAATCTTATTACCAATATCACCGAGAAAGCGACAGAATTAGAACTGCAAAAAAATGTCTCGAAGTTGTGTATTTATCTTGATATGACTTTAGACAATAAATGGTGTCCGAAACGTAATCCAGTAAATAATACTATTCCACTTTCTGATACATTCCTCACAACTCAACTAATACAGAACTGTATCCTAACTAACCTTTCATATTCAATCGTAAATGTCTCAACAGCAAACTTGGTCACTCTGCAACGGGGTTTGAGGAATATAAACTGGGTCTTATCATATATCGGTTATGATCACTAGAATATTGTCATAATATGCTTTTGAAACTTAAACTCAGATACATCCGGCTGACAAATTTCAAGTGGTACGAGACCTAAATCCTGTATCCCACTACCATCCATAGCCGAGTCAATGATAGTGCGGTTCACGTTTTCTCTCTCTTCGGTGTTTTAGGAAGGATCAAGTTACGAAGTGAACTGCTTAAAATACCAGTCTTCAAATAGAGTAAGTTACTCTTAAGGAAATATTAGACATGGAATTGTGAGGCTGTTCCCACAACAGAGTTGAAAATTAACCTTAGACTGCATTGCCGATGAACATCCCCAAGGTTTTTTAGCAGAAAGTTTTATCATCTGATTGAAATCAGCTTTCCACTATGGATTACTGGAGCACACAACTTTACCAAGCACCATTATAGCACATTTTGACACTCATTCAAGTGAATATGTGTGAAGGACATCGTATATCCTCGGGTTTCTCCTTCTCCTTCTTGTTTTTATTATTCTTATTATTGATGTATTCCAAAATTTAGACATCCGAGTTACTAAAATTGATACATTTTATTTTTACTACTGATGAGTAGGCAAAACTGTTTGGAAAAAGTTTAGCGTGAAAAAAAACTGAATTTATGTACAAAAAAGGAACAATGATATAAACGGACACATTTGTGTAAATACGGAAGAGGAATAAAGCAAAAGTGCAAAGCCATCAGTTACAGTTATAAAAATTTAGAAAAATAAATGATAAGTTATTTTGTTGCAATCATAGCCGGTTTAATAGGGAGTGGATCAGTAAGGTGAAGAAACAGCTATAAATTATGGATGAAAAACGGTTGGATTAATTTGTTTTAAAAGTCATGAAAATGCTTTTCGTCATATGCTATAAATGAGATAAGATAAATTTTCATATCATAGTACCATATGAGAGTTTTTCAATGTTGATCATTGTTTAAAATGCAATTTGCTTTCAATGTTCAATTCAGGTTTAAGGAGAGATAAAATATGAAAATTACTGGGAAATGTTAGGATGATGTGAAGGTTATAGCATCTTAGGTGATTAGTTTATTCCACTGTAAATCACTGGTAGTTAAGCGCTTGAAGATGCCTTACTCATTCACATTGTATGGTCTGTATATGAAACATTGAACTGTCTTTGAACCAACAAACAGTTGTGTTTTGGCATCGTTGAATGGATTGTCCTTTACTGAGCTTAAATAAACTAAAAACATTTAACAGATTCAAAGTTGTGTAGGATACATAAAAATAACTCAGTAATAAAACCCTCCTTTTCATTCAAATATCTCCAAAACTATGAAAAGTTGTGTTGACATTTAATCAAGCATACTTGATTTGATTGTAGTTACAACTGCTCATTAGTGACATGTTTCTAGATGGATATCATGAAGTTCTAATGAGAAGTTGTGACCTTTAGGGTTAACCAGTTAAAAGGAAAGCCGATGCCAACTGAAGACTTTGGGTGATAGACGCACTATATCATGAATTGACAGAAGTTGGAAACTGTAAACCACTGAAAACCGACCGGATGGTTGGATGGTTAAAACGTTCACCATGAAACCAAAAGGTAATGAGTTCAACCCCTAGCGGGGTTGTGTGTGCTGCTGAGGATTCCCATACTAGGACGAAACAGCTTTTCATTACTCCCAGGTTTTCAATGGTTCCCTAACTGATGTCAGTCCGTGATGAATAGTGCTTCTAAAGTATACTTTTAATTTGCAGTTTATCAGGGGAGTTTGAGTATTTTTGAGATGATAATTTGGAGGAACTGGATTATTTCATCCTGAAACTTTGACTGTCAACAACATAGCTACTGGAAACCAACCAATCATCATATTATAAATCGTGAGGATAAACCATGCAACCAATTCTAAAGACTTCTCAGGTGTGAAGCATAGACAATATGCTGTAAAATGAAATACTCAAAACTTCTATGAATTAATGACTTAAGCACCAAATCATTTTGTTATTTTATCAGGAGAGACAAACACAGCGAGAAATAACTTACCTTAAAATTTCCACTTATCGTGTTTCTATTTAAAATCTTGAAATTCTTTTTCTGCTCACTCAGCGACAGGATAATACAAGCAACAACATTGAAACTATACCCGTCGGACAAGTAGTGGCTATCGTGAGTCGGTGGTGTAGTATATAATGCTCTGGCATTTGAAGCATTTGGTCTGGAGTTCGAGTCCCAGTAGGAACAACATCGCTCACTAGGAAGCAAGTATATCCAGTTGACGAGTCCCAAATAGGGCAGAATGTGCGTCCTGGATTCCACGGTTATCCACTATCCATCACTTAATATATTCTCCTGATATTGTCGGTTAACAGGTAGGTACATGTATGATCGAATTCTACCGACCGTTTTTCAATAGGGCTATCAAGCTAAGAGAATCACTATCACGATGAACTCTGATGGATGTTAGTTTTTTGGAGGCAGTCGACAGGAAGCCCCGCTTGACCTGGATTTCATAGTTGTTGGCACTCGTCATCAGGGGGCATCTGCAACCTCGAGGGAACTGATATCCCCTCTGAGATTCAAAGCTCCACCACCCAGTGTTTCAGTCAGCTATTCAATCACCTACATGAGGTCTATCTCTGAATGAATAGGTTGTAGTGACGTGGTTAACTTCAACACTGGATGATATAGGTTCGAATCTCATAGGAGACACCAATTCCCCTAAGGTTGCAGGTACGCCTTGCAGACGACTGCCAACAAGTATGAAACCTAAGTGTAGGGTTTCCTGTCTATTGCCTCCAACCAACTAACACAATGTGCAGTAACCCTGCTTAGTAATTGAAATTGTGCATGCTTGAATAAATTCACTACTCGTAGTTATTTCTCAAGGTCATCATTGTTTTACTAAGCAGCAACTTTAGAGCTTAAACATTAGAGATGGAAGACATTTTCTTATCTCTAAATAAAAAAACAATTTTGTTTCATAGTTGGAAAGCTGTTCAAAGCTTTAGTGACGGACACTAGCAGGGACAGACAGCTAAAAGTTCACGTTTCGTAGCCTTTGATGTTCATAAGTGCTCCCAGTTCTCACGTCTTTGCATATTAAATTTTAACAGAAAGTAGAAGTCACCAGAATATTACTTATTTACCGGGATTCCCGATCCCACTGATATGTATGATTTGATGATTGCCATGAAATAAGCTATCACGCAGACTGTACGAACTTAACTTTTAGGCGAGAATGCAGTAGACATTTTGACTTCTTTCTTCCTATGTTACTCACCTAACAGCTGTAACAGAAAGTGATACAGGTCCCTGATGAGGGACAGTGAACGCTGGTGCACAAAACTTATGATAAATCTTGAACGATCAAGCAAATTATGAATGTGTACATTTGCTACTACTCAAAAACACGGCCTAAAAGTCAACGTCTTACAGAAGAAAGATGGGAAATAGAATCTTTGAATACAAGAAAACACTCTTTAGAACCAGCGGTAGTCTAACTTCCATCTGATGTCATGAGATTGATCTTTTCTCTTGAACTACAGTGGTTCTTCAATGTGTCTGCAGTCAAGGCGATGTTATATGCAACCTACATCTTCTAAAGATGGTCTTAGTTGAATTGTATTCTCTGAGCTGGGTTGCTTGATAGCAAAGCTTTCATCGTCTTTATAGACGACATCATCAATAACTTCAGTATAAAGTGAACAGGGGACGCAAGCCTTACAGAACGCACAAAAGTCAAATGTCCAAGTCCGATGGAATTCATCGACCTTTGTCTGACAATATACTTCCAATTCAACAGAAAGATATACAAACAGATTGAAGGAACTCCAATGGGATCACCGATATACGGACTAGTTGCAGAAGCAGTGATGCAGAGACTGGAAGCCATTATCCTACCTGTGATCAAACCAAAAATTTTGATTCGCTATGTGGACTACACTTATGTCATTATTAAAAAGGAGGATATAGAAAACACTCACAGTTTGATCAACAACGTTTTCAGTGACATAAAATTCACCATGGAGAAGCAGTCAAATAACAAGCTGCCATTCCTGGATATTCTAGTCAGTAGAACAAATGCCGGAAAGCTGGAAACCCAAGTGTACAGGAAGCCAACACACACTGATCAAATCCTCAACTACAGTAATAACAACCCAAAAACACACAAAATCAGTCCCATGCAGACTCTGTTTAAAAGAGCGAGAACACACTACAGCACAACAACTTCACGGAGAAAAGAAGAAAATTACCTGATGTCCATTCTAAAGAAGAACGGCCACCCACGAATATTTATCAGAAGATGCCTATCCCATACATCATCAACTGCAAAGTCACCGATAGTAATCAACAAACCTATCATCCTACCATACATAAAGAATAAATCAGAACTCATGACAAGATTACTGAAACCACTTCATGGAATTGGTGTGGCTCATAAACCAACAAATTCCCTACAAACACTGTTATGCTGACCAAAGTATGCAACAACCAAAGAAGACAAACCGAATATCGTTTAGAAAATCAACTGTAACAACTGTAGTCAACAGTACATTGGAAAGGTGGTCACCCTCTTCACCTTCGTCTACATGAACATTAATCGGCTATTAAACGTCACACACGACATTTCATCACTCATCTCAATGCATGTGGATGACAACTATGGACATGAATTGAATTTCGACAATGTAGAAATGTTGGATGTAGAGAGGAAACAAAGAATATCAGAGAATTCCTGGAAGCTTGGCATTCAGGTCAGTCAGTCAGCAATCAAATGATGTATGGACATAGATCCAATCTATCAATCAATGGGAAAAACGATAAACGACAGAAAGGTGAGAGGTGAAGCAGAGGAAGAGCCAACAGGAAAGTCTGTACAGTCAATGACATAACAATCAAAGGAGACAACGAATGACAAGCCAGTTGGTCTAGGCCAGCTACTGAATCACTCATGGAGAGATATTGACAACTCACTTCATACTGAAGTTAGTGCTGATGAAGTTGTGGAGAAAGACGATGAAGGCTCCATGCCTAAACAACTCAGCTCAGAGAACACAATACAGTTAAGACCATCCACCTGAGCTACAAATATTTTCCACCATTTCATAAATGGTCTCAGGATTAAGTCGGATGGTTCCATGGAGACTGTTTAAGCTGTAGTCAAGTCATGTTTGGAGATATACGTGGAAGCAGGACTTAGTACACAATCACACTTGGAGGAAGGCTCAAAAATTGGTTATCTAAGAATTTTACAAATTCACTATTGTGCATATTTAACCTTCCAATTCTTTTGATTGTAATCTTGTCAACTATCATAAACCAGACTGTTATTTGTACGTAGACCTTGGTGACTGACAAGATTAAGTATGCATATGTCAGATCCCGGATATCGATTTAGACCATGGTAACAGATTTCATGCCCAAACGTTCCTACAGTAAGGACTTGTATCACTTTTTGTTACGACTGGTAGGTGAATTTCACTGGAGATAAGGAATTGAAAGTTCTATCGCGTTTACGTGTTTAAGTTTCGACCTTGCAGTCTACGTTATAACTTTATATTTCATGGCTTATGGTTGATACTAAGCAACTAGTATATCATAACAGTGGAATGGGGATTCCTGGTAAGCAAATAATCATCATGATACCTGTTATCCTGTTATAATATTTCCATAGTTTCGACTTCTCTGTTTTAGTTAACTTTGACATTTTCTGTTCCACATCGTGGTACTAATTCAAAGAATATAGGAGCAGTGTAGCTGAGGAAAGACAAAATTAAGATTAGGTTTTCTTGAAATTCATTCGGAATTGTGAATCTATCAAGAGGTTAAGTGAAGGTTATTTAACACTAGAGATCATAGAAAAGAAGGAAATTATATTGAATCATGAGACATTTTACTGACGTTTTCATCTAAAGGCTTACCCAGTAGTCCTTTTCGACTTGTTTTCAGATGAATTTTGCCAAAATTTTAATGGTGAATGTAACATACGGTAAGGTCATATATTTAGTTCAATGCACAATGTTCAATGTTCAATACAAGAACAAAGACGCTTGTAGGTAGAGGAAAATGAGCTCATTTTATTTCATAGACTTTCATCAGCTGCACAAAGCCTACAATTGAAATCAATTATTAGTAGTACTAATAATGACATAATATAGTTTAAATGTGCGTAAATAAATGGAGATTTGAAATCTAGAATTAAGAATAAGGTAGCGAGTGAGTCAAGGAAACACACAGCTGATGAAAGGCTGTGAACTGAAATGAGTTCATTTGATTCTACAAATGTCTTTGTTCTTGCATTGTTCAGATGAAAAACGGTGTTCGTTAAAATTAGATGTAAAAGTGGATATCAGCCGATGAAATTGTCTCTTTATCTCATAAATTTTCAACTTGACTGGAGTTAAAAAGAGGAAGATCACTGTTTTTAATCCCAGTGACTATGACGCATGACAACCTGCGCATAGTTTAGTTGGTGTCCATAACCCTTCCAAAGGTGAATCCATGACTTTAAAACGAGTTTTTTATGGTCTTACTCCTTTCCATTTGTTTATCATATAGATAGCAAAAGGGATGACTCATGACGTATTCTGGATATTCTGGATATATATATATATATATATATATATATATATATATATATATATATATAATCTTCTCACAAGGGAAAGTATGGTTATAAAATGTTTACCAGTGTCACAATACATAATCATCAAATATTTTAAGTGGAGTTCATGACTTCTGGTAACAAAAGATGTTACTTTCAGATGCGCACATGAAGAACCATGGTTGTAATTATGCTCTGCTTATTCCAAAGACTTAACGAAATCCAAGCAGTTAGTTCACCCTCAAATCTACAATTAGAAACGATCAACTGACAATAGCCTAGTCGTAGTAGCATTTATGGATTGACTTCAAAGGCCACCCTAACAACTACTGAAGAAACCAGTTGGATTCATTTTTTTTCATGAATAAACTACCCGTCTAAATGAAATGAAGAGACCTAATTGGTTATTTCAGTATTTGCTACAGTGACTTTTAGAATCACTGAGTTTATAAAAATACCATATAAGATTAAAATGTCTATCTCAGTAGTACAAAATAGACCAAGTTAGATGATCAAGCCAAGATGTTAGGCACCTACGATAACCACAGAAAGCAAAAACATTTTAAGAATATTGAAGCACCAGAATTTCTATCATGTTTTTCCACTGAGAGGAAACTAATCATTTATCAAATATGAATTCAGTTGAAGTATGTTTGGTTTGTTACTGACTGAAGCCAAGTCTTGCTTAAGGAGGATCATAATAAATAGTTACTCATAGACTTGAATAGTCCAAAGAATCAATGACGAGAAATTATAGTACCAATGAACAATTTTATATTACAGACTGTGTAAACTGTATTGTAATTTGTAAGTCTCCGTCTTTGATTGGACTGAAATGATCAGCCACTATAGGCATATAGACCGATGTACGAATGCCTTAATATTGGCAGTATTTTCATCTTTGACATTAATGGTAGATGGTGGGTAGCCGTGGAATTCAGAATGCTCCTTTCGTCCTACTTGGGACTTGTCAGTTAGATGAATCTGCTTTCCAGTGAGCAATTTTATTCCCACTAAGACTCGAAACCAAGTCCAGTCACTTAAAGCGTCACAAATGTATCCACTAAGAGATTGTGAAGTGCTTATTTATCACAATGATAACAAGTAAAGAACACAAAATGTTTAAAAATTTTATTATAAATTAAGGAAGAAGAAACTATTTTGTACTCTCAATTGTTCAGAATAAAAGAGTATAGAAATGATGAATTGGTTACTTAAAATAACCATAGAGGATATATTCCCATGATATCATCATCTTCACCATTATTCGTATCAAATAAAGATGTTATAAGGTAGAAAAGTGAAACCTGTCTGCAAGTATAACAGTTAACTAGAACGGTAAATAGTGAATGCACTAAAATTAGTGGATATCATAGTTTTCAAGAGATTATGAAACCACATTAAGAAAAATTCATACTTTTAATGGTAGTTTCAAATGTAAAACGGATGGAGATTTAACTTTATTAAAAGAGCTTACAAAATTGTTCATTGATGAAAAACTTATTTCTTAGCTAGAAAACTTGTAAGTTATTTCACAAACATCTAAATAATAGTTGATGGTATATGATTTCTTTCCTCGTGAAGCAACACTACTTTGATCTATAGAAACGCACGTAGCAAAATGAGTCAATGATTAAGGAACGAATTGATATTAAATAGTGAAATATGAGTCAAATGTTGTCAATGAAGTGAAAATTGGTCATAGTGATGATGACGATGATAATAAAAGAGAAGCATACTAAAGTGAAGTGAAATAAACTTGACAAAATGACCAAAAATGAATTATTAAGGACAAGATCAGGATTTTCAACACCAATTCAATCACGTCACTGCTCCTACATGCTTTAGAAACTTGACACGTCACGAAAAGCATTTACAACAAACTAAAAATATGCATCAACAACTGCCACCTACGCCTACGCTCACTCGATACTGAAGATCAGATCAGATCAGATCAGATCAGATCAGATGGCCAGAATAATAAGAATAAACAACAAGGAACTCTGGCTGGCTGGCTGGCTGGCTGGCTGGCTGGCTGGCTGGCTGGCTGGCTGGCTGGCTGGCTGGCTGGCTGGCTGGCTGGCTGGCTGGCTGGCTGGCTGGCTGGCTGGCTGGCTGGCTGGCAACGAACCAACAGAGTAAGAACCTATCACCCAACAAATATGCAGAAGGAAGTGGAGATGGATTGGATTGGGCATACACTGAGAAGGCCGACTGGGGACATCACTCACCACACTAGGTCAGGCCAGGCCAGTCCCCCAAGTGGAACCCTCATGGGAAACGACGATTTGGGCGTTCCAGCTGAGGGTGACATGGAGGAGATCATGTGAGGAAGAAATGGAAGCTTGTGGGTAGTCGTGTCGCCAAGTTCAAAAGACTGCAGAGAGCAGAGTGCAATGGAGGCGTGCTACTGAAGCCGTATGTTCCACTAGGAACCCAAGGGGAAAAAAATAATATAAAGGAATTGAATTCACAAAACGTTTTTGAATGCAAAGTTTCAGTTTTTCTTCATGTATAGCTAATACTTCAGCCATGTATGAGTGGTGGAAACGTAGACCCTTTGGATTAGTTCAATTTAACTTTGTAAATTATCTTAAAGGATGAATGTTGAGATGCTGAATGACTTAACCCTACTAGGTGTTCGCATATGGATGAAGTTGTTTTTCTTCGCTCGCTTTTGGTAAGCTGAACCGGGTAATGTTCAGTAATACGTTTTCGGAGGCCCTGCTTACAACGTGCAATATAGTAAGCTCCACAGGAGCATGTAAATTTGTAGATACACATACACGTGGACATAAATGGTAGCCTATCCTTCACGCATTGACGAATAAGACGGCCGCTGGAGAATATCAGTCTTAGTCTAGCAGCATAAAAGGTACGACTGGTACACTTTGAAAGACGGCTTTTCAGCACTTCGTCTGTGGTATCTCCTTTAAATTCCAGATTCATGAACAGTAATAGGATGAGGGATGATTTGTTCCTTCAGATTTTTATCAATAAATCTTTTAGGATATCCGTAATTCAATGGTGTTATTCTAAGAGTTTCGATTTCAACATCCACCGTGTCTTCTGAACAGATCTTGTAGATTCTGAAACACAGCGAGTGAATGGGATTTCTTTTACAACTAAGAGGCACCCAACTGTTAAAGTTAGTGAACTGACTAGTTCAAATTGGTTTGAAATAGACTGACTTTTGAATCAAGCTATCATCCTTTCTATTTAGCATTATGTTTAGAAAGTGGAACGTTTAATTTAACTCTTCCTCTACAGTGAATTTAATGGACGGGTGACAATCACTCAAACATCTTATTGGCTCGTTCACTGAAGATATTTCGTCACAACTAAGAAAAGTAAAGTCAATGTATCTTTTATACAAATAAAGTTCCGAGATTACTTCTTTAAGTGGCCCATTTTCAGGCTTTACCATAAAGATATCAGTCAGGACAGGGACTATTGGAGACTCCATTACGACTCCATCCATCTGATTACAAATTATATCATTAAGTCCGAACTGTACATTAAAAGTACATCTTAATATCAATTCTTTTACGTGGCTTGTAGGTAATCCAATGTTAATATTATTAGAATCAGTGTAATTGCATGGGTAACAAACAGTTTCAACAAGTGGAACATTAGTAAATAAAGAAGAGACATCAAGCGATGTCATACACTTACCTTTTACGTTGATTTCGATGCAGCAAACAAAACCAATTGTATCTGGAAGACTATATTTGAACAGATTTAATCTAACAGGTTGAAGAATCTTAGCGAATCCTTTCACCAATAAGTGATAAGGTGAATTAAGCATATTCAATACTGAGTGAAGTTGAAAGCCATTTTTAGGCACCTTCAGTAGACCATATAAGCAAGGTATATTTGAACCAGCTGGTTTAACAAATTCAATTTTCTTAGGACTTTCGATATTTTATTTTACATCCTTTTGATCTCTGGATTTTTGAAAGTTATTATCATCGCTAAAAATTAAGCATATTTTATTAATATAATCCGACTGATTCAAAACCACAATACCAGATCCTTTGTCTGGTCATACAAGTATGGTAGTAGTTTTTTCAGCTGGACTTTGTGCTGTTTGGATACTATAATCTCATTGTCGAATTGTAGAGTTAAGTCATTCAGCATCTCAACATTCATGCTTTAAGATAATTTACAAAGTTAAATTGAACTAATCCAAAGGGTCTACGTTTCCACCACTCATGCATGGCTGAAGTATTAGCTATACATGAAGAAAAACTGAAACTTTGCATTCAAAAACGTTTTGTGAATTCACTTCCTTTATATTATTTTTTTCCCCTTGGGTTCCTAGTGGAACATACGGCTTCAGTAGCACGCCTCCATTGCACTCTGTTCTCTTCAGTCTTTCGAACTTGGCGACACGACTACCCACAAGCTTCCATTTCTTCCTCACATGATCTCCTCCATGTCATCCTCAGCTGGAACGCCCAAATCGTCGTTTCCCATGGGGGTTCCACTTGGGGGACTGGCCTGGCCTGACCTAGTGTGGTGAGTGATGTCCCCAGTCGGTCTTCTCAGTGTATGCCCAATCCAATCCATCTCCACTTCCTTCTGCATATTTGTTGGGTGATAGATTCTTACTCTGTTGGTTCGTTGCCAGCCAGCCAGCCAGCCAGCCAGCCAGAGTTCCTTGTTGTTTATTCTTATTATTCTGGCCATCTGATCTGATCTGATCTGATCTGATCTGATCTGATCTTCAGTATCGAGTGAGCGTAGGCGTAGGTGGCAGTTGTTGATGCATATTTTTAGTTTGTTGTAAATGCTTTTCGTGACGTGTCAAGTTTCTAAAGCATGTAGGAGCAGTGACGTGATTGAATTGGTGTTGGAAATCTGTTCTTGTCCTTAATAATTCATTTTTGGTCATTTTGTCAAGTTTATTTCACTTCACTTTAGTATGCTTCTCTTTTATTAAAAACTAGAGGGTAGTAGACAGATAGTCATTTCATTCTTATATACACGTCCAAAACAGTTTTCGCCAATGACTTCATAGTTCTTAGTGTTTATAGGTCTCCAGTGTTTGTCTGAATGACATCAGTCAGTCACAAAATCTTCCATAAATCACTCAAGTTTATATGTAATTTATTATAACTGTTTTGCACTTACGTACACTTTGAAGAGAAATTTTTATGATTTGATTAATCTACTCGGAATTAGACAACGTGAAATTGTTTACTTTCAACTGACTAATCATTGAACTTGATCCATTCTTATATGAAATCAATCATGGACAAAACACCTCTCTGATTGCAGCATTGATTACTGTGGGTTGCAATTTCTGAGGAGATTTCTGTTATGTTAAAGTTTTAGATACGTTTTGCTGACAAGTATCAACAACTTAAGAGTAGGGCTTCTAACCAACTGTCTCTAACCTCTTGATGTCAATCAAAGTGAACCGCAATGATACATCTCCTAACTTTCTCAACCATAATGTAAGATAATCCGTGAAATTTGATCAGAACTAACTATTATTTAACGTGAAATTAGTTACTCTGAATTTACTTATCCTTGTAAATGGTAACAGCTCTGAAGGACACTATTAAGAATCCTTCAGGGAATATGAACTTCATTATGACTACAGATATACGCTGTTGATGAGTATCAACAAGTAAAAAACATAAGCACATGAATTATTTTCCTTAGATATCAAATATTCTATTCTTCACAACAAAAGTAATTGACTTCTCTAAGGGATGTAACAAGTTAGTGGATTAATTTTAAACATTGGCATACAAGTAGTATGGGATAATTTTTTGAAAAAAAAGAATTTTAAATTGATATCGTGGACTGACATCAGTTGTAGGAACATTGGAAACCTAGGAGCACTGAACAGCTGTTTCTTTGGAAATATGGACCATTGGATTCCGACCCAGTAGCTCAGTGGTAACCTGCTGATCACGGGTTCTGAAGGTCGCGCGTTCTATCCCTGATAAGGTCATGAGTGTGCATTGCTGAGGAGTTTCGTAGTTGGCGCAAACAGTTGTCCAGTGCTCCCAGGTTTCGAATGTTTCTCCGGGTGATGTCAGTTCATGATGAATAGCAACTTGAAAAATCACTGAATCCCCATTAACCTCCAAATTCAATTGAACTAGTGCTCATTGGTGACTAGCTTCGAAAGGTAATCCAAATGGGAATTTGTGACTGGTAGAGCAAATCTGATGGCCGTGAGAATAGTACTCTACGATGGTATTGCTTGGTGGTTGCGTTATGTCTTGAACTGACAGAAGTTGGAAATATGGATCACTGGGTTGTGACCCAGTGGCTCAGTGGTAACATGCTGACCATGCGACCGGAAGGTCATGGTTGTGGACTGCTGAAAAGTCCCAAGGTAGGAAGAAATAGCTGTCCATTGATCCCAGTTTGCTAATTTTCCTCCACCTAATGTTAGTCTCCGGTGAATACCAACTTGAAAAATTACTGAATCCACACAAACCCTTAAATTCAATAATTTTAAATGTTGTTTGTAATCTTGTCCACAATTATCTAAAAAGTGAATGTATGTTAAATCATTTCATTTCTTGTTAATCGAATACAAAGTCATTGTCATGTTCATCCTTGTCCATTGAATATTGACTGTCCAGAAAGCGAAATACAAATATTAAGGTAACCTGTTATTATCCTGTGAAGTTATTTTGTGTACATTCCTCTTCTGAACTGTTTTCTAAGCATGTAAACAAGGTGAGAAGTATGCAAAACATATTAATCATATAACTTGTGGAGTTACTTCACTGCACCAAACTAAACTGGAAGATAGCTAGTTAGCTTAGGAGTAAAACTAGGGCATTATGATAGATTGTAATTCCATCAGAAATGTCACATAGGGAAGGAACAGTATCATTTACTGGATAACGTTCCCGACATAATTTATTGTCCATATTCATATCAGATAACTAACTCTACAACTTTGAGACAAAGTTTAGATAGTCCTTAATCCCCTCTCCATCTTTATGAAAACAAGGGTAATATAATTTCCCATTTACCTAGGACAAGTGCAAAATCATTTCTATTACAGCATGCATTTGGTGTTGATTCCATAAACAAAGATTCGGTTACCAATCTCTCGCTCCATCCAATTAAGCTAGTTTTTATTACTGTCTCTCTATCCCACCCTGTTGTGTGATTGTGTGTAATTGCGTGAAAAGCTATAGTCGAGCTTCTCTCTGAATTTCTTATCTGATTAGTATCTAATACTCTTGATTTCTCTAAGCTTTTGTGCTATGTTTTTCTAATTGCCCCTACTTTGACCTATATATCTGACCTCTCAATCATTGCAAGGGATCTGGTAAACCAGATCATTTTGCTTAATTGCATCAGAAAGATCTTTTAGCATACAAAGCTTGCTTCTAAGCGAGCTTTTGGTTCTAATACCACTTTAATCCCAATCATATTGAGAATACTTCGTAATGCTTCTGAGGTGCCTTTCTTGTATGGTAACACAGCAGAGGCTTTGAATTCTCTCTTAAACCTGTCACCATTATTACCATAAGTAGAAGAATTATTATTAGTAACAACTGTATTACTACTACTGCTCATACTACTACTACTACCAGTATTGTTATTATTATTATTATTATTATTAGCAGTATTAGTATTAGTAGTAGTAGTATTATTAGTAGTAGTAGTAGTAGTAGTAGTAGTAGTAGTAGTAGTAGTAGTAGTAGTAGTAGTAGTAGTGCTTTCTGATGTCCCTTCGTTATAGGGTAACACAAGAGAGACTATGAACTCCTTTCAACTCGTATTTTTGTCATTATTCGCATTCATATTATTGTTATTATCTCCTTTCTTGTGTCCATACGAATTTTTCAATAAACTATGAAGGATAAGTATTAATTAATAAAGCTTCTCTTATGTGTTTTAATTGTTTGTTTAAGCCTTATATTCACTGGTGAGTTTTTTACCTCTATCGTTTGGACATTTGACTAAATCCGCCTTAATTGATGGTGGATAAGATGAATTGAAGTCTAGATACCTGTTGGAATATATCAGTTTTCTGTAGACAGCTTTTAATGGGCTTCGTCGATTCATCCAACCTGACAAAGTAGTCAGAAATGCAACACGTGACATAGATTTTATTGAAACAAGGCTAAGAAATAGTCTTTTACTTGGTATAGTTTTTATTTAACTGAATGCTAGATAAAAAGTGTTTCAAAAACCGTCAATTACATTGGCTGATTTAATTACTTCGTGTTTCTATCAGCTAGTTATTTGTGAACTAAGAAAAAAAGAAAATCAATTCATATTTTATACGTGAAATTAACCAAGTTACGTGGGTATGTGTGTGTATGAGTGATTGATTGATTGACTGATTGATTGATTAACTGATTGATTGATTGATTGATTGACAGACTGAGTGAGTGAGTGAGTGAGTGAGTGAGTGAGTGAGTGAGAGAGTGAGTGAGTGAGTGAGTGAGTGAGTGAGTGAGTGAGTGAGTGAGTGAGTGAGTGAGTGAGTGAGTGAGTGAGTGAGTGAGTGAGTGAGTGAGTGAGTGAGTGAGTGAGTGAGTGAGTGAGTGAGTGAGTGAGTGAGTGAGTGAGTGAGGACAAATATTCACCATTGACGTTGAATGATATTTGTATTGTCTGAAGTCGGAAAACATAGATCATCAGTTTTCAGCCCATTGGTTGAACGCTAACACAACATTCATAATATCGAACGAAACTGTCCTTGAACCCACAGTGCATGACAGGTGAACTCTGTGAGGGAGTCCCAAAGTTTACCTTAAGAACTTTCAAGTACTTTCAACTTGATAACAATTTTCTATTTCAAATGATTCTATGATGAAAATATCCTGAAAATGTGATTAGCTTTTTCATCGTTTCAACTATCGAAGTTAAAAAACAAGTGATAAGTAGTAATTTTCTCCGTACGAATTTTTTTTAAATATTTTTAAATGGAAAATTTTTTAAAACAAATAATCTTTGTTCTTATCTTTTATTTTTGTTATTTTTCACCTGAAGGACATTTGGAAAGAATATCAACTGACCTAGAGTCCTGTCAAATAATCCTAGGCAATATTTCAGGGAGATTTACGTAAAACAGATGATGTACTCATCGATAATTTCATGTGAGGAAAAAATCAATACTGAATGAAAACAGTAGCTAATATATTTATGTGATTGTTTATTAATCCAAACCAGAAAAACAGCTAGTTCAAGTAAACTCTACTAACAAGAAACCTTGAAAACAACCAATCAGGTTTGAGAAGCAATTCCATTGTAGTTGTTGTATTACATATATCACACAGTGGAAAACTGTTGTTTATTGGATTACGTTTTGGATATAATTTATTGTCCATAGTCATATCAAGAAGAGATTATTTATTCAAGGTTATTCCATATGTCCATTTACTGTGTTGTTAATGCTGTATAAACTCTCGATGAATTATATAACATATTGATTGTAATCTTGAAGCAATGCCAAGTATGTCAGGTGTACCTCCTTAAACTATACTCCGCATTTTATTCTCTCCCAACACCTCTTCTGCTACACATGATACATGGGACAATACTGAGTCCTGGATAATCATCTGGCTGCATTCCTGTTTCTCTAAAACCAAACAACATACTGTTCACAGAAGGAAGCGCTCAACCTCATGGCTTACTCTGACTGATTCCTCCCCAACCCCACACCCACACCCAAGGACCCATTCTTTCCCCCATTCCTTCCCCTTTCTTCCTGTATGACTTACCATCTTCAGATAATATCAATTTCATCAAATACACTGATGACATAACAGTTCCCATACATAACTCCTCTTCAACGATTCTTTCCAACTAAATCATTTCCCATCTACTGTTAGTTAGATGATCGTCCTTTGTGGATGGTCTTATGCTTAATTCTACAAGATGTCAGACTATGAACTTTAATTTTCAACCTGAATATAACCTATGTAAACTGATTAGTTCTCATGATTCCTGTTCTCTCTGATAGTTGTGCATTAGAGCATTCATTTTACAAGTGTCATTTATCTGGGTGTGTCTTTCTCCAAACCTTTCCTGCTCCTCCTATATCTTATTATTATTATTATTAGTCCCTTGGGTTCCTAATGGAACATAAGAATTCACTAGCACGTCTCCACTGAACTCTGTTCTCTGAAATCTTTTCAACCTGGTTCCACCACAGCCCACAACCTCTCACTTCCTCCTCGCACCATCTCCTCCATGTCACCCTCACCCCAGACACCCAACTCGTCACTTCCCATGAGGATTCCACTCGAGTACCTGGCCTGACGCGTGATGTCCCCACTCGGCCTTCTCACTGTATGCACAATCCATCTCCTCTTCCTTCCAGTGCACATTTGTTCAGCGATAGGTTCTTGGTTGGCTCGTTCCCAGAGCTCCTTGTTACTCATTCTTATAATTCTGGCCATCTGGTCTTCAGTAGCGAGCCAGCGTAGGTGGCAGTTGTTGATGAATGTCTGTAGTTTATTGGAAATGCCTTTCGTAAGGCACCAAGTCTCTCAACCATCACACAGAAGCACTGACTTGACTCACGTTGGTGTTGAAAATCCGCATCTTGTTCACGCTTTATGCTGAGTGCAGAAGATCTCCACACTGGTTTCAGGTTAATGAACACCTGTCTTGCTGTGTTTCCGATTCTGACTTTGACATCCTCATCTGTGCCACCACTGCCGCCTGTAGTTGAAACAGTGCTGCCTGTCTAGATAGGTGAAGGAGGTTACTTGCTTTAGGTATCTCCCGTTCATGGTGATTGGAGTTTGTTGTTGTTGTTGCGGTATCTTCATCACCTCTGTCTTCTCTATATTCACCTGAAGTCCCGTCTTCGCTGCCTCACCTCTTCTGTCAACTTGTTAGTTTTCGCCTGTAGATCTTCAAGTTTGTGCGACATCAGACATAAGTCATCGGGGAAATCCAGATCTTCTAGGTTGTTTTCCGCAGTCCAGCCAGTGTATCCCCATCTTCTCACTCCCCACTGCTGTCTGCTGCATGATCCAGTCCACCACAACACAATCAGGAATATCATGGGGGATAGTAGGCAACCTTGTTTCACTCCTTCCTGTCTTCACTTCAAATGCATCACTGAGCTGAGCTTCCCATTGTGAATTACTTGGCCGGCATGTGGCGTCTTCATATAGTTGTTGAATGAGGCTGATAACGGTTTGCTGTATTCCATAGTGTTGAAGCAGTTTCCAAATTACCTCTCGGTCGACGCTGTCAAAGGCCTTCTCAAAGTTGATGAAGTTGAGGTAGAGACCCAGTTGACTGCCATTCTATGCTCTGTTCTATGATGATGCGTAGTGTGGCGTCGCAATTTGGTCGGTACATGATTTGTACTTCCTGAATCCAGCCAGCCAGCCTGTTCCCGTCGTACTTTTGAATCCAGAGCATCCTTTAGCCTCTCCAGGATGATGCGGCATAATATTTTGCTTGGGGTGGACAGGAGAGTGATTCCGTGCCAGTTCTTGCAAACACTGAGGTCTCTCTTTTCCGGGAGTTTGACAAGGTAACCCTTCTTCCAATCAATCGCCAGGTACCTTTCCTTCCTTCCACACCTTCTGCAATAGTGTGGTGTGAGCATGTCCGCTGTTGTCTCTGCGTCTGTTCTCAGTGCTTCTGGTGGGTTCCATCTGGTCCTGCTGCTTTCCCACATTTCAGTAGCTTCATGGCGTTCAGAACTTCCACTTTTGTTGAAGGATTTATGTTCACTTGTAGTTCTGTGGCTGGGCTGTAGGTGGTATTTGTGGACGAAGTGCAGGTGGTGGTGGTGGGGTGGTGGTGGTGGTGATCGATTCAAGAGCTTCTTGAAGTGGTCGGCCAGCCCATCGTTTCCTTTGTTTCTCTTCTTTCGTAGTTAACTTTCCTTCATCATCTTTTATTAGTTTCATCTGTGCTGTGATGATCTCTTCCCCACCAGATAGTAACCTGGTTATTTGATACAATGTTGTCAGGTCTCTATCCCTCCTACCAGTCTGCAGCCTGTTCTGCTTCACTTGTCAGTGTTTCGTAGAAGTGTCTTTTGTCTTTCCACCCACTCTTCTTCTTCTTCTTCACTTCTTTGTCCAGTGTATTGTTTTACACATTGTACTCAGTTCCTCTTGTCGTTGAGCATCCTTGCACTGGTTTATCTTCTGCTTCACCATCATCCTCTCCCTACTCTATCAGCTTCCATGTGTCCATCGATATACATTCCTTGTCTTGTCTCTTCGTCTTCCTTCCTAATACGCTTGGTTATGCAGGTTTCTTTCCACATCTCTTTCAAATACTTCCAGTGTTCTTCCACACAGGTTTCTTCAAGGATGTTCCTCGATATCTCCCATCTTGTCTTCATGGCTGACTGATGTGAAGATCTCCTTTGTAGTTTCATCCTTCAGTTTCTGTTCCGAGTGTTGTACTTGAACTGAGGTCTATCAACAGCTTCCTTGAAGACTTTTGACTTGATTTGGAAGGTTCCTTGCACTAGATGGTGAGTGGTGTGAAACTACATCTACTCCTCTTCTTCACCTTGTGTCAAGTAGACTGCGTCTCCACTTTCTTCACATTCAGATAAAGTCGATCTGATTTTCAGTGTAGTGTGTCCTGGTGTCTGGTGAAATCAACTCCATGTCACTCGCTTTGTGGACATCCTTGTGCTTGAACACACTGCCTGACTGACTGACTGACTGACTCCAATCATCAAATCGTTGAATGCACAGAATTCTGCAAACAATTCTCCATTCTCGTTCATCACCTCACCGAGCACTTCTCCACCCATGGTTAGTTCTCTTCCTGTCTTGTCCCCTCCCAGTTCCACATTCATGTCACCCCACCCATTAGAATTTTGATGTCGCCGTCGCCAACTTGGGTGGGGTCTTGTCCAGTGTTGATTGAAGTTGTCTGTAGAATTCCTCCTCCTCCTCCTCCTTCTCTTCATCTGCATCTGCATTATTTGTAGGAGCATAGTGTAGCATTGTATGATTGTGACCTTCCTTCATTCCTTCCTTTTGAGTTGAATCCATCTTGCTGTCATGATCCTGATCCTGGAGGGGAGATTGGTTCCCACTGCATGAGAGAGAGCCTTCGATGCTGTTGGGGACATCATGATATATATCCACTCCAAAACTCAGTGTGCTCGTGGTTGTCGTGTCGTCTGGGTGACAACATCGGAGTAGATTATTGATTCTCCAGTTGACAGTTTGGAGAGTCCACTCCCATTCCATCTGCTTTCGCAAATCCCAAGCATTTCAATGTGATACCTCTTCATCTCGTTTGCAATCTGGGCTGCCCTACCAGCTGGGTTCAAACATGGTGAGGATATTCCATATCCCCACGTTTACTTTCGCTTTCATCGAGGGAGAGAAGACACATCGGCCCGGCCAATTGGCTTCCCGAAGGCAGGCTTTCACCAACTGGCATCATTTCGCCTCTCCGATTCCAGGGAGGAATAAGTTTGTTTTTATTTTTTATATTTTGTTTGTGCTTTGAAGTTTGTTTAGTGGTTAGATTTGTTTTAGGGTGTAGGGTTGCTAGTCCTATGCCCAACCTTCCCTCTTTATTGGGACTTAGGACCGGCTCGTAACTAGTGAACTAGTTAACCAAGCGAGGTTCCTCCTATATCTTACTGACTTCCAAAACAAATTTCCACCTAACATTCTGTATAGGAAAGGTGGAGTATCTGGTATAACTCAGCATCATCTCCTGTGTTCATAAACTTCTATTCTCCTTTATTTTTTCCTGGATTGTGGAGAAAAGTCTATGTTATATTGCGTAGGACTTTGAAGATTATCAGGAGAGCTAGTGGTGTACGTCTAAATCGTCTAGTTAAAACAGTTGTGGACAAACACATGAACTCATGTTAACATCTGGTAGGAGTTGTTTTGTCAGATGACCAGCATCCTCTTCACTCAAAGCTCTCTGTGTATATCGGTCATCTGGAAAGACAATGAGCAAATACATAAGACTTTATCTCGTCTCCTGTGCAGTGAAGCAAGTGTTAGAAATCAACTAACTAATCAACTTCTGTGTTTCAAAGCAAATTAACTGATGAGTACAAAGCATGTTATTTATTATTTATGTATTATGAATTGAATTTCTAATGTTATTGTCTATCTATGTTAACTGTGCAATTTCAAGAAAGTTGTAGATAAAGTGAACATTCTTATCTTTAATGTGTAATTTATACTTATTTCATTGTATTATTCCTACACTATACACTATTTCTATCCGATTGATGATATATGGTATGCTGAAAATTTTGTAGAGTATTCCCAAAATATCTTTCAGAATAAAGTCATTATTAGTACCATTATTATTATCATTATTGCCATTATGATTATTATTATTATCATGCTACACTCTTTTTTTCTTGAGAATTATCCAATAGAATGAAAAAAGTTGATCTACGCGCATCAAGTGAACAGTTTAACAGAAAAGAAACCAAGACAATAAACACTTATTTTGTTGCGGCTGATTTCAGTTAGTGGGAGATAGATGTGAGGAGGTGAAACTAGTGGTAAAAACCTTCCTACAACGAATGGTGGAATCATACAGAAGACTATAGTGGAATTAATGCAACTGAAATGGTAGTTAACTTTTACGAATATCTCTTAGCCAAGATTAACAAGCACTAGTCTTATAATATGAGAATACTGTAAACAGTTTGATGAATTCAACTATGCCATTAAATTTACCTACTTGATGTTTGAGCTGGGTGTGACTTTAATGGAAATACTCATTTTCAGGACTTTACTTTCCTGGTGGATATAATCAGAATAATCCTAATACCAATGTAAATTTTGAGGTAGTATTCATCACGAATTGACATCAGTTGGGGGAACTAGTGAAAACCTGGGAGCAGTAGACAGCTGTTTCGTCCTAGTGTGGGATTCCTCAGGACGAAATTGCTGTCTAGTGTTCCCAGGTTTTCCCTAGTTCCCCAACTGATGTCAATCCGTGAGGAATACTACCTCAAAATTAAAATCCTTATTCGTTTCAAAAATCAATATATATATCTTGAATCTACCAACTAGTTCTGGCAATACATTATATCTTTTTGCCAACTGTTACAGGTTGTCGTGTTCAAAGCTTATTCTAACGTTATACTCTTCGACCAGTTAACATCGCACTTATTATCTCATATATCACAAATAGAATGAATAAACGACGTATGAAAAATACACAGAAGTAAAGAAAATCCATAGAACGTAAGTGAACTAAGCAGGCTGGTATCAGTATGAATGGTTTACATTCAGGTTAAGGTCATATGCTGTCAAGGTCAGTCAACGGATTTGGTCAATTTGTTGAGGATATAACAGATCAGTGGAACTGGAATTTTCTATTTGGCTATAACCACTGAAGGAAGAAAGTAATTATCATCAAGTAAACTTTTAACAAAGCCATCGTTTCGCTCAATACAACTGAGTATTTGACTTACAAAATTAGCTCTTATCTGGTCAAATGATTGTATAGATTCTTATCTAGGGATTACTCTCATCTAACAAGTATATAAGTCTAAACAGCTAAAGATTTTCGATATTTCTAAAAGGTCTTAATTACATATCTTGACGGTTTTTTAAACTCGTCTACAAACATTTGTCCTTCAAAAAACATTCTCCTAATTTAATCATACATTTACTTCTGGTAAGATAAAAAGAGATGAGCAGAGACTACTGCTTTGGCTGAAGAGAGATTTAGGGATTGTAGGGAAATCGACTTTTTTTTGATGATAGATAAACAGATGAATGATATGACAGTGAACAAAAAGATAACGAATAAAAAGGCAGGAAACCCTGTCAGCTACCTCCAACTAACTAATTTTTATCAATGAATTATAAAATCATGGTTTAAGCTTATAGAAAACTGAAAAATTTAGTGTACTTACTATAGTAAGTTTCATATTTTGTATCAATCGGATAACGACTTTTACTTACCAAGCTCTCTTTCCACCGACTCATTGAACATTAGAATATATAAAATGACTGACTTATGTGTGGCTAATGAGTTTCCAATTAGTTAGATCAGTTTTTAATCTTTCAATCAATTTAACACTTTCTGAATGCCTCCATGAGATAGACAGATAGCTTTGAGTTCATTTAGACAGAAATTCAAGGTTCTCATTGTGATCAGCATTATAATGACGAAAGCAGATAAAGGAGATATAACAGTCATTATAAACAGATTATGAGAAGAAAGCAAGCGAACACTTATCTTAAGCATCATATACTTTAATTGATACGAAGAAAAGATCCACCAAAGTGGACAAAATGAAACTGAACACGAATAGACCACTTCAAGAACTGACACCTAAAATCAGCAGCTCAATTTGGTTCAGATTGAAACCTAAGTCATACATACCCTCAAGATTCTATGGTCTACCCAAAATTCACAAACCTTCCATTCCACTGAGACCAACTGTGGACTTCACCAACACATCAGCATACAACTCTCCAATTATCTCGCTTCACTACTTAAACCCCCTACAAAAGCAGCCAGAATACACAATAAATGACTCAGTTGATTTTAAATCCAAAATTTCTTCACTTAAAATTGAGGAAGATAAAATTATGGTAAGCTATAACATCAATTCTCCATATATTAGTATTCTAATGAATGATAGTCTAAATAGTATTTCTAATTTATTAGACTGAGACACATCACTGACAAAAGATGTCCACTGAATACCAGTGATATCATCAAGTCCCTAAAATTCTGCTTAGAGGTTACTTACTTCACATATAAGGAAAAGTATACAGGCAAACTAATGGTGTTGCTATGGGTTCACCTATTTCACCCGTAGTAGCAAACACATTTATGAGTAAATTCGAAGAAAGTGTCTTCACTCACTTACAATTTAGCTGATATATGTTGAGGACACATTCGTAATTTTAAAACGTGATTTATACCAGGCATTCTTAGATCAGCTGAACTCTAGAACTCTCACTATCAAGTTTAGCTCAGAAAAAGAAACGGGTAAGGGATAGTTGCCTCTCCTTGATTGTTCTGATAAGTGGAAATAAAATCGATAATAAGGTATAACCGTTTTTAGGAAAGTAACGGATTCGAACAAGCATTTAGATGTTAACTCATCATATCCGATTAGTCCGAAAGTTTCTGTCCCCTCCAGTCTCTTAACGAAAGCACACACTCTAGTAACGGATGAAAATGGAAGAAACTTATTAATTGATTTTAGATTGGAGTTCATCATGGATTGACATCAGTTGGAGGAAAATTGACTACCTAGGAGCACTGGATAGCTGTTTCGTCCAAGTATGGGACTCCTAAGCAGTGCGCCAGGGATCAAACCCAGGACCTTCAGTTTCGATGGCCAATATAAATGAATGTTACGCTGCTCTGTCCTAAGCTCGAAAATTTACAAACATAATGCGTTTGTTTCACTTTTGGTGATCGGATTTTGTGAGAGAAAAATTTGATACATGGTTTATCCTTATGTACAAGACTCGGCTGCTCTTCAGAGATTGAAGCCAAATCACTTACTGACATGATAGAAGATATTACTGTAGTGTTACTTTTAAACATATCTCATAATAGTAATGATGGATGGTGGCTAGCAGTGGAATCCAGGATGTGCATTTCGTCCTATTTGGGACTCGTCAGCTGGCTGTCATGGCTCGGTGGTCTAGTGGATAACGCTGTGGTGTTTGAAGCGATCGCTTCCGAGTTCAAATCCTAGTGTGAACAACACCACTCACCGGGAAACAGGTACATCCAGCTGGTGAGTCCCAAATAGGACTGAATGCTCATCCTGGATTCCACTTCTAGCCACTATCCATGATTACTATCATAAGAGCACAGGTAATATCAAGGCATACGCACAGGAGGCCATACGCCAATAGAAGTCGAACAATTCAATCCAATAAAACAACACAGAATTATAAATTACTCAATGACTCTAGATTTTTTTAAAAAGATAGAAGACGTTTGCAGTGAAGAAGAATTTCTCCTTTAGATGAGATTTTTGTGCTAGCTCTACATATATGAACATATGCTGGAAAGGATAAAGCATTCTAGTGTAATTTGTAGTCAATTGCTAATATAAAATTGAATGAAAAGGGAATGATATAGTGTCTATAAGCGTTTAAAATGGGGAAATATACAAAGTGATCAAGAAATGAAAAATAGTTACATATAGAGTGATTTACCCTGTATGATCGTTATGACAAAAAAAAGAGCGTAATGATGCTTTGAACTTTTGAATTACAAATGCTTCAGCTATGCTCAAATGTTTTAACATTGAGTGGTTTGGTCTCATGTTGCACAAAATTTTGAACAAACTATCAAACGGAGTCAAATGTTCTTAGTGTACTAAGTGTTGTGTTACAAAGCTGAAGATATATTTCCATTCCCCTGTTGTCATTCAGGTTGGGTAGTGTTTGGAAGCGCTTGGCATATGCTGGCATATGATATTCGGCTCCACAAGAGCAAGTAAACGGATCTGTAAACACTGATGTGATCCAATGCTCCAGCTTATCTTTTGCATGCTGATGAATAAGTTTCTGATAAGAGAATATGATCTAAGATTGGAGGAAAATAATTCATGTCAGTGGATCTTGATAGCCTCTTTCTGAGAATATCTGCCACATTATCTCCCTTGAACTCGAGGTTTAGCAATAAAATCTTTTTCGGAGCAATTAAAACACGTTCCCAGAAGCGTTTTCGGCCTTAAATTTTTATCTATAAATTTCATTGAGTATCCACATTTTATTAAAAACTTCTTACTTGTATAAACTTAATTAGGTTGGAAAGAAAGTTGAAATTCGCTCACTTATCTGGTTAAAATTTATTTATTATTTTAGCACAATATATATTGACTACTGATATGAGTAATTGGAAATAGCTGATGTTAGTATGTAGTGTTAGCTGAATGTCTTGATTTCAGTGATTCTCTTTTCTGGCTTGAGACTCGTTTAAACCAACAAAGTTTCCCAACAGTCATCGAGCATTCCGATCCAGTAAGGCGACGGGAGATTACAAGCATAAAACAACAACTGATACCTGTTGGACCAGAGGCGGGTGTTGTGCACTAGTGGTCCAGTGGATAACGCTTCGCTATTTGAGGCTATGAGTACTTGGTTCGAGTTCCAGTGAGAGCAACATCATTCACTGGAAGGCAAGTGCATCCAGCTGACGAGTCCCAAATAGGACGAAATGTGTGTACTGGTTTCCACTGCTAGTCACCAACATGAATATATCATGAAAACCCACAAGTATTAAAGGATCTCCATAGGAACCTATCTGTCAGCAGAAATTCAGCAATGCGACCCAGTATAGCAACGGCAGACTACAAGCATCAAATAATATTTTTGGATGGGAAAAATACTCAACCTATTGAGTTAAACAAATGAATTATGTGAAGAATTCAGTTACCACTAGTTTTTTGTAGACTGATATAAATAAATTTAACAGAGTTATTCCTAAATATGTGTGTTAGTAAGTCAACACACAGTTACAGATCATTATTAAAATGTGAGTACCTATTCAGAGGGTTTTATTGCTTCTCATGTTGGTGTTATTGTGTTGGTACCTACCTAATTGAAGGTGATCATGCGGGTCTGAAATGCTTGTTAACACCTGAAATTGATGTACAATAAAACAGTTTTGTTGTTCGCAAATCGTCTTGAACAGCAAAACACTTTCCACTAGGCCACTGGGGCATGAGATCCGACCGTTCTGTAACGGGTATGAGTTGTTGTTTGGTCCTCGCGTTGGTATACCACTTTGAACTTCCCTACATCTGTTGGTACTTTGGGCTTCTATGCGGAGGTCTCCATACTACCTAAATATCTATTGTTATAATAGGATTGATAGTGGCCAGCAATGGAATAGTAATACTAATGAAGATAATAGTTAAGATTTTCTATTGCTTAGCAGTATTTACCGGAAAAGGAATAGCAGTGGGCAATGTTATGAGTTCCTCGGTTCATCAGGAAGGGATATATTCATCTTTCGCAAATTTATAACATTTTTCTTGACTATAAATTTTTTCAGATGTAATAATAACAAACAGGCTGTAGGTTATTTGACTAAAATACAAAAGCTTATGATGATAGCATGAGTTACATTTAGTTTTATGCACCTTTACAGTACTACTAGTCATCAGTGATTTCGATGGTTCGGATATGTATTGTATATACAAAGCCAGGACCTGCCTCGATATGAAATGCTAACCAAAGTAGAATTGGTCTGGAAGAGAGCTAAAAGTGGTCACACTGTTGGTCTATGCCGCATATAGAGGTTTATACTGTCTTATTGACATCCTCAAGATTATAAGAATCTGTATGCGGTTCCACGTTAATTCTGGTCTATCTCAGAGTCATTTTAAGTGAACTCAGGTAATTCACTTTCTTTATTTATGATTAATCAGTTCTAACTTGAAATCTACTTTAAATTCATCATAGTGTGAAATATTGATTCATGAAACCATGAAAAGATGAAGGTTTAAAATAATTGCAAGGTTAAATGCGATGTATTGGTGAAGAGAAACACAATTGTAATCAGTACCACTATCAATATTGTTGACACTGTTTGCATACAATACTTGTTTATACTTGTTTAGTAAAAAATAAAGCATACGTAAGGAATCTATACAACTTAAGGTGATGAGATTGTGTGATGTGACGGTGAATACCGAAAATTTTACCATGCAAATAAGCAATCAGATAAAAGGGTGAGAGTAAAAGGAATAATAATAATAAACAATGCTTAGGTCAATGGAAGAAGAGGCAGCAAAGACGGGACTTCGTCCAGTTGAAGGTAGAGAAGATGAAGCAAGATACCCAACCAACAATAACAACGACCACTAGTCCCCGTCAACGGGAGAAATCTAAAGGAAGTTGTCTCTTTCACCTATCTTCCTATCTAAGCAGCATCATCTCAACTACAACAAGTGGTGGCACAGATGAGGATGTGAAAACCATGATTGGAAAAGCAAGATACTCCTTCATTAATCTAAAATTAGTGTGGAGATCTACTGTACTACACTGTACTCAGCAGAAAGTGTAAACAAGATCCAGATTTTCAACACTAATGTCAGTCAAGTCAGTGCTTTTATGTGATGGTTCAGAAAAGAAAAGCTTTTCCAAAAACTTCAGACATACATCATCAACAGCCGCCTACTCTCGCTCCCTTGATATTAAAGATCAGATCAGATGGCCAGAATAATAAGAATAAGCAACAAGGAACTCTGAATGGGTAGCTGGCAACGAAGCAACCAAGAACCCATCGCCCAATAAATATACAGAAAAAGAAAGTGAATACAATTGAGAAAACCATTTGGGACATCACGTGCCAGGTCGTCAAGTGGAAGCCAAAGGGGAAACAACGAGTTGAGTGCCCGAGGCGAGGGTGACATGGAGGAGATCGTGTGAGGAAGAAATGAAAGCTTCTAGGCAGTCGTGGAGCCAGGTTGAAAAGACCGGAGAGAAGAGAATGGAATGGAGACGTGCCACTGAAGCCCTATGTTTCACTGGGAACCCAAGGGACAAGTAATAATAATAATAAACAGATCAGTGATGGATAGTGGCTACCAGTGAAATCCAGGATATGCGTACCATCCTATTTGAGACTGGTCAGTTGGATGTACCTGCCTCCCAATGCGTGACGTTGTTCCTACTGGGGACTGGTTTTTTTCAAACGCCACAGCGTCACTGACTAGACCACCGAGTCAAGAAACACAGGCAATATCGAGGTATCCGCGTAACAGCCCATATACCAGTAGAGAGTGATCAATTCCGTCCAATCAATGATGGGATAATACAAGCAACAACATTAAATGTATAGATCATTTGGGTAGGCGAAGCTATTTGACTTTCACACCCCCTTACTCATACCTCTATATCTCATCTTCAAAATGGAATGTGTTACATACCGTGATGAAGTCTTTTTCAGAGCAGTGAATGATTTCATGAGATTATAAAAGACAATTTACATTGGAAACGTGCAATTCAGAAGTTTCAGTTGCATAGAAAGGAATGTGATTGCTTTTCTACTAAAAGTAAAACTCAGATCTGTACTTCAGTTCATATGGGACGGGATATCTAAACGCTACTGCGCAGTTGTGACAATCCTCTATTCTGAATCGGATTTTTGTTAAAAGAAGTTGCCTTGTTCTTATTTCTGTGTTGCCTAAAATAATTTAAAGGAACTTAACTTTTGATACAGTTTCTTCTTCATGATATCATTTGTTGTTGGAGGCAGACTTGAGCATCATCATGTTTGGAGGAATCGTCCGCTAGCCACCATGAAATATGATATCGTAAAATGCATCGTCGACGGTATCGAAAACTAGATGTTACCTTAATAGTTTGGTAGTACAGTGGATAACTTCATCATTAACTGATACTTGTTTAATTTCTCATGGGAATATGAATTTCTTTAAGGTTACAGATAGGTAAAGCTTGGCGTCCAGTCAGTCGAAAACTAACAAAAATGTATATTCCCCTGGTAATGGTTGTTTATCGCTTTAGTTTGCATCCATTCTAAACCACCAACAACAATCAAACTTCCTATAAGGGATGCGTGCATGGATTTCCTAATTCAAACTTACTAAACTGAAGAATTTATTCCAAATTAGATTTGTTTATTTGATATAAAGCGCACAGTGATACAGTATTATTTACTTGATTACGTTTCAAGCATAAATTATTACTGCTCATAATCATATCAATGTAATCACACTTCTTTCGATATCTGATTTCATAGTCCTGTCACCTGATCTCTCTTTGTTTTTTGTTTTTTGATTGGTAGTAAGTTTTCCATATCTCTGGTATAGGTGTTGCGTCATTCTTATTACATGTGTTGGGTGTGGATTCGATGAACAAAGATTCAGTAATTAAACTCTCTCTCTCTCCACCTAGCTATATTAGACTTAAGTACAGTGGTTTTGTCCCATCCTATTGTGTGGTTGTGTGTTAACGAATGTAATGCAATGGCCGAGTGTTTTTCTAGATTATTGATCTTATTGGGGTCTGTCGTTCTATGTTTAGCTAAATTCCTATGTTCTGTGCATTAGCACTAAAAAAACAAAAGAAGACACAGCGAAACTTAACGAAACTGGAAAATTCAGCTTTAAACAATCTACGAAAGGATAATAGTATAGTAATTGCTAAATCTGACAAAGGTAACTCAACAGTAGTTATGGACAAATCGGATTATCTTAAAAAAATGGATGAACATATCCAAACAGGGCCATATGAAGAGATTAAGAAACCTATAGATACTGTCATGAATAAAATTAAGAAATCTACAACAGATCTGATACGCCGACTGAAGCCATCTCTAGGTAAGTCCGAATGGTTTACTTTAATGCCAAAAACTAATAATCCTAGCAGAATTTACGGTACTATTAAGGTTCATAAAGCAGGTTATCCCATTAGGCCGATAGTTGACTTCCGGAACACACCAACATATGAGATATCAAAGTATTTAGCATCAGTATTACGTCCTGTTAGAGACCGTTCCAACTCTAGACTAGTAAATTCTTACGAGTTGAAACAAAAACTTAATGACCTGCACATAGAAGAGGATGAAAAAATGGTTAGTTTTGACGTAACAAGTCTTTATACTAAAATACCAATCAATATGGCACTGGAGGCAGTCAGAAATCAACTAGATACTGACTCACAACTTACTCAAAGAACCAAGGCATCGGTTGGTGAAATCATGTTAGGAGTGCAGTTATGCTTAACCTCGACAGTCTTCAAGTTTCAGGGAAAGATTATAGACAAACAGAAGGAGTAGCAATGGGATCACCAATATCCCCTATAGTAGCAGATATATTTATGGATAGTTGGGAAGATATGGCTTTACGAACATATAATCCGACACCTAAGATATGGTGGCGATATGTAGATGACACATTTACAGTGTTGAAATCGGAACATATCGACAGTTTCTTGACACACATAAACTCAGTAGTTAACGCAATCCAATTCACTACGAAGTAGAAAATGAACAAGGAGAATTACCTATGTTGGATTGCAGAATAAAACGAAGGATAGATGGTGGTTTAGATACTACCGTCTACAGAAAACCAACACATTCTAACAGGTATCTAGACTTCAAGTCATCTCATCCAGTGTCAGTTAAAGCGGGTTTAGTCAAATGTCTAAATAACAGAGCTGAGAAACTCACTAGTCATTGTAAGGACTTAAATAAGGAATTGAAACACATAAAAGAAGCGTTAATAATTAATAATTATCCCCATCATTTTATTAAGAAATTCACACGGACGCATAAGAAGCAAAATAATAACACTAATACAAATAAAAATAATAGTGACAACATAAGTAGAAAGGAAATCAACACCTCTATTGTGATACCATACAAGGAAGGAACATCAGAAACCATACGTAGGATTCTCAACAAGGTTGGAATTAGGGTGGCATTTAAACCAACAAACTCACTTAGAGGTAAGCTTTGTCGGCTAAAAGATCCGATATAATACAATATAAAAAATAATATAATCTACCAAATTCCATGTAATGACTGTGAAGTCAAATACATAGGTCAAACTAGCCGGTCGGGGTCAGTTAGATTAACAGAACATAGGAATTTAGCTAAACATAGAACGACAGACCCCAATAAGATCAATAACCTAGAAAAACACTCAGCCATTGCATTACATTCATTAACACACAACCACACAATAGGATGGGACAAAACCACTGTACTTAAGTCTAATATAGCTAGGTGGAGAGAGAGATTAATTACTGAATCTTTGTTCATCGAATCCACACCCAACACATGTAATAGGAATGACGCAACACCTATACCAGAGATATGGAAAACTTTACTACCAATCAAAAAACAAAAAACAAAGAGAGATCAGGTGACAGGACTATAAAATCAGATGTCGAAAGAAGTGTGATTACATTGATATGATTATGAGCAATAATTTATGCTCGAAACGTAATCAAGTAAATAATACTGTATCACTGTGCGCTTTATATCAAATAAACAAATCTAATATGGAACTACATTCTACCACAGTGCCCAAGTTTTACACTTATATTGAAGAATTTATTGCCAAGGTAGTTCTCACCTCAGTCTCGTTAATTACCCAGGGAAGAATCGGTAAAAATGACTGTTTAGTTTAAACTCTGTTTTTCTCTCAAATCCAACTTTCAATTGAAATAATGCACTCTAGTTTGGATTTTTTGGTTTCGTGGTCATTGAAATTGCTTAGAAGACTTTTCATGAAATCTGAACTCAAATTATATTCCATGTGACATTCACCTCAACGGTGTTCCGTTCTTCAGTCATGGATGCAATCAATTTTATGGTAATTCTGTCAGTGATTAACTCAATAAGAAAGAGAAAGGGTTGCTCATAAAATGCAACTACACTTTACTAATTATTATTATTATTCTTCCCTTGGGTTCCTAGTGGAACATAGGGCTTCAGTAGCACTTCCCCAGTGCACTCTGTTCTCTGCAATCTTTTCAACGTGGCTCCGCGACAGCCTACAAGCTCTCGTTTCCTCCTCCAACGATCTCCACCATGTCACACTCAGCTGGAATGCCCAACTCGTCGTTTCCCATCTGAGTTCCACTAGTGTGACTAGCCTTGCGTATGATGTCCCCGAATGGTCTTCTCAGTGTATGCCCAATCCAATCCATCTCCACTTCCTTCTCCATATTTGTTGGCCGATAGGTCCTTACTTTGTTGTTTCGTTGCCACACCAGAGTTCCTAGTTGCTTATTCTTATTATTCCGGCCATCTGATCTGGTCTTCAGTATCGAGTGAGCGTAGGCGTAGGTGGCAGTTGTTGATGAATATTTTTAGTTTGTTGGAACTCCTTTTCGTAACGTGCCAAGTCTCCCAACACTCACATAGAAGCACTAGTTTGACGTTGATGTTGAAAAACCGGACCTTGTTCACGCTTTATGCCGGGTGCAGTAGATCTCCACACTGGTTTCAGGTTAATGAACACCTGTCTTGCCGTGTTTCCGATTCTGACTTTGACATCCTCGTCTGTGCCACCACTGCCACCTGTGGTTGAAACGATGCTACCTAGATAGGTGTTGGTGAAAGAGGCTACTGCGTCTAGGTTTCTCCCGTTGATGGTGATTAGATCTTGTTGTTGGGAGTGGTGTCGTTGGTTGAGTATCATCATCACTTCTGTCTTCTCTATATTCACCTGAAGTCCCGTCTTCTCTGACTCTTCTGTCAACTTGTTAGTTTTCGCCTGTAGCTCTTCGAGTTTGACACTTTACTAAGGAATACTAGAAATCACGAGATTATAACTTAATCTTCTTATCGCGTTCCCATCAATTTAACAGAATGTACTCGGCTTCGAATCCTTCAAACGGCAGAAGGTGTGGCAATCTGGCCCAATTTTCAATTTCTACATTGTAGATATCTCCTTTCACATTCCCGTACTCTGTTTTTCCCAAACATGAGTAACATTATACTAAGGTAGTATTCCCCCAATACTATCTATATTTATTACATTGTATATTCATGGACACCCTCCTATTGTTTCACTGAACTCATGCATTGTGGCGTAACGTAAAGCGTATAACCGTTAAAATAATCCATAATTTTCAATGGTATCGCAGTAGTAGGTGGTTGATTCTGACATTAACCATCAAACAAAACTCTTCTGAAGAAAATTCCTCAACTGAATAGTGTTAATAAAAAACTATCATATAATTTAGACATATAATTGTAGGATATAAAGAAAAAGTTATGAAAAAGGATATTCTGTGATCGTTCAAATAGCTTTCCAAGTCTCCAAAATTGATCCAGTCTTTACACCTTAATACCCTCACAATAACCACGCCCGGTTAACTAGTTCACTAGTTACTAGCTGGTAATAAGCCCCAATAAAGAGGGAAGGTTGGGCATAGGACTAGCAACCCTACACCCTAAAACAAATCTAACCACTAAACAAACTTCAAAGCACAAACAAAATATAAAAAATGAAAACAAACTTATTCCTCCCTGGAATCGGAGAGGCGAAATGATGCCAGTTGATGAAAGCCTGCCTTCGGGAAGCCAATTGGCCGGGCCGATGTGTCTTCTCTCCCTCGATGAAAGCGAAAGTAAACGTGGGGATATGGAATATCCTCACCATGTTTGAACCCAGCTGGTAGGGCAGCCCAGATTGCAAACGAGATGAAGAGGTATCACATTGAAATGCTTGGGATTTGCGAAATCAGATGGAATGGGAGTGGACTCTCCAAACTGTCAACTGGAGAATCAATAATCTACTCCGATGTTGTCACCCAGACGACACGACAACCACGAGCACACTGAGTTTTGGAGTAGATATATATCATGATGTCCCCAACAGCATCGAAGGCTCTCTCTCATGCAGTGGGAACCAATCTCCCCTCCACGATAACGATCATGACAGCAAGATGGATTCAACTCAAAGGGAAGGAATGAAGGAAGGTCACAATCATACAATGCTACACTATGCTCCTACAAATAATGCAGATGCAGATGAAGAGAAGGAGGAGGAGGAGGAGGAATTCTACAGACAACTTCAATCAACACTGGACAAGACCCCACCCAAGTTGGCGACGGCGACATCAAAATTCTAATGGGTGGGGTGACATGAATGTGGAACTGGGAGGGGACAAGACAGGAAGAGAACTAACCATGGGTGGAGAAGTGCTCGGTGAGGTGATGAACGAGAATGGAGAATTGTTTGCAGAATTCTGTGCATTCAACGATTTGATGATTGGAGTCAGTCAGTCAGTCAGTCAGGCAGTGTGTTCAAGCACAAGGATGTCCACAAAGCGAGTGACATGGAGTTGATTTCACCAGACACCAGGACACACTACACTGAAAATCAGATCGACTTTATCTGAATGTGAAGAAAGTGGAGACGCAGTCTACTTGACACAAGGTGAAGAAGAGGAGTAGATGTAGTTTCACACCACTCACCATCTAGTGCAAGGAACCTTCCAAATCAAGTCAAAAGTCTTCAAGGAAGCTGTTGATAGACCTCAGTTCAAGTACAACACTCGGAACAGAAACTGAAGGATGAAACTACAAAGGAGATCTTCACATCAGTCAGCCATGAAGACAAGATGGGAGATATCGAGGAACATCTCTGAAGAGACCTGTGTGGAAGAACACTGGAAGTATTTGAAAAGATGTGGAAAGAAACCTGCATAACCAAGCGTATTAGGAAGGAAGAAGAAGAGACAAGACAAGGAATGTATATCGATGGACACATGGAAGCTGATAGAGTAGGGAGAGGATGATGGTGAAGCAGAAGATAAACCAGTGCAAGGATGCTCAACGACAAGAGGAACTGAGTACAATGTGTAAAACAATACACTGGACAAAGAAGTGAAGAAGAAGAAGAAGAGTGGGTGGAAAGACAAAAGACACTTCTACGAAACACTGACAAGTGAAGCAGAACAGGCTGCAGACTGGTAGGAGGGATAGAGACCTGACAACATTGTATCAAATAACCAGGTTACTATCTGGTGGGGAAGAGATCATCACAGCACAGATGAAACTAATAAAAGATGATGAAGGAAAGTTAACTATGAAAGAAGAGAAACAAAGGAAACGATGGGCTGGCCGACCACTTCAAGAAGCTCTTGAATCGATCACCACCACCACCACCACCACCACCACCTTCACTTCGTCCACAAATACCACCTACAGCCCAGCCACAGAACTACAAGTGAACATAAATCCTTCAACAAAAGTGGAAGTTCTGAACGCCATGAAGCTACTGAAATGTGGGAAAGCAGCAGGACCAGATGGAATCCCACCACAAGCACCGAGAACAGACGCAGAGACAGCAGCGACGGACATGCTCACACCACACCACTATTTCAGAAGGTGTGGAAGGAAGGGAAGGTACCTGGCGATTGATTGGAAGAAGGGTTACCATGTCAAACTCTCGAAGAAGGGAGACTTCAGTGTTTGCAAGAACTGGTGCGGAATCACTCTCCTGTCCACCCAGAGCAAGCAAAATATTAGGTCGCATCATCCTGGAGAGGCTAAAGGATGCTCTGGATTCAAAAGTACGACGGGAACAGGCTGGCTGGCTGGCTGGATTCAGGAAGTACAAATCATGTGCAGACCAAATCACAACGCAACACTTTGCATCATCATAGAACAGAGCATAGAATGGCAGTCAACTGGGTCTCTACCTCAACTTCATCAACTTTGAGAAGGCCTTTGACAGCGTCGACCGAGAGGTAATTTGGAAACTGCTTCAACACTATGGAATACAGCAAACCGTTATCAGCCTCATTCAACAACTATATGAAGACGCCACATGCCGGCCAAGTAATTCACAATGGGAAGCTCAGCTCAGTGATGCATTTGAAGTGAAGACAGGAAGGAGTGAAGCAAGGTTGCCTACTATCCCCCATGATATTCCTGATTGTGTTGTGGTGGACTGGATCATGCAGCAGACAGCAGTGGGGAGTGAGAAGATGGGGATACACTGGCTGGACTGCGGAAAACAACCTAGAAGATCTGGATTTCCCCAACGATGACTTATGTCTGATGTCGCACAAACTTGAAGATCTACAGGCGAAAACTAACAAGTTGACAGAAGAGGTGAGGCAGCGAAGACGGGACTTCAGGTGAATATAGAGAAGACAGAGGTGATGAAGATACCGCAACAACAACAACAAACTCCAATCACCATGAACGGGAGATACCTAAAGCAAGTAACCTCCTTCACCTATCTAGACAGGCAGCACTGTTTCAACTGCAGGCGGCAGTGGTGGCACAGACGAGGATGTCAAAGTCAGAATCGGAAACACGGCAAGACAGGTGTTCATTAACCTGAAACCAGTGTGGAGATCTTCTGCACTCAGCATAAAGCGTGAACAAGATCCGGATTTTCAACACCAACGTGAGTCAAGTCAGTGCTTCTGTGTGATGGTTGAGAGACTTGGTGCCTTACGAAAGGCATTTCCAATAAACTACAGACATTCATCAACAACTGCCACCTACGCTGGCTCGCCACTGAAGACCAGATGGCCAGAATTATAAGAATGAGTAACAAGGAGCTCTGGGAACGAGCCAACCAAGAACCTATCGCTGAACAAATGTGCACTGGAAGGAAGAGGAGATGGATTGTGCATACAGTGAGAAGGCCGAGTGGGGACATCACGCGTCAGGCCAGGTACTCGAGTGGAATCCTCATGGGAAGTGACGAGTTGGGTGTCTGGGGTGAGGGTGACATGGAGGAGATGGTGCGAGGAGGAAGTGAGAGGTTGTGGGCTGTGGTGGAACCAGGTTGAAAAGATTTCAGAGAACAGAGTTCAGTGGAGACGTGCTAGTGAATTCTTATGTTCCATTAGGAACCCAAGGGACTAATAATAATAATAATAAAACTCAGGCACTGTGGTCGAGTGTAATTCGATTTTAGTCTGTTTATTAGAAATATCACACAGTGAAGCAGTAGCATTTACTGGTAAATGCTACCATTAAATGCAACTGCTTCAGTGTGTGATATTTCTAATAAACGGACTCAAATGGAATGTTGATGATATTCTAAAATCTCTTAGTGGACAGAAAACTGTTGTGAATCTAAACAAAGCTGTTGCCAGGAGACAGAAATATGATTAAGCAAAGAGGGAAGGCAGATTCAATGAATTAGCTTATGACCTACGGCTGTCGAAAACAAAAGTGTGTCCCCACGTCCCCACCAGGGATCCAACCCGTGATCTTCAGCTTTCGTGGCCAGCACGTTACCATTGAGGCACTGGGCCAGGAGCCAATGGTCCGTTTTTCCAACTTCTGTTAGCTCATGATATAGCGCAACCGCTAACAGAAGTTGGGAATGTGGACCATTGGATTCTAACCCAGTGGCTCAATGGTAACGTGCTGGTCACAGGACCTGAAGGTTGCAGGTTCGATCCCTGGCGGGGTCGTGGGTGCGCACCGCTGAGGAGTCCTGTACTAGGACGAAGCAGCTGTCTAGTGCCTCCAGATTTCCTTTATTCCTTCAGCTGATGTCAGTCTACTATGAATAACAACTTGAAATACTTTCAAATCCCGAGAACTCCCTCAGAAAACAAGTTCTCCAATTGAATTTCATCTATCCATTAATGTGTTCAATCTGAAACAGTAAACATAATGCAGATGATTGTGAAGCAAGCTTATGTCTACCGAATTTCATTCGTAGAACCATTTATCAAAGATGCTTCATTTTGTTTCTTCTAAAATTTTCCAATCGTTATTGCATACAGAGATGTTAATCCCATTGTATACTACCCAAGAAATTAGTCATTTTGTATCTTTAATGAGATAATATAGAATACTAGCATAACGACCAGTTGTTGGTAGGTTTTCATCTGATCTGAAAAAATTATTTCTCAAGAAATGTGGGCAACCAGAAGAGTGTGCCTTATTTTACCGGTGATTGTTCATTCAATCAATACGAGATCCTGAAAACGAAAAGAACTAAAGAACAAAAAAGTGAACTTACGACTTAGCAAACACAAACACTTTACTTACACATGGAACTAAAATGCAACTGACCAACGTTATTAATTTACAAAGAGAACATAAAACAGACTAGAAAGTGAAACTGGAAAATAGTTGAATGGGGTTTCAAGTTTACATTGATTAATCCATGGAAAGCAACCAATCTCATGTTGCCTACTACTGAGTACTGATAAAATTCCATTGTTCATTTCACAATGTGGCCATTAGACTAAGCAGGTCACTATCATGGTGCACTTTGATGAATACTACTTGGTTGGAAGCAATCGGTAGTAAAACCCACTTGACTTGGTATGACTCAGACATTCAAATTAAAGAATTTTTTGGACGATTAGGATGTACAGTCTCTTTTATCGCAACATTGCAAGCCTTTTGTGGAATCACCATGTGAATAATGTTGAGGTCAGGCGAAAGGTACTAGGAAAGACAGGCAGGCCGACTGATGAGATTGTGACTCTCTATCAGCTGAGGCGGCTTCGACATGTACTGCGCATGCCGATCCATCACCTATCTTGAAGTGCTATTATAAGGGAATCTGGATTATGTTAAAACAGGGTTCAGGATAGTCAAACAAAGATGTGACACCAGTCTATGAGCCGTGTAGGGGCTGGAATCCAGGCTACCTGACTGCGGGAAAGAAATCAGAGGTTGAGAAGTCTTCCTGACATGGCTGAAAATCGGTCACAATATTGCAGATGTATTCACTGTTTGGCGTCTTCGAAAGCTTGGATATTTTACTAACTACTATCTTCAAATTGTTTATTCTGTCATACAACTTTGTTTACTTTGATGGCATTCCTTTTCTATCCATCTATTCTTTGTATACTACTGTGGAGTGTGACAAATTGAATCAATGCACTTCTATGCAAGATTCTACTTTGATTCTGTCTGTCTTCTCGCCTGACCTAATAATACACTAAACATTATGTGCAACAACTTAGCCATATAAAAAATACATCATTTCAAATACTTCTAAATTATGATTTGACTATATGAGATAGCCGTAGTTTGGTAGACTAGTATTTGTACTGGGTGATGATTGAAGGTGACATGAAAATCTGGACCGCTGCCGGATTCGAACCAATGACCACCGGGTTATCGGCCTGGTGCTCTACCAACTCAGTTACGAGGTCCGACTGCTGACCAGATTTTCATTTCACTTTAGTCATCAAGGGTTTTGGGCGACTACCATGAGAATTTGTGATGGGTTACTACCGCTTGATCGTATTCTTACTGGCTTCCTAGTCAGGACTTCTCATCCCAATCCAAATCTAACTGAATTAGAGAGGAGAAGCATCATATTGATTATCATCTGACTATCTGAGATAGCTGTAGTTTGGCAGACTAGTATTGATACTGTGTGATGATTGTAGGTGAAATGAAAATCTGGACTTCTAAATTAGTCAAAATTCAAATGATTAACTTTATTTTTATAGAAGTCTAACCTCCTTTCAACCTGTAGACAGACATCCTATACTGATTCGATATGATTTCTTCTGCCTTATTTTCACTTCTGTTCATTTTCTTTAGGGTGGTACAGATTACACAACTAGTTCACACACTTTAATCATTGGTGCAGAATGAATTATGTAACCAAGTTCATTCGACCTTGAAAACAATTGTATAAATTTGGTTAACTCTGGTTAATCTGCCTGCCTCTAAAATAGATGAAGTTTAGCTTGTGTTGAACACAATACAAATTGTGAACATCTGTTAGAGAAGTAAGATTTGAAAAATATCAAAGTTGTTGCATGACTTCCAGTTTAGAAAGAAAGAAAAGAAAGTAAACATCACGTGTCTCATATTGATTTTTCAGTGTATCAACAAAAATAAGGGATAAACAACCTAGTTCTCGAGTTAAATACTTTGTCAACAATGCCGTAAACTGATATTTTTTTTGTATTTCTCCGGAGGTTTTCTTTTAAATTCTCATGGGTTGTAAACACAAAGACTTTCAAGTGTTGATTAACACAAAAAATTTGTCTATCTACACGTTACTAAGCAATACAGGCAAGTCGATTGATGAGGTTGTGAACCTCAATCACCTGAGGTGGCTTGGACAAGTTCTGTCCATCTCAACCCATTGCCTGTTTCGATGTGCCATAGTAAGGGAATGTGGATTGGCTTAAAAGGAGATTCAGGTTAGCCAGACAAAGACATGACACCAGTCCATGAAGCTCTGTGACGTGTGGGGAGATGCAAACCATCTGACTGGGATCCTTGAGATGAAAGAAATTAATGGCTGAGCATGCTTGGTGATATGACTAAAAATCGGTCACCAAGGTGCAGATATATTCACTCGTTAACATCTTCGAAAGCTTGAATATTTGGACTTGAGGCGATGCACTGGTGTTCAAGGTTCTATGTTGATTCTATCTGTCTGTTTATCATCTTCATGTGAATTAAGTTCAAATATAAATTCAAAAGAATAAAGTGACTTTTAAGTTCCACATTTTTTAAAAATTGAGCGGATAAAATCTGAAGTTATTGTGAGAACTATTATTATTATTATTATTATTATTATTATTATTATTATTATTATTATTATTATTATCACTATTATTATTATTATTAGTCCCTTGGGTTCCTAATGGAACATAAGAATTCACTAGCACGTCTCCACTGAACTCTGTTCTCTGAAATCTTTTCAACCTGGTTCCACCACAGCCCACAACCTCTCACTTCCTCCTCGCACCATCTCCTCCATGTCACCCTCACCCCAGACACCCAACTCGTCACTTCCCATGAGGATTCCACTCGAGTACCTGGCCTGACGCGTGATGTCCCCACTCGGCCTTCTCACTGTATGCACAATCCATCTCCTCTTCCTTCCAGTGCACATTTGTTCAGCGATAGGTTCTTGGTTGGCTCGTTCCCAGAGCTCCTTGTTACTCATTCTTATAATTCTGGCCATCTGGTCTTCAGTGGCGAGCCAGCGTAGGTGGCAGTTGTTGATGAATGTCTGTAGTTTATTGGAAATGCCTTTCGTAAGGCACCAAGTCTCTCAACCATCACACAGAAGCACTGACTTGACTCACGTTGGTGTTGAAAATCCGGATCTTGTTCACGCTTTATGCTGAGTGCAGAAGATCTCCACACTGGTTTCAGGTTAATGAACACCTGTCTTGCCGTGTTTCCGATTCTGACTTTGACATCCTCGTCTGTGCCACCACTGCCGCCTGCAGTTGAAACAGTGCTGCCTGTCTAGATAGGTGAAGGAGGTTACTTGCTTTAGGTATCTCCCGTTCATGGTGATTGGAGTTTGTTGTTGTTGTTGCGGTATCTTCATCACCTCTGTCTTCTCTATATTCACCTGAAGTCCCGTCTTCGCTGCCTCACCTCTTCTGTCAACTTGTTAGTTTTCGCCTGTAGATCTTCAAGTTTGTGCGACATCAGACATAAGTCATCGTTGGGGAAATCCAGATCTTCTAGGTTGTTTTCCGCAGTCCAGCCAGTGTATCCCCATCTTCTCACTCCCCACTGCTGTCTGCTGCATGATCCAGTCCACCACAACACAATCAGGAATATCATGGGGGATAGTAGGCAACCTTGCTTCACTCCTTCCTGTCTTCACTTCAAATGCATCACTGAGCTGAGCTTCCCATTGTGAATTACTTGGCCGGCATGTGGCGTCTTCATATAGTTGTTGAATGAGGCTGATAACGGTTTGCTGTATTCCATAGTGTTGAAGCAGTTTCCAAATTACCTCTCGGTCGACGCTGTCAAAGGCCTTCTCAAAGTTGATGAAGTTGAGGTAGAGACCCAGTTGACTGCCATTCTATGCTCTGTTCTATGATGATGCAAAGTGTCGCGTTGTGATTTGGTCTGCACATGATTTGTACTTCCTGAATCCAGCCAGCATCCTTGCACTGGTTCATCTTCTGCTTCACCATCATCCTCTCCCTACTCTATCAGCTTCCATGTGTCCATCGATATACATTCCTTGTCTTGTCTCTTCTTCTTCCTTCCTAATACGCTTGGTTATGCAGGTTTCTTTCCACATCTCTTTCAAATACTTCCAGTGTTCTTCCACACAGGTTTCTTCAAGGATGTTCCTCGATATCTCCCATCTTGTCTTCATAGCTGACTGATGTGAAGATCTCCTTTGTAGTTTCATCCTTCAGTTTCTGTTCCGAGTGTTGTACTTGAACTGAGGTCTATCAACAGCTTCCTTGAAGACTTTTGACTTGATTTGGAAGGTTCCTTGCACTAGATGGTGAGTGGTGTGAAACTACATCTACTCCTCTTCTTCACCTTGTGTCAAGTAGACTGCGTCTCCACTTTCTTCACATTCAGATAAAGTCGATCTGATTTTCAGTGTAGTGTGTCCTGGTGTCTGGTGAAATCAACTCCATGTCACTCGCTTTTTGGATATCCTTGTGCTTGAACACACTGCCTGACTGACTGACTGACTGACTCCAATCATCAAATCGTTGAATGCACAGAATTCTGCAAACAATTCTCCATTCTCGTTCATCACCTCACCGAGCACTTCTCCACCCATGGTTAGTTCTCTTCCTGTCTTGTCCCCTCCCAGTTCCACATTCATGTCACCCCACCCATTAGAATTTTGATGTCGCCGTCGCCAACTTGGGTGGGGTCTTGTCCAGTGTTGATTGAAGTTGTCTGTAGAATTCCTCCTCCTCCTCCTCCTTCTCTTCATCTGCATCTGCATTATTTGTAGGTGCATAGTGTAGCATTGTATGATTGTGACCTTCCTTCATTCCTTCCTTTTGAGTTGAATCCATCTTGCTGTCATGATGGTGATCCTGGAGGAGGAGATTGGTTCCCACTGCATGAGAGAGAGCCTTCGATGCTGTTGGGGACATCATGATATATATCCACTCCAAAACTCAGTGTGCTCGTGGTTGTCGTGTCGTCTGGGTGACAACATCGGAGTAGATTATTGATTCTCCAGTTGACAGTTTGGAGAGTCCACTCCCATTCCATCTGATTTCGCAAATCCCAAGCATTTCAATGTGATACCTCTTCATCTCGTTTGCAATCTGGGCTGCCCTACCAGCTGGGTTCAAACATGGTGAGGATATTCCATATCCCCACGTTTACTTTCGCTTTCATCGAGGGAGAGAAGACACATCGGCCCGGCCAATTGGCTTCCCGAAGGCAGGCTTTCATCAACTGGCATCATTTCGCCTCTCCGATTCCAGGGAGGAATAAGTTTGTTTTTATTTTTTATATTTTGTTTGTGCTTTGAAGTTTGTTTAGTGGTTAGATTTGTTTTAGGGTGTAGGGTTGCTAGTCCTATGCCCAACCTTCCCTCTTTATTGGGGCTTATTACCAGCTAGTAACTAGTGAACTAGTTAACCAGGCTAGGTTACCCAAGTTTTCCACTTATATTAATATCATCAACATGTTTATAACCCATCATTGTAATCAGAATCTTTATTATGTGATGACAATATGTTAATTAACGTGGTATTTTGAATTTGAAGAATGAAGCATGTCTTTTTACGGTTTTACTGTATGGATACCTTTTTCAACTAAGAAAACATAGATTCTTCGATTTTGAAAGACAGAAGTGTAAGGGTGTGTTGCATCGGTGCTCAGTAAAAATTAGAGTAACATTCGATCTGTCACAAATGTCCTTAGTGTGTCTGGTTTTATTGGTTAATCACTGAAAAACATATGTTTCTTGTTGTCTACGCTGAATAGCTTAGTGGTAACGTCGTTTACTGCTACATTTGGAGTCCCAGGTTTGAGTCCCAGAGAGAACATCAGTTCCATCGAAGTTGCAGATACGCCTTGGGTTTGACATTTTCCCCAGTGCGTTGATCATAGGATCTAATCGGAAACCCCAACTGAGGTTAAGACCAGTAACAACCGCCAAACCATGAGATTAAGAATACAATAGATAGACTTCAACTTTAAGTAGTTATTTTTCTCTGATCCCTACAAACCCCCAAATTAAAATTGATCTAGTGCTCATTGGTGACTAGCTTCGAGAGATGATTCGTAAAGTTACAATAAGAATTCATAACCGAAGGGGCGAACCTGGCAGCTGTGATGACAAATACTCTAGGATCACATTGGGTGATGGTCGCGCTATATTGTGAATTGACAGAACTTGGAAATATGGCTTATGGCTTAATGGTAACGTACTGGCGATGGAACCTGAAGGTCATGGGTTCGATCTCTGGTGGTGTGGCGTCAAGGCACGCACTGCTGAAGAGTCCCATTGTAGGACGAAACAGATGTCCAGTGCTCCCAGGTTTCCAATGTTCTTCCAACTAATGTCAGTCCATGATGAATACCAACTTAAAAAATCACTAAATTCGCACAAACCCCGAAATTAAAAATGAGCACTTTATTTAAAACATTAGCTTGCACACACTACAGAATTCTCAGCAAGTTCAGACGAAACGATTAGTGTATCCGTGTGATGTTAATAATAGCACTATTAAATCCGATAACGTTGAACAGTCTTCTGGTGCTGGATTAGCTTCCGATCTAGAAGGGAGGAGGTACAGAAAATCGAAAGTAAATTTGATGGTGACAGTTCATTCAGCTAATTTAAAAGTCTACCATTCAAGTTAAGTGTCCAAAGAGTGAAAATATGATGTATTTTTTTATCTACTCGAAAAACGGCTAACTGAAAACATTTAAAAAATGTACAAGAGTATAATGGATGTTTAAAAGACATAATTAAATGATTAAAACAAACTGAAAACAAAGAATCTGACCTATATATTCAGTGGGAAATTTTGGTAGCTGAAGGTTCAAGCAGGCCACCAGTTTGGACTTTCAAAATGTCCGCATAATATTTAAATTTCCTGAATTTGAGACTGAAATAGACATGCGTAGTTGGTTCATAGACTAAAAATTTGATCAAATTCATTGGAAAGGTTGATATCCGCCTCTTAACGGCATAAGGCTTAATCGAAATGGAATCTTATTAGGAAGTAAGTTGCTTTATAATACGTTTCATTATTTAGATTTTTAAGTTATTCTTCTTGATCTCCTAAGGATTAGGTATTACAATTATAAATAAAGTAAACCGCAATGGATGAAGTCGCTTGTAAACTGAAGCCTAAAGGAAGTTGTCTCTTTCATCTACCTTCCTACCTACTTAGGCAGCATCGTTTAAACTACTGGTGGCACAGATGAGGATGTCAAAGCCAGACAGGATCCGAAAGACAGCAAGACAGGCTTTCCTGCATTAATCTGAAATCAGTGTGGAGATCTACTCCACTCAGCATAAAGCGTGAACAAGATTCGGATTTTCAACACCAATTCAGTCAAGTCAGTGCTTCTATGTGATGGTTGAGAGACTTGGCACGTTGCGAAAATCATTTCCAACAAACTACAGCCATTCATCAACAACTGCCGACTACGCTTAGTAGATACTGAAGATCAGATGGCCAGAATAATAGGGATAAGCAACAAGGAACTCTGGGAACGAACCAACGAAGCAAAACCTATCGGCCAACAAATATGGAGAAGGAAGTGGAGATGGATTGGATTGGGCATACACTGAGAAGGCCAATCAGAGACATCACGCTCAGGTCAGACCGTCGAGCGGAATGCAAAGGGGAAACGAGTTGGGCGCCCAAGGCGAGGGTGACATGGGGATGGTGTGAGGAAAAATGAAAGCTTGTGAGCAGTCGTAGAGCGAGGTTCAAAAGACTGCAGACAAGAGAGTGGAATGGAGATGTGCTACTGAAGCCCTATGTTCCACTAGGAACCCAAGGGAAAAGTAAATCATAATAATAATGCAAGCAAGTAAAAGTGTAGTAATAGTGAGGAATAAGCTTATAACTCTTCATTTCTTCAGCTTGACGCACATGCCTCTCAGTGAGTGATGTTCCCATTAAGATATAATCTTAATTCAACTGATGAGTCCCCAAAAGATGAATTGCGTGTCCTGGATCCCACTGCTAACCACTACCTATCACTATTATTAAAACTGAAAATACTGGTAATATTAAAGCATATGGACAGGAGCCCAAAATGCCAATAATGGCTGACCAGTTTGGTTCAACCAACGACACAGATACACAAGCTGTTGCATCGTAACTAAATACTTCATTTCCTATGAAATCACTTTTTGAGATATTAATGATGCATCGTGGCTAGCAGTGAAATCCAGGACGTGCATTTCGTCCTATTTGAGACTCGTCAGCTGGATGTACCTGCTTCCCAGTGAGTGATGTTGTTCCCACCGGGATTTGGACTGGGGGGCGATCGCTTCAAACGCCAGGGCGTTATCCATCGAGCCACGATAGCCACTTCTGGTGCGACGGGTATAGTTTTAGTATAATTGTTTTTATATCATAACATCGGTATATCAACGACGGTATGATATAAAAATAATTACACTTTTTGAAGTTTTGTTAGTTGTTCACTACTAACTCGTTTTATATTTCTGTTTCAAGAGAATGAATAACCCACGGGATAACAATTGAAGAAAAAGGAACTCAAATGACAATTTCAAATTTTAAGAAACTTCATTGACATTTTTATAAACCGAATTAAGCTTAACTTAAACAACAGTTTTATTCAGCGTGTAGTATCATTTTAGGTGAACAAATAGGTAATAAACATCTAGGTCATAGTTGTTACGATTGTCTTGAACGAAAGTTGAGTCCCAAGTCAGGTTGATTCATTATACAAATAAGTTTTAATATTATCCCAGCGTGTTTAGAAAATCGAAAACAAGATTTTTCTGAATGTTTGGCTGTGTATTCCACATTTTCTTCAGCAAAATAATACGTAGAATAAAAAAGCTGATTTTAACCCATTCATGATATCAGACGGTTACCACTCGTTTGTAGAATCAACAATAAGATACTTTTAAGCAATTCACAGAAGATGAAATAATGAAATTACACATTATTATTATTTGTCCCTTGGGTTCCTAGTGGAACGGCTTCAGCAGCACATCTCCATTGCACTCTGTTCTCTGCAATCTTTTCAACCTGGCTCCATGACTGCCCACAAGCTCTCATTTCTTCCTCACATGATCTCCTCCATGTCACCCTCAGCTGAGACCCCCAACTCGTCGTTTCCCCTTTGGATTTCCCTCGAGTGACTGGCCTGGTGCGTGATGTCCTCCAGTAGAAGTTTAATATTACAACTTTGAAAATATGAATCGTAGTATATACAATGGATTACAAATATGTGCAATATTTAGCAGGGGAGTGAGTAATTTATATTAATAATGTTACCAGTTGATAACGTAAAGGTTGAATGATAACAAAAAGGAGTCAAGTAAGATCTTCAAATCGTCCATAGATTGTGCATATAGATTATAAAGAGAGTGAAAACGTTACAAGAACAAGACAAGTTAAAGGTTGCAATTATCTACCAGTTCACCTGTTCCTATGAAGTAAGGTATATCGGCTGTAGTCAGAGATTACAGTCAACGTGTATACAAGAACATATCCCTGCCTGGTTTCATAAGGATGAAAGGAAATGAATTAGAAGTTCTATCCTTGAACATCTAATCGATTCCAACCATTCGACCGAACCAAATAATGATTTGAAGGTTGTCTATCGAATTCGCTAAGACATCTCATATTTCCTCCATATTCAACTTCTAAAAATAACAGAAGCCATGAACTGAAGCCTGACCTTTGTGTGCAAAAGACGCATATACGTACAGTCTTTGTCTCCAACACGACCTTAACTTATCTTGATCTTGGTATGCTTAGTCCCTTTTTCGTTTTTTTTCAACTTCCCCTTTTGTTAGATTAATCTTTGGACTCTTATATCATCATAATGATTATTTTTATTTTTACATCTAATCTTTTCCGGTGTTACTTCATATGACATTCCCAATAGTTGCAACCTTCAATAAAACACTTCCAATTTATTCCAATTCACTTGTCTCATCCATATTATCTAATCCATGAAAACAACCTTTAAAGTACGAGATAAAGGCCATCAGAGTCGAGCACTTAAATTTATTGGAGCTCTTGTCATCCGTAAATTCAAACCCTCTGCTTTATTTATACAAAACCAATTTGTACTCACCTTGAACCTACCTTGGTAGTATTGATTTTAATTTTCATATCAACAGTAATGTGATTAAGATCCTGTTTTTACTCTGCCCTTCCTATTCCTCTGTTTCCTATCAACTTCATTGACCCTCTTCGTAAATTTCCATATAAATAGTTTGACAAATTCATGTGTGATCAGATTGTTCGAAATGTATAGCGTTAATACATCACTACATGTTTCAGATAATCTTCGTCTTCTCATTACGCTATTTAAATCCATTGACTGTTTATTAACGCTACCACGTTTTCACGCCCTTCACAATCAATATGCACCATTTTGTTATCATTCAACCTTTACGTCATCAACTAGAAATATTATTATTATTATTATTATTATTATTATTATTATTATTATTATTAACGTAATTTATGCGTTCGCCTTGAAACCCGAAGGTGCTGAGTTCGACCCCTAGCCAGGTCGTAGGTGGGCACTGCCATCAAGTTTCATACTAGGATGAAACAGCTGTCCAGTGCTCCCAGATTTTCAATGGTTCCCCAAATGATGTCAGCCCATTGATGAATACTACCTCTATTTTACCATAATTAATATTTCAATCTTAAATTATTTAATTTAAATCTTCCCCGCGGACTGAAGTCTCTAAATATATACGAATGTACGTACAGCTTGAGAATAATTCGTTGAAAAGAGTCCTCTTCGCTGAATATCCCTCTGAGTATTGGTGAATTAATTTGATATACCATTGGAGTAGTCAGTTAGGTCTAATGGAATTTGGTTGTGACTAATCACCAATGATTGATTGTAAAGCTTGGAAAAAGTGTTGCTTGAGTAAGTCAATTACGTGATTTATATTCATTATGAGCATGGAAAGTAAACAGAATTGAAAAGAGAAATTTATACAACTAACTACCTTATGCTGGTGTAGAGTTTTGGAATTTCCTTCGTTTTTTTTATATATCCTCCACAACATAATTACTAATGGATAACCTATCGAAAGTACAGTTTTCAAGTACTTGTGTGCACTTTATAGTGTGTTATTCATTTGATGATTTCACTTCGTAAGAGTTTTTTTACCGGAACATCTAAAACAGGGAGTCTTTCTGTTTATCAGTGGAATTTTCAGATCATTGAGAATAACCATCTTATTTGTAGCACCACTGACTTTTTCTTGTTCACGGAGATTGAACATTAAATAAGTGGCTGGAACAAATGCAACCTGTAGTATGTCATTTATTCATCAAAAATTTTACTCATGCTTATTGAGTCCACATGTTGAATCATTGCATATGACTTTATGGAAGGCATAATCCAACGAAACTTGTTGATTTATGCTGAAACACACTACATGTATGCTATCACTAACACATCCTTCTGCTACTTTTTTTCTGACCAAATGTACACACATATATGTTTATTTCCTATTTCAACATAAGACTTTTGTGGTCTCTGCAACTAATTGTGACTATGTAAAGCATGTTTATCTCCTAAAATCATAAGAACATGGGATGCTTTAGATTTAGTGTTTAGTAAGTACCTGATTAAACTCAGTAAATGCTACTTCATAGTTTTCCTATCTTGCAAACCCTTTAGACATTATAACTCGATGGAAAACTGTAGTCATGTCGTCACTCATCCTTCCTAAGATCAAACACATGAGCTCTATGTGATTATGGAGTTTTGCTAAATAACCATAAAGCACCATACAAAGGTGTCCCGACCAATACGAAGTAATTTTCGTTCCAGTTTGAACTCGTCAGCCGGATGCATCTGCCACCCACTGAATGATGTTTGCCCCCCTCCCAAGTTTCTTCAAATGCCAGATGGCTATCCACCAAGTCAGAGAGTCATGATAGCCACTCCTTGTGTGACAAATACTGTATAGATTTGATGTCACAGTTTGTACATCATTGTCCCGTATCTTAAATTTCCCTACTAACCCTGTATTCATGAATAATGCTGAACTGAAAATACAGACAATATCGAGGGGTCCGTACAGTAGTCCATGTGCCAGTAATGGTTGATCAGTTAGGTCCAACCAACAATATGAAAAATTGAATTTTATAAGAATCGAATTCAAGACTAATAGCTTCTAAAAGAAAAACAATTGTAGCTGGCGCAGAGCACAAACTTTGCATGTCAACATTCAAATAGAGTGCCAGAATGTAAAAGGTTTTCAGTATACTCTCAACTTGTGTTTTATAAATCTTTCAGTTTTCTATGTGCAAATTATCCTTAACTTTATCATCACAGTTTACCTAGAGTGAATTTCTCATTGAACAACTACTTACATGTATCTCTATCATTTTAACCAGAAAATTTCACTTCCAAACTTGATAAATATGATCTCAAGCGAGCTGAGATAGTATTGTTTGGTGGACTGCTATCATATTTATTATAGTACTCAGCTGGTTTACATAAGTCTGTGGTTCGAAACTCGCAACATACCGAATCTCGTTTCACCTACGATTAGGTATGCGTATATTTCATCATCCTTAGTACACCTACGTTATATTTTTTGTACTACCGTCACGCAAGTCTGTATACCTGTGCATTTGTTAATTTTTGTCCAAAAATAGGCTGAAATAGTGGCCGAGTTGATTGCTTTTCGGAAGGCAATGAGGCACTTTGACTGGATACAAACAGCAACCGTTCTTCTTCAGCATCCTATACTCCAATAATCCACGAAAATATTAGAAGACAAGGACTGGTCTGTGACTGTAAGGAGGACATTTAATTCAACAAAAATAGAATATTTATATACAGTTTTATGAATGACCTATTCTGACTGGTCAACTGAGGCGCAGAATTGTCCAATGAGGTTTTTCTTGACCACACAGAGACATGAAACAAAAATTGGAATATAAAAACTGTTACCTTAGCGGCTGATGATTTAGTGTTGATTTCCATCTAGGCTGCTTCTTATCATACTTGATTATTTTGAACATTATAACTATCGAATAAAGTTGTATTAAGACTGATTTAGTATACAGATGAAATGAAACGATGAACTTGTTATGCTCTGTAGTTGTTTTGTCACTTAACTTAAGGAGACGAAGTAATGCATCCTGTCAGTAGACTACTGTTTCAAGTAGTTGAGTTTCAAAACTACAATTGGTTTCATAATTAGGCCTACTTGGTCGTTAGAGGCAAATCTGAAAATATCTCAAGCAAAACTGATGTGTGAGTCATTGGAATTGAAGTAGAGGTTATCCTTTACTCTGATTTATACTCTAATTTATAAAATGTTAAGCATATAAACTAAATTATGTGAATCATCAATTTGTCTGAACAAAATATCCAACCTGTAGTGAAATCTTGGTCGATATTATTCCCCTTATCGGTGAACTACAAGAGCCTAGATGTTTCATCCGCTTATCTAGAATCAACTGACAGTATGTATTTTAACGAAAGAGAGTATTATTTCTTGATTCTTGGAATTTCCCATTGCTATACTGCATAGAATTGCTCGGCCTCGGTTGGTAGATGGGTTCCTCTACAAACACTTTAATACTGCCTGAATATTCACCACGTTGTAGTTTTTAGTATACTAATAAGAAACTACAACTAACCCAGTTCTACAGGAGGTGAATCGCAGCCCGAATAGCTCAGTGGTAAAGTCGCTGACTGCAACACTGGGTGATGCAGGTGCAAGTCCCAAGTGGGACATCAGTTCCGTCGAAGTTGTAGATACGCCTTGCTGACGAGTACCAACAAGCACAAAAACTAGACCCAAGTCTTCCTGCCGATTGCCTCCAATCAATTGAAATTACAACTATCAATAAACAACAGTGAATACCCGTTGGAAAAGAAGTAGTTATTGTGCTTCAGTGACCTAGTGGATAGTTCTTTAGTATTTGAAGTTATAAGTACTTGGTTCCAGTCTCAGTGGGGACATTATCACTCACAGAAAGTCTGAAATAGAACAAGACGAGCCTCCTAGATTCCACTGGCTTAACCATCACCAAGTAGCTTACTCTTTAGGATTCAGACACTTGAGAACTAAAACTAGTCGTTATTGGTTAGTTTCTTTTGTTGTTGTTATGTAATGTAGATCATATATCATTCTTTACTCTACAACTTAATGTGTACATCTATATATTGTTGCATACTTCAAGGTGAAATATTCAATCCTTACTGACAACTGGCGAGTGAATGAACAGTCAATAATTTACATGGGATTTCAGTCACACTGAATGATCAGTTTATTTGTTTGATAATAGTTTGCTTTTTTTTCGTCTTTCGTACTCATCACAAATGAAAATAGAAATAAACAATAACAATTATAATAACAAGTAATAATGAATAATCATCATTCCATTGACTGATTGAATCATAAAAAGAAGAAAAGGGAGAAGGAGATAGTCTTGTTCACATTTAAGGTATTATATATATATATATATATTCAGGGAGGATAATTCTGTTGTAATTACTACGATGGTACTGCAGCCAATAATCATCATAAAGCAGGGATAATTTTGTCTTCCTTTGAATACTTCTCGAAGAGACCTTCACTATTTATCATAAAATTGAACCATCATCATCAACAACAACAATTGAAACAAACTACAACAAAGCAATTAATAATAAAATTATTTCACTACTCTATAATCTTCTTTAGTGTTTATACAAAATGTGGATTTATGTGCGTATGTATCTGACATTTTGAACTCATCCTCTCATCTGACAGCACTCAAACAATATAACCCCAGATTGGTAAAGGGAATATGAAGAGTTGAAAACAGGTTCTCCCAAGGGTATGTTTACATAACTGTCATCAATGATAATATGAATTCTCACTCTCTTCACCTCCCCTTCCGCTATTCTTCCTCCTCTTGATCCACATGCACAAAGTGAAACGCACAGATTTGTATCTTGGTCATACAATAAGCATATAAAGAAAAAAACTTGTCAAAGTTAATGTTGCTTATTCGATATTATTTCATTAAAAAAAAAAAGGGATCGGAAGGCTGATATGAGGTCAGCATTGTGTCTACTGGTGAGATGATAAGTAAAATCACCGATTCCATATATAGAACGAGGAGTTTATTTTCATTCCATGAAGCAAGAAAGAATATGTCGATGTCAAAGCCAAAAAAAATAATTTAGTAAACAATAATAATGATAGTAGTACTACTATTAATCATAATTGTAGGATAGGCGTAAAAAAAAGAGGGAGGGAGGGAGGGTGAATATTTCATTTGGGATCAAAATAACTCCAAAGGTTAGTAGACACATACACACACACACACACACAACATACATTTCTGCATTAGCAACATAACAAAAATACTGTGAAGATAAAGATTTTTTTTTTTATAGAAATGTATAAAAACAAAAAAAGATGTTTAGCAAAACAAAACGGGAACCAAAAAACAAACAAACAGACAAATTCATTTTTTCATTGTATATTTATTAATTGAATAGATTAAAAAGACAAGGCAATTTTGTGAATAATAATTGTGTTCTTTTTTGTAAGAAGAGAAGATTGAAACATTGAGTTGAATAGGTTAAATGATCTCTCATAGTTTATTAAACAACTCACATATTGGCTTTTTTTTTTCTTCATGATTTTTCTGTTTATACAAAGAAAGCATATATATATATATATTAGTGAGATTATATATTAGTTGGTACATAGTTAAATGAGAAAGAAATATAAAGTATCTATTGGCTTAGAGATCACTTTCTGTTTTTATATAAGAGATTTTCTTAAGAGTTGAGATAAAGGATTTCAAGAAAGTGTAGAACAGAAAGGCGGTGATATTTTTCTTTCAAATATCATTATCATAAAATAATATCAGAAAAACAATGAGCTTTGTAAATATTGTTATTCAACGAAAATTTTCAACCAACCTGATGATTACATTATTGTATTAGGGATGAATACACATTTATCCTTGTATAATATACGATAATAAATAAATTTTGTATAATATATAGTCATTACTTATTATTTTGGCGAAAAGTTTATTTTTTCTTTCAATATTCAATGACCATAATGAATGTTGAATATGTGTTGTTGAGTTTTTTTACTGTCAGAAAACATAAACACAATTAAAAGAAACAACAACAACAACAGCAAGAAAAAATAGTTTAAAAAAAAAAGTAACGAAAGTCAATACAATCAGGATGGTTCGAGTAGTTATTCACTTTTTCCCATACATTGTCATTATTGAGTAAGTATACTTCAAGAACAAAGGATTTATATGGTAGTCTTTTCAATTGGAGTAGGAGGTTGGGTGGGATGGATAGGGTGTAGTCGGGTGGGTTGGGGGTAGTACGGCATCATATATATGTTTTCAGCAGTACCAATTTTCATTATACGTTTGATAATCTTGAGTAATACAAGGTAGAGTTAGTCAATTACTTTTTTTATACAAGGGTTTGATGATTAAAGCGGTGACAGTAACAGTGACCAATCAATTGGTTGTTTTGTTGACTGGGTTTCAAGCTGATGACGAACTCATGAGGGATATACTAGTGAATTGCAAATTCTATAATAAAAAAAGTAGATAATTAGCTTTGAGAAATGTATTTTAAAATATATTGTACTAAAGACAAATTCAACCTCGCCTGATTAACTAGTTTACTAGTTACTAGCCGGTCCTAAGCCCGGGTAAACAGGGAAGGTTGGGCATAGGACTAGCAACCCTACACCCTAAAACAAATCTAACCACTAAACAAACTTCAAAGCACAAACAAAATATAAAAAATGAAAACAAACTTATTCCTCCCTGGAATCGGAGAGGTGAAATGATGCCACTTGGTGAAAGCCTGCCTTCGGGAAGCCAATTGGCCGGGCCGATGTGTCTTCTCTCCCTCGATGAAAGCGAAAGTAAACGTGGGGACATGGAATGTCCTCACCATGTTTGAACCCAGCTGGTAGGGCAGCCCAGATTGCAAACGAGATGAGAAGGTATCACATCGAAGTGCTTGGGATTTGCGAAAGCAGATGGAATGGGAGTGGACCCTCCAAACTGTCAACTGGAGAATCAATAATCTACTCCGGTCACCCAGACGACAACCACGACCACACTGAGTTCTGGAGTGGCTATCATGATGTCCTCAAGAGCATCGAAGGCTCTCATGCAGTGGGAACCAATCTCCTCCAAGATCATGACAGCAAGATTCAACTCAAAAGGAAGAAAGGTCACAATCATACAATGTTATGCACCTACAAATAATGCAGACCAAGAGAAAAAGGAGGAATTCTACAGACAACTTCAATCAACACTGGACAAGACCTCACCCAAGTTGGCGATATCAAAATTCTAATGGGCGACATGAATGCCAAACTGGGAGGGGACAACACGGGAAGAGAACTAACCATGGGTGAAGAAGCGCTAGGTGAGATGAACGAGAATGGAGAATTGTTTGCAGAATTCTGCGCATTCAACGATTTGGTGATTGGAGTCAGGCAGTGTGTTCAGGCACAAAGATATCCACAAAGCGACATGGATTTCACCAGATGGACACACTAAAAATCAAATCGAATTTATCTCAATCTCAAGAAAATGGAGACGCAGTCTACTTAACACAAGGTCAAGAAGAGGAGCAGATGTAGTTTCACACCACTCACCATCTGGTGCAAGGAACCTTCCAAATCAAGTTAAAAGCTTTCAAGGAAGCTGGTGATAGACCTCAATTCAAGTACAACACTCGGAACAGAAACTGAAGGATGAAACTACAAAGGAGATCTTCAAGGCAGCCATCAAGACAAAATGGAAGACATCGAGCAACATCCCTGAAGAAACCTGTGTGGAAGAACACTGGAAGTATTTGAAAGCTATGTGGGAAGAAACCTGCACAACAGTATTAGGAAGGAAGAAGAAAGAAGATAAGGAATGGATCTCGACGGATACCTGGAAGCTGATAGAGGAGAGGAGGATGATGAAGCAGAAGATAAACCAGTGCAAGGATGCTCAACGACAAGAGGAACTGAGTACAATATATAAAACACTGGACAAAGAAGTGAAGAAGAGTGGGTGGAAAGACAAAAGACACTTCTACGAAACACTGGCAAGTGAAGCAGAACAGGCTGCAGGTAAGAGAGACCTGACGACATTGTATCAAATAACCAGGTTGCTATCAGGGAAGAGACCAACACAGATGAAACCAATAAAAGATGAAGAAGGAAATTTAATTACGAAATAAGAGAAACAGAGGAAACAATGGGCCGACCACTTCAAGAAGCTCTTGAATCGACCACCACCACCACCTGCACTTCGTCCAGAAATACCACCTGCAGCCGCTGAATTACAAGTGAACATAAATCCCCCAACGAAAATGGAAGTCCTGAACGCCATAAAGCTACTGAAATGCGGGAAAGCAGCAGGACCAGATGGAATACCGCCAGAAGCACTGAGAACAGACGCAGAGACAACAGCGGACATGCTCACACCACTATTGCAGAAGGTGTGGAGGGAAGAGAAGGTACCTGACGATTGGAAGAAGGGTTACCTTGTCAAACTGCCGAAGAAGGGAGACCTCAGTGTTTGCAAGAACTGGCGCGGAATCACTCTCCTGTCCACCCCAAGTAAAATATTATGCCGCATCATCCTAGAGAGGCTTAAAGACGCACTGGATTCAAAACTACGACCAGAACAGGCAGGCTTCAGGAAGTACAAATCATGTGCAGACCAAATTGCAACGCTTCGTATCATCATAGAACAGAGCATAGAATGGCAATCAGCTCTCTACCTCAACTTCATCGACTTTGAGAAGGCTTTTGACAGCGTCGACCGAGAAGTAATTTGGAAACTGCTTCAATACTACGGAGTACAACAAACCTTTATCCGCCTCATTCAACAACTATATGAAGATGCCACATGCCAAGTAACCCACAATGGGAAGCTCAGTGATGCCTTTGAAGTCAAGACAGGAGTGAAACAAGTTTGCCTACTATCCCCCATGATATTCCTGATGTTGTGGTGGACTGGATCACACAGCAAACAGCAGGCAGCGAGAAGAGGGGGATACACTGGACGGCGGAAAAGAACCTAGAAGATCTGGATTTCGCCGATGACTTATGCCTAATGTCACACAAACTTGAAGATCTGCAGGCGAAAACTAACAAGTTGACAGAAGAGGCAGCGAAGACGGGACTTCAGGTGAGTGTAGAGAAGACAGAGGTGATGAAGATACCGCACAAACAACTCCAACAACAACAACAAACTCCAATCACCGTCAACGGTAGAAACTTGAAGGAAGTAACCTCCTTCACTTATCTAGGAAGCACTGTTTCAACTACAGGCGGGACGGACGAGGACGTCAAAGTCAGAATCGGAAAACAGCAAGACAGGCGTTCATTAGCCTGAAACCAGTGTGGAGATCTTCTGCACTCAGCATGCGTGAACAAGATCCGGATTTTCAACACCAACGTCAAGTCAGTGCTACTGTATGGCTCAGAGACTTGGCGCGTCACGAAAGGCATTTCCAATAAACTACAGACATTCATCAACAACTGCTTACGCTGCTCGCTACTGAAGATCAGATGGCCAGAAAAAATAAGCAACAAGGAACTCTGGGAACGAACCAACCAAGAACCTATCACGCAACAAATATGCACTGGAAGGAAGTGGAGATGGATTGGCCATGCACTGAGAAGGCCGACTGAGGACATCACGCGTCAGGCCAGTCACTCGAGTGGAATCCCCATGGGAAGCGACGAGTTGGACGTCCTAGGTGAGGGTGACATGGAGGAGGTCGTGCGAGGAGGAAATGAGAGCTTGTGGGCTGTCGTGGGACCAGGTTCAAAAGATCTCAGATAACAGAGGTCACTGGAGGCGTGCTACTGAAGCCCTATGTTCCACTAGGAACCCAAGGGACTAATAATAATTATAATAAAAAAGACAAATTCATATCATAGGAATAAACTCTTTATAAGTAGTATTCATCATAGACTGATATCAGTTGGGGAGCCATTGAAAATCTGTGAGCACTGGACATCTGTTTCGTCCTAGTATGGGACTCCTCAGCAATACACACACACACACACACGACCCCATCAAGTATCGAACTCAGGACCTTCATGTTTCACGGCGAATGCCTTAACCATTCTGCCACTGGGTCGGTTTCCATTGGTTCACAATTTCCACTTCTGTCAATTCACGATATGGTGTGACTACCGCCCAAGGTCTTCAGTTGGCATCTGCTTCACTTCCGACTGGTTGACCACATAGGTCCCGACTTCTCATTAGAGCTTCGTGATATCCATTTGGAAGCAAGTCACTAATGAGCACTATACAGTAATGTATTTTTGAGATGATGAATACTCCTTCTAAATTAAAATCCCCATTCATCACAAAAATACATCACTGTATAGTACTCAAACTCTTTATAGGTAAATTCTTTGAAAATAACAATTCAGAAAGGTTATCATACATATAACAGGTGGATTAATTAGGAAAATATAGGGATGGGCAACTATTCACTTGTCTAAAGACATCTCTAATAACCGATGCTTAACAGGAGTCAGATGTATGAACAACTCGATTGTGGGCGCCTAGTGGATACCAGAAAGGAAATCGAAATGACAGATGCACTTGACATAATCAACGGATAGTATAATCGTGTAGCATTTTGATTCATATAGAATAAAAGCCCTTTATTCACAGTTTGTGGTTAACCTACAACCGTGCAAATGGTATAACAAACACAACATAATTTTTCAGTTTTTCCTCTCTAAATGTTTGCTAATCTAACTCTAACATAACACTTTATTAGGCCTGACCGAAAGTGAATATGCTTCTCCAATGGTTAATTCGGAGTATGCAGACGATATAGTCCTGCTGGGTGAAGACGCTGACAAAATACGGAGTCTTGTGAACGAGTCGAACAGAAATCTGAGCATGCGTGACTTGGATGCATTTCGCACCTGTCAAATGTAAGATGATGCTCCACGACTTGTCTGCTGCAGGTACTCCCAGTTTAATGATAGATGGTGAAGTGGTGGAATGCGTCGACCGCTTAAGTTACTTAGGGAGTTACGTCACCTCGAACAGGCTGGTTGCTGACGAAATCTCAGCTCGAATGTAGAAGGCTCGTTTGGCATATGCCAACCTGGATCATAATCTGGTGCCGAATGGTGAGATATCCGACTGTCTATCAAAGGACGAGTATACTGCGCAGCAGTCCATCCTGTTCCGTTATACACCGTGAGACGAGACATGAAGCGGTTACAGGGCTTTGATCATGGGTGTCTTCAAAACATCCTTGCCTTTGGTGGAATCACCGTGTGAACAATGTTGAAGTCAGGCGAAAGGTATTCGGCAAAAAGGCAAGTCGATAGATGAGGTTGAGAAAATTTATTGGTTGAGGTAGCTTGCATATGTACTGCGCATGCCAATCCATCGCCTATCTCGACGTGCATTATAGGGGAAGCTGGATCATGTTAAAACAGGGTTCAGGGTAGCCAAAAAAAGACATGGGACCAGTTCTTGAAGTCTTTAACTACTGGTCTGATCCATGTGAAATATAGACTACCTGACTGAGGTCCTCGAGAGCAAAGGAATCAGTGGCTGAGGACGCTTGGTGATATTGGTTGAAAATCGGTCACAATATTGCAGATGTATTCACTGTTTGATGTCTTCGAAGGCTTGAATATTCTCACTAACTATTATCTTAAATTGTTTATTCTCTCACACAACCTTGTCTACTTTGATATCACTCCTTTTCTATCCATCTGTTCTTTGTATACTACTGTGAATTGTGGCAACTTGAGCCTGTGTGCGAGGTTTTATGTTGATTGTGTTAGTCAGTCAGTCACCATTAACAAATATCTCGGTTTTTCCTCTGTTTCACGTAATCACGTTCCATTCTCAATATTTCAGACGTTTTACTTCAGTTCATGAAAAAGCTTCTTCTAAAAAGAGGATTATTTCAGACATATGGGCGTAAGGTTTCGCGCTTCAAGTGATTATTTTTCACATTGATTGGGCACTGGTGAGCAGCCAATTTCATGATGAAAGTTAATTGGCTGTAGGCGATCAGCAGGTAGCCCTGAATTTACGTTTTATGCTTGTTGGCAGTCGTCAGCAAGGCTTATCTGCAACCCCAACAGAAATGTCTTACCCAAGGAGATTTAAACTCGTCTCATCCGGTACTGCAGAATGGTCGACAGAATTCGGTCAGCATTCAGCACTAGACCATATGAAATTGGTTACTCTTCAGTGCCGAATTAGTGTATCTAATCCAGTCCTACAGGAGGTCAATCACAGACCAAACAGCTCAATGGTAGTGTGTCTGAGTGGATCATGCGGGTTCAAATATCACTGGGGACATCATTTCTGTCAAGGTTGTAGATGCATCTTGCTGACAACTGACAACAATCATGAAACCTAGGTCCAAGATTTCCTCCCGATTGTCTCCAACCGACTAGCTTCTATCAACATGCATCACGATGCTCTTACCTAGAATATGCAGATAACATGGTCCTGTTAAATGAAGACGCTGACAAGATGCAGAGTCTTCTGAACACTTTGAGTGGCAATTTGAAAATGTTTGGGATGCGGTTCTCACCACCCAAATGCAAATCGCTGCTCCAGGACTGGTCTTCAGCGGTGCCACGGCTAACAATAGAGAGTGAGGTCGTTGAGTGTGTTGACCACTTCACTTACCTGGGAAGTAGGATCAACCCTGGTGGGTTAGTTGCCAATGAAATCTCTGCACGAACACAAAAGGTTCGGCCGGCTTTTGCCAACTTACGCCACTTATGGCACCACCGTGATATCCGTTTGTCTATTAAGGGTCGCATATACTGCACAGCAGTCCAGTCTGTTCTGCTGTATGACTGTGAAACATGGCCATTGAAAGTGGAAGATATATGAAGGCTTCAAGTGTTTGACCACAGTTGCCTTCGTTGTATAGGCCGTATTCCGTGGTGTCACCACGTGAGTAGTGCAGAAGTCAGGAGTAGATTTTTAGGGAGTAGAGGTAAATCAGTTGACGAGGTTATGAACATTTATCGATTGAGATGGTCGGGACACGTGTTGCGTATGCCTAGTCACTGATTACCTCGTCACACAATGTTGGCTGAAGTAGGCCCAGGCTGGAAAAAGGCCTGAGGTGGCTAGACTAAAACATTGCACCAATGTATGAAGTGTTTGACTGTTGGTTTGAGTCATGTGGGGCGATGCAGATTAGGTGGTTGGGGTCCAAGGTCAAGAGGAACCAGTGGTTGGAGACTTTGGGCGGTATGGCTCAGGACCGATGTCAGTGGCGCAGATGTATACAAACATTATCGTCATCTTAACGACGCCATACCGAATCTCACCATTTTGTCACTCCTCTTTTCTTTCTCCTCGTACTTAGTATTTCTTTTGACTGCATTCTCTTGTCTTCATCCTTCACCTCACTACCTTTCTACTTGATGTACTGATATGAGGTGTGGCGACTCCTACAGTTACTCAGTAATGCCGGGTCCTATGTTGATATTGATTGGTTTTTTCACGATGCTGAGTCTCCTAGCTTGGCGGCCACATTGCAAAAATGATCGATAGAATTCGGCCAACAATCAGGACTAGGCAACACGGATTTGGTTACCCTCCAGTGACCAGTCAGTGTATGTGACTCAATCCTTCCGGAGGTCATTTTCAGCCCGAATATCCCAGTGGTAATATCAGTGACTACAACAATGGGTGACACGGGTTCGAGTTTTCAGGCAGGGCATGAATCCCGTGAAGGTTACAAATACTTCTAACTGACGACTACCAACGAGTACAAAACCTAGGTCCAGGTCTTCCTGCCGATCACCTCCAACCAAGATAATTTCTCAGTCTTTGATAAGCATTTAATTTATTACTTTTGAAATACGTTAACAGTCATCAGTTTTTAAATTTTTATTACTTTATTAACTTATCAACAGTTGAAGAAAATGCAGAGGACTATAGTTAAGCAAACATGCTTTCCCCACTTGGAGGTTTGTGGAGATTTATTGATTGATTTCGGTTTGGTATTCATCATGGACTGATATCATCTGGGGATTCATTGGAAACCTTGAAGCACTGGGAAGCTGTTTAGTCCTAGTATGAGACCCCTTGGCAGTGCGCACCCAAGACCTTCAGGTTACGAAGCCAGCACGTTGCCGTTGTGCAACTGGGTCGGACTCATGTTCCATATTTCCTGCTTCTGTCAGTGCACGACACCAAGTGACCTCAAACCAGTGGTGTAAAGTGACAGAAGTAGGAAATATGAACCATCGGATTCAAACCCAGTGGTCCAATGGTAACATGCTGTGCTTGTAACCTGAACGTCCTGGGTGCGTGCTGCAGAGGAGTCTCATACCAGGATGAAATAGCTATCCAGCGGTCCCAGACTTCCAATGTTTCTCTATGATGCATACCAAGCTGGAATATACTTTTTCATGGTCTTATTATTATTCTTTGTCCTTTCGGTTCCTTGTGGAACATGGGGCTTCAGTAGCACGTTGCCATTTCACTCTTTTCTCTTCAGTCTTTCCAACCTGGCTCCATGACTGCCTACCCAGAAGCTTTCATTTCTTCATTACACCATCTGCTCCATGTCACCCTCAGCTGGGACCTCCAACTAGTCGTTTCCCATTCCAGTTCTCCTCGACTGCTTGGCCTGTCGCGTGATGTCCCCGAACGGTCTTCGCAGTGTATATCCAATCCAATCCTCCTCCACTTTCTTCTTCTACATATTTGTTGAGCGATGGGTTCTTGGTTGGTTCGTTGTCAGCCAGCCGGAGTTCCTTCTTGCTTATTCTTATTATCCTGGACATCTTATCTTCAGTATCCAGAGGGTGTAGGCGGCAGCTGTTGATGAATGGCTGTAGTTTGTTGGAAATGATTTTCGCAACGTGCCAAGTCTCTCAACCATCACATAGAAGCACTGACTTGACTGAATTGGTGTTGAAAATCCAAATCTTGTTCACTCTTTATGCTGAGTGGAGTAGATCTCCACACTGATTTCAAATTAATGCAGGAAAGCCTGTCTTGCTGTCTTTCGTATCCTGGCTGGCTTTGACATCCTCATCTGTGCCGCCAGCAGTTAAAACGATGCTGTCCAGGTAGGTAGGTGAAAGGGATTTCTCGCGTTAATGATGATGGGTGCTTGTTGTTGTTGTTGTTGGTTGGGTATCTTCATCACCTCTGTCTTCTATACGTTCACCTGAAGCAAGTCCCGTCTTCGCTGCCCTTGCCTCTTCTGTCAGCTTGTTGGCTTTTAGCTGTAGATCTTAGAGTTTGTGCGACATTAGACATAAGTCACCATCCGCGAAATTCAAATCTTCTAAGGTCTTTTCATTGGTCAAACAGAGTACGTCCCTCTTCTCGCTCCTCAACAGTTTGTTGCATGATCCAGGAAGATCATTTTTTCTTAGTTATACCATATAAATCTCAAGCATAGCTTTCAGCTCAGTTTCAGGTTATAGTTCTACCCTTTTGAAAGTTAAAGGGTATATGCACTTCATCTTATAGATGTCGATAACTAACTCGAAGATAATTGACATTTGAGTGCTGTGCTTTGACAAGAGTCATATGATCGTTGCTTTTTACACAAAATAAGACCTGAGAACGTTGATTTTGGGTTAAGGTGTTTGAATACACTCCATTTCCAACTTTAATGTATTACAAATGATTACATGTCTTCAGAAATACAACTTCCATAGTCTATTAAACAATATTTTTCATTCCCATGAGAAGTTCAGAAAGCGACTTTTACTGACATTTTAGAACTTCTAAAGTAAGTAAAGGAATAAACCATAGATTTAGTAATGGAAGGTCACGTGTACTGAGAATGTTCATGAAGGTAATTAGAGCAATTGCAACACTAACCAACTATTGGCTGAATTTCATACTGGTTTGAAGACATTAAAGTTTATACGCGTGACTATTTAAATTTAGCTTAGTATACAAAATCAATTATACTAGTGGTGTTTCAGGTCTATTAGTTTGGTGACACAAAGCACTCAGTTGCAAACTTTCGAAACAAGAGGGGATGTCTTGCTTCAGTGGCCTAGTGAACAACGCTCTGATGTCTGAAGAGTTGTCTACTCGGCTCGAGTCCCGGTGGGGACACCACCGCTGACGAGACCCAAATTGGACGAAACGCACGTCCCAGATGCCACCGGTAGCCACCAAAGAAACCATAACATTGTAAAACACCAGTTTATTTGTTATCATGTCAAACAGATGACAGGCTTTATTCGACAAGGCAGTTTCAGAGATCATGTCACCATATGACTTGTAATAAATTACGCTGAAGATTTCTTTTGATAAAAATAAGTCTAACTAACGTAATCCAGTATCATTTTATTATTATGGTCTACACCTTCGTTACACTGTTGTAAACATCACATGACTCTACTGTTTACAGCCTTGATCAATGTCGAAAACGTTAGACCAGTAAAAGAGGGCTGGTCGAACGAAGAAATGAGTGAAGAAAAATATCTTGTTTGTTCATCATTCCCTAGAGTAAAACACAAAACAAGTATACAGAGACACTAAAACTGGCTACAGGGAAGGATGAAAATCTGGTAGCGTGTGTAGATGTATATATAGTCAGCATTTAAGAAATAAACATTGATTTTAGTAGGTAATATTCTCTGTAACGTATTCATAGTAGGCGACTGGTCTAATCCACTGCCTACTTTTCAAATGCCTATGGTATATACAGATAGGAGAATGATGATTGGTTAGAGAAATATCCGTCTACATCCCATGATAGAATCCGCACCATTGGTTATATTAGTAAATGTATGCCAGAGTCACATGCACAGGTGGTGATTGATACAAAAAACTGCGTAAAACTATCCTCACTATAACTGTAAAATTGATTGACAGGACATCATAATCATATTAAAAATAATGTAGTCTCGTCTACTAGAGTATTAGGCCACAGTTTGTCTGTTTTGCACTTAATTTCAAATCAGTTCTGTTGGGTTAGTGTGAAAAAAGAATAGTTGGTTAATATGTAAACTGGGAAATTATAAGTTTCGATAAATAGGCTGGAAGGATTTTCGTAAAGTAAATATATTCATATTGCAGTCCACTTGGTGCCTAACAGTGGAATTCATGAAGCACGTTTGGTCCTATCTGGGGCTCGAACCAAGTACCCATCGCTTCAAACCCCAAAGAATCGCTGAGCCACCTTTTGTGCAATGGGTATCAGTTGTCGTTTGTCGATACTAGTGATTTCCCGTTGCTATACAGGGTCGAATTGCTCGAACTGACGAGTCCCAAACAAGACGAAGCGTGCGTCCTGAAACCTAATCAAGTAGACCACACCATGATGCATATTCATGCAGTATCCAGACATCCGGATAGGAGCCTTTCTGCCAACAGTATTCGAGCAATTTGACCCAATATAGCAGGAGGGAATTAAAAGTATTGATCATGGTTGCATATTCTGAGATTGTTACCACTCAGAAGTGTAAAGTGTGTTTAAAGCATCATTAATTCACTTAGACAAGTCACCATTGAACTAAGTCTTCCTGATTAGAATAGGTACATAAGCATGTTATAGAAGGTTAACTTGTCTATTGTTATGGTTTTAAATGAATATTTGTACTATTCAAGATATGGGCTATGACCCCCTACCTAAGTATTGTGAAATCGCACTTCGTTGTACTTGGCTGAAAGTAGCTAGGATTCTCGCATACTGAATGTTATGTCAGTTACGTTAAATATATAAAAACACTGAGTGACAGCTGTAGAACTACCAATGGATTCTTGTCCAATCTCAAGTATTGACTAGATCCTATCTATTAAGTTTGTATTATGGTCAGCGAGCTAGGAACCTGACCATTAAGACGCATTTTTATTGATCCCATAGGATTGATTGCTATATGCAATCCTAATACAGGTCAGTCACAGGTGGGATGGCCCATTAATAACATTTCTAAGTGATGAACGGAGTGATGTGAATTCAGACCTCTGAAAAGACACCAGTTCCCTAAAGGTTATTGACATACGTTGCTGATGAGTGCAAGCAACCGTGAAGCTCAGATGCAGAGTTTCCCGCTGTTGGCATATGGGCACTTATCTGAAAGCTAAAAAGACTTTCCAAAGCAAATTCTTCAGCAGAAAAATTTGTTAGCATTTTTCATTCACATTCTCCTTTCTGCCCAAAACTGTACACTTGGCTTCTGTGTTGCTGACGTGGTGACAACGTGACACAGAGTAGGCTACGAAGGCGACGGTGATTGAACACTTGAATCCACTTCATATCCTCCACTTTTAATGGCCATGTGTCATAACAAAATAGTAGAACGAAGTGAACTGCAGTGCTGTGCAACTGACCCTTAATAGGCAATGATATCACGGTGACAACACATATGGTGTAGGTTGGTGAGGGCCAATTGAGCCCATTGTCTCCAACCAAGGATTCCATCGGTCACTGGCTCATCATCGTCCATCCAACTTCCCAGGTATGTGGAGATAAGCAAGATGCCAGCAGAGACCAGTCTTGGAGCACCAATTCGCATATCAAAGGTGAGAAGCGCATCCCAAACATTGTCAATTTGTTATTCAAGGTATTGAAAGGGCTCTGCATCTAGTCACAGTCTTTACTTAACAAGAATATGTGGTCTTCGTACTCTAGGTCTATTAAGGAGTTTCCGGAGACGAGATTAACTTCTTTTAAGTTAGACGATGTGAGGAAGACATATGTGAGTATAAAAATTACTGGAGAGTGGATATCCTTGAAAGACACTACACTGTGTACACAATCCACGTGATAACTGCCAACAGACTCGAATACAACTACAGGTGTTCAAGTATACAGCCTTCAACATGGTGATGTATTTACCTGATCTCCTTTTCAGTGTGAGACACTGTCGTAAAACCTCTCTATCAACACAGTCAAATTCTACTTCTAGGTCAAGAAATACAACTAGTTTCAGGTGGTGGTAAATGTGCCTTAGTGATAGAACTTGGTTGAGAATGAATATCTGGTCGATGCACCCTGGACCTGGTCTGAAATCTGCTTAGTTTTCTCGAGGTTTATTTCCTAAGCATTAACCCAGACGTCTAATGACCACAGGACCTATAATCTTAGACGTGAAGCCCCTCAGAGTGATCCCGCTGTAATTACTATAAGAGGATTTCTTCTCTTTCTTGAAGACTGAGACTATCACTGAGTGAAACCAGAGGGGATTATAACTGACTCATATACACTAGCTAACACTTCACTTAACGTAACGTCAAATGCTTTCGGTACTGGCTCATTTGACCGTTCATCATTTCAAGTTACTTACAGCTTTCTAAAACTCAGAAAGAGCTAGAGGCCCTATTTCAACGCTGCGTTCAGGTTCCGATTAGATAATGCCCAACGAAATAGAAGCTGGAGGCTAGTTGAACCATTCCTCAAAGTATTCTACTCAACGTTTCAGTCTTTTTCCATGATAGTAAATCGCGAACCCATCCTTCTCCGCATTAGTATCACTGTTCATTAACTTTTTTGTCCCAGTTCCCCTGAGTCGTTGAAATAACTGTCTTCTGTTATCTACAGCAGCTGTCTTTCCGGTCTCTTTGGTCTTCGCTACCCATGACTACTCACGGTCATTATGTAGACCATATTTGAGTTGCTTGCACTTCTTACTGTGCTCGAAGCCTGCAGGAATGCGTGTATCTACTAATTTAGGAGATACTGCTGAGTTTAACTGACTACTTTCAATCTATTTTTGAGATTTACTTGCAATCTTTACCGCTGTTCTTACAATAACTATCTTGCTAACTTCTAGCTGAAAGAAGACTCAGTATTTTCATCATTGATTTATATTCAGAAATGCCTTGTTGCTGGAATTTCTCTGCGTCCACTCAGTTGCGGACAAACGCCTGTTTGTGCCAAACACGTACTTCAAAAGGAGCGATAATCTTCCATCAACCCTCTCTAGTGACAAATGATAAAATTATGGTCTATCTATGTGCACTGCTGGATTGAAGTTGGCAGATGCCACTTCGGATAATGTCCTTCTTTATGTCTGAAGTTCGTGCCAGCACAGTTGCAGCACATAATCACGGGTATCTGCTTGTTCAGTTAGGATTTCGAAAGTTTCACTTAAATCCCTTCCTATCTGACTTAACTTATCCATCTGTGCATTAAAACCACCTACTGAGATAACCGTATCCAGGCGTTTAGATTTTAGTAGAAATCTAGATAGTTTTCGGCATAAATCATCTTTCATTTCCTAGGGAATTCAACCACTCAGTGAGAAAATGGTTAGTTTCATTATTTTCTTTAGTCCATTCAGTCGACTGGAAGGTGACTGTCATTGGAATGCAGTCGAGTGGTGAAGTTTCTTCCTTAGGACCCAATGGTATACCTGCACCTAAAAGACTGTGAATACAAACCATCGAATCTCTAGAAACTCAAGGGATAAATTTTGCACAATGAGTATATTGACCGGATGAAGCTTAGTAAATAACTATGCTTAAGTCCTTTATGCATGTCTCACAAACACAGTATATGTCCATGGTCTAAGATGCCAAAGATTTAGTTAGCGAAGTTTATTTAGTTGATTTGATAAAGGGTGAAGACGTTCAAAACACTAATATGTATTTTGAAGCTATATCTAGGAAAGGAGAAATATTCTCCTGTGAACTCAAAATGTGTGTCACATTCAATTTCAGAAGGATTCATTACATTACAAAATAAATTATATAACGTACATTTTTGTGTACAAAATAAATCAGTAAGAAAGTAATTTTCACGTTTTGCCAATACTTGTTCAATCCTTCTACATAAAAGGCGACATTGATTAGTTAATTTATTTTTCTGCATACTCGTGATATATTCTAAAGAGTGTAACTTTTAAAAATGCCTATCTAACACATAAGCAGATAAAAAAAACTAAATATACTATAGGCCTGCATAATTTGTACTTCTACAAATTGGTTATAAACCAAGCAAGCATAATCAAAAAAAATCCTAAGCAAAACTAATCTATACAATAATGAACATGAAGGGTATACTGAGTTAGTAGTACATAAAGTGTTGTACAACAAAACCAATCTATTAATTAGTTGACTTTCAAGTCTACTAAAATGTTTTAAGTAGTTTAAGCGCTAATCGAAGAAAAAAAAAGCACATTCTTATCAGGATAAATCACATACATGAGATGCATACCAAATAAAGTGGAACAAAAATCATCGCTATGCACTATTACAAAGTAAATTATAGTTTAAATAATCCAGTCTAATTAGAATGATGAAGTAGACGAAAATGCCAGTAATTCGATAGATGGTATGCTAAAGAGAACATTATAGTACATGGAAGTAGTATCAACTGATACATGTCATCTTTAGAAGATTCGTTCTAAACATCGTTCAGTCAATTCCTGTATCTTTACAAAAGTGAAATCTTCGGTATCCAGGATGTTGCTATATCAGTTTCATTTAGCATGAAATTAGTAATGTTGAGCATGACTTCAATCAATCTCATCATTTATCATAATATTTTAAATCTAAAGTGCTACACTGAGCCAATATGATAACATATCGGATATTGGTAGTGAAAAAAAAACACTGATAAAAACTTTCCTCACATCATTTTTAAGTATTTAACTAATCAAGTGAACTTTAGGAGTGAGAAGTAGGTTAGTGTTAGAAACAAATTGCATAAAACTTAAATGGATGTTGATAGGTTGGAAGCAATCGGTAAGAAGTCTCGTACCCAAGTTTCTTGCTTGTTGGGACTCGTTAGCAGAGTATAGTTTCAACCTCGAGGCAAATGACGCCCTATGTGAGGTTTGAATATGCGTCATAGTATTGTATCCAGTTATTCGGGTTGCGATTGATTTCCTCTAAGACTGGATTACATGCATTGATTAGTCAGTGGAAAGTAACCAATTTCATGTTGTCTAGTCCTCAATGGTGACTAAGTTCTACGAATGATTTTTTCAATCCTGCCAGTCGTAGCATCACTGATCGTAACACAGGTTTATACAGGTTTGAATCCCAAAAGAGATCCGCCTTGCTGACGAGTGCCAATAAGCAGGAAACCTAGGTCAAGTGGGGCTACGTGTCGATTGCCTTCAATCAACTAACGTCTATCAACTTGCACCATCATACTGAGCCTCATAGCTTAGTGGTTACATTGAAAAATGATCGACAGAATTTGATCAGTACTCAGGACTAGGTAACATGAAATTGCTTGTCCTTCAATGACTAGTCATTGGATAATATTTAGCTAATAAGGAGGTAAATGATGGATGTAATGTGAACTGGAACAATGACCTAAGTGATAGATTACTTTCTCATCATATTTAATCGATTGAGCAGTTTATTTCGCTTGCTTGAAATCTAGTCCGTAGTTGTTACAAATATCTTGGGAGAATTTGAGCATAGCGTCTGACTTAATTATTCAATTAAAATTTGACTAAAATAATATACTACAAAATGATTAACTGCTTACCTGATATTTTATTATATTGAGGGAAATAATACAACCAATTAGCAAGTGAATAGTTCACGATAATTAGATTGATAGGGAAATGAATGAATATTGATCAGGGAAGTATCTGTTTACTTGTTGATAGTATAAATATTGAAATTTAGAGAAAAAAAAACATGTTGATCAGTTTCATTTATGCGGTGAACCATGTTTAGACCACCATGTTAAAAATTTATTTCCACTTTTTGATCGAATTTTTAAATCATCTTGAGTTGATGTAGACTTTTTATTGGCTTTAAATCGATTTTTTCTCTTTGATCCATGTTGTTGTTGATCGGATAATTTAGTATCTAAAATTTATGACAAGTATAAGCGAAGGAAAATAAAGCAGAAAAATAATACACTTTTGTTTTCTTATCGAAAATAGTTTCATATAAAAGTTATGCTGAAGTATAAATCTAGACACTCACAAAATGACCTATCTAACGGAAATGATGTAACTTCATTGACTAGTACAATAGTTGCTGAAATGGGTAGCCTTTTAAGTCATTCATTTTGTGTTCCAGTGAATCTTAAGCCCACCTGAAAAGGTAGTTTTCCAAAAATGCTGAACTCTGGTTGGTTACTTCAGTAGTTGTCAGAGTGGCTTTTAGTGGTACCAATACTTATGCCCCCCCCCGCCCTCCTTTAAAGGTCACCCTAACAACTGCTGGGACAACCAATTACGTGTCTGTACTATAGAACCAAAAGGATTTACCAGTTGAAGAACGGAAAACTGATCGCTTATTTCAGTAGTTGCTAGCATGAGCTTTAAAGTACATACTCTGTGCATGAGTTACTTTGATAGTCATTTAAATAACCAATTACATTTCTTACTTATAGGAAAGAACTGCCTTTCTGACTGAAATACCGAAAATTGATTGATTATTACAACAGTTGTTAGGATGATCTTTGATGTCACCTCTTTATTCACACTTTGTTAGCGATCTTATTGATATGCATCACCGGTAGGCTTAATTTCTTATTTTTTCAGTTTTATTACTTTAGGTGTTAACCGGGATTGTTTGTGTATACCAAATTAGTCATACAACAAGTAGTCGTATTCATGTGAAGGCTAGACGTATTAAGGTGATCCTATTGATTTTTTTTTTGGCAGGATACTTTGATGGGCACTGCACTTTTACAAATACTCACCTATCATCGTCCTGGCTGAGGTTATCTGATCTATAAAGATAACTTGACTCATTTGTTAGTCTGGATTCTTCATTCAGTGAAAGCGAAATATCATAATTACACTTCCAGGTCATCCTGTACGCGTCCTAGATTTCCTAGTCTAGTTATATTTATTATTGATTTCAAATTATTATTATCGTATTATTTTTCCCTTGGGTTCCTAGTGGAACATAGGGCTTCAGTAGCACGCCTCCGTTGCACTCTCTTCTCTACAGTCTTTTGGACCTGGCGCCACGACTTCCCACAACCTTCCATTTCTTCCTCACACGATCTCCTCCATGTCACCCTAGCCACGGACGCCCAACTTGTAGTTTCCCCTTCCCATTCCACTCGATGGCTGGACTGGCGCGTGATGTCTCCAGTTGGCCTTCTCCACTTTCTTCTGCATAGTTGTTGAGTGATAGGTTCTTTCTTCGTTGGTTCGTTCCCAGAGTTTCTTGTTGCTTATTCTTATTATTCCGCTCATCTGATCCTCTTTATCGAGTGAGCGTAGGCTGCAGCTGTTGATGAATCTCTGTAGTTTGTTGGAAATGCTTTTCGTTACATGCCAAGTTTCTGAACCATTACATAGAAGCACTGACTTGACATTAGTGTTGAAAATCTGGATCTTGTTCTTTGTGCTGAGTGTAGTAGATCACCATAGTGATTTCAGATTAGTGAAGTGTTCGCTGCCTCGCCTCTTTTGTCAACTTGTTAGTTTTCGCCTGTAGATCTCCGAGTTTGTGCGACATTAGACATAAATCATAATCGGCGAAATCTAAATCCTCGACGCTCCTTTCATCTGTCCAGCGTATGCGCACCTACTGATTTCAAATACTTGTGCATAATTCTAATATATTTTGTAAACGTTATATTTTTTCTTTAAGAAATTCATGTTGTGATTCGTTCAGAACGAGAGATTAAGCAATACAGAATGTAACATACTTAGTTGGATGTGTCAATTTATACTGATCATCAGTAAACCGTCAAGTGAAATAAAAGTAAAGTCTCAGCAACTAGGTTGATGTTGATTAACTAGGCGATTTCTCATACTTATTGTATAAGGGGTTAAGATACTGATTATCAGGGCAGATCAAAGTCGGTCGAGTGGAGTTGGATCCCTCAAAATTGATTATAGGTAGTGAGATACATTTCAGTCTGTACAGTTGTGCAGTAATATGACTGTAAATCTTGGGCAGTGTAGTAGAATGTAATTCCATATTAGATTTGTTCATTTGATATAGAGCGCACAGTGACACAGTATTATTTACTGGATGACGTTTCGAGAATAAATTATTCTCCATAATCATACCAATGTAATCACACTACTTTAGACATCTGATTTTTATAGTCGTGTCACCTCCCATTCTTAATTTCTATCGGTAGTAAAATTTCCCATATCTCTGGCATAGACGTTGCGTCATTTCTATCACATGTGTTGGGTGCTGGTTGATTCGATGTACAAAGATTCAGTAGTCAATCTCTCTTTCCACCCGATTATATTGGACTTGAGCACAGTGGTTTTATCCCATCCACCCTATTATGTGGTTGTGTGTTAATACATGCATTGAAACAGTCGAGTGTTCTTTTAGATTATTGATCTTATTCGGGTCTGTCATTCTATATTTTGCTAAATTTCTATGTTCCGTTATTCTAATTGACCCCGACCTGCCACTTTGACGTATGTATTTGACCTTACAGTCATTGCCCGGAATTTAGCAGATTAAAATTATTTTACTTAGTTAGATCTGTCGGATCCTTAAGCCAACCGACAAAGCCAATCTCTGAGGGAGTTTGTAGGTTTAAATACAGCCCTAATTCCAGCTTTGTTTACAATCCAACGTAAAGTTTCTGATGTACCTTCCATATAGGGTAACATAATGGAGGCTGTGAACTCATTTCTACTCGTGTTAGTTATTATTTCGTTTTTTATGTGTTCGTATGTATTTCTTAATAACCTGTGGAGGGTAATTATTAATTATATATGGTTAAATTCGTTGTTCAGGTACTTGCATTGTCTAAGGAGTTTTCTAGCTCTATCACGTAGACATTTGACTAAACCTGCCTTAACTGACGATGGATGAGATGAGGTGAAGTCTGTTGGAATATGTCGGTTTTCTGTAGACAGTAGTATCCAAACCACTGTCTGTCCATCGTTTTATTCTGGAATCCAACATAGGTAAGTTACTTATGCTGAATGAACAGAAAATGAAAGTTGACAATTAATTTTATCTTTTTTAATTGATACAGTCTGACATTCCTGTAGAGTTAATGTTCCGTTACACAGTAAGTGGAGCTATAAATTCCACTCTAAGTATTTCAGAATGTGCAAACGTATCATGATTTTGGGTTAAAAGTTTCCTACCTAGAAACACTGGGTCAGATAACACACAATAAGTCAATGCTGTTTACATTGTTATAATCGGCTATAGGGATTGGTCTCCGAGGCTTTGGTTAGGAATGAAGTGTCAAACTCATTAGGTGACATGCTGTGAGAGTTTCTATTCTTTAGCGATATCTAAGATAACAATATTGACCCGATATGTCTTTGTTGTGTGCGAAATCACATGGCAGTGTGATTACTTTTCTTCTGATAAATGAAGTGTACTTTGTTGCATTGATAAATATGAAACATTCATTCATTAGTTTTGTGAACTGACTGATTGATTTCAAGTAGAATATTTATCATGAATTCATATTGCTTGGAGAGCTAATGAAAACTCGAGAACTCTAGAAATATGGACTACTGGAATCCAAGCCAGTGGTTGAATGATGACTTACTTATCACTACACCTGATGGTCTCCAGTTTGACTGCTCTCCAATCATGAATATGAACTGTTAAGAAGTTCGATAATCCAATGATCCAAGGTTTTAAATGAATCGCCAATTATTTCAAGTTGTTATTCATCGTAGACTGACAGCAGTTGGAGGAACAAAGGAAACCTGTGAGCACTGGACAGCCGTTTCGTCCTAGTATGGGACTCCTCAGCAGTGCGCACCCACGACCCCACCAGCAGGGATCGAACCCGCGACCATCAGGTTCCGCGACCAGCGCGTTACCATTGAGCCACTGAGTCAGAATCCAATGCTCCATATTTCCAACTTCTGTTAGCTCACGATATATAGCGCAACCGCCACCCAATGTCATCGCTGAGTATTTGTCCTCATAGCCATCAGGCTTTGACTCCACCGGTCACGACTTGTCATTGGAACTTCGGGAATACTTCTCGAAACTAGTCACCAATGAGCACCAGTTCAATTAAATTTTGAGGGAGTTGTGGAGATTTGGAATTATTTCAAGTTGTTGAGGAGTCCCATACTAGGACGAAACAGCTGTCCAGTGCTCCCAGGTTTCGTTTGTTCCTCCAACTGATGTCAGTCTACGATGAATAACAACTTGAAATAATTCCAAATCTCCACAACTCCCTCAGAATCGCCAATTAATATCAGCTCGTAATAAAATTGTTGAAATGATTAGTAATGATTGTCTTGAAATTTTAAATTGTTTCTAAATGGTGTACTGTTTCCAATTAACTTTACTATACATAAAATTTCATCTAGTAATAAAATATTTATTCTATATGTGTAATTCTTAGCGAAAACTAATACTTTTGGAAGTGTTCTGATAAATCGATCACTTTCAACATATCTAGGATATTGTCATTATCTCTAAATGTATTCAATGTCTTAATTAGTGAGTGAACAACACCGAAATACGAAGAAGAGATTAAAAACGATAACTTTGACTTAAATATTGCCAATTCTATTTAGCGAATAGTCATTGTAATTTCGATCATTCACTGATTTCATAATCTACACATCAAATCTTGTAAATAGACAATGATATTAGATGCAATCATGATACATTAAAGTTGCATAAGAGTATTATTTGAAGTATTTGATTGATTTGCTAAATTTTTTTTCCCACCTAAATAATTCACCATAATTAAAAGAAGGTCAGATATTTGAAAGAAGTTTTAGAGTTAAATGATGATGTAGAATTGATTCAGTATTTCTTAGTATGCAATGACTATAATGTTATAGAGACAGACACTTTCTTAGACAAGTCAATTAGCATCATATTTATCTCCTCAGTTAGAAAAAAGTAGCCACTGAACTATTCAAGCGATCATAGACTTTCTTTTGAATTGTATTAGTCCCTAAATATGCATTTAATAATGTGATCTTTCATATTTAAATGTATAGCTTATTATCCACTCTATATTGTTATTTGTATTATCCCGTTGTTGATTGGACTTAATTGGTCGGTTTCTAATGATATATGGGGGTCTTGTGTGAATGGCCCAATATTGCCTATGTTTTAATTTGATATTAATAAATGATGAATAGTGGCTAGCAGTAGAGCTTAGGATATGAGTTTCGCTCGGTTTAGGACTCATCAGCTGGATGTACCTGCACCCCAGTGGACGATGTTGTTCCCAATAAGACCCTCTTCAAACGCTAGGTCATTGAGTGGGAACGACATCGCTCACTGGGAGGTAGGTAAACCCAGCTGAAGAGTCCCAAATAAGACGAAACGAGCGTCGTGATTTCCACTACTAGCCAATACCCACTATTACTATATTATTCGCTTTGTTTTTGGGCATTATACTTGATGTATTGGAATTTCATATTGAGGAAAAAGCCTTAATCTTAACACATTTATGATGAATAGGTGCTTTAAGGTCTGTTATTCAGTTGATACAAAGAAATCTATTCAGCAATCCGTAGATTTAGGGTAGTTTATCTGCAGCTTCTTCAGTTTTTGAAACTCAGATACTATATGGATTTGTCTTTAACATATGCACTAACTGAAATGACCAACATTATATAGTATACACTCATTGAGATGTCTAAATTGTATTGATTCCCGTAGGTATTCATTTTGTGCATAAGTCAAATTAATTCCCAGCATATCGATACACTACTGATGATACCTATAATTTACTTTTTTTTGATAAGTTGAAAGGTAGGAGGCTCTGGACCAAGATTTCATGCTTATTGGAATTCATCAGGTGATGTGAACTTAAATCACCTAAACATGAACTCAGAAATTCTACCACTAGAGCTATTCAAGCCAGAACTGATCTTTCACTTTCCACCAATTGACTAGATTTGTTTCTTACCACTTATAATGCAAAAGGCTTTTAATCACGCATGAAAAATTTGCTTCAAGGAACCTTTTATTTTGAAAAATATATAGTTGCATGAAAGTAAATCTCTTCACCCGGAAAAGCATAACCTGTGACTATAACAATATGAGCAGAAGCCTATTTCTCTTCATATTAGTTTTATAGAAGATGAAATTTCTGTAAGAACTTATCTGCCTCTTGAACTAGTTTCTATGCATTGAATTGTTTCGTTACTGAAATAGTCAGAAAGCAACAGTTTCTCCTTCCATGTTGCCTCCAACTTCACTCATCAGTTTACAGTTATGTTCAAAAGTTCATACACATTAAAAGAGTAGAGAGAATGGTCTTCCAGGTTGGAATTCATCATGAACTGACATCAGTTGGAGGAACACTGGAAACCTGGGAACATTGGACAGCTGTCTAGTCCTGGTACTGGACTCCTCAGCAGTCCGGATTCATGACCTTGCCAGGGAGTCATACTAGGACAAAATAGCTGTCCAGATTACCAATGTTTCTCCAAATGATTTCATTCCACGCTGAATTCCAACCTGAAATCAACTAATAAATCTCCACAAACTTCCAGATAGAATTAATCTATTGCTCAGTGGTGATTAGATTCGAGAGGTGATTCTCGAACTTCCAATCATAAGTAGTAACCAGTGGAGTCAACTAAGTCGAATATGAGGACAGTTACTCAACAACGACGCTGGATATAGGTAGCGCTATATCGTGAAATGACAGAAGTAGGAAATATAGACCATCGGATTTCGACCCAGTTGGTCAACGTTAACGTTCTGGCCACGGAACCTGAGGGTCGTGGTGTGGTGTCATGGTGCTCATTGCTGAGTCCCATACTAGGACGAAACAGCTGTCCGGTGCCCCAGGTTTCCAATATTCCCCAAACTGATGTCAGTCTGTGATGAAGCCTAACCTTAAATCAATCAATAAATCTCCACAGACCTCCAGAATGAATGAATGGTCTTTATCAATTTAACTGAGCGTGATGCAAATAACCGGAGGTTGGAATGTGTGAAGCTGTTTAGTAGCACCATATTTCGTCATCTTCTGAGTCGTTCAAAGTACTTAAAGAATAGATGAATTTTAAGATACTGTATTTTAATAAGATAGAGGTTGTTAAACAACTCAGGCTAAACTTGATTATTCAGAAGAGAACTATTGTTAATCTTTCTTTGCATGCCACCACTCTATTATATCACAATATCGCTTAAAATCTTGATAGAAATGCCAAGTATGTCAGGTGTACCTCCTTAAACTATACTCCGCATTTTATTCTCTCCCAACACCTCTTCTGCTACACATGATACATGGGACTAATACTGAGTCCTGGATAATCATCTGGCTGTATTCCTATTTCTCTAAAACCAAACAACATACTGTTCACAGAAGGAAGCGCTCAACCTCATGGCTTACTCTGACTGATTCCTCCCCAACTCCAACCCCACCCCCATCCCCAAGGACCCATCCTTTCCCCCATTCCTTCCCCTTTCCTCCTGTATGACTTACCATCTTCAGATACTATCAATTCCATCAAATACACTGATGACCTAACAGTTCCCATACCTGTCTCCTCTTCAACTGAATCATTTCCCATCTACTGTTAGTTAGATGATCGTCCTGCGTGAATGCTCTTATGCTTAATTCTACAAGATATCAGACTATGAACTTCAATTTTCAACCTGAATATAACCTATGCAAACTGCTTAGTTCTCATGATTCCTGTTCTCTCTGATAGTTGTGCATTAGAACATTCATTTTACAAGTGTCATTTATCTGGGTGTGTTTTTCTCCAAACATTTCCTGCTCCTCCTATATCTTACTGACTTCCAAAACAAATTTCCACCTAACATTCTGTATAGGAAAGGTGAGAGTATCTGGTATAACTCAGCATCATCTCCTGTGTTCATAAACTTCTATTCTCCTTTATTTTTTCCTGGATTGTGGAAAAAAGACTATGTTATATTGCATAGGACTTTGAAGATTATCAGGAGAGCTAGTGGTGTACGTCTAAATCGTCTAGTTAAAACAGTTGTGGACAAACACATGAACTCATGTTAACATCTGGTAGGAGTTGTTTTGTCAGATGACCAGCATCCTCTTCACTCAAAGCTCTCTGTGTATGTCGGTCATCTGGAAAGACAATGAGCAAATACATAAGACTTTATCTCGTCTCCTGTGCAGTGAAGCAAGTGTTAGAAATCAACTAACTAATCAACTTCTGTGTTTCAAAGCAAATTAACTGATGAGTACAAAGCATGTTATTTATTATTTATGTATTATGAATTGAATTTCTAATGTTATTGTCTATCTATGTTAACTGTGCAATTTCAAGAAAGTTGTAGATAAAGTGAACATTCTTATCTTTAATGTGTAATTTATACTTATTTCATTGTATTATTCCTACACTATACACTATTTCTATCCGATTGATGATATATGGTATGCTGAAAATTTTGTAGAGTATTCCCAAAATATCTTTCAGAATAAAGTCATTATTAGTACCATTATTATTATTATTATTATTATTATTATTATTATTATTATTATTATTATTATTATTATTATTATCACTATTATATCTTTGCTCTAGTGACTATTAAATATTTAGCTAAATATCATTGTCACCTCAAGACTATTTATTGATTAATATTGTTGTCGGTTACCATTTTGTCTTTTTTGAAAAAAAAATCTGTTTAACTTCAAGTTCACAGTACAACTACCTATTTATTACATACTTGATACTTTTGCATTTAGTTCGTTAACCTTTTTAACACAAACATCTGTCATGAATGTAATTCTCCCTAACTGGAATATCTTTAGTAAAATTGTGAATACAACATGAATGTTCAATTCCTATCTACTCTTATAACTTTTCAATCGTGTTTACACACCCATCGTAGAGTAAAAGCTTTACCATCATGTAGGATGGAGTCCAGGTACATACAGTTGACGTGTCCCAAATAGAAGGAAATGCACGTTCTGGATTTCACTGTTAGCCAATAAGTAGACTACAATGTTGTAAATTGATGGAAATAAACTTAATGTGAGGGTCTTTGACTGGACTTCTCGTGGGTGTTGTTGGTGCGTATTGTCTCAAACATGAACGAAAGCAACAGTCCCGTGCCCTCAGATTTTCAAGGTTTCTCTAACAGCCATATATCCGAGATAAAAGCCATTTCAGCAAACTGTCAGTATGCTTGGGAGAACTCTCATCTTCTTCTGCCTAAAGGTGATAATGACAGGATGATAACAGTTTGCAAAACTATCAGTGGCTTAAAAATAGACGATTCCAGTAAGTTTGAAGTGATCATAGCATTCAGTGTATTCTGTCTTACTGAATATGCTCCAGTGCATAATATAAGTATATTCATTATACCCAGTGGTGTAAGAAAACAGCTATTTTACTCTCTATATGTGCACACGTATTAGCTTATTAAGATGTTAAATAAAGAAGCCAAAATGAATTTCAAATAAAAAAGTATACATTGAATTCTAACTCACCAAGGGATATAAGACTGCTTTCTTCTTCAGCTGTTATCCGTATCAAACTATTGCTATTTTGTGACAATTGAGAAATTAATGTTCGCCTTGATTCACCTAAAGGCCATTCAGGTTCATAGGTAGGAAGAGCTTTGTCATCCATATATGGCACATCATAAACAATTTCTTTACTTGCACGAAAGCTTGGAATTTTTGTAGGAGTTAAAGCATCTGGAAATAGATAATCATCGTCTACAAATTTACATCCAGGTGGTGGATATTCTAAAGTACTCCACGGGCGGCGTTTTGATGTATTAACTATACTTCGACGTAGGAAATCCGATACATTGGGGGATTTATTATTTTCATTCCGTGTAATTTTCATTGGCTTTAAGTGGATATCAGAAATTTCTTCTGTGAAAGTGAACTCGTGCTCTTCAGGATAGTTATTTTCCGTTAAATCAGAATAAGGTTCTCGTGGTCCGTGCCATGTTTTCCTAATCGAAGGATCTCTGGACTTATTAGGTGAACGTCGAGGAGTAGAAGTAAGATTATCATTAAAGTTGGAACTACATATAGCTACTCCACCATGATGGTCATCAAAATATTCTTTCGAATGATTTTGCTTCACAAGGAGGCATGAAGAGTTTTCTCCTCCGACGTTTTTACTGTCAAAATCCAGCCCTTGATTGTGATCAGGATGACTTATTTTTCTTGGTACTGAAGTATTATTCATTGGACATGAGTTATCATAAGGCTTAGAATCGTGCACTTTCTGCTTCTTAGCATCAGCCAGCCTCGCTCGATGAACTTTAGAATCCTTCTGCTTTCGAGACAGTGGCCAAAAAGATGTCTTCGGTGACTTCAAAGAAGGAAGAGCTTCGTGCATCATATCTGTATCCCGGTTAACAGGAGATATATTGCCGGAAGACTTAGCCGGGAAATCTTGCAAATCTGCAGAATTCTCAAAAGTAGCACTCTGAGATGAAGCATCGAACGTCGGCAAGACACGACTATAATGAATAGGAACAATAAAGATCTCATCGATATCTGCCGACATAGCGTCATCATAAGAAGCATCACCATTGAAACCAGAATCAAGCGGAGAAGAAAAAGTCTCATTAATATCCTGAAAAGCGTAAAGAGGAGATAATCGAGAATCAAACACTTCAGAAGAAAACTCAGCTCGAGCTGAAACAGGAGCAATAACCGGTTCATCAGCCACAATACCATAATCAACAGAACAACGAGACACCGGAAACAAATCACCGGCACCAAAATAACCCACAGAAGAGTCAGAAAAATCAGTCAACAAATCAGGGACATCCAAAGGAGAACCAGAATCAAAACCTGAAAAACGGCCATCAAAACATTCAACGGCAAAAGCCTCAGAAATATTCAGATCACCGTTAAGGATCTTCAAACCAGTCCCGTCTAAATCAAGCTTACCGGAGAGATCACCTCCAAGCGATGCATCTGGAACGGACACGTCGACAGTCGGCAAACGAGCACTGGCTTTCACAGATGGCAATTCCACAGATGGACCAGTTCCACTCACACTCACATCAGGTGCGTCTGCATGCACCTTTCCTGACACATCTGGCATGTGCACATTGAACTTCGGCAACGAGATATTCGGAGACCAGTGGAACTTCTTACCTTTACCTCGTCCACCTGCGTCCACATCCACGTCCACACTGGGAACATCAACCTTCCCACTCACATCCAAACCAGCGTCTACGTCTCCTGACACTTTGGGCACCTTCACCTTCTTCGCCTTCTTACCTTTCGAGCCCCAACCGAAGGTGAACTTCTTCGATGGAACACTGACGTCCACATCGGGAGCGGACACCTGTCCAGTCAGTCCCAACTCTCCGCCTCTACCTGCACCACCAGATACACCGATTTCCGGCACAGACGCAGACACCTCCATCTCAGGAGCCTCCAGTGAGACGTCGAGCTCGGGTTTCGGAAGCGACACATCCACACCACCAGTCGGACCCGAAACAGATATCGAGGCGTCCGGTTTTCCAACACCACCACCACCATGCATCTTCAGACCACCCTTCGGGAACCCGAACTTCGGAGACCAGTGGAATTTCTTACCTCCCTTGCTTGCTTTGCCATCTATGTGGGCGTCGAGTCCGGCGTCCAAATCCACCTTCCCACCTGCCTCTCCTTCCACCTTCACACCAGCCTTCGGAGTCTTCAATTTCGCCTTCTTCTTGCCCAGACCGAAGCCGAATTTCGGTGCCTTGATCGAGATATGCGGCTTAGGCACGTCCACCTTGGCGCTCACACCTGCATCCGGAGTCACACCATGTACATCGAGATCTGGACCAGTCAGCTTCACACTCGGCAGTTTCACATCCACGTCAGCACTGGGCAGTTCCACATCTCTATCCAGACTGGCAGACACCTGAGGGATGGACAAGTCTCCCTCCACAGACGGTGCACTCACATTTCCTGATATCTCCATTTCAGGCAGTCTCAGATCGGCGTCACAGATCTTCACACCAGTCCCGTCTAAATCAAGCTTACCGGAGAGATCACCTCCAAGCGATGCATCTGGAACGGACACGTCGACACTCGGCAAACGAGCACTGGCTTTCACAGATGGCAATTCCACAGATGGACCAGTTCCACTCACACTCACATCAGGTGCGTCTGCATGCACCTTTCCTGACACATCTGGCATGTGCACATTGAACTTCGGCAACGAGATATTCGGAGACCAGTGGAACTTCTTACCTTTACCTCGTCCACCTGCGTCCACATCCACGTCCACACTGGGAACATCAACCTTCCCACTCACATCCAAACCAGCGTCTACGTCTCCTGACACTTTGGGCACCTTCACCTTCTTCGCCTTCTTACCTTTCGAGCCCCAACCGAAGGTGAACTTCTTCGATGGAACACTGACGTCCACATCGGGAGCGGACACCTGTCCAGTCAGTCCCAACTCTCCGCCTCTACCTGCACCACCAGATACACCGATTTCCGGCACAGACGCAGACACCTCCATCTCAGGAGCCTCCAGTGAGACGTCGAGCTCGGGTTTCGGAAGCGACACATCCACACCACCAGTCGGACCCGAAACAGATATCGAGGCGTCCGGTTTTCCAACACCACCACCACCATGCATCTTCAGACCACCCTTCGGGAACCCGAACTTCGGAGACCAGTGGAATTTCTTACCTCCCTTGCTTGCTTTGCCATCTATGTGGGCGTCGAGTCCGGCGTCCAAATCCACCTTCCCACCTGCCTCTCCTTCCACCTTCACACCAGCCTTCGGAGTCTTCAATTTCGCCTTCTTCTTGCCCAGACCGAAGCCGAATTTCGGTGCCTTGATCGAGATATGCGGCTTAGGCACGTCCACCTTGGCGCTCACACCTGCATCCGGAGTCACACCATGTACATCGAGATCTGGACCAGTCAGCTTCACACTCGGCAGTTTCACATCCACGTCAGCACTGGGCAGTTCCACATCTCTATCCAGACTGGCAGACACCTGAGGGATGGACAAGTCTCCCTCCACAGACGGTGCACTCACATTTCCTGATATCTCCATTTCAGGCAGTCTCAGATCGGCGTCACAGATCTTCACACCAGTCCCGTCTAAATCAAGCTTACCGGAGAGATCACCTCCAAGCGATGCATCTGGAACGGACACGTCGACACTCGGCAAACGAGCACTGGCTTTCACAGATGGCAATTCCACAGATGGACCAGTTCCACTCACACTCACATCAGGTGCGTCTGCATGCACCTTTCCTGACACATCTGGCATGTGCACATTGAACTTCGGCAACGAGATATTCGGAGACCAGTGGAACTTCTTACCTTTACCTCGTCCACCTGCGTCCACATCCACGTCCACACTGGGGACATCAACCTTCCCACTCACATCCAAACCAGCGTCTACGTCTCCTGACACTTTGGGCACCTTCACCTTCTTCGCCTTCTTACCTTTCGAGCCCCAACCGAAGGTGAACTTCTTCGATGGAACACTGACGTCCACATCGGGAGCGGACACCTGTCCAGTCAGTCCCAACTCTCCGCCTCTACCTGCACCACCAGATACACCGATTTCCGGCACAGACGCAGACACCTCCATCTCAGGAGCCTCCAGTGAGACGTCGAGCTCGGGTTTCGGAAGCGACACATCCACACCACCAGTCGGACCCGAAACAGATATCGAGGCGTCCGGTTTTCCAACACCACCACCACCATGCATCTTCAGACCACCCTTCGGGAACCCGAACTTCGGAGACCAGTGGAATTTCTTACCTCCCTTGCTTGCTTTGCCATCTATGTGGGCGTCGAGTCCGGCGTCCAAATCCACCTTCCCACCTGCCTCTCCTTCCACCTTCACACCAGCCTTCGGAGTCTTCAATTTCGCCTTCTTCTTGCCCAGACCGAAGCCGAATTTCGGTGCCTTGATCGAGATATGCGGCTTAGGCACGTCCACCTTGGCGCTCACACCTGCATCCGGAGTCACACCATGTACATCGAGATCTGGACCAGTCAGCTTCACACTCGGCAGTTTCACATCCACGTCAGCACTGGGCAGTTCCACATCTCTATCCAGACTGGCAGACACCTGAGGGATGGACAAGTCTCCCTCCACAGACGGTGCACTCACATTTCCTGATATCTCCATTTCAGGCAGTCTCAGATCGGCGTCACAGATCTTCACACCAGTCCCGTCTAAATCAAGCTTACCGGAGAGATCACCTCCAAGCGATGCATCTGGAACGGACACGTCGACACTCGGCAAACGAGCACTGGCTTTCACAGATGGCAATTCCACAGATGGACCAGTTCCACTCACACTCACATCAGGTGCGTCTGCATGCACCTTTCCTGACACATCTGGCATGTGCACATTGAACTTCGGCAACGAGATATTCGGAGACCAGTGGAACTTCTTACCTTTACCTCGTCCACCTGCGTCCACATCCACGTCCACACTGGGAACATCAACCTTCCCACTCACATCCAAACCAGCGTCTACGTCTCCTGACACTTTGGGCACCTTCACCTTCTTCGCCTTCTTACCTTTCGAGCCCCAACCGAAGGTGAACTTCTTCGATGGAACACTGACGTCCACATCGGGAGCGGACACCTGTCCAGTCAGTCCCAACTCTCCGCCTCTACCTGCACCACCAGATACACCGATTTCCGGCACAGACGCAGACACCTCCATCTCAGGAGCCTCCAGTGAGACGTCGAGCTCGGGTTTCGGAAGCGACACATCCACACCACCAGTCGGACCCGAAACAGATATCGAGGCGTCCGGTTTTCCAACACCACCACCACCATGCATCTTCAGACCACCCTTCGGGAACCCGAACTTCGGAGACCAGTGGAATTTCTTACCTCCCTTGCTTGCTTTGCCATCTATGTGGGCGTCGAGTCCGGCGTCCAAATCCACCTTCCCACCTGCCTCTCCTTCCACCTTCACACCAGCCTTCGGAGTCTTCAATTTCGCCTTCTTCTTGCCCAGACCGAAGCCGAATTTCGGTGCCTTGATCGAGATATGCGGCTTAGGCACGTCCACCTTGGCGCTCACACCTGCATCCGGAGTCACACCATGTACATCGAGATCTGGACCAGTCAGCTTCACACTCGGCAGTTTCACATCCACGTCAGCACTGGGCAGTTCCACATCTCTATCCAGACTGGCAGACACCTGAGGGATGGACAAGTCTCCCTCCACAGACGGTGCACTCACATTTCCTGATATCTCCATTTCAGGCAGTCTCAGATCGGCGTCACAGATCTTCACACCAGTCCCGTCTAAATCAAGCTTACCGGAGAGATCACCTCCAAGCGATGCATCTGGAACGGACACGTCGACACTCGGCAAACGAGCACTGGCTTTCACAGATGGCAATTCCACAGATGGACCAGTTCCACTCACACTCACATCAGGTGCGTCTGCATGCACCTTTCCTGACACATCTGGCATGTGCACATTGAACTTCGGCAACGAGATATTCGGAGACCAGTGGAACTTCTTACCTTTACCTCGTCCACCTGCGTCCACATCCACGTCCACACTGGGGACATCAACCTTCCCACTCACATCCAAACCAGCGTCTACGTCTCCTGACACTTTGGGCACCTTCACCTTCTTCGCCTTCTTACCTTTCGAGCCCCAACCGAAGGTGAACTTCTTCGATGGAACACTGACGTCCACATCGGGAGCGGACACCTGTCCAGTCAGTCCCAACTCTCCGCCTCTACCTGCACCACCAGATACACCGATTTCCGGCACAGACGCAGACACCTCCATCTCAGGAGCCTCCAGTGAGACGTCGAGCTCGGGTTTCGGAAGCGACACATCCACACCACCAGTCGGACCCGAAACAGATATCGAGGCGTCCGGTTTTCCAACACCACCACCACCATGCATCTTCAGACCACCCTTCGGGAACCCGAACTTCGGAGACCAGTGGAATTTCTTACCTCCCTTGCTTGCTTTGCCATCTATGTGGGCGTCGAGTCCGGCGTCCAAATCCACCTTCCCACCTGCCTCTCCTTCCACCTTCACACCAGCCTTCGGAGTCTTCAATTTCGCCTTCTTCTTGCCCAGACCGAAGCCGAATTTCGGTGCCTTGATCGAGATATGCGGCTTAGGCACGTCCACCTTGGCGCTCACACCTGCATCCGGAGTCACACCATGTACATCGAGATCTGGACCAGTCAGCTTCACACTCGGCAGTTTCACATCCACGTCAGCACTGGGCAGTTCCACATCTCTATCCAGACTGGCAGACACCTGAGGGATGGACAAGTCTCCCTCCACAGACGGTGCACTCACATTTCCTGATATCTCCATTTCAGGCAGTCTCAGATCGGCGTCACAGATCTTCACACCAGTCCCGTCTAAATCAAGCTTACCGGAGAGATCACCTCCAAGCGATGCATCTGGAACGGACACGTCGACACTCGGCAAACGAGCACTGGCTTTCACAGATGGCAATTCCACAGATGGACCAGTTCCACTCACACTCACATCAGGTGCGTCTGCATGCACCTTTCCTGACACATCTGGCATGTGCACATTGAACTTCGGCAACGAGATATTCGGAGACCAGTGGAACTTCTTACCTTTACCTCGTCCACCTGCGTCCACATCCACGTCCACACTGGGAACATCAACCTTCCCACTCACATCCAAACCAGCGTCTACGTCTCCTGACACTTTGGGCACCTTCACCTTCTTCGCCTTCTTACCTTTCGAGCCCCAACCGAAGGTGAACTTCTTCGATGGAACACTGACGTCCACATCGGGAGCGGACACCTGTCCAGTCAGTCCCAACTCTCCGCCTCTACCTGCACCACCAGATACACCGATTTCCGGCACAGACGCAGACACCTCCATCTCAGGAGCCTCCAGTGAGACGTCGAGCTCGGGTTTCGGAAGCGACACATCCACACCACCAGTCGGACCCGAAACAGATATCGAGGCGTCCGGTTTTCCAACACCACCACCACCATGCATCTTCAGACCACCCTTCGGGAACCCGAACTTCGGAGACCAGTGGAATTTCTTACCTCCCTTGCTTGCTTTGCCATCTATGTGGGCGTCGAGTCCGGCGTCCAAATCCACCTTCCCACCTGCCTCTCCTTCCACCTTCACACCAGCCTTCGGAGTCTTCAATTTCGCCTTCTTCTTGCCCAGACCGAAGCCGAATTTCGGTGCCTTGATCGAGATATGCGGCTTAGGCACGTCCACCTTGGCGCTCACACCTGCATCCGGAGTCACACCATGTACATCGAGATCTGGACCAGTCAGCTTCACACTCGGCAGTTTCACATCCACGTCAGCACTGGGCAGTTCCACATCTCTATCCAGACTGGCAGACACCTGAGGGATGGACAAGTCTCCCTCCACAGACGGTGCACTCACATTTCCTGATATCTCCATTTCAGGCAGTCTCAGATCGGCGTCACAGATCTTCACACCAGTCCCGTCTAAATCAAGCTTACCGGAGAGATCACCTCCAAGCGATGCATCTGGAACGGACACGTCGACACTCGGCAAACGAGCACTGGCTTTCACAGATGGCAATTCCACAGATGGACCAGTTCCACTCACACTCACATCAGGTGCGTCTGCATGCACCTTTCCTGACACATCTGGCATGTGCACATTGAACTTCGGCAACGAGATATTCGGAGACCAGTGGAACTTCTTACCTTTACCTCGTCCACCTGCGTCCACATCCACGTCCACACTGGGGACATCAACCTTCCCACTCACATCCAAACCAGCGTCTACGTCTCCTGACACTTTGGGCACCTTCACCTTCTTCGCCTTCTTACCTTTCGAGCCCCAACCGAAGGTGAACTTCTTCGATGGAACACTGACGTCCACATCGGGAGCGGACACCTGTCCAGTCAGTCCCAACTCTCCGCCTCTACCTGCACCACCAGATACACCGATTTCCGGCACAGACGCAGACACCTCCATCTCAGGAGCCTCCAGTGAGACGTCGAGCTCGGGTTTCGGAAGCGACACATCCACACCACCAGTCGGACCCGAAACAGATATCGAGGCGTCCGGTTTTCCAACACCACCACCACCATGCATCTTCAGACCACCCTTCGGGAACCCGAACTTCGGAGACCAGTGGAATTTCTTACCTCCCTTGCTTGCTTTGCCATCTATGTGGGCGTCGAGTCCGGCGTCCAAATCCACCTTCCCACCTGCCTCTCCTTCCACCTTCACACCAGCCTTCGGAGTCTTCAATTTCGCCTTCTTCTTGCCCAGACCGAAGCCGAATTTCGGTGCCTTGATCGAGATATGCGGCTTAGGCACGTCCACCTTGGCGCTCACACCTGCATCCGGAGTCACACCATGTACATCGAGATCTGGACCAGTCAGCTTCACACTCGGCAGTTTCACATCCACGTCAGCACTGGGCAGTTCCACATCTCTATCCAGACTGGCAGACACCTGAGGGATGGACAAGTCTCCCTCCACAGACGGTGCACTCACATTTCCTGATATCTCCATTTCAGGCAGTCTCAGATCGGCGTCACAGATCTTCACACCAGTCCCGTCTAAATCAAGCTTACCGGAGAGATCACCTCCAAGCGATGCATCTGGAACGGACACGTCGACACTCGGCAAACGAGCACTGGCTTTCACAGATGGCAATTCCACAGATGGACCAGTTCCACTCACACTCACATCAGGTGCGTCTGCATGCACCTTTCCTGACACATCTGGCATGTGCACATTGAACTTCGGCAACGAGATATTCGGAGACCAGTGGAACTTCTTACCTTTACCTCGTCCACCTGCGTCCACATCCACGTCCACACTGGGGACATCAACCTTCCCACTCACATCCAAACCAGCGTCTACGTCTCCTGACACTTTGGGCACCTTCACCTTCTTCGCCTTCTTACCTTTCGAGCCCCAACCGAAGGTGAACTTCTTCGATGGAACACTGACGTCCACATCGGGAGCGGACACCTGTCCAGTCAGTCCCAACTCTCCGCCTCTACCTGCACCACCAGATACACCGATTTCCGGCACAGACGCAGACACCTCCATCTCAGGAGCCTCCAGTGAGACGTCGAGCTCGGGTTTCGGAAGCGACACATCCACACCACCAGTCGGACCCGAAACAGATATCGAGGCGTCCGGTTTTCCAACACCACCACCACCATGCATCTTCAGACCACCCTTCGGGAACCCGAACTTCGGAGACCAGTGGAATTTCTTACCTCCCTTGCTTGCTTTGCCATCTATGTGGGCGTCGAGTCCGGCGTCCAAATCCACCTTCCCACCTGCCTCTCCTTCCACCTTCACACCAGCCTTCGGAGTCTTCAATTTCGCCTTCTTCTTGCCCAGACCGAAGCCGAATTTCGGTGCCTTGATCGAGATATGCGGCTTAGGCACGTCCACCTTGGCGCTCACACCTGCATCCGGAGTCACACCATGTACATCGAGATCTGGACCAGTCAGCTTCACACTCGGCAGTTTCACATCCACGTCAGCACTGGGCAGTTCCACATCTCTATCCAGACTGGCAGACACCTGAGGGATGGACAAGTCTCCCTCCACAGACGGTGCACTCACATTTCCTGATATCTCCATTTCAGGCAGTCTCAGATCGGCGTCACAGATCTTCACACCAGTCCCGTCTAAATCAAGCTTACCGGAGAGATCACCTCCAAGCGATGCATCTGGAACGGACACGTCGACACTCGGCAAACGAGCACTGGCTTTCACAGATGGCAATTCCACAGATGGACCAGTTCCACTCACACTCACATCAGGTGCGTCTGCATGCACCTTTCCTGACACATCTGGCATGTGCACATTGAACTTCGGCAACGAGATATTCGGAGACCAGTGGAACTTCTTACCTTTACCTCGTCCACCTGCGTCCACATCCACGTCCACACTGGGACATCAACCTTCCCACTCACATCCAAACCAGCGTCTACGTCTCCTGACACTTTGGGCACCTTCACCTTCTTCGCCTTCTTACCTTTCGAGCCCCAACCGAAGGTGAACTTCTTCGATGGAACACTGACGTCCACATCGGGAGCGGACACCTGTCCAGTCAGTCCCAACTCTCCGCCTCTACCTGCACCACCAGATACACCGATTTCCGGCACAGACGCAGACACCTCCATCTCAGGAGCCTCCAGTGAGACGTCGAGCTCGGGTTTCGGAAGCGACACATCCACACCACCAGTCGGACCCGAAACAGATATCGAGGCGTCCGGTTTTCCAACACCACCACCACCATGCATCTTCAGACCACCCTTCGGGAACCCGAACTTCGGAGACCAGTGGAATTTCTTACCTCCCTTGCTTGCTTTGCCATCTATGTGGGCGTCGAGTCCGGCGTCCAAATCCACCTTCCCACCTGCCTCTCCTTCCACCTTCACACCAGCCTTCGGAGTCTTCAATTTCGCCTTCTTCTTGCCCAGACCGAAGCCGAATTTCGGTGCCTTGATCGAGATATGCGGCTTAGGCACGTCCACCTTGGCGCTCACACCTGCATCCGGAGTCACACCATGTACATCGAGATCTGGACCAGTCAGCTTCACACTCGGCAGTTTCACATCCACGTCAGCACTGGGCAGTTCCACATCTCTATCCAGACTGGCAGACACCTGAGGGATGGACAAGTCTCCCTCCACAGACGGTGCACTCACATTTCCTGATATCTCCATTTCAGGCAGTCTCAGATCGGCGTCACAGATCTTCACACCAGTCCCGTCTAAATCAAGCTTACCGGAGAGATCACCTCCAAGCGATGCATCTGGAACGGACACGTCGACACTCGGCAAACGAGCACTGGCTTTCACAGATGGCAATTCCACAGATGGACCAGTTCCACTCACACTCACATCAGGTGCGTCTGCATGCACCTTTCCTGACACATCTGGCATGTGCACATTGAACTTCGGCAACGAGATATTCGGAGACCAGTGGAACTTCTTACCTTTACCTCGTCCACCTGCGTCCACATCCACGTCCACACTGGGAACATCAACCTTCCCACTCACATCCAAACCAGCGTCTACGTCTCCTGACACTTTGGGCACCTTCACCTTCTTCGCCTTCTTACCTTTCGAGCCCCAACCGAAGGTGAACTTCTTCGATGGAACACTGACGTCCACATCGGGAGCGGACACCTGTCCAGTCAGTCCCAACTCTCCGCCTCTACCTGCACCACCAGATACACCGATTTCCGGCACAGACGCAGACACCTCCATCTCAGGAGCCTCCAGTGAGACGTCGAGCTCGGGTTTCGGAAGCGACACATCCACACCACCAGTCGGACCCGAAACAGATATCGAGGCGTCCGGTTTTCCAACACCACCACCACCATGCATCTTCAGACCACCCTTCGGGAACCCGAACTTCGGAGACCAGTGGAATTTCTTACCTCCCTTGCTTGCTTTGCCATCTATGTGGGCGTCGAGTCCGGCGTCCAAATCCACCTTCCCACCTGCCTCTCCTTCCACCTTCACACCAGCCTTCGGAGTCTTCAATTTCGCCTTCTTCTTGCCCAGACCGAAGCCGAATTTCGGTGCCTTGATCGAGATATGCGGCTTAGGCACGTCCACCTTGGCGCTCACACCTGCATCCGGAGTCACACCATGTACATCGAGATCTGGACCAGTCAGCTTCACACTCGGCAGTTTCACATCCACGTCAGCACTGGGCAGTTCCACATCTCTATCCAGACTGGCAGACACCTGAGGGATGGACAAGTCTCCCTCCACAGACGGTGCACTCACATTTCCTGATATCTCCATTTCAGGCAGTCTCAGATCGGCGTCACAGATCTTCACACCAGTCCCGTCTAAATCAAGCTTACCGGAGAGATCACCTCCAAGCGATGCATCTGGAACGGACACGTCGACACTCGGCAAACGAGCACTGGCTTTCACAGATGGCAATTCCACAGATGGACCAGTTCCACTCACACTCACATCAGGTGCGTCTGCATGCACCTTTCCTGACACATCTGGCATGTGCACATTGAACTTCGGCAACGAGATATTCGGAGACCAGTGGAACTTCTTACCTTTACCTCGTCCACCTGCGTCCACATCCACGTCCACACTGGGGACATCAACCTTCCCACTCACATCCAAACCAGCGTCTACGTCTCCTGACACTTTGGGCACCTTCACCTTCTTCGCCTTCTTACCTTTCGAGCCCCAACCGAAGGTGAACTTCTTCGATGGAACACTGACGTCCACATCGGGAGCGGACACCTGTCCAGTCAGTCCCAACTCTCCGCCTCTACCTGCACCACCAGATACACCGATTTCCGGCACAGACGCAGACACCTCCATCTCAGGAGCCTCCAGTGAGACGTCGAGCTCGGGTTTCGGAAGCGACACATCCACACCACCAGTCGGACCCGAAACAGATATCGAGGCGTCCGGTTTTCCAACACCACCACCACCATGCATCTTCAGACCACCCTTCGGGAACCCGAACTTCGGAGACCAGTGGAATTTCTTACCTCCCTTGCTTGCTTTGCCATCTATGTGGGCGTCGAGTCCGGCGTCCAAATCCACCTTCCCACCTGCCTCTCCTTCCACCTTCACACCAGCCTTCGGAGTCTTCAATTTCGCCTTCTTCTTGCCCAGACCGAAGCCGAATTTCGGTGCCTTGATCGAGATATGCGGCTTAGGCACGTCCACCTTGGCGCTCACACCTGCATCCGGAGTCACACCATGTACATCGAGATCTGGACCAGTCAGCTTCACACTCGGCAGTTTCACATCCACGTCAGCACTGGGCAGTTCCACATCTCTATCCAGACTGGCAGACACCTGAGGGATGGACAAGTCTCCCTCCACAGACGGTGCACTCACATTTCCTGATATCTCCATTTCAGGCAGTCTCAGATCGGCGTCACAGATCTTCACACCAGTCCCGTCTAAATCAAGCTTACCGGAGAGATCACCTCCAAGCGATGCATCTGGAACGGACACGTCGACACTCGGCAAACGAGCACTGGCTTTCACAGATGGCAATTCCACAGATGGACCAGTTCCACTCACACTCACATCAGGTGCGTCTGCATGCACCTTTCCTGACACATCTGGCATGTGCACATTGAACTTCGGCAACGAGATATTCGGAGACCAGTGGAACTTCTTACCTTTACCTCGTCCACCTGCGTCCACATCCACGTCCACACTGGGACATCAACCTTCCCACTCACATCCAAACCAGCGTCTACGTCTCCTGACACTTTGGGCACCTTCACCTTCTTCGCCTTCTTACCTTTCGAGCCCCAACCGAAGGTGAACTTCTTCGATGGAACACTGACGTCCACATCGGGAGCGGACACCTGTCCAGTCAGTCCCAACTCTCCGCCTCTACCTGCACCACCAGATACACCGATTTCCGGCACAGACGCAGACACCTCCATCTCAGGAGCCTCCAGTGAGACGTCGAGCTCGGGTTTCGGAAGCGACACATCCACACCACCAGTCGGACCCGAAACAGATATCGAGGCGTCCGGTTTTCCAACACCACCACCACCATGCATCTTCAGACCACCCTTCGGGAACCCGAACTTCGGAGACCAGTGGAATTTCTTACCTCCCTTGCTTGCTTTGCCATCTATGTGGGCGTCGAGTCCGGCGTCCAAATCCACCTTCCCACCTGCCTCTCCTTCCACCTTCACACCAGCCTTCGGAGTCTTCAATTTCGCCTTCTTCTTGCCCAGACCGAAGCCGAATTTCGGTGCCTTGATCGAGATATGCGGCTTAGGCACGTCCACCTTGGCGCTCACACCTGCATCCGGAGTCACACCATGTACATCGAGATCTGGACCAGTCAGCTTCACACTCGGCAGTTTCACATCCACGTCAGCACTGGGCAGTTCCACATCTCTATCCAGACTGGCAGACACCTGAGGGATGGACAAGTCTCCCTCCACAGACGGTGCACTCACATTTCCTGATATCTCCATTTCAGGCAGTCTCAGATCGGCGTCACAGATCTTCACACCAGTCCCGTCTAAATCAAGCTTACCGGAGAGATCACCTCCAAGCGATGCATCTGGAACGGACACGTCGACAGTCGGCAAACGAGCACTGGCTTTCACAGATGGCAATTCCACAGATGGACCAGTTCCACTCACACTCACATCAGGTGCGTCTGCATGCACCTTTCCTGACACATCTGGCATGTGCACATTGAACTTCGGCAACGAGATATTCGGAGACCAGTGGAACTTCTTACCTTTACCTCGTCCACCTGCGTCCACATCCACGTCCACACTGGGAACATCAACCTTCCCACTCACATCCAAACCAGCGTCTACGTCTCCTGACACTTTGGGCACCTTCACCTTCTTCGCCTTCTTACCTTTCGAGCCCCAACCGAAGGTGAACTTCTTCGATGGAACACTGACGTCCACATCGGGAGCGGACACCTGTCCAGTCAGTCCCAACTCTCCGCCTCTACCTGCACCACCAGATACACCGATTTCCGGCACAGACGCAGACACCTCCATCTCAGGAGCCTCCAGTGAGACGTCGAGCTCGGGTTTCGGAAGCGACACATCCACACCACCAGTCGGACCCGAAACAGATATCGAGGCGTCCGGTTTTCCAACACCACCACCACCATGCATCTTCAGACCACCCTTCGGGAACCCGAACTTCGGAGACCAGTGGAATTTCTTACCTCCCTTGCTTGCTTTGCCATCTATGTGGGCGTCGAGTCCGGCGTCCAAATCCACCTTCCCACCTGCCTCTCCTTCCACCTTCACACCAGCCTTCGGAGTCTTCAATTTCGCCTTCTTCTTGCCCAGACCGAAGCCGAATTTCGGTGCCTTGATCGAGATATGCGGCTTAGGCACGTCCACCTTGGCGCTCACACCTGCATCCGGAGTCACACCATGTACATCGAGATCTGGACCAGTCAGCTTCACACTCGGCAGTTTCACATCCACGTCAGCACTGGGCAGTTCCACATCTCTATCCAGACTGGCAGACACCTGAGGGATGGACAAGTCTCCCTCCACAGACGGTGCACTCACATTTCCTGATATCTCCATTTCAGGCAGTCTCAGATCGGCGTCACAGATCTTCACACCAGTCCCGTCTAAATCAAGCTTACCGGAGAGATCACCTCCAAGCGATGCATCTGGAACGGACACGTCGACAGTCGGCAAACGAGCACTGGCTTTCACAGATGGCAATTCCACAGATGGACCAGTTCCACTCACACTCACATCAGGTGCGTCTGCATGCACCTTTCCTGACACATCTGGCATGTGCACATTGAACTTCGGCAACGAGATATTCGGAGACCAGTGGAACTTCTTACCTTTACCTCGTCCACCTGCGTCCACATCCACGTCCACACTGGGGACATCAACCTTCCCACTCACATCCAAACCAGCGTCTACGTCTCCTGACACTTTGGGCACCTTCACCTTCTTCGCCTTCTTACCTTTCGAGCCCCAACCGAAGGTGAACTTCTTCGATGGAACACTGACGTCCACATCGGGAGCGGACACCTGTCCAGTCAGTCCTATCTTTTGCTTTGTTGCTTCATCTCCATGTTTATTTGTTTTTTTTGGTTTCAGTGGTGTTTTCTGTGCGTTTGGTTGTTTTTTTTCCGTTATTTTTGTCGTCGGAGTTTCTTCAGGGTTTTGGTTTTTCGTTTTTTGTGTTTTTCTGGTAGTTGCGCATAGTATTTTCCGTTGATTCTTCGCTTCTTTTCTTTCGTTTTTCTGAGCCTTGCTTTTGCTTTGAATCTCCGTCTTATCTTCGTTTGCACTGATTACTTCTTTTTGAATCTGATTATTCTTACTTTTTTTCTTTTCTTGTTTTCCTTTTTTGACATGTTCTGTGTTGTCTTTGGTTTTCTTAAATTTTAACTTGGGTGAACATCCCGTATATCTTTTCCTTTTGTCGATGTTGTTTATCTTTCCTATTGTCGTTGCTTCAACTTCTTTTATACCTTCATCGTTGTGATTGCTTGATTTAATTGTTATATTTTTATTCTTTACCTGAATAAAGTTTTTCATCTTTGATTTAGTCTTCTGTGAAGGTTTTAATCGAATTTTTGTTTGTTTGGATTTTATTTTCAATTCACACTTATCTAAATCATGATGATTTGGGCTAACTTCTGTGGTGTAATATGGTGATATACTATTTTGATATCCTTGATTACTAGTATTTATGTGATAATCACTTTGTAGATTGCTTGGTATATCATTCCCCCTTAAACTACTATTAGATTTCAATGGAAAGTTTTGACTTACCGTTGAATTGTTATCATGAATGTTATTAGATTCAGAAATATTATCATTATTATTATTATTATTACTATGATAATAATCCACATGATGTTTATCCGCTTTAGGTAATGCTTCTTCACTTGACTGTACGTAATAAACTGGAACGTATAAATTACTGCTTAATGGTAATTTAATTGGTATATACATAGGATTATCGAATTCTGTACAAATATCCTTTTCAATATTGGTATGGTAAGTTTCATAATTGTCTGTAATTCGATAGTTTGATTCATCTTTAACATTAGTAAAACTTGATTTCTTTGTTTTATCTTTGTAAATCTCATCATCATGATGAACATCATGAACAGTATCACTCTGTTCATATTCGATAATATCCTTATCTTTCGGATTCATTTCACTACTTATCTCTTGATTTAATGTTAATGTAGATTCTAGTGGAGGTGTATTACTTGTTTCCCAGACATCGGATAATTTCATTTTTTTACAATCAGAATCAATAAGTGTATTACATAATAAAGGATAAGTAGTATCTGATTTGATTTTATAATCATTCTCAATAGAATCTTCTTTGATTGGTTGATCAATTTGAGAGTATTGTTCCGTTTTGTTTAATTCACTAGACATGATAATTGATCAATTTATGTTTTATATTGATTTTCACAATAATTATGTTACAAATTTTTGTAAAATATTGAAATATATATTAATGATATTGAGTATAAAATGAACAACTACCCTAGTAGTCATGATATTCGAACCAAGTGAAGGCATATGTCTCCCTTTATAAGTTGTATAGGCAGTAAATTATGCGATAACAAAGTTAAATACACTTGAGATAGATGAATAAAATTGATCTTCATAATTATATGATGATGTGTTCATTTGTTTGAAGAAATATTGATAGAGAAAATAGCATAGGTGAGTAGAAGTTGACAAATTTCCCTCACATATGTACATTCATCATAATTATTTATTCCATACAATATTGAATTGTTGAAATAAATATATATATATATGTATATCTGTATAATATATTAATTTATTGAATACAAGGAGAAAAATAAGGCTGAAAATTCGAAAGTGTGCTTGCTGCCTTTACTCACAAGACGCCTTATCATTATGAAAACTCCGCATATTACAAGGAGACGTGTATCTTCCAAACCTTCACAGTGTAATTTGATACAGTTTTAAAGTTTGGTATGAATGAATAGCGTAGGTGTGATAAATTAGTATTGACTTCTTAGTAAAAAAAAACTGAAACAAAAAACAAACAACCTAGCACAAACCCCCCTATAGGTTATTTTATTTTGAAATAATTATATATACATAGACTAACCTATCAGCATAAAAGTGGATTGAGATTGACTTGCCTCTTAAATTCTGATTATACATGTGTAGGGTATAACCTTTACGTTTATTTGGTATTGGACAAAAATAATTATGGTTATTTTTGCGTGGCCACAATCATCAATAAGGCAACCAACGAACTAACTTATACTTTTCAACATAAAAGGAAGCAATCAAAATGGCATAAATTACTAAAATGATGGTGAGACAAACATTTAGTGATTTACAGACAATAACTGACCATATTATCCAATCCCAGTAAACTTTATGTTGGATAAGACTTTACTGAATTAATGGCAAAAGTACAGACGATTTCGCTGTATTAATATATAAAGATAGAAGATAATCATTTAAAACGTGAGAGCACTGGAAAGATGTTTCGGCCTTGCGTGGAACTCCTCAGTAATGTGTACCCACGACTCCACCTCACTCGGGCTTCAACTCAGGACTTCACAGCGAACGCGTTAACCATTCAGCCACTAGATAGGAGTTCAGTGATCCATAATGCCATTATCCACCAGTGAGAAGTCGTAACTAGTGAGGTCAATCAGTCTGAAAGGAAATGAATATCGACTGAAGATTTGTGAAGTGACAGAAATAGGAAACTGAAAACCATTGAACTTCGACTCAACGGCTGATTGGTAAACGCGTTCACTATGAGACCTGAAGATGCTGAGTTTGATCTTTGGTGGAGCCGGGTTGCAGGTGCGTACTGCAGAGGAGTCCCATACTAGAACGAAACAGCTTTCCAGTGCTCCTACATTTTCAATGGTTTCCCAACTGATATCAGTCCATAAGTAAAAACAAAATCCCCGTAAACCTCAAAGTATATATAAAGAGATCAAGGATCGTGTTAATAGTGTTGATTTAGGAATTTCCCTTTCGATGGTTACACAAGGAATCGATTATATATGATTTGATTTAAATGATCATTCTTCAGTAAACTACCACAGTGTATAAAGTAAGTCGACACAGAAGGTAATCTCGGAAATTCGTATAAACTAGCTGAGTTTCTATCACTTCATTCATCCTTAACCTATGATCATATCATGAGAAGTTATTATGAACAGGATTTAGCGAAATTCAGCTAAATCTCCTTTTAGAGAGTCTTCCGAAGGTAGACTGAAAATAAAGTCTCTTCACAGTCTTATGATTTTATTGTCACGGTTCCACAATGAACACGTATCATTCCTTACCTTTTTCAACACTGATCCATCAATCACAACTGTCGTTTTTCTCTATGTGCTGCCTCTCTATACATCAGTGAAGAATTTCATTTTTTTATACAAGACGCCAAAATATAGTCTTTCATATCAATGTCAATTAGACAGCATGCAAAAATACTGAGAAATACTAATTAGTAATATCAGTTTATACTTTTGGATGAGTTTTCACAGAATATTGATTGTTATGCAATGAACTGACCATCATTATTTACAAGTGATGGAGGAGAGTTGATCAACTCTTAAGTTGCTTAATAGCATTCATGTGAATAGCAACAAGCACAGAGATGGCAATTTGTTTGGTTGTGGCTAGCAGAGGAATCCAGGACGCGTGATTTGTCCCATTTGAGCCTTATCAATTGGATGTACCTGCACCCCATTGCATAGTGATGTTGTTCTTACTGAGACTTGAACCTTGTACCCATAGCTTCAAATGCCAAGGCGTTATTCACTATGTTACATAGGAACAATAGCCATTTCCTATACAACGCGTAATAGTTATTACTATTTATTGATATACCTGTAATTCTCCATTGTTTTATTTGGTTGAACAGTCTGATCCAGTAAAACAGCGACGAATTACAAGCATATCAATAAATAGTAATAAACGCAGAGATGCTTAGCAGTGACTTATAGTTTGGGATTCAGTTGCCAGAGAAGTACTTAAAGATAAAATAAATATTTGTTTGTAAATATGGGAATAATTTTCGCATAATAACATCGTTTTCTGATTACTTCTACCATCTAGTACACTATTACGTAACCATTTTGTGCACACAGGATCATTTTTCCCTTCTAGAGTGGAAAACGATGTCAGTGACGTCATCATCTGGTCAATAGAAATCTCCGAGAAAATCGTTCGAACAAAAGAGGACTAAGTAATATTCTGGTATGTACTCCTGACACTTTTCCTCATTAAACCCATGGCATTGATGTTTTCTCCTATGCACTTTATCAGTAACTACCTTCAAGTACGTTAAATGATTTGGCTGTTAATCAGCACACTATGTGCTCCCCTTCACCTTTTAATACCATCAGTAAGTATTTCTCTTTATTGATACTGGGTAACAACTGAAGGTGAAATGAACATATGGGCAATGGTGGGATTCACAGCAGCGACTACCGGGTTTTCGGCCAGGGGCTCTACCAACTGAGTACTTCTAAATTGACTGACTTGAGCTCAGTGATTTTTGTTGGAAATCGAACAAGTCGCTATTTGAAGTTAGGTTGTAATAAGTCCTAAGTCAGTTTATGAACAACGAACTTCTAAGGTGAAATATTTTCAAGATAAATTGTTGTTTACCGGTAGAGTAGATTATGCTGAAAGATGAATAAGCAGATTTGTTGAGTTATCAGTATGTATTCAGTATTCAATTTAACAATTTCAAGTGTAAGTTGGAATTGGGTAAGCTGAACATTTTATTTCTTACTTGCTAAGGTGGTTTGTTCACATTTACAAAATGATCTATTCCTCATCACATGTTGGAGGTGCTGTTTAAAAGTAACCCTTCAAATGAAAATGCCAAGGTAAAACTGTTTAATTTTGAGTACTGACATGGATTGACATCAATTGGAGAAGTCAATAAATAACCCAAAACCTCAAAATTGAACTAATCTAGTGCTCATTGGTGACTACCTTAGACAGATGATTCCTGAAGTTCCGGTGAGAAGCTGTGACCAGTTGGAGTCAGCCAAGTCGAACATGAGGACAGTTACTTAGTGCAAGATTGAATGGAGGTCACGCTATATCATGAAGTGACAGAATTAAGAAGTATGAACCACTGGATTATGACCCAGTGGTTCAATGGAAGCTTGCTGCTTGCGAAACCAGAAGGTCATGGGTTCGATCCCTGTTGGTGTGGGGTCATGGGTATGCGCTGCTGAAGCGTTTCATGGTAGGACGGAATAGCTTTCCAGGTTTCCACTGTTTCTCCAACCGATATCAGTGCATGATAAAACAGTTTGGTCAATAGTTTCACTCTTGAAGATCTGTTGTCACTACTGATTTGTCCACTGACTGTAGGTATGCTCTCGCATCTATAACCATAGTCGCTTACGTAATATTAAGTTATATCATTCTACTATGTAATGAGCACGCTAACTGAAATTGGAATTAAAAGCAAGAAATCTAGTTATGAACCTCGGATGAAAGTTCTTAACACCTGGTATCTGTCCTCTGGTGACCGATTGGTACGCATAATCCAGTACTACGGGATTTTACATGATTAATTTGGAGACAAACTGTTTGACTTCGATACAGAGTCAAGTGGTTTGAAATTAGCTAGAAGGTACCAGTTTCCTCATGGTTCTTGATATACTTTGTTGATGAGTTCTAAAAATCGCGGAACTTACATTCAAGGCATTTTACTGACTTAGTCCTAACATTTTATATTCAGAGTAGGAAAGATTTACTTGTTATTATTTCTACTCGCTTTCAATCCTAATTTCTTGGCATTGTTTCAACTACAACAACAACGACAACACAATATGAATAATTCTTATGGGAGGTGGACATTTTTCGGCAGGTTCTGCCTAAGAATGTCACATATAGACCATCAATTAATTGTCCAATGGAATGGAAAATACCTGAACAAAGTGGAAGACAAATGGTAAAATTGGTGATGCACATCATCGGATCCAGAAATAGCAATCATTGATTAACAATCAAAAGAGAAAACTAGAAAGCATACTTATGACACAACACATGACAATGTTGACAACTGCGTTTGAAAAATCAAGCAGACGATACAAAGAACAACGAAGAAACGTCCTCAGGAAAAATCTACTCAAAATTTCAGAAGCACCTACAACTGAGGAAACAAACAACTGTGTTACCAACTTATCAAAACAACCACTAACAAAAATGTAAGAACTTCTTTAAAATGATTGAATTACAACACAAGAGATGCCTCCAAACCAGAATTCTTTGCGGCATGAGAATCGTCACTTAAAACAGCAGGATTAAATGAGGTCACTCAATAAGAAATACGGCAAACAATCGTACCATCAACCAGGCAGAAGAGACATCACGCTTAAATGAACAGTCACGAAAGGAAAACATCAAAAAGGCTGAGAAATAGGAAAGATATCGTTATACTTCCAGCAGAAACAGGATGCATTACGGTAGTCATAGACAGAGAAGACTACATCAAGAAAGCAGAGGAATTACTCAAGGACGAAAAAGATAGACATTCTCCATGTTTTTGTACTTAAACTTTTATAAGCAAGAAAGATGCGACACCCATAGAGAATCAGAATAAAGAAATAATTACTTCTGAATTAGTTTCGCGCCACACTCTAAGGTGCTTTGACTTCAGTGCAATAGATATATTGTATTAAATTTGTTTAATATTCTTTCAGATAAACATAAATGGTACTTGTGAATTTCTCATAATACCGTCTATATTTTTGCCAAGATTTGACTAGCTTCCGCTTCCGTTATTTGACCTTTGTTTATCAGGAACTTTTTTTATCATCATTATAATTATATGGAATATGAATAAAATTCCAAAAATCAGTTATTTTGTTGCTCAGAAATGACAGCCGCTTAGTCGCCAACACGCCGGTTCCACACACATTATAGGCTAGATGGTGTCATAACTACTAACCTTACAACAAAGAGATCTTATTCTGAGCAACTTTTCTTCTAGGTGTTGTTATCAAGGAGTCACGTGGTTTAGAATCACCTAGGCAACACTAATTTCGCCATGGTTCCTTATATGCTTTGATGATGAGTTCCAAGAACGCGCGAAACTTAGATTCAAAGCATTTTACTGACTTACCTCTGAAATTATATATTCAGAGTAGGAAAGATATTTTTGTTATTATTTCTACTTGCTCTCTCTTTCTCAATAACAAGGTAAGATATAAATATCATTCTTATTCTGAGTAACTGTTCTTCTAGGTCCTGCCATCCAGGAATCCTGAACTGACCACAATTTTCTTTTGGTCTTTTATTTTTACAGTATTCAGCTTTCACAAAATAAAAAACAAACGACTAAGGATAATAAAAAGGAAACAGTCTTTGAATTTTATGCTGGGTGATGACTGAAGGTGAAATGAAAATTTGGACCGCTGCCGGATTCGAACCAGTGATCAACAAGTTTCCCGCCCGATGCCCTACTAACTCACCTTCGGTGCCCAGCTGCTTATCAGGTTTTCATTTCACCTCAGTCATGAAAGGTTTCACCCGATTAACATATGAAATCGTGACACATCATTACAGCTAGGTCGTACTCACACTGGGTGTCCAGTGTAGACTTCTCATTCCAATGGAAATGAAAGTGAATGAGAGAGGGGGAGCATCATACTGATTATCATTTGACCATTTGAGATAGCCGTGGTTTGTTAGATTAGTAATGATACTGGGTGGTAACTGAAGGTGAAATGAAAATTCGCACCTCTGATCCGAGTCCATTTGGTGTTGTCTTGATATACGTTTCAGTTCAAACATAGCTGGCAATTTATTGATAATAGGGTATAATTGAATCACATTTAAAATATTCTGATTCACATGTATCTCTCATTAGTTCTGCAGTTAAGTAACTGGTTTGCTTTATAATCTCAGCATTATTAACTAAATTTTGGTACGCAGTGAAGCTTTTAAAAAGACTGCTTCAACAACCTATATATATATATATATATATATATATATATATATATATATATATATATATATATATATATATATATATATATATATAAGTAGTATTCTTCAAAAACTGATGTCATCTGGAGATCCACTGAAAACCTGGGAACACTGAACAGCTGTTTCGTTTTAGTACGGAGCCCTTCAGTAGTACTCACCCTCGAACCACCTTTCGTTGCATCCATAGGCAGAAAGAATGCTAACCACAATCAGTTGTGAATGTTTTTCATGTGTCTATCTTTTTTCGTATTCACTGACATTCTGATTACGCCACCTACGGTTTATAGCCATGTACACTTCGTATATCATCTTTCAAAATACAATTTTATTGTTGTACCTAGTGTAGGCTAGCCTTCTTACTTTGTCTTCTCTTTGAGTCACTTGCTGTGATATTCATGGGTATAGGATCAAATTGCATATAGAAACTCGCAGTATAATAATATTTGGGACCAACGCTTGGCATTCACTTCAGTCTGTCAACCATAGAACCCTACAGGAAACCTAAGCTATGGTTAACACCTCAACAACCGTGAACTTAGGGATATAACATCTCGAAAGAAAGAAATCCCCACAAATCTCAAACTATGTATTATAAAGGATTGTCTTCACGACCACCTTATTGACATGCATCATTGTACTGATAGCATCAAACTGAAGAAATTCAGTTAACCGTTGTTCATCAAATTATGCTTTTCAAAATATATAGCAGTCGTTACTATGCATAAATCTTCAAAAGATAAACGTAACTAGGCTTCGACTTGCTGAAGAGAGTACTCCAACTTAAAACGACGTTGTCTTTATCTATATATAAAAATGGATCCGATCCACATGAATTCTAAGCACTTCAGAAACAAGAAGAGACCTGCGCTTTAAGTGAGTTTCTCAGAGGCACCAAATGATATCCCATTTCTCTGTAAGAATCTTGAGTGGAAAAGGTTAAGCGAACAATTCAGTGTGTTTATTTGGCATTTGCTTTACTCCTAACTGGTTGACCCCATAGGTTGTATTCGTCATGAACTGACTTCATTTGGAAACCACTGAGAATCTGGGGGCACTGAACAGCTGTTTCGTTCTCGTATGAAACTCTTCAACAGTACGCACCCACGATCCCATCAAGCACCGAACTCAGGGCCTTCAAGTTTCACGGCGAGAGCGTTAACCATTCAGCCAATGGGTCGGAATCCAATGGTACACAATTTCCTGCTTCTCCCAATTCGTGATATAACACGACTATCCACCAAGGTCTTCAGTTAGCATCTACCTCACTTCTGACTAGTTGACCGTGCAGATCACGGCTTCCCTTTAGAACTTCATGATATCCATCTGGAAGCATGTCACTAATGAACACTATGCAGTAATCTGTTTAGACGTTAATTGGGATTGCAATTTTAGGGTAATGTGTTCACGTGTTTAAGTGTGTTTTTACTTTGTAGCATATATCTGAGACAGATGAAACTTTCATGACTCTATATCACATATGCTACATGCTGAGCATAGCCCCTGAAGCTCATCCGTTTAGTACACATAACAGTTTGGTCATTTTACCTAGCTGACAACAGACTCATTCCATTTCCTGAACGCACTTCACCGTAAACAGTGTAGCGGTGTAATGGTGTAGGCACATAACTCGTGCACACTGTATTTTGACAGTACTGCTTTAATTACCATCTTGAGTACACATTGTTTAGTGTTAACAAAATTGATGAGTGGAGTGAAATAAAAATCTGGTCAGCAGTTGGACCTCGTAGCTGAGTTAGTAGAGAATCGAGCCGCAAACCCAGTGGTTGCTGGTTCGAATCCGGTCACTATCCAAATTCTCAGTTCGCCTTCAATCATCATCCAGTATAAAAATACTAGCCTGTCAAACCGCAGCTATCTTAGATAGTCAGTATGATAACCGATATGATGCTCCCCCTCTCTCATTCACTTTCATTTCCATTGGAATGAGAAGTCTACACTGGACACCCAGTGTGAGTACGACCTAGCTGTAATGATGTGTCACGATTTCATATGTTAATCGGGTGAAACCTTTCATGACTGAGGTGAAATGAAAACCTGATAAGCAGCTGGGCACCGAAGGTGAGTTAGTAGGGCATCGGGCGGGAAACTTGTTGATCACTGGTTCGAATCCGACCGTGGTCCACTTCCAATCATAACCCAGTATCAGTAGAGATTTACCAAATCATGGTCGAAATAATACATCAAGACGTTATTCGTCAGGGAGTAATATGATCTATAGATTTACTCAAGAACTGTGGTTAGTCTATATCAGTTTCCTAGCCAATATCTGTTTATGATGAAACATCTCTCTTCAGAGTAATCACTTTCTTGAAATGCATCAAGTTACTTTGATGATACTTTTTCATGGTAGTTTATAAGAACTTTCTTCAATTGAGTAATACGAAAATGTTTTACTTCTTAATATTTACTACGTGAACTGAATATCTCGCTTACACATAGGAGGTTGGCAGCTTCGCTCCAATGAAATCTAATCTTATTCATAGGAAAGTTGCAATTTTCAAACAGTTTGTTAATAGCTTACTTTTATAGTGTTTATTTTTGTTCTCGAATTGATTCAGTCGTTTTACACTTAAAAACAGATCTTATTTTCATCGATGGCAGTGGAAGCTTTGATTTGAACCTGAGATATGGCAACATTCCAATCAGAGGCTTTTCGATTACCGACTTGACGTTCTTCCTACCAGCTGAATTTCGGGATTTAGCTATTCAACTGTATGTGATTCAAAGTAATGTTGAAACCTGATGTACAGCTGAACTGTTTGTTTTACAAGTAAACAGTTCTTGGACCCTGTTCTTTTTAAGCTATTGCTTCAACTTACTAGCCATTATTGAAAGAAGGGATGCATAATTATAGTTCTGGACGCTGTAACCTGTCTTCATTACTCCATTTAGTACTGAAATAATGTGTCCACACTTTCAAGTGTAACAAATGAATATTTATCCTACCGGTTCACAGCCAACATCTGAAATCCTATGGTCGTATGCTGAATAAATGGAAAACACGATAAAGAAAAATTAAGTGGTTGATTTAACGGCCACCCTAGAAACTGATGAGACAGTCAATTACATTTCTTTATTTTATGGAAAAGTACTTACCGAAATGAATTACCGAAGCCTGATTGATCATTTAAGCAGTTGCTAGGGTGGCTTTGAAGTCACTTCTAAATGGCATTTAGGGTAAAGTTAGAATAATGAGTTGAGGCTACCCTAGCAACTGTTAAAATAACCAATTATGGCTCTGTACTTTATGAAAGTTTAACCTCCTAGCGGAAATAACAAAACCTGATTGGCTGTTCCAACAGTGGCTAGAGTGCTATCAAAGTTGCTCCACTTTTAAAGGCCACTCTAGCAACTACTGTGATAACAATTAGGCTATGGTATTTTATGAAAAAACTACCTTTCTAGCCGGAATATTGAAACCTGATTCGTTGATACAGCAGTTGTCAGGATGGCCTTTAAAGTCTCCCAAAATCGTCCGAATTTAAAGGGCACCCTAGCAACTGCTGAAGTAACCCATCAGGTTTCAGTACTCCGTCTAAAAAGTTAGTTTTTCACGAAATAAAGAAACCTGACAGGTTATCTCAGCAGTTGCTCGGGTACCGTGTAAAACCACTTAATCTTCAAAAATGAAGGATTTAAACTGCCATCTCAGTTTCAACTCAAGTGACTGACTATATAATAAGTTCCAGTGATATTGAAGCAAACTTAACGCAAAGTTTGAGAGTGAATTTCTCTCCTGATGCGGCTTAGAGATGATGAGAAAGTAAATCAAAAATGGCCTTAAAAACCTACAATTTCAGAAGTGTTCCATAGTCCCAAACTAACAGAAGTAAAAAGGAGTTGATCCTTGAATTCCGATCTAGTGACTGAATAATGATACACTTGCCCCAAACCCTGAAGTTCCAAGGGCTCTAAACTGACCGGAGTCGTTGATGTTCACTATTTAGGATGGAATTTGAAACAGGGACGAAACATGTCCCTAGTCTTCCCAGATTTTCTAATTGACATCAATCCATGCTTAAAACTATAGTATAGTCTCAAAGTCTGAAAATGATTTCAGCACATTGGTTGTATAGGATTTTTTTCAAGATGTTTGAAACATCTTAATGGCCTAGATACGTGTAAATTATTTTCTTATGTTTATATTCAATCATTCATTCATTAACTTAGAACGGAAGTAGCTAGGTGTGATGTATACAAATGACTTTAACTGACATGAAGGTACTGAACAGTGTATATTATCTGGTCCAGTAATACAATGGATAGCGAAGTACACGTCGAGATTGTTTTGTATTTTTGAAAGGGTAACAAGAACAACCATTCAAAATTCATTTCTAATCAATGGATACAATTACATTCATTCTCAAATAAACTTGAGTATCTACCTGAGACTTTGTCATCTTTTACTTCATAACCAATTTATACGCTTTGAATAAAAGTAATTGAACAGAACTATCATTTATTGATTGATGCTAAGCTTTTGGGTGTTAGAATCGAAGATGAGTGTTAGTTATTTCCTGACATTGAGTTCCCAGTAAGATAAGATAAGAATTACAATGAAAATCCAGGTGAATACAATAAATCGCTGGTTTTTAAGAAACAGTCTTGAACAGAGTTGGAGAAGCATTCTCATCAGGTTAGCAATAATAAAACACGATTAAATCTTCACCAGTGAAGCTGATTTCAAATCATATCCCATAGATTTCCTACTCAACTACTTCTAAATTCACATAGAAACTGACCTAGAAGCGCATATTTGCCTACACTGCTAACTGTTCATAATTGATACAACAAATTCCAATAATGTAAAAGGAAAAAGGATTTAAGTAGTATATTTAAACTGAAAATTGAGCTGAATATAAATGGCAGTGTGAGATATGCTGATCAAAGTTATACACTTCAGGAAAGTAAGTTAATTCCTTGAGGTTGATGAGTGCATCACAAGATTTGAACATTCTGCAAACAACAATGAAACTGACATGAGTAGTGAAACTGAGGGGTTCACTGTAACCTGATTTTCAAAGGTTCTTTGAGTAAGGTGTTGTCGTCTTCTGATAAGGTTCTTTTATAGTCGCTAGGATTTATGATACTGATGAATGAATTAATAAAGATTATTTTCAATGAGTAGTAATAGAATCTGGACACTAGTAGACGTCGTTGATAACACAACTATATAGCTCTCTGTGTTCATTACTTTTTTCAGTACACAGGTGTTTTGATTTAAGAAAAGTTCTTGTTGCCAAGACTTCAGAGTCAACTGGCAAGGATTATTGTTATTTTTAAGTTTGTTGCCTGTTCAGATACGTAGTCAATGAAATATGTATTCGCTGTCACAGATTCGAAGTTACAACACTTAGCGCTTGCTATTTAGGCCTTGACTGACTAGATATATGGCTAGGTTCTGTATAAACACAAATTAGTTGGCAGACAAACAACTATATATCTATCTATCAGCTTCTAAATGCCGATCAAATCAACCAATTGGTGTAAAAGCACTAACGTTTGCTGAATACGATCCAAGTTTTATCTTTCATTGAAAAGATGATCTATATGCGAAAAATATTTGCTATTTCCTTTTTTCTGTGGCTAACTAGCCTATCTATTCACGTGAATGTTTAGGCATGCCTACACACAAACATAGAAAGAAAGTAATTTATGACACTTAGATTACTTTCAGCCCTGAAGTGCAGTATTCACCTCCACACTTACTCTACACTTTTTGACAGAATCCTTCATCTTACACTTTTGTATTTCAAGCATAAACTTGGCCATATGATCTCTTTACCATATACAGAATGTACTTATTTTTGTGAGATAAAACTTCCCATATCATGTAATAATATTATCGTTAAAAACAGGGCTACTAGGAAACAATTTCCTTTTTTTTATATAGTATAAAACAGTATTAAAAACCATAGTGTATCGGTTAGGTGTTTTGGACTAGTTTGAAATTCCTCAGGTGTGTTCAACCTAGTTGAATGAACATTTTCCTAGGATATATCAAAATGAAATGAAGTTATTGTTCAATGTTTTGCTATTTTTAACAATTCTTCAATTAATGCTGGTTTCATTCTCAAAACTGTTTTCCTAATTGTTCATTACAAGTGATAGAATGTGTATAACTAGGAAATCAATAGTTTTGATCATAAACTGCTGCTGCAGGTTCATTGAGCTTCAATTTTTGTATTGATAATATCATGAAGTTAGGGGGAATATTAATGGACAGCTTGATATTTTAGATTTAAAGATTAAACGAACATAACATGGAAGTTTAGAGAATAGTGTCTATAGGAAATCTTTCCATTTGAATCACTACTTCGACTTCAAATCCTCTCACTCCATCTCAATTAAAGTAACCTTAGTCAAATGCCAAGGTAATAGGGTGGTAAAGCTTACTAGCAGTTTAAAAAACCTACGACAAGAAATTAGACACATCAAGAATACACTGTCTATCAATAATTACCCACCTAAGTTTATAAATAAGTTCATAAGGAATCGAAAGAAAAATATTACCAGTAGTAGTAGTTGTAGTGCTAGTACTAGTACTAGTAGTAATAGTAGTAATACAGGTGTTACTAATAGCAATTCTACTACTAGTATTAGTAGTCGTAACAGGGTTGAGAAAGAATTCAAAGCCTCTTCTGTGTTACCATACAAGGAAGGCACCTCAGAAGCATTACGAAGAATTCTTAATATGACTGGGATTAAAGGGGCATTTAAACCAGCAAATTCTTAGAAACAAGCTTTGTATGCTAAAAGATCCTGTTGATGCAATTAAGCAAAATAATTTTATTGGATTAATAAGAATAACTTTATTCTTCATCTTAGGATATTTCTACAATTCACTGAAGTATAAGTTACCATATTTAATACAATTCTACACTTCCATTGTTCACCATTTAGTGTATCGAGAAACTTGAAAGAGTTAGTACACTTGAGTGTTACAGTAGACAATAAGAAGGTGGTACTACCTATCCACCCGTATTCTGTGATCTGTAGACGATAGTGATAACCGTCAAATGAGCAGGAAAAATACAAAAGTCACCTTCCTGGATCAACAGGAAACATCCGCATCATTCTTGAAGTAGAGAATACGTTCATATGTCTCGCTTTATATAGAGCAATAGAAAGAATTACTGGGTTTATGAATGGTTTAACAGTTCTTTTCATAACCCTAGTTGCCATTTGTTATACCCTTATAATAACTACTTGGTATAACCACCGTTATATGTAGGTGGATGCTAGTACAAGAACCTTGAGATTCCACCCCATCATGGTCCCTCAGTTTCGTGATAAATGGAAAAGGCCGTAAGATAACAGAAGGTGTATTGCCTCCATACTAGATTTGTTTATTTGATAAATAGCCACAGTGATACAGTACTATTTACAGGATGACGTTTCCAGCATAAATTATCATTGATCAAAATCATATAATAATCACATCACTTTCAGCAATCGATTTTCATAGTCCTGTCACTACCTGATATTATTTGTTTCCATTGCTAGCAAAGTTTTCCTTATCTCTGGTATAGGTGTCGCGTCATTCTTATTACACATGTTGGGTGTTCGTTGATTCGATGAACAGAGATTCAGTAATCAATCTCTCTCTCACTCCACCTAATTATAATGAACTTGAGTCCAATGGTCTTATCTCACTCACCTCATTGCATGGTTGTATGCATTAATCCATGGATTGGAATAACCGAGTTGTTTTTCTAGATTATTGATGTTATTGGGATTTGTCATTTTATATTTAGCTAAATTCCTATGTTCTACTATTCTAATTGTTCCCGACCAACCAGGCTAGTTTGACCTACATACTTGACCTCACAGTCACGACATGAAATCTGATAGATTTGATTATTTTGCTTAATTGGTTCGATCGGATCCTTAAGGCAACCGACAAAGCTTATCTGTGGGTGAGTTTGAGGGTTTAAATTCCACCTTAATTCCAGTATTGTTGACAATCCTACGTGAAGTTTCTGATGTTCCTTCCATATAGGGTAACACAATGGAGGCTGTGAACTCCTTTCTACTTGTGTTGTCGTTATTGTTCGTACTCATATTATTGTTATTATTCCGTTTTTTATGTATTCGTATTGATTTCTTAATAATCTGTGGGGGATAATTATTAATTACACGAACTTTTATGTTCTTCAATTCCTTGTTTAGGTCCTTGCACTGACTACTGAGTTTTCTAGCTCTATCATTTAGACATCTGACTAAACCAGCCTCAACTGACAATTGATGAGATGAGTTGAAGTCTAGATGCCTGTTAGAAGGTGTATTGGAACGTCAAAAGTATATACAAAGTGCAAGAGTATATATATATATATATATATATATATATATATATATATATATATATGCCAAGAAGTAATCTGTGTTCCTTCATCTGACTTTCAAGAAAAATGAACTGATGAACAGAGTGAATAGGAGAGTAAGAACTACACTAAAAATCATCTTCCCAGCAGATAAACATTAGTGTTCAAGTGCAAACCAAAGTGTTCACAACAACAATCAAAAGTTGACAGGTCTCCACCTCATATCAACTCAAATTGTATTTTACCGATTCATGTGTATACCACATGTATATCAGAGCAAATACATCGGAAAGACAGAGAGGAGGGTTGAGGCTAGATTTCATGAACATATTCCAAGTAAGTTAAGCTTAAAAGAGTCAAGCAGTCATATAAGTTCCATTATTAAACATCTGATGGACACAGTACATGACGTCCAGATATCAAAAGCACTTAAAATAGTCAGCCAATAAAACAATACTGGTTTATTAACATTCTCAGAAGCAACTGTCATAAGTTTTTAGCCTTCAACTTCCATGGTATTCACTGATTTTGTTTTGTTATTTAGTATAACTCCTTCCAAAATTTCGTATTTTCATCCTCTTTTACCAACAATTTCACTACCAATTACCATTTGATCACCACAAATTTACTATTCGACCCAGATCGACTTGACTTTAACACATGCAAATCATTGTTAACCTTCCAGCTTCAAGTGCGACAAGGTGACAGTCTGCCTATTAACATAAGAGATAACTTCCTTTTAGTAATCACAAGTTATTTCATTTTAACCCTCTTAACCTGTTTTAGTTTTTTCATCGTCTCATCAATGAACTATCATCTTCATAATAGGTGAATTGTATTTCCCTTTACATTTTTGACCATTTGAGGTAGCCATTGGATGGCGGACTAGTATTCATACTGCGTGATGATTGAAGATGAAATGAAAATATGGACCACCCCGGATTCGAACCAGCGACCAACGGGTTTCCAGCCAGCTGCTTTAACAATTCAGCTACGAGTTCCGACTGATGATAAGATTTTTATTTCACTTCAATCACCAATGGTTTACCCCAACTACTATGTAAATTCGTGACGTGTTACTGACGCTTGATTGTATTCACACTGGCTGCCTAGTCAGGAGATCTCATCACAATCCAAATTTAGTTAAATTAAAGGATTGGGGGGGGGGGGGGGGAAGGCATCATATTGACTACCTGAAATAGCAGTGGTTTGGTGGACTAGTGTTGTTATTGGGTGCTGTTTGAACGTGAAATGGAAATTTGAACCACGGAGGGATTCCGGCCAGGTCTTCGCAGAATATGCAGCCTTTGGGAAATATGATACAGTCAAGTGAGATATTCCACTGAAGAAGGCCGTGGCTTTCATAATGTAATGTTCAGAAAAGTGTCATCTTGATTTTTGGATCACACCATTACTACATTAAAATAGATTCTTATACTGACAAAATCAGATTCGGCTCTCACGCTGTTCCAGAACATTCAAGACAACAATGATTTGAATACTTTGAATTGATAAGATATAGCTGAGAAATTTCACAGTTTTTTTCTTTCAATGACCAAATATTCAGACTACAAGGTGTGGTTTGGTTAACAACAGTTATGATGTTAACTTTGAGGGCATGTACGCCGGACGATCATCAAACATCTCAATTATTCAAGCCTCTACAGTATTTTGGTTTTCTAGTTCTTCCCAAGTTTTTCAAGTCGGTGAAACACCACCACCCATAATGATGGTTTCTAATTGGGTGCATATGCATGAAAACCGTTTACATAACAGGCCATGCAGTTCTGGTAACACAGAATGCCTCAAAGCCTCTAGTATCCACCTTTACTTCCTCATCAGGAAAGGCACCAGGTATCAGGTATGGGTTATCCCTCTAAATCTTGCCATGCAGGCCATGCAGTTCTGTTGATGGAGAAGGCATGGTTCGTTGGTTCGAATCCCATAGCAGTCCAGATTTTCGTTTCACTTGTTATATATCTTTTAATTTGATTACCTGTACTCACTTGAAAAGAAGGGAAGGCAATATAATGAATTCATCATATTATGTAAAATTTAATGTTCCAGGTTGGCTAAAATTTTTGAAGGGACCTAATTCTAGGAAAAGTTAAAAAGGATACGGTAGTAATGAATGAATCAACACTTAGTTAAATTTTTCCACAATTAATCTTGCACACAATTTTATCATTTCACTTGTAGCCTGGAGAGTTTTACACCATCAACACCTAAAGACGGACACATGAAGTTGGATTCATTAGATATGCTTAACTACAAGGCACATATGATACCATCAGGTTGTCAAGGATTGCAGCAAGTGGATACAGTTTGAACTTGAAACCCATTGCTCCACAGCTAAATGTTTACTTAAGTCAGTTGGAGATGAATGAAACTGATATATTGATCTCGATGACCAGAAGAGGAATCCAGGATGCGTGTTTCATTCTACCTGGGACTCGTCAGCTGGGCGTACTTGCACCACAGTAAGTGATGTTGTTCCTACTGAGGCTCTAACCCAGTACCCATCGCTCCAAACGGTACAGCGTTATCCACCAAGCCACTAGGACAAGATAGCCACCTCTAGTGTAACGGGTATCAGTTTTTCTTTATTGATACTTGTAATTTCCCATTGCTATATTGGGCCAAATTCCTCGACCTCTGTTGGGAGATGGGCTCCCATGTGGATGCTTCGATACTGCTGCATATTCATGATTTTATATAGATCCGAAATAGAAACTGATTGAAACTTTCATACTAATAGATGTGACCATCCGAGACACTGATTAACACATTTTTTCAATGCTTTTCATTAACACATCTCTGTTTTCAGTACTTGATAATGAAGACTGTACTATTAATACTACTGATGGGAATGAGTTATTGCAGATAACCATAGGCTGCTATCGAACGCTCAAAGCCATGAAGCTTGTAACATCCCCCTTGGTTGGGAAATTCATCTTTGAAAACAATCACCGATTGACTTCTCAACCTATTCAATTGTCTGCTAACTACGTAGCCAGTAAGAGCTGAAATTCTGGCATGCTGCTGTCTGACCACACAGAGAGGATGGTCGATATTAGTAGAGCGATGAGTGTGAAATATGGCAAGATTTAGAGGGATAACCCATACCTGATACCTGGTGCCTTTCCTGATGAGGAAGTAAAGGTGGATACTGGAGGCTTTGAGGCATTCTGTGTTACCAGAACTGCATGGCCTGTTATGTAAACGGTTTTCATGCATATGCACCCAATTAGAAACCATCATTATGGGTGGTGGTGTTTCACCGACTTGAAAAACTTGGGAAGAACTAGAAAACCAAAATACTGTAGAGGCTTGAATAATTGAGATGTTTGATGATCGTCCGGCGTACATGCCCTCAAAGTTAACATCATAACTGTTGTTAACCAAACCACACCTTGTAGTCTGAATATTTGGTCATTGAAAGAAAAAAACTGTGAAATTTCTCAGCTATATCTTATCAATTCAAAGTATTCAAATCATTGTTGTCTTGAATGTTCTGGAACAGCGTGAGAGCCGAATCTGATTTTGTCAGTATAAGAATCTATTTTAATGTAGTAATGGTGTGATCCAAAAATCAAGATGACACTTTTCTGAATACTTAACAATAATGATAATGATAACTATAATAATAATAATTCATTGACATACCTGTTATTTTCTGTTGTTTTGTTGGATCGAACTGTTCTACCTCTGTAGACATATGCGCTTCTAAGTGGATGCCTCGATATTGCCTGAATGTTAATTTTGATAATTTGGTTGATTGTGGCTGGCAGAAGAATCCAGGTTGAACAATTCGATCCAACAAAACAGCGGAGAATAACAAGTATGTCAATAAATAGTAATAACTATCACCCGTTGTACAAGAAGTGGCTATCGTTCCTTCACGGTATAGTGGATAACGCCTTGGCGTTTGAAGCGATGGGTTCGAGATTCGAGTCTTAGTGGGGACAACTTTACTGGGGTGGAGGTACATTCAGCTGACGAGTCCCAAATAGTACGAAATGCGCCTCCTGGGTTCTTCTGCTAGCCACAACCAACCAGATTAGTATTATTATGGTGATCGCTTTATTCGAAACAACATTTATGATACAGTATGGAATTTTCAGCATGGAATATTTCAACAAATTCATTTTCCTTCCATACCTTTTTATCACGTCTGCATAGTGTTAATAATAACAGTAGTGAAGGTGTATGTGTGAAACGGGTAGATAATGTTACATTAGTATGTATTATCGATTCAGAGATTAACACAAAATCGATTGTAATTTTGATGGTGACACTTCATCCAACCACCACAGAAATTCACAAGTCCATTTTCAACGTGAAGAATGTTTTTCTTTTGTTTTTTGTTCTTAGCTTGAAAAATAAAGGTTGAAAACATTTTAAAAACGTGCGATAGTACATGATGCATTCAGAAGACATTTAAACATTCAAACAAGCTGAAAGGGAGGAACTTGATGGAAAATGTTTTGATAGTCCAAGATATAAGTAGGCCACCTTACCTGTTGTGAAAACTACAGCCTTTTTCGGTGGAATATCTCACCTGATTATATCATATTCCCTGAAGACTGAATATCCTGCAAAGACCTGATTCGATATTACTCTGTAAGCTATTCATAAATGGTTATTATACATTATTATACTGACCGATCGAATTTCTACAATCAAGTAGCTACAATCGATCCATATTTCAGAGTTTTGGTTCTTCATGCGCTTTAGGTCCAGTTTCGTTGAAGAATAGTCTATGATTTTGCAAAGACTTACTGTCAGTGAAAGCGAAAAGTGTTCACGAAGCTGAACTATGCCATAAAAGTACAAATTGAGTTTAAAGTATATAACTTGCTGCCATTTTCAGTTCTTAGCATTACGTCTAGTATTTATGATCACAGTATACTTCTATAATCTACCAGTTCGCTGAGATTTTGTTGTTTCCTTATGCTATGAGTATAACTTAGTGATCAGTTATTGGAAAGTGAGTGTCAGGCGATTTTTCATTTTGCTACATTCTCTGTAGCTTAATAGTCAATACTTCAATTGGTTTTAGATCATTTAAGCTTGACGGACTGTAAGTATTCGATTTGTAGTTGAAATAATAATCGCCAACTTTCCCCCTTGAAAAACTAATATACTACTCCATTTATCAGAGTATTCTGTATTGTAAGTTGACCATCTGGGGATAACCTTTACCCTTTTATGGTTTTATATATGTTTTAGTAATCGGACACTAATGGTCACTCTCTGTTCTTATGAACTTCTCGTTTATGCTTATTTGGCTGTCTCAGCAAATTATTCTTCCACTGGTCACGGTTCACCATCATTCAAAGAACCAAGAACAATGAAGCACCCTAGTTTAGTCTATCACAATATTTTGAATATTGTCATGTACATAGGTATGTCCTAGTATTAGACATATCTTTTCATATAAGTCTTAGATTTATCTTTCTCGGACACATTCTACATTTTCATCATGTAACCAAGAGATTGGTAGGCTTAGAGATTAAAAACGCTCAATGATAACGACACTGACTACAGCACTGAGTGAGGCAAATTTGAATCCAATACGGGACATCATTCCCTTCGAGATTGAAGGTACGCCATGCTGATGAGCGTCCACAAGAACAAAATCTAGATCATATAGGGCTTGCTGTCGAATACTTTCGATCGGTTTTAAACGAGTATTGGTCAAAAAACCATTTTATAGAAGTAAAAGAAAACTGACACGAAACTAGAAAAATAAAATGTCACTAGGTCATTCGGTTCCACTAGTTTTTCTCTGTCTATTCTCTAGGTAAGTAATTTGAGTACTCCTTTTATAAAATGAAGAGTAGGTTTTAACAACAGACTATGCAATTCTGACAGTTAATTAGATAAAAGGATTACCTACTAGAATATACTTCATAAGATACAATTAGCTATTAGTTGGTTGGAGGCAATCGATAGGAAGCTCTGTTCGACTTAGTTTTTGTACTTGTTGGCACTCATCAACAAAGCGTATCTGCAACCTTGAGAGAATTGGTATCTCCTATGAGATTTCAATTCAAATCACTTGACATAATCTAGCATCTATACAGTATTCACGTTCATTCAGTGAATTCGAGATAATATTGAAACAGATATAAATATATAGCTGCTTCGACTTTTCAGAATTTCAAGTAATCGATAAAAATTCTCATGAGTATACATGTCATTCCAAAAACAAAAAAATTTTTTGTATCAATTTTTAGCATCTTTCACTATCCTATTCATAATTAACTGTTCATCAGATTCTCAATCGACCAATCATATTACAAATCAATAATTTTATACCAAAGATGAGAACAATGTCAGATAAATTAAAATTTCCAGCTTATGGAATAAAATAAAAAATAAATTAAACAAGTGAATTAATTAATGAATGAAGTGTTATACTATCATATTGTTAACATTTTCACATCAACCAGATTTCTAGTAAAAATTGAAATTATACTAATCTCTTGAATTGTACATACGCACACATGTGTGTGTCTATATCTGCGCATACATAACGAAAAAAGAAATCGATACAACTAACTCTATTTCAAATGCCAAGGTCATGTGATCTTATGATTAATACCTTTCTTTATAACAAAATGTAAATTTAGCTTGATTGATTTGCTAGTGAAAAGTTCGATTTCTTGTTTACCAATTGATTTGAAAAGATCATTTCAACATAACAATAATTGGGCAGATGTAAATAACGACTATTTACTTCCAACCAATCTTGACATATTACTTCACATTATTATTACTTGTCCCTTGGGTTCCTAATGGAATATAGGGCTTCACTAGCACATAGCCATTCCACTCTCTTCTCTGAAATCTTTTCAACTTGTCGCTACCACTGCCCACAACATCTCATTTCTTTCTCTCACAATCTCCTCCATGTCACCCTCACCTCGAATGCCCAACTCGTCGTTTCCCATTCACCTTCCACTCGATGGCCGGACCTGGCCTGAAGCGTGATGTCCCCAAATTGTCTTCTCAGTGTATGCCCAATCCAATCCATCTCCACTTCCCCATTCTGCATATTTGTAGGGTGATAGGTTCTTGCTTCGTTGGTTCGTTGTCAGCCAGCCGGAGTTCCTTGTTGCTTATTCTCATTATTCTGACCATCTGAGCTTCAGTAAGGAGCAAGCGTAGGAGGCATTTGTTGATGAATATCTGTAGTTTGTTGCAAATGTCTTTCGTAACGCGCCAAGTCACTGAACCATATAGAAGCACTTACTTGTTGTTGGTATTGAAAATCCGGATCTGAATTAATTCTATGGTTTGGTAGACTTGTATTGATAGGTGATGATTGAAGGTGAAATGAGAATGTATGCCACAGAAGGATTCGAACTAAGACCATAGAATCATTAATTAGGAATTTTTTTCTCTAAATGATAGTTTAGCTAAATAATCTGGTTGTTTTTCTGTTGATTTTCTTACCGTATTAAAGTTTACTTCAGAACTGAAAAAAAAACTTGGCATTGGGTGTGATATCATATTCTTTAAAAGAAAAACTATTAAAAAAATAATAAACAACCAGACAAACAAACAAACAAACAAACATTTATTATTTAACATTTAGTCACCAACCTGAAAATATGAATTAAGCAAGTTGTTACATGCTTTTTTAAAGTTTAGACTGTTAAGGTGAACATTGGTTGATTCATGGTGTAGTGTAATGAACCACTTGAGCAGAAATTGTGTCATTGTGTGTGTGTGTCTATGTGATTTTATTTTTTCATCATCTTTCGTTGTTTTTTTTTAATTTTTATTATTTCATTTAACATCGTGATCAAAAACATTGTCTTAAGAGATTTTAGGACACATTAACATTATTAAAAGAGTAAAACTTGTGCATTATAGTAGAATATAATACCATTTTTTATTGATTTATTGGATTTATCATACAGTAAAGGAACGGTATTGTTTACTGAATTACGTTTTGGACATAATTTAGTTTATCCATAGTCATGTAACTATACAACTATGAGATATCCTTTATATATTCCTAATTTCTTCACATCCCCCTCTCCTGCAAGTCACAAAGGGAGGTTAAGCATAACTGTACTCTTAGCATGATATCATCTACTTGTACCTTATTTCGTAGTGTAAGCTAATGGTCATTGTTAGGCTCGTTTCTAACAGCTTCCAGAGCCACATCATAATCTTTAGGTATCAGAGTAAAATATACAAACAAACAGACAGGAGTTGCTATAAGATAACCCATATCCCCTATTGTGGTTGACATATTTACTGATAGTTGGGAACGGGTGTCTGTGGAAAAATTTAGTCTGGCCTCAAAAATACAGTGTTGAAATGGGAGCATATACATAATTTCTTCAGTAGTCAACACAATCCAATTCACCGGTGATTAGCGATGTTGGATTGAAGAATAGAACAGAAACAAAATGGAAGTTTAGACACTAGTGTCTACAGAAAACCCTCACATTCAAATCGTCTTACCCTATGTTAGTTGAAGTTGACTTAGTAAAGTGTCTGAGTAACAGGGCAAAAAAACTTACTAGTAAAACAGAAGATCTCAGACAAAAAATCAGATACATTAAAGACACCTTAATCATAAGCAATTAACCCCCCCCTTCCCTCCTAAATTAACTGATAAGTTCCTCAGGAATCGTAAGAAAAATATTAGTAACACAGGTGTTAATAGTAGTATTAATAATGTTAGTAATATTAGTGGCAATACTAGGAAGAGAGAGTTCAAAACCTCTACAGTATTACCATACAAAGAAGACACCTCAGAGACATTACGTAGGATTGTCAACAAGGCTGGTTGGCTGGGATTACAGTGGCATTTAAACCTAAAAACTCACTAAGGAATAAGCTTTGTAATTTAAAAGATCCTATTTATCCAATAAGACAGAATAACTTAGTTTACCGAATCTCCTGCAACGACTTCGAGGTAAAATACATAAGTCAAACTAATCAACCAGGGTCAGTTAAGCTATCCGAGCACAGAAGTGGTATATCCTAGTAAGGTAAGAAATTTAGAAAGAAGCCGGACCATAGCTCGATGCATGCAATTACACACATTAGGATAGGAGAGGGTGAAAATCTTTAAAACTAACATAGCTGGATGGAGGGAGAGATTGATTAATAAATCAACACTTAATATATGCAACAGGAATGACTGAGCACCTATTCCTGATATATGAAAAAATTTATTACTCATATCAGAAAGAAGATGAGGAAATTAGGACTTTACAAAGGATATCTCAAAGTTGTGTAGTTATCTTGATATGATTATTGACAACAAACTATGTCCGAAACATAATCCAGTACACAATACTGTTCCTCCAATGTATGATATATCCAATAAATCAACTAAAATGTAAACTTATATAGTAGTAGTAGTAGTAGTAGTTACTTTAAAATAAAATATAGTTACACCATAAGGGGAAGAAATAACGTAGTCATCGACTCTACACGATGGCCATGACAAAAACAAAGACATTGGATGCATAGTGATGGTTTAACAGTTTGAACCACTAATACCTCAGCTATGTACAAATCACTTATTCCTATTCCCCTTCCCACTAGCTTCATCATATTTCACACAGAATTTGGAAGAACTTGTCACAAATAGCCAATTATGATGAGTCTATTAAGCCTTCATCTATAGATTTGAACATGCATTTCTGTTCTACCTGTTGTCAATCAGGTTGGGTAGTGTTCACATGTGACTTTCACAAGCACATACATGGTACAACTGATGTACTGGATTTCACAGGAGTAGAGAAAACTAAACACACATTGAATGGCTTAGTGTTTCAGGGTGTCATTCGTGTACTGACGAGTGAGTTTCTGATAGGAGGATGTCATTCTGAGGTTGGTGGAGGAAAGCCCTTGGTCAATGTATGTTGATAATTGCCTCCGAAGAATATTTGTGCATTACGCCAGTGTTGAATTTGAGTTTTAGGAGCAGAAGTATTTTTGAGCAGTATGTAAGCGTTCTGTGGCATTTTTGGCTTTAAATTCTTATTTCTCTTAGCAAATATTGACATTATCGAATAAAAATGAACAGTATGTTGTCATGTGTATTATATTTCGTTTTATTTCTACAAGATGAACATGTGAGAAATTGAATGGAATTGAATATTTGAACTACTTGATGTTTTTAGGCAGCTTAGGTGTTGTAACTGAGTATGTGAGTTACATATTTGTTCATGGTTGCCACACCGACTGAAACCTATCAGTAGATTGGTTAAATGGTATGCTTCAACTTTCATCAGATCGTGGTGGTGCAGTGTGCGAACAAACATACTGCTGAGTTGTTAGACACTATTGAAGCTGACCTGTACATATCGCTGAGAAAACCACAGTAGTGTGGATAGCGGGCAGCCGTTTCGTTCTTTTGAAAGTTGAGTTTATGAGTCGTGTACCCGGGGAAATTTAGTTCCTACTGTTGAATAGTTCTAGTCACCTGAACCTGGCTACTTGACTTAAACCAACCGTTATGCCTTCAATAGAATGAACAATTTGGAAGTTATTTCCGTGTTACAAGGTACAAGTTGACATTTATCACAGTTGGGTTTCTGTTAGAAGAAACCAAGTAACCATATGAGAAAAACTGATTGTGAACGTGGGATTCCACTTTCGACTACAACTGAATATGAACATGAAATGATTACAGAGGATATTGGAGTTTACCAAGAAAGAATGAGACATGCAACAGAAGTGGCTGGTCACATAAATCATGTAGATCAAGATAATGAAGTTTGGAGCTGAAGAATAGCCCCCTTAGGATTAGTTTTACAATGACAATGTTCAGAGAGAAGAGAACCAGAATCTGAGTGTGACAGGTTGTAAGTAATTTTTGTGACAAATCATGGAACAGGGATAGATTAGTATGATTATGGATTGAAGAAGTCGAAAGTAGGCCAACTTATAATTCATCAAAGGATATGATATGTATAGAAAACATTATTATTATTATCATTACTATTATTGTAATATAGTAAGCGTATTACTGCACTCATTAAAACGTAGTAGTTCGAGTTGAATACATTTCTTATGCTTCCGATGAGACCAGTGGAAGTGAAACCTAACAGTCTATGGGTGACGTTGATAGACTACCTTTACTCTAATATTTCATAGAGGAGGAATATGAAACATCAGAGGTATTTTTCATATGCAACGATGATTTCCTAGTGTATTTATGGAAAGTTTCTACAGTGTTATTGGTATATCATCACAGGGTTTATTCTTTAGACTGAGTTATAATTAGCTTTTCAACTGTTGTCAAATCCTACAATAATTTCTACTAAGCACTGAATATCAAGTAGTACTGAGTAGTTTCTATGACATTTTCTTTGGATACATTACTGGAACTGTTAGTGGTGTAATTAGATTTTCAGTGTTTGACGTTGGGAATCAGATGGAAGGGAGGTGTACTTGACGTATGTTGAGTGGCGGTCGGTGCTGGTGATCAAGTTATTTCAACAACTTTGAAAATTCTTATATTTTCTTATAAATTAAAGTCTATATCCCTTTCAGGTATATCCTTTTACATCTTGATGTAGTAAGTCACATGGTTTCTTGCACTACATCAATTGTTGCTAACCCGACACAAATATCTGTCATCCCACTGAATCATATCACACACTGGCCAACTATCTGCTTTTTACGTCCCCTCCATGGTATTACATATTGAACTGTTAGTCATTTTGCATGTTATTGAAACCAAATGCAAGTAGTCCTACGAAAACAACGGTGATCGAACACATAATATTGTCACAGAGATCAGCTTTTCTGAGAGTGAAACAGGGCTATCCTTACCGACAAATTGTTCGTCCAACCTTTTACAGTTGAGTCAATTTCACGAAGGCGGGGAAATCCACATAAAGTGGCGTATACCAACCGCTTGGATTGACTGCATTCAGGTGGAAATCTCGTCTGTCACACTATCGTCAGCATTCACAAAACTGCTTAGATATAAGAACATTTTGGTTGCTTCCACCACTAACTAACCGAAAACGGATTAAATTTTCCATCATAACATGTATAAGTAGGTTTACAAAAATCAATAATACCTTCACAACTTTGCAATGAAGTTATATTTCATTGATTTCATGTTGGTTGGACTGATATCAGCTGGAGGAACACTGTAGACCTGGGAGCACTGGACAGCTGTTTCGTCCTACCATGGGACTCTTCAACAGTGCGCATTCGTTACCCCAGGTTCCGTACTTGCCAAGTTACCACTGAGCCACTGGGTTGGAATTCAATGGTCCATATTTCCTACTTTCGTCAGTTCACAATATAGCTCCACCTCCATCCAATGTCGCTGTTTGGTAACTGTCCTCATGTTTGACTTGGTTGGCCTTACTGGTCACGACTTCTCACTGGAACTTCAGGAATCACCTCTCAAAGCTAGTCACCAATGAGTACTAGAATTATTCAATTTGGAGGTTTGCGGGGATATATTTATTTATTTTAGGTTGGTGTTTATCATGGACTGACATCAATTGGAGAAACATTGGAAACCTGGGAGTACTGCACAGTTGTTTTTTCCTAGTGTAGGACTTCTCAGTCGTGAGCGCCCATGACCCTGTACCCTAGGGGTCGCATCTAGGACCTTCAGGTCCCACGGCCAGCATGTTACCATTGATCCACTGGTCCATATTTCCAACTCCTGTCAGTTCATGACATAGCACTACCTCGATCCAGTTCGTTTCTACGCTTAATTCATACTTCATTTAGCCTGAAATGAGTAACAAATATGATTTAAATGATACGTTTCATCGATATGCATAGACTTATTTCGATACTGGTTTGTAAATGCAAATTCTAAATACTATTTAGAGAAATTTTCAAATTTTACGTATGACTCAATTAAACATGATTGGCGATCTTCAGTAATTCCAAGTGAGCATTTTCTAAGACTGATAATGTTCTTTTTGAGGAATATGGTTAGAAAAAGGTATATACTTAAGAACAGTGATGAACTGCTGCCATACATGATAAAAGTATGTTAAAATGTCGTTTCCATTCCTTGTCCTGTCAATCGAAGTAGTGATATGATGATATTGTTAGCCATTCAGATGAAGATATAGAGTTTTCGTTGACAGGTAAATATTGATTTTGGAAATGTTTGTACTACGACGTCATCTTCCATCACTGCTATATGAGTAATCATTGGGACTTGAATTCATAAAGTAAGTATCTTCAATAAATAACAAACCTAGAGGAACGTATCCTGTCATTTCCAAGAAGGGAAATAAACAGTGCAATTATACTAAAAACTATACCCGTCGCACAAGAAATGGCTATCGTGTCACGGTGGTGTAGTGGATAACGCGCTGGCGTTTGAGCGATCGCTTCCAAGCCCGAATCCCGGTGGGAACAATATCACTCACTGGAAAGCAGATGCATTCAGCTGACGAGTCCCAAATTCGACGAAATGCGCATCCTGGATCCCACTGCTAGCCACCATCCATCATTAAAATAAACGTACATGGATTACCGCTTTTCATGAAGGCGATTGCGATAAAACTCTTTGAACCTGACCTTTGCATATAGAAGGAGGGTGTGGTTACTCTCTCATTCCCTTCGTGAAAATGATTTGATCTCGTTTCATCCTCATTACATAACGCTTTATGTATTTATTATTATTTTCCCATTATTACACACCTCACCTCTGTACAAATAGTAATTCTCCTACACATTATGTGGATTATCAATAGTTTTGTTAGGCTTTTTACTGTGTGCAGCTGAAGAGTTCTCGTGAACTAAGGTGATGATATCATTTTGTTCTGCGAATTTCGCTCTTCTTGCTTTTTCCAAAATTTTCATAGGATCTAAATACATAAAATTCCACTTTTTCTTAGCTGAAATTCTTGTGTTTATAATTACCATGGATCGCCTTAAAAGACGTTGATAATTACTTCTCCAATTAATGCGTTTACCAAAGTAAGGAGGACGATTTCAGAAACCTCAACTGCTTGATACTACATTTCGTCTTACTGAGGTTTCACAGTATATCACTTTGGAATGAAAGAATCCATTGATGTTGACCATAACTGAAAATTCACTATTGAATAACTTGGGTAGTTAGACACGACTCAGGCTAGCTAGCTTGCTAGCCAGCCAGCCAACCAGCCATTTTGTCCATTTAAAGCAGAGCTGCGTACCCAAACGAATTCAGCTAATAGATTAGAAAGAGTTCAGATCATTTGGATCTGGCTAGCTAACTATTCAGTTCGTTCAAAAGTATTATTTTTCGCTAGTTCATGACACCTTTGTGTCAGCGATAACACCTTCAGATCTTACCTAGCGGTGGTGACTACAAACGGAAACCCTATTGTCATCAAAGTTAGGGAGTTGAAATAAACACTACTAAACTGTGAAGAATATTAACATGAATAAAATATGACTGATATTTATCATCATAGAAACTACTTGATGCTTCGGTTTCTGTTGAAACTCATACGACACTTTTGCACAGAGCAGCTCATCCATGTATAAAATGTATCTCAAGCTAACATTTATTAACCAGTAAGAATATCTCGTATACACACTGATTAATTATCATTCAAATAGCAGCATTTCACTCTGGTGAATAATTAACTTTCACTATGAGTAATTCTATCATCGTAAACCAAAAAGATTTACATCTGAGTCTAATGAAGAAATTCTGGTGGAGTTAATCACAAGTAGGTGGTTATAATCAGGATAATGAGCATTTGTGAAAAGAGACATTCCTGTTTTGTAACAAAAAGTAAATTAGCAGATATAGAATGAGTAACTGATGTGAAGTTTGCCAGTTGATTGATTGAAGGTAGAGTAGAGATTATTTTCGATGTAATGACGAAGTAATTAAGAGAATAGAGATATGAGAGTAGTTTAGTTTTACTGAAAATAATTAACTGATAATGAATCATATGACTAACGACAGTAGTCATTGTGGTTACATTGGTAGTGTGTACAGCCATAGTGTATCATTTGAAGATAATGAAAGATGAATCTCAGGGTTGATCATGTGTTGGATTTCAGTGATGAAATTCATTGTGAGATAATCTGTTTCGTTGTAGATTGTTTTCTATTTCGTGTAGACGGGTTTGTCAGTGGTCGGAGTTTCTTACCCTTCTTGACTGAATGGTACAATACACTGTTCAAAGAGTATTTGAGTGTTCGAAGTAAAATAAGTGGAGGATTTCATCATGTGAATAGATTGTCGTGAAGTTTTGTGGCTATAAATTTGATGTTGGATGGATAGTTTGTCAGAGGATGAAGTGTTGGCTTATTGTGAGAGGTGGTTAGTTATAGATATGAGTTGTGAAGTTTATTTCTACAAATAGCCTATTGTACAACGCTATCTGTTCCTTAATTGAGTGTGAAAAAGAATGAAGATGTTTGAGGGAAGTTTGAAGTGAATAATATGTCTCGAGATGCTTGAGCTCGTTGACGTCTGATTGGAACTTCAGGAAATCTCGTCTGGAAGGAAATTATTGGTAATTAGGACTGGACACAATAACTCCTCAGTATGGATTTATAGGTTGCATGTTGTTGTTCATCATGGATTGAGATCAGTTGGAGAACTATTGACAACTTGAGAGTATTGAACAGTTGTTTCAGCCTACTACTGAGACTCTTCAGTTCTTCTACATTCACTTTATTGGGAAATACATGTGATGAGGTAGATACTGATCTATGAAATTCTAGTTTTTTTGTTTATCATGTTAGAATTTTATTTTCTGTGTAAATGTTGTTTTATATTTTTACAAATATAGATCATAAATCGTATGGGTTATGAAGAACACAGAAAAAGGAAAAATTAGTATATTGACAACTATGATATTCGTCATCATCAGTGAATAAGCAATTTTGTTGACTTCATATTACTGAAATAAACATATAGATGCTGCCTACAAGTGAACAGAATACGAGAGAGAAATAGAAAGTTAGAAAATATGGGGAATTTAGAGATTTTGTACAGTTTTGACTGAAACAATTTCAGGAGAGGCAGTGAAAGCGCGAGAGAACTAGTCAACTTAATATTGATTTCTGTATGCATAGTAACATTTGTTACCAATTTTTAAATGACACACATATATTTTTCAGAATTTCGATTGTGTTTACATGTTTGCTTTTAGAATTGTTATTTAGAGAATTTTTTCTAATTGAAATGTGTTTTAGTAATGATGGGCAGTGGCCAGCAGTGGAATTTAGGATGCACATTTCGTCCTATTTGGAACTCACTAGTCAGCTGGATGTACCTGCTTCCCAGTGAGTGATGTTGTTCCCACCGTGACTCGGACTCGGGTCATTTATATCTTACTGTGTAGGTAGGTAGTCATGGATCTTCATAAATGTCAATTAATTAGGTTGCATCCCTGAGACTTTATCCGGGCTTTTGGGATTCCTGTTGGGCTCAGAAATGAAGTTTTATTGACTTAGTGGAAAGGTATGTCTAAGTAAAGGGGACTTCAGAAGATGTTGATAAAATGTTTTACTGTTTATTATAAGTTGGTTTAGAGACCAGTTTAGAAAATAAGAGGGGAATTATTGAAGGTAAAGTGGGGTAAGTGATGTCCTAAAAATGTGTTAATCTCTCTCCGCAGCGGCTTTGAACTTAGGAGCTTAATATTACAAAACTGTGATGAATGATCGGTGATGATAATCTCCCAGTAGGTTGTATTCCCCGCTTGAAATTTTTCGACTTCAAAGAAGTTTCAACAGTTCCAACTCTACTGTTGAAATATTGCATGCAAAAGGATTGATCGTAGTGTTTCCAGTGTTAAAGAGATGGTATGAATCAAATAATGTCAGCAGTGCACTCCATGTACACTTCATACTTTCTAGGAGGTAAGAATTGATGGTGATAATCCCTGTCCCATCATGAGAATATGAATAATTTATTGTAACGGTCTAAGGTGTTACTGTCAAATTTCCTTTTCTTATCAAAAACTTCATCTTCACTACAACCTTACTCGTTCAATCATATTCTCATGAGCATACTTTTTTCTTTAACTTACTGTATCATGACATATTGAAGTAAACACTTACTGAAGTTTGTATTATCCCGTCGTTGATGGGACCGATTCGATAGGTCTCTATTAGCATATAGGCTCCTGCGCGGATGCTTCGATATTGCCTGTGTTTCAATTACATGTAAGCTTATGGTGGATAGTGGCTAGCAGTGGAATCTAGGACACGCGTTTCTTCCTACTTGCAACTCGTTAGCTGGATGTGTCTGCCTCCCAATGAGTGATGTTGTACCCACTCAACGACGGGATAACCCAAGCAACAGCATTAAAAGTACACCCATCGCACAAGAAGTAACTATCATGGCTCGGTGGTCTAGTGGATAACGCTCTGAGACATGAAGCGGATGGTCCTGAGTTCGAGTCGTAGTGGGAACAACATCACTCATTGGGAGGCAGACACATCCAGCTGACGAGTCCCAAATAAGAGAAAACGCGCATCCTGAATTCCACTGCTAGCCACTATCATCTTATCTTGTGCCATGGCACCTAAATCATTCACTTCACCAGTGTTTGGCTGACCACAGTTGTCAACTCGTTTTCCTTTTCTAAGTACGTGTTACTTCTAAAGTTCTAGTTTACTCACCTAGTAGATGCATCTTAAATATGGTTATGCCTTACATAGTGTAATAGTTAATAAGGTTTGTATTGCTATTTAGCCATGTTCTTCAAGATGAATCTTGGTCATTTGATTTTAGAACATAAGGCACAATTCTTAATTTGTGTTTGAAATTACCCCCAAAATTCAACCTTCACTCTTACATATAGTAAAAATTGTGATTATATCACCAGTCAGAATAATTATTTTAATAGTTAGCTGACTAGTTTTACATGCGTTACATACATACTTTTTGAGGATAGTTCTCAAATAATATAAATCATCTGCCATTGTATATATGATTCTCAATTAGTATGCGCGCGTTACGAAAAGCGTTTCCAACAAACTACAGATATTCATCAACAACTGCCTCCTACGCTTGCTCCTTACTGAAGCTCAGATGGTCAGAATAATGAGAATAAGCAACAAAGAACTCTGGCTGGCTGACAACGAACCAACGAAGCAAGAACCTATCACTCTACAAATATGCAGAATGGGGAAGTGGAGATGGATTGGATTGGGCATACACTGAGAAGACAATTTGGGGAAATCACGCTCCAGGCCAGGTCCGGCCGTCGAGTGGAAGGTGAATGGGAAACGACGAGTTGAGCATCCGAGGTGAGGGTGACATGGAGGAGATTGTGAGAGAAAGAAATGAGATGTTGTGGGCAGTGGTAGCGACAGATTGAAAATATTTCAGAGAAGAGAATGGAATGGCTATGTGCTAGTGAAGCCCTATATTCCATTAGGAACCCAAGGGACAAAGAATAATAATAATAATGATAAGTATGCTTTGGGTATTCATGTGTCATAAAAAAGTTCCATAGAGATAAGCAACATATTTGATTGATCATACAAAGTGTATAAATGAGACCGTATTGTAAAATGACACTTTGAAAACAAATAAGAACGCAAGTCATTAGTCCCGTTTCAAAGATGTACCCTGTACTAAGACGATGGTTACCATAATAGGCTGATATCATCTAAAGTTCTATTGAAAGAATAGGTAAGTTATTTCTGTAAACCTTCAAGCACCTGAACTTTCTACAGGATTTAGCATCATTAGGATGACTCTGGTTCTCTAGAGCATATCAAATCCTAATCTAGTGGGACCTCTGTAGAATTTCATAGTTGAGCACTAGTCAGTTAAATCGATTTGATTGGCTGTTACTACCATGATTTCTGAATAAAAAATTCTTCTCATTGTATCTGCTACAAATCAGGACTTAAGTGTTATTGTTCAACATGATGATCTATGAGGGATTCACTAACTAACAAGTAGCTATCTCCACAGACAGATTGATAAGTTTTAGTCTCCTGTCAACCGATTCGACATCTCTACTGAGATTTCCACGATGAAAATAACCATCCAAATTGGTATATTCAACTTTGTTTGGCAATACTTCAGGCTTCAGTAATAAATAATTCACACACAATATAAGTATCATTCTTCGCTCAGGTGTTTGACACCACAATCTCTATAATACTCCTGAAAATGGAATAAACTAGTAATCTTACTGAGAACCTAAACACATACACTACTTAGTAAGGAGTAGTGTTTGCTTATTTTTAAAAAATAATTTAGTTCTGGTGACATAGAGTGAATGGACTATGAACTTCTTTAGCGTTGGCAATTTCTTAGACAAAACTATTCGTAATTACATGCATATATTCTAGAAACAGCGTTTCTAAGTATTTTTTTATCATGATTTCCGAAAGCTCTTGTTATCAACCTTTACCCTGGTAATTGTATCTAATACTTTGCATGTGCATGTATATTGTATTCCTTTTTTACTGGGTGATGATTGAAGGTGAGATGAAAATTTGGACCAGTAGGCCGGACTCGAACCAACGACCAACAGATTTCCGGCCAGGTGCTCTACCAACGCAGCTATGAGGTCGACTACTTCACTTCACTTCAGTCACTAGGGGTTTTTCCCAACTACCATGTGAATTTGTGATGCATCACCACAATTTGATCGTACTCACACTGGCTGCCTAGTCAGAACTTCTCATCCCAGTGGAAATCTAAATGAATTAGAGAGGGGGGAGAAACCATATTGATAATTATTTGACCATCTGAGACAGCCATAGTTTGATAGATTAGTAGTGAAACTGGGTGATGACTGAAGGTGAGATGAAAATCTCCACCGCAGCCGGAATCGAACCTTTTGATTCCACCATCTCCTCATTAATTACTTACTGACTGCTGATCACTTAACAACTTTCCAGTTTTGTCATGTAATTACGTAACCTAGTAACTCTTTAACAAGCTCTTCTTTTACACTGATGTTTGTTTGATGTACCCCTCCCGCCATTCCACAGCTCCATCTCATCATATATAAATTGCCATTGATTTTGACTGAGATTTGTGATTAATAATCCTGTGTTTCCTTGACTCATTCACTACCTTATTGGTAATCCCGCATTTCAAAGTTTCATTTATTTCTACATATTTCAAGTATGTTATACCATTATTACTACTGTCAATATTGATTTCAATTGTAGGTTGTTTGCAGCTGATGAAAGTTCATGAAATAAAATAATCTCATTTTATGCTATAAATGTCTTTCTTCTTGCATTGTTTTCAAAATACTCAACATTTATTTATCTAGCAATCATTTTTTCTCAGGTGATTCTCTGGCGATTTTTCAATGCCAAAATATCCTTCATTATCTTCAATTTCGCATTTTTGAGAGCTTCTTTCAAACGATTATAAAAATTGCATAGAATTATTCGGTATAAAAAAAAATTCAGTCATGTCTTCACTAAACTCATTATTTTTACATGAGTTTTAGAAAATATGCATACAGTAAAATTGAATAAATGATTCAATTACTGCTTTGTTTCATTTTCTAGGTGCGCGGTATAATTTTCAATTCATTCAAACAAATTGAATACGTTTTATTTTTTTTTAAACCTTCATTTTCATTTTAAGGCAATCAGTATTATTGAAGTTATTTATGATTTATACATATAAATTATTACAAGAAACTAAAAGTTTACGTAAACGTGAAAATCGAAATATTTTTTCTAATTCATCTTTACATAACTAACACTGTAGTGTAGCGTATTTCGTTCATTGTTCAATAGTGCACGTAAGAATATATTAAGTAAAAGGTTATACTTGTTTGAGTGTATTCTACACAATTATAATCGATTTCAGTTTAGATTGTTGTATTTTTCAGTCATATTATTCAATCAAATGATTTAGTGGTTTATCCACATTTCTAATTTATACATAAGATTGGTTTTTTACGTGTACGAAAAGTACTTGACTGTTTTTCTTGTTGTCTTGAAATCATTTTCGACTTTCCTTTTCTCCAGTTTCTACACTTCATTCATTAGATCACGAAACTATGTGGTTTCTACATTTGTCAATATTTACTGATATTGGTTCACAGAAGATGCATTTTTCCCTATAAGTTAATATGGTGTTAATAACTAGGGTACCTGGTACATTTGGTTCTGGGAAATGTGTATATATAGCTCGATGGATTCTGAAAATAAGCTGCTACAAGCCAGTTTATGCTCCGCTGGAATATGAAAACATAATGTGTGTATTTAGGGGGGGCGGGAATGTGTCAACTTTCATATAAGCATATCAGAAATTGTCTACTAGATGTCGCCTCGGGTAACATTTACTTGGACACAAAAAGAAAACGGTGAAGACAGCTGATAACCTGCAAAAAAAGGATGAGATATAGCCAACGGATTTCTAAATATTCATTCAAAATAATTGGTGTGAAAAGATTCATTGCAGTTGGTGGTGGTCACAATGAGGTGTGAATTCAAGTTAAGCATAAACTGTCTGTAAGTTTTCAAAGTGTTGGTGAGCAGTGGTAGATATTGGAAGTACAGTAACTGAAAAGACATCAGCAGTAGATTATACTTGGCAATCATATAGGCCTGTTAAGTATACTGGCGAGAAAAAGTCGATGCTTAGTGAAACTGTCACCGAAAAGGAAGGGACCATGAAAACCCCTCAGGAAAGGCTGTTTAAACGTCGGGCGGAACAATTTGAAGCACAATTCAACTGGCCCACAACTATGCTGCAGTTTCTTAATATCGAGCCCAAGCCATAATTAGGTATGCATGTCGATCCTTCAACTGTCCTCGAAGTTGAGAAGGGTGTTTCGAACTTGAAACTCTGCAAAGCTGCAGAACCTGACGGTTTGCCAGCAAACGTTTATAGAAATGGAGGTAATAAATTGTTTATTAGCGTAAACGATGTGTTAGGTAGTATATGGAAACCAGAGTTAATTCCGTCAGACCGGTATAAATCACTGATCATTCCAGTCTGCAAGAAAGCAGAGAAGTTCTTATTTGACGCCCAAGGACGAATCACTTTGACTAAAGTAGTGCCTACGATCTCAGGGTCCAGAGTTTTGCGACAATTAATTGGAGCTGGGTAGCCAAAAATTTGAGGAAACCAAGCCAGTTTCAGATCTTGATGATGGCACATCGGGCAAATCTTCACTATTTAACGGGTTCTGGGACACAGACATATCTACGAGCGGCCGACACTCACCATATTTCTCCAGTTGAAGGCGGCATTCGACTTTGTAGGATGACGAGTATTTTGGTAGTGTCTCCCTGTGAAGAAAACAGTGAACAAGTCTGCAATGCTAATCAAATCTCTCCACCCGAATTCACACAACCATGTCAAGGCTTCTAGGAAGTTGTCATCTGAAGAGACGGCAAGTAGTAGTGTCCGCCAGGGGTGCTTTCTGTCTTCGCTCCTGTTTAGTTTTGTCATACAGGTGCTAATCTATAAAATATTAAGTACCTGTGACTCCTAAGGGGGGGAGATAATTAACTTGTTGTGTGAAAACTACGTTAGGCGTATACGCTAACAAAATGCAGAGTTTTCTGAACGCCTTGATCTTTAGAGTGTCACATAGCCGTCGGATATAAAATTGTGTTTCGGGACTAGCTCAAATTGACATTGTAGTGGCAAGGTGTTTTAACCACTTCACTTATTTGAGGACTTGCTTGACTTATCGATGAAGCCTCGGCTCAAATTTAAAAGGGTGGTTTGTTTTAGCCAACCTACTTGGCTTATGGTGACGGTGAGAAACCCGACTGTATGTCAGTGGAAGAACATAGTACATAGCACTTCTTTCTGTGCTATCGCCTAGTTGTGGGATGTAATCGTTGAAACAAGAAGATCCGAGGAAGTTACAGGTTTCAACCATGAATATCTTGTTAACATTGCTGAAGTCTAGTGGAATCACCATTTGAGTAGTTCTGTATTTAGGCGTAGAACCTTAGGTAAGAAAAGTAAGGTAATCGATGAGGTTGTGAACGTTCATTGACTGAAGCAGCTTGAACATGCTTCGCACACGTCGAGTCATCGCCTACCTCACTGCGTGATGATGATGTGTGTCACCAGTCTGTGACACGTATCGAGAGCTATCTCAGTCAGTGATTACTGATGACCTAGTGAACTCGCTTACACGCCTTACCCAAGACATGACGATAAAAATGTACTTTCATTTTAGGGTTATTCCACTACCCACATCTAGTGCTACAGAGGGAAAGGTTTTCAAGAAGCATGGAGTCCCGTTATGTTCTTCACCGTTTATGATCGTACTTTACAGGGGAAAATTAACAAACAGCTCATTTTCACTGTTCAATGCATTATTGTTTGATTTAGCTTACAATTTATGGTTCAGTGAACTTAATTTTGTAAGGTACAGAAGGCTTGTGTTACTAACAATGTTGGCGAATGAAAAACCAATCATTTATCACCCTTCAGGTTTCGATTTATCACAATTAACTTTTTCTCACCTATGCAACGAGACTGAATGGTGTGACAAAATTAGACGTGAAAAAAACTTTCAGATTCCAAAAAATAACTACTACTAAAATGTTTTGAACCTCGCCTGGTTAGCTAGTACACTAGTTACTAGTCGGTCCTAAGCCCAAACAAAGAGGGGAGGTTGGGCATAGGACTAGCAACCCTACCCCCTAAAACAAATATAACCGCTAAACAAACTTCAAAGCACAAACAAAATATAAAAAATGAAAACAAAATTATTCCCCGCTGGAATCGGAGAGGCGAAATGATGCCAGTTGGTGAAAGCCTGCCTTCGGGAAGCCAATTGGCCGGGCCGATGTGTCTTCTCTCCCTCGATGAAAGCGAAAGTAAACGTGGGGACATGGAATGTCCTCACCATGTTTGAACCCAGCTGGTAGGGCAGCCCAGATTGCAAACGAGATGAAGAGGTATCACATTGAAGTGCTTGGAACTTGCGAAAGCAGATGGAATGGGAGTGGACTCTCCAAACTGTCAACTGGAGAATCAATAATCCACTCCGATATTGTCATCCAAACGACAACCACGAGCACACTGAGTTTTGGAGTGGATATCATGATGTCCCCAACAGCATCGAAGGCTCTCTCTCATGCAGTGGGGACCAATCTCCCCCTCCACGATCACGATCATGAAAGCAAGATGGATTCAACTCAAAAGGAAGGAATGAAGGAAGGTCACAATCATACAATGCTACACTATGCACCTACAAATAATGCAGATGCAGATGAAGAGAGGGAGGAGGAGGAATTCTACAGACAGCTGCAATCAACACTGGACAAGACCCCACCCAAGTTGGCGACGGCGACATCAAAATTCTTATGGTTGGGGTGACATGAATGTGGAACTGGGAGGGGACAAGACAGGAAGAGAACTAACCATGGGTGGAGAAGTGCTCGGTGAGGTGATGAACGAGAATGGAGAATTGTTTGCAGAATTCTGTGCATTCAACGATTTGATGATTGGAGTCAGTCAGTCAGTCAGTCAGGCAGTGTGTTCAAGCACAAGGATATCCAAAAAGCGAGTGACATGGAGTTGATTTCACCAGACACCAGGACACACTACACTGAAAATCAGATCGACTTTATCTGAATGTGAAGAAAGTGGAGACGCAGTCTACTTGACACAAGGTGAAGAAGAGGAGTAGATGTAGTTTCACACCACTCACCATCTAGTGCAAGGAACCTTCCAAATCAAGTTAAAAGCCTTCAAGGAAGCTGGTGATAGACCTCAGTTCAAGTACAACACTCGGAACAGAAACTGAAGGATGAAACTACAAAGGAGATCTTCACATCAGTCAGCCATGAAGACAAGATGGGAGATATCGAGGAACATCCTTGAAGAGACCTGTGTGGAAGAACACTGGAAGTATTTGAAAGCTATGTGGAAAGAAACCTGCATAACCAAGCGTATTAGGAAGGAAGAAGAAGAGACAAGACAAGGAATGTATATCGACGGATGCATGGAAGCTGATAGAGTAGGGAGAGGATGATGGTGAAGCAGAAGATAAACCAGTGCAAGGATGCTCAACGACAAGAGGAACTGAGTACAATGTGTAAAACAATACACTGGACAAAGAAGTGAAGAAGAAGAAGAAGAGTGGGTGGAAAGACAAAAGACACTTCTACGAAACACTGACAAGTGAAGCAGAACAGGCTGCAGACTGGTAGGAGGGATAGAGACCTGACAACATTGTATCAAATAACCAGGTTACTATCTGGTAGGGAAGAGATCATCACAGCACAGATGAAACTAATAAAAGATGATGAAGGAAAGTTAACTACGAAAGAAGAGAAACAAAGGAAACGATGGGCTGGCCGACCACTTCAAGAAGCTCTTGAATCGATCTGGAGACGTGCTAGTGAAGCCCTATGTTCCATTAGGAACCCAAGGGACAAAGAACAGTGGTAATAATAAGGTTTTGAAGTGGATGCGTTACCAAAAGATGTTTCTTGCTCGGGGAAGGAAGCCATCACCTGGGTTAAGAGATGAAGACGTCCAAACAGACGATATGTGGCCTGGAACTGAGAGCTGAGGTAAAGTAAATTCTGTAAAATTCTGTTTTCAAATTTATACTTTTCAGAGGTCTTGAATACGCATTTGTCTATATTGGATAGTGTGAAGTCTTATTTATTTTGGTGTTATTTAATTAGTGCATTTAGGCTAACATTAATTTGTCTCAGAATATCAACCAATTCGATGTCGTTGTTAGTTAAAAACCATCTAAACTCATCCATCAACCACCCTATCCCACCTGGAGATCAAATGAGGCCTGGATAGCTTGCCTCTAATGTTTTCAACTGAAGCACTGGGTGATATAGGTTTGAATCATTGTTGTTATGGGTACACTGTTCTGACGAGTACTGATGGGCACGAAATCCAAGTCAGTGGCTGTATATCGATTACTTTCATCTACCAAGAAGACCCCAAGTTTTCACTGTTAATCGATGACTGTAAACAACTAGGAGAAGAGAAAGGTGTACCGAACAACACCCATGTCTTGTTCATATGGAAAAATAAAAAACAGTACAACTTCACCTAATATTCGTTACTATCAGAACAACTGGGCATTTTTAGGAAAATCTTTTTTATACTGTTTATTTTATGCTCTTGCTCCCCATCATGTAAACTTCATCAGTGATATGGATGTAGAGGAGCCATAATACAAAGTAAATGTCAGAAACGCTGAATCCAACCGACTAAAAACTGCATACTCCCACATTCTTTAGGAGTAGTAGATAGTTTTGCCAACTTGGCATCATCGAATTTTGCTCAATAGTCGAACAAACATCCTGGTCTGCCTGTTAAATGATTTTTCTAGCATCAGAGGAATACAAGTGAGATTTATTGCCTTCAATCTCTAGAATCTATAGTTATATCGCAACTGAATCTTCGAGATAGAAAGTCATGCATGATGCAGCATATGCATCATGTTGGTTACACAAATCCTTAAGGTTAGTTAATAAAAATACTGTAAGTTAAAATTTTGACTATTTAGCCCTGGTTTGACAGACTAGTATTCATATTGGGTGATGATTGAAAGTAACATAAAAAATTTGCCCCGCAGTGGGATTCCGACCAGCGAAGATAGGGTTTCCAACTCGCTGGTCCAAATTTTTACTTTGCCTTCAATCATCACACAGTAACATTTATTAACCAGTAAGAATATCTCGTATACACACTGATTAATTATCATTCAAATAGCAGCATTTCACTCTGGTGAATAATTAACTTTCACTATGAGTAATTCTATCATCGTAAACCAAAAAGATTTACATCTGAGTCTAATGAAGAAATTCTGGTGGAGTTAATCACAAGTAGGTGGTTATAATCAGGATAATGAGCATTTGTGAAAAGAGACATTCCTGTTTTGTAACAAAAAGTAAATTAGCAGATATAGAATGAGTAACTGATGTGAAGTTTGCCAGTTGATTGATTGAAGGTAGAGTAGAGATTATTTTCGATGTAATGACGAAGTAATTAGGAGAATAGAGATATGAGAGTAGTTTAGTTTTACTGAAAATAATTAACTGATAATGAATCATATGACTAACGACAGTAGTCATTGTGGTTACATTGGTAGTGTGTACAGTCATAGTGTATCATTTGAAGATAATGAAAGATGAATTTCAGGGTTGATCATGTGTTGGATTTCAGTGATGAAATTCATTGTGAGATAATCTGTTTCGTTGTAGATTGTTTTCTATTTCGTGTAGACGGGTTTGTCAGTGGTCGGAGTTTCTTACCCTTCTTGACTGAATGGTACAATACACTGTCAAAGAGTATTTGAGTGTTCGAAGTAAAATAAGTGGAGGATTTCATCATGTGAATAGATTGTCGTGAAGTTTTGTGGCTATAAATTTGATGTTGGATGGATAGTTTGTCAGAGGATGAAGTGTTGGCTTATTGTGAGAGGTGGTTAGTTATAGATATGAGTTGTGAAGTTTATTTCTACAAATAGCCTATTGTACAAAGCTATCTGTTCCTTAATTGAGTGTGAAAAATAATGAAGATATTTGTAGTAGGGAAATGTTTGAGGGAAGTTTGAAGTGAATAATATGTCTCGAGATGCTTCAGCTCATTGACATCTGAAAAGTTGATTGTTCGTGTTCATTAGGTAACTACTTGAGTCAACTTTTGTACTTTTTACTTGTGTTCAACTTCTGTCCATTTAGCGGTCGGACCAATGATTCTTTAAACTGTGACTGGTGTATTAGCATCCTTCTGGTGGTTTAGAATACGTAAATCCAGATTCTATCCTTCCAGTCGATTCACATTCATTACTGAGTCTGTCATACAAAATGCAGAACTTTCTTCGACAAGCAAATCACTGACCGACAGGTAGAAAACTATTAAACTGGGTGATGATTGAAGGTGAAATGAAAATTTGGACCACCTGGTTGGAGACCGGTGATCACTGTTTCAAACCATCTTAATTTTTATTTCACCTTCAATCGTCACTCGGTATAAATACTAGTCTGCTAAATCATGGCTGTCTCAGATAGTGAAATGTCCATTAATATGATCCTCACCCTTCCTAATTCCGTTAGATTTCGATTGGAATAAGAAGTTCTGAATGGGCATTCAGTGTGATTACGATCAGCTGGTAGTGATGCATGACGAATTCACATGGTAGTTGGACAAAACTCATGGTGATTAAGGGCAAATAAAAATTTGATCAGCAGCCTGACACCGTAGCTGAGTTTGTAGAGAATCGGGATGGAAACCCGTCGATCTCTGGTCCGAATCCTGCTGTGGTTCAAAGTTTCACTTTATCTTCAATCAGCACCCAGTATAAATACTGTAAGTTATCAATTTTTGATAACTAAAAGTTTACTTTGCATGCAACGTTTGTACTTTTATCCGGTATTAAACAACCAGTTATACCTGACAAGTTGAACACATGTCATGGAGAGAGAAAATTAAATATCAAATTTAAGTCATTGTGACATATGCACGCAAATACCTCATATGCATGGGGAGTTGTGAAATAATCGTGTTTAAGGAGGGTGAGATATTGTTATTGCCTCAGGGTACATTCATCACGAACTTACATGAGTTGTTAAACCATTGAGAAAACTGGTAGCACAGGAAAGCTGCTTCCCTTTAGTATAGCACTCTTACACTAATGACCCATTGGGATCCCTAGTGTCAAGTGCTTCTAGAATTCAATGGTTGCACAACTGGTGTCAGTTTTTGGTGAATGCTGTCTTGAAATTAGTGAATCAATCCCTCCAAAGTACCGGACGGAAATAATCAGTGTTTGTAATTTCAATGAGACAAACAAATTTCTTTTCATATTCATCTTGGTGGATAGCAGTGGGATGCAGGTTGACCATCTTGTCTTATTTGAGACTTGTGAGCTGGATGAACTTTCCCCACTAGTGAATGATGTTGTTTCCACCGAAACTCGAACCCTGTACTCACCGCTTTATACGCCAAAGTGTTATCCACTAGGCCACCTTCACGTTGTTATACACGTTAAATTATTCGATTTCTGTTTACAGATGGTATCCTATTGGCTCCTAAATTGCATGAAACGCGCACCCCCAATTCAGCTGCTTATCACCAGGAGAATATAACATCATGAGTATCCAGTAGGGCCCAGGCATCTGTATAGGAGTCCATCTACTAACAGAAGTCGACCAATTCAGTCCTATATACCAACGGGAAATTAAAACTATCAAGACAACAAGTTTTTGGTTACTTATAGTCGTATCTTTAAAAGAAAAACATATTCAGGAAGAAGCGTTTTTCTTTATATAAGTTAAACTGTTTCACATGGTCTCAACACTCTTTTATCTAGTTAACAAGCGGAAGTTAGTTCAAATATGTTGTGAATGAATCAACCTCTGTCTCAGTATCTTCCTGCTTTCTTTTGTGGTTCTATACCACTCAGTCATCTGTGATATATATAGGAAAAGGTTATCACTAAGGTTATGTAGGCTATATTTCACCTAATACACTTTGTGCATAGTACATATAACGAGTTGATGTTCTTAAACTAGTTGGTGTAGTCAACTTCAGTTGGAAATAAGGTTTATTGTGTTAACCAACTAATCAATCTAAGCTGAATTTCACCTTCCATAGACAGATTCTTTAACAAAATGGGAAATTTTTGAATCTTCACAGCAGATTGGTCTAATAAAAAGTGTTACAGATTATTGATTACTAATATCAGACAAAAGTATATTCCTTAATATATATACCCATAAGATTACCATTTGACTATCTGAGATAGCCGTAGTTTGGTAGATTAGTATTTATACTCGGTGATGATTGAAGATGAGATAAAAATCTGAACCTTGGCCAGACTTGAACTATTGACCATTTGGATTTCAACTAGTCAACTGAATAGTAATATACACATCATATTACCACGTGTTTATCTCTCGAATCCTCTCATTTTCATTAGTTTTTACCAGTTTGTCATATGTAAAACATATCTCCATTGTTATTCTGTTAAATTCAATGAAAGTGGTAGTATCTTATGAGATAATTTTCATTCTATCACAGTTATTGATTGACATGAAACATTTTTACTAGTTTTATCCCTGATTTTATACCTTTGGATTACTGAAATATATGACACATATTAACAGTACATGAAATGAAAAAAAATTTACCCCGGATATTATATTGTAAACAATCGAAAGAAAAGTGATCTAATTATTTCCTAATTTTATGATAATAATTGTTGATCCTCTCATTCTTCCTATCTACCTAATTATTATTTGATAAAATTGTGAATTATTCACATATCACATAAAATAAATAGCTTGTCATTTGGTGAGATTTTACAGTATTACTTTGATTGTAAACATGGTCACCTAATTGACAAGTGTTAAGTGAATGGTTTCATACAACCAAAAGGTTTTCATGGAATTCTCTTGGTGTTCCTTAACAAAAAAAATACAATAGGAATTAGAATTAAGTTGAGAGGTCTCCAGTTTAAGCGGTTTTATTTGATTTATCCTTTAGTGGATAACATTTATGGGTATAATTCATTGTTCACGGTCACATCAAGGTAACTCCACAATTTAGAGGTATGATACAGTTGTGTTGATATAATTATAGACAATAAATTATATCCGAAATGTAATCCAGTGAATAATACTGTTTTACTGTGCTATATACTAAATCAATCAAATAAAAGGGGATTTACATTCTATCACAAAGCCAAAGTTTTGTGCTTACGCCAAACTGATAATCCACTTTTAAGGTTTGTGGGGATTTGCTGACTTCAGGAGGTAGAAAGTATGCAGCATTCGACTACAAACCGGTGGCTCAAGCGAAATCTGCTAGCCACGAAACCTGAAGGTCCTGGATTCCATCTGTGGCAGAGTTATGGGTATGAGCTGCTGAAGAGTCTCTTACTAGGACGAAACAGCTGTCCAGTTTCCAATCTTTCTCCAACTGATGTCAGTTCATGGTCAATACCAACCTGAAATTGATAACCTGAAGAACTTTCCACTGGAACATACCTAATGCATATTTACGTCTGGTGGTGATATACTGGGTATTAAACCTGTTTCTCAAGAACGACATCAATCTTCATCTCCAAGCACTGTTATCTCATCAAACAGTGCACAACTTTATCAATTATAGTGCGTCTTTTTAAAATATGACCCTTGAACAGTTCAAAGAGGTAAAATGTAAACAAAAAATCATTTATACATGTTGGTTATTCTGAAAAAAACATGTAGGTTTTACATAATCAACTTACTGATTGCTGAAGATTTCTCATCAATGCATTTTTATTGACTGGTCAAAAAGATAGACTCTACATGCACACTGATATCTGGATGAAAACGGGGAATATATTTCTGTATTGTGGTATATTTTAACTCTCTTATAGCGAACAACAGACTTGTCTGTTAAGCACAGAACTCTCCGGACCAACAAACTAATTTTCCTAATTATTTTTCAACTCACTGCTAAGTCATCATCAGGGATTCTATCCTGGCCTTCAGTAGGGTTCATTTGTCCTGTCAGTGAGGCTTAGTTTCAACGCGTGTTTCTTTGATGGGAATCGTCAAAAAAAGAGTCTCTTCTCTGAATTACTTATTCTGTTTGTCTTAAATTATGGCTAAAACCATATTATTGCTGACCTACAGATGTTACTAATCAGAATAAGCTAGTTTCCACACCAATTGACCATTTAGCTCATTTGCTTTCATGCTCATATAAACCTAGAAAAATTCAACTCACATAGTTTAATATCGTAGCAGAACTGAAATCTGTAGATCAGATTGTTTGATTTCTAAATGCTTTTGCTCTTCTGTACCATACTCGTTAGTTTAAAATACCTTTATTGAAGATGATGAATGAGGTTAGGTGATGGAAGGTAGTCAGCAGAAAGCTCTGCCCACGAGTTCCGTATATGTTGGCACTCATCAGTGAGGGATATCCACAACCAAAAGACAAGTGATATACTCTCAAAGATTTGAACTTGTGTCACCCTGTGATGCAGTAAGTGACTTAATCACTGAGTTATTCTGGCTATGATTGGTCTCCTGTAGGGATGCATTAGATACCTTGGTTGGTCGCTGGATAGTAAGGAAATGCATGCTATGTACTCCAAAGTTTTGACCAAATTATGTTGACTATTTCGCAGTGTTGTCACCAAACCAGGAAATTCACAATTAAGGTTCTATGGGAGACCAATCATGATCTGTCAAGCTCAGTGGTAAGGTCGCTAACTAACACTGGTTCGAACCTCTGGAGAGAAGTCAGCTCCCCTAAGGTTGCGAATACGTCTTACTGAATGAATGCCAGCAAGCATGAAATCTAGGTGTAGGGATTCCTACCCACGCTCTTTAACCATCCAACGCCAATCAGACTGCACCAATCGATGAAAGATGACCATTGTTGATCTTGCCTGGTTAGTTACTAACGGAAACCAAAAAAGGATAGCTGAAAATTATTCCTTTGACATGATTTCAGCATAAATTGTCCAATCTGCAAATAATTTATGCATTTACATTAGGAATGGAATCAAAATCTCTCTGAGATCATACCTAAAAGTATTACTATCCTCTATTAAAGTTCAGTAAACAAAAAACAATAAAAAAGATGTACGACCGGTTATAACGTAGTCTTTACTTGCCAAATTAGGTATTGAAAAAGTGAATGCCAATGCTATTAAAATATGTTATTGTTAACATTCTGTACTCTGCGTTGGGATACGCAATGATATCAACAGAAGATATTAGATAATGGTTACGGTATACTGCGGACTCAGTATAGTTGGAAAATTCAGTTTGGGTGTGTGTGAGAATTTATTGATTGATTTCAGGTTGATATTCTGCAATTAGGAGGACATTGCAAACCTGAGAGTACTTGACAGCTGTTTTCTCCTATCATTGCATTCTTCAGCAGTGTACACCCACGACCCTATCCCCCAGGGGTCGAACCCAGGACTTTCAAGTTTCGTGGCCAACATGTTACTATTGAGCCGCTGGGTTGGAATCTAATGGTCCATAATTTTGAAATAGTGGATAATATTTGTAGCTCAGGTGGATTATCTTGTTTGTATTGTGTTCTATGAGCTGGGTTGTTTAATCGTGGAGCTTTCATCGTCTTTCTAGACGACATCATCGGCACTAACTTCTGTAGGAAGTCGTCTAGAAAGACGATGAAAGCTCCACGATTAAACAACCCAGCTCATAGAACACAATACAACCAAGACTAATGGTCCATATTTCTCACTTCTGTCAGTTCACGACATAACGAGACCATCGCCTAATGTCATCGTTGCCTATTTGTCCTCGCATCCGACAGGTTTTCCCCACCGCTCACGACTTCTCATTGGAAGTTCAGAGATCACCTCTCGAAGCTAGTCATCTGGTGAGGTTATAAGTGTGCCCTGTTGAGGAGTCCCATACAGAACGAAACAACTGTGCAGTGCTGCCAGGTTTCAAGTGTTCTTTCAAGTGATGTCAGTCCATGATGAATACCAACTTGAAAATTGAAAAGTATAGAAAATCAGATTGTAACCTGGTGGTTTAATGGTAATATATTCCTAACCTCTATCCCCTAAGGAAGTGTAGATTGATGAGGAGACTCAGGGCTAAGATAAAACAGTTGTTCAGTATTCTCCACTTCGCTTAAATTCCCTAAGTGATAGCAATTCATGATGAATACTGTCTTTAAATTAAACATCTTTCGGTCAATCATCCATTTAAAACAATTTCTAATTGACTTCTCCATCTATCAAACAATCTCATTTTTCTTTTTTATGATGAATATTCTCTATCCATCTCTATCGATTTACAATAAACACGTTCAATGGAAACGATTAGCTTCTTTTTACTCGTCAGTTTTACCTACAGTTGGTCCATTAAGTTAATACCCTCGTTGAAGGTAAACACTTTCACATTTCCATATTTCCAAGTATGAAGCTATTTTATTCATTGTTCAATAGGTATTTATTATTACTGAGGCTAATTTTTTTATTCTGGATTTTAAGGTCATCTTAAGAGAAATATTAAATAAAGTTTTAATGTGTTCAATACGTGTTCTATGACATCAGGATGAACAGGATAAAGCAAGGGACGGAGTAGATATTTATTCTATGGCCTTGAAAGCTAACAAAATATGGTCAATCTATTATTACTCTTCAGTCTATAACCTTCATCATGGGTGTAGCTGAACATCCTCATATTATTCATTAGTTTTTTACTTTAATATTACCATGATTATTGTTATTATTATTGCTATTAACAACAGAAAAACTGTTACAGTTTAGCCCAACCTGCCTATTCTTAATCAGTTAAAAAGAATTCATTGTTGACAAAGTAATACTTGTTCTCATTTGTATATGTATCCAAACAAAAAGGGAAAGTGGAGATTGTAAGTGGTAGGAATAAAAAGTGAGAGAAAGAGAAAATGATAAGAGAATTTAACGGAGTGGAAGAGAAGGAAAGAGTGAATACGATAATCGATCTACTGAACAGATTACATGAGATAAAGTAATGATATATTTCAATCTGAAGGTTTGTGGAGATTTATAAATTGATTTCAAGTTGGAATTCCTCATGGACTGAGGAAAATCGTAAACGTGGGAGCACTGGATAGCTGTTTCGTTCCAGTATGGGACTCCCCAGGGACCAAACCCACGACCTTCAAGTTCCAATTGAGCCACTGGGTCAAAATCTAATGGTCCATATTTCCTACTCCTGTCAGTTCACTTATATATATATATATATATATATATATATATATATATATATATATATATATATATATATATATATAATTTTATCAGGGATGCTGTTATTGTATATTTTTGTATGAAATGACGTTTTTTATATTGATCCTGATGTCAAGAAATTCTAGGTGACAGGTGGTCAGGCGACAGAGAATCAAGTGTCAAAGATTCAACGTATGGCTGGTCACTATGGAGACAATTCCAACCTATTAGGATGTTGGCATTTTTGTTGACCGTTCTCACCGGCGTTTCTTGATCGATTTGACACTATGTTCTGCATATTGTTTGCTTGACTAACTGAAACACTGTCAGCTGATCTAAATGCTAAGTTGCTGGGAGTTTTCAGGAGGTGCTTGAAATTACTCTATCTAAGGTTTCCATGTGAACTCAGTGTAAATCGTAATAATAGTTAATCACACGAGGAATCATATGGTTTACTGCTGCGTGATTGAAAACAGGAAAATCAAGCTATTCCATATGATAGTGTGAACAGTTTTGTAATGTGATTAGTATAGTGAAGTGTAGGTAAGCACATTTACGTCACTGGTCTAAGTCATCGATCCTTATCATAGTGCCGATGATAATTTTTCTGACTTATGACTGCCACGCGTTCAAAAAGCTATCAGGAGTGAACTTCTTCCACTCCTGTTTATTAGTAGGAAACATTTTATTCGATTTTGAACCATTCATATAACTCATATCGTCTAGAACACTGTTAAACAGCTTGTAGGTAGAAAGTTGTCAATATAATATACGTGTCCCTTTTGATAGCTGCTGTCTAAAGCCATAAAGAGACCGAAACTCTCTCGGAGATTCGAATCGTCACTCCAGTCAGCTTGCTTTGTTTATGAACAGATATTGGCCAGGTGTTAGGATGATTAGAATTCCTTCACTAACTCATGGGGACTGGCTAAAGTGATTTTCTGTCAGTTTCTCGCTGTAATGAAAAATGTCTTATGCAAGTATCTAAGGTCAGGTTTCAGCCAAACTGTTGGTGAGGTGATTGGCACCAGTTGGTTATACCAATTCTGGCTTACTAAGAGAAGAGCAATTCTTTTGGCCTTTCTTTGTTGGTGTGCATACTTCCACTTTGTATGGTGGTAGTGAATCCCCTTCTGACGAATGCCTGAATTGTGACAACATTTAGAAACCTCCACCACCAGCCTTACATATGCTTTTCTATTTATTTCCTCCTGCAAGAACGTAGCCATAGACTTAACGATAAACTACAGGAAGACTTAATGGTTACATGTTATTACACATTATACTGTTATTATTGACATTATACAAATGCTATAGTTATTTCATATGAAAATATTGTAAATGGAGTACACTTATTGAAGTAATACGTGCTAGGAGTTCCATATTGTACATTGATTGGTTACTGGAAAGTAACCAGTTTCATGTTTTCTGCTCCTGAGTATAGACCAAATTCTATTGATTTTTTACGCAATGTAGCAGCCAAGCTAGCAGGCTGAGCATCATGGTGCATACTGATAGATGTTAGTTGGTTGAAGGCACTCCCAGATGGGATATCAGGTTGAAGACACGCCTTGCTGGCGAGCACTATTCACTCACTTACAGATTTGTTATGCACTACATTCCAACCACTGAGAGTTTGTAGGCCTGGTCAGTAAATGGCTTTCTTAGCTCACAGACTTGGGTGGGTAGTTCAGAGGCCTCATTTCTGAATCTTGTTGCAAACACCGTTTACTCATTTCCCACTAAACTTGGCCAGCTTCATGATGTGCAATCAAGCGACTCTACAAGTTAGGCTAGCAGTTGCCAAAATGATCAATCAGCTGTCAATATTTTGGTTGGGAAGGTAGTCATTCGTGAGATGAAGAAAAGTGATTGGTTACCTTAAGAGTTGGTACAGTGGCCTCGTAGGCTCATTAATTTCACACTTGAATAAACACGCAACTGCCATTATTAGCCTATTTTTGAAATAGATTTTTGTTAGTTATAATAAGAAGCTGTAATATGTGAGGTCAGTCAAGTCGGATGTGATGGTAAATACTCACTGACAGCATCTGATGGTCATCCTGATTACTGAAGTGAAATAAAACTCAGGTAACTGGATTCAAACTTAGTGACGTGGTGGTGACACATTTGTCACTTAATGTAACTGTCCAGGACACAATCGTGCACGGAATTGTGAGTGCACACCCCTGGAAATGTCTACTTCAAACCAGATGTCCAACACCCCCTTGGTTTTCAGTGTATAATTAATTGATTTGGATCGATGATGAAACCTACTTTAAACAGTACATAAAGCGAGACTAACTTTTCACGAAAATAAGTATAAAGCTTGGGCACCGTGGTGAAATTTAAATCCTACATTTATTTTGTTTATCTGATTTATAACACACAGTGAGATAGTATTATTTACTGGATGACGTTTCCAGCATAAATCATCAATGTAATCACACTACTTTGGATTTCTGATTTTCATAGTCCTGTCACCACCTGATATTATTTGTTTCCATTGCTAGCAAAGTTTCCCTTATCTCTGGTATAGGTGTCGCGTCATTCTTATTACACATGTTGGGTGTTCGTTGATTCGATGAACAGAGATTCAGTAATCAATCTCCCTCTCAATCCACCTCATTATAATGAACTTGAAATTGGAAGATATCGACATTTTCTTCATACATATAAACTCAATAGTAGGTGCAATCCAGTTCACTCACGAATTAGAAAATGAAGTAGGAGAATTGCCTACTTTGGATTGCAGGATAAAACGAAACACAAATGGATACTACCGTCTATAGAAAACCAACACATTCCAACAGATATTTAGACTTCGAGTAATCTCATACAATGTCATTTAAGGCAGGTTTAGTCAAATGTCTAAATGACAGAGCTAAAAAATTGACTAGTCAGTGCGAGGACCTAACCAAGGAACTGAAGCACATAAAAGAAGCTTCGATTTTTATTATTATTATTCATTATTAATCCCTTGGATTCTTAGTGGAACATAGGGCTTCACTAGCACATAGCTATTCCACTCTCTTCTCCACAGTCTTTTCAACCTACTTCCAGGACTGCCAACAACCCTTCATTTCTTCCTCACACCATCTACTCCATATCACCCTCTCCTCGGACGCCCAAATCGTCGTTTCCCCTTTCCATTCCACTCGACACCCTGACCTGAGCGTGATATCTCCGATTGGTCCTCTTTCTCAGTGTATGCCCAATCCAATCCATCTCCACTTTCTTCTCCATATTTATTGGGTGACAGGTTCTTGCTTCGTTGGTTCGTTGCACGCCAGCCAGCCAGCCAGCCAGCCAGAGATCCTTGTTGTTTATTCTTATTATTCTGGCCATCTGTTCTTCAGTGTTAATTTCAAGTGAGCGTAGGCTGCAGCTGTTGATGGATTTCTGTAGTTAGTTGGAAATGCTTTTCGCAATGTGCCCAGTCTCTCAACTATCACGTAGAAGCACTGGCTTGACGTTGGTGTTGAAAATCCGGATCTTGTTCACACTTAATGCTGAGTACAGTGCAGTGTAGTAGATATTCACAATGAAGCACATAAAAGAAACGCCAATAGTTAGTAATTGTCCTCTACAGTTTATTAAAAAATCCTTACGAACACATAAAAAACGGAATAATAACAATGATATGAGTACGAACAATAACGACAACACAAGTAGAAAGGAGTTCACAGCCTCCATTGTGTTACCCTATATGGAAGGAACATTAGAAACTTCACGTAGGATTGTCAACAATACTGGAATTAAGGTGGAATTTAAACCCTCAAACTCACCCACAGATAAGCTTTGTCGGTTGCCTTAAGGATCCGATCGAACCAATTAAGCAAAATAATCAAATCTATCAGATTTCATGTCGTGACTGTGAGGTCAAGTATGTAGGTCAAACTAGCCTGGTTGGTCGGGATCAATTAGAATATCGGAATATAGGAATTTAGCTAAATATAAAATGACAAATCCTAATAACATCAATAATCTAGAAAAACAACACGGTTATTCCAATGCATGGATTAATGCATACAACCATGCAATGAGGTGAGTGAGATAAGACCATTGGACTGAAGTTCATTATAATTAGGTGGAGTGAGAGAGAGATTGATTACTGAATCTCTGTTCATCGAATCAACGAACACCCAACATGTGTAATAAGAATGACGCGACACCTATACCAGAGATAAGGAAAACTTTGCTAGCAATGGAAACAAATAATATCAGGTGGTGACAGGACTATGAAAATCAGAAATCCAAAGTAGTGTGATTACATTGATGATTTATGCTGGAAACGTCATCCAGTAAATAATACTATCTCACTGTGTGTTATAAATCAGATAAACAAATCTAATATGGACTTGAAGTTTTCACTACTTTTCCCTAGCATTCAGTTCTGATACCTTTTTGAACAGTATCAACATTCAATTTATGACTGTTCTCATTTCCCAAGTAATTCTGTCACATTTTAACACCTGGAAATCATAGTATCTGGAACCTCATTAAATGGTACACTAGGAGGACGAAAATGAAATGCAACTTAACTTTACATAAATTTTTAATCCTGACATGAAGGATAAATTTACCAAGACTGTTTGCATGTCGATCACTTCCATTTGGATCACAAATCAACCAAAAGAAAACATCTCTCTCTCTCTCTCATATCCTGGTTATGAGACAAACATGGATACATCAAGTTTAATACATTTATTGGTAAGGTGGTTTGTTTATAAAATATCTCAAAAATAAAATCAATAAGTTGATTTAATTAAACGAAACCTTTAAGTGACAGTAGAGTTAGATTGAGTTTATTGTAAGCAGACGTCGTAACTCAGTTGATAGAGCATCGGGCTGGAAACATAGTGATAGCTGGTTCGAATCCAACCGTCGTTCAAATTTTCGTCTCGTTTAAATCATCATCCAGTGAAAATCCATAAGTGATTTGGTTGTTCTAATTGAAGTGTTCATGTTTTGTAAAACTTTGAGGTTAATAAGCATAGCTGTGAGTGAAACTTTCGTGTCTGAAATCCTATCGGTGAAATGATACCACGTCACTGTGTGTTATGTCCAGTAGAGGAAAGAAAATAGAAGCCCTCTATTCAGGTATTTGTTTTCTTGCTGAGATGTCACCGCAAAACTGACACTATTCTACACGTCTGCGTGCAACAACGTACTAAATGTCTAGACGAACACCTATCAATAGCTGGCCAGTGTCCACAGTGGGATCTCAATGGCCCACGGTCAGACCAAATTACACTCAACAGCAATTATCCTATCGAATATAACTCAAATCAGCTACACACACACACACACCATACCTAACTACCATTCCCTGAAACACTGAAGGACTGGGACAGTGATTTTTCATCTGCGGAAACAGTATAATGCGCTTTAAACCTCTCTCATCTACTTTCTAGTTTCAATTTATGGACTGCCTTATCTTTTATATGTGAGTTACTATCGTTTGTCAATGTGAATGTGTATTAATTGTAGAAAAAACTAAATCTCCGAGGAAAGTTGTGACAATTACTGAGTTAGAAATTAGTCAGTCAACATGAAGGCTAACTACATATAATAACTGACTCAGTAGTTTTATTTATGTATTGACGTCACTTGGGGAGTCATTGAAAATGTAGAAGTATTGAAAAGGTGTTTCGTCTGAGTTCAAGATTTATCATCAGTGCATACTCATGACTCAAATGACACCGTTCCTTGATAAAAAAACAATCTGAAATCAATCAATTCCTTCTACATTACTAGTTGAACAACTGTCCAGTGCCTACCAGTAGCTGACATAGAGATTGATGTTTCGAAGTTGTAATAAAAATCTGTGACTTATGGAATCGATTGAGTCAAGAGTTTTGGATGAATACCTATTGATGATATTGGATCATGGTTAGTCTATATCAGAAATTGATTAAAGTAAGATTCCAACCTATTTCTGAACAGTAAAGTGCTAATAATGGTTACAAAGTTTCAAATTGGGGCACAAAAGCTGTCAAGTCGTCTTGCTGTACCTATGGTTCGTCAACTGGCCACTTTGGAAACTGAAGGTTGGTTTTATGAAAGAGATCCAATTTTAGACATTTTTAACCGACACCCATTGTGCTTCCGTTGTGTAGTGGATAACGCCTCAACGTTTGAGGCGATGGGCACAGGGTTCGAATCTCAGTGGGGATAATATCACTGTGCACTGGGGGGCAAGCGCATCCAGCTGAGTCCCAAATAGGACGGGACATACATCCTGAGTTCTTCTGCTAGCCACAACCAAGTAAAATATACTATCAAATTAATTGTTCAGGTTTTGAATTACAATAAATTTCCTGTAAATTATGTTATTAGCCAAAAGACAATGTTGGTGTTCAACATTTCGTTTTCCTTCACAGTAGAGACCTGGGAAGTCGATGAAATGATGCCTGATTAGTCATAGCAATTGAATTTCAACCATTTGATCGTAAATGTTACCTCAGTCCTTCAAATGTACTTTGAACAACTAATTGAGTTTTAGATACACGAGCTGGTTTGCAGTTGATAGCCGGTGTAGCTGTTTAGTCCATATTGATCAACAGTGATCGAAATCTATCAATCAGGTTATGTAATGTAGCCACAAAGCGCCCTGAATGCAAACAAACACGAAACCTAAGTCATTGTAAGGCTTTCATCTAGAACTAAATGGTTTTGTACAAACTTATCGAGTTGTATTCAACGTTCTCTGGTAGAGTAGAAGGTTGAGTAACAAAGAAACGGAGAGTTGAAAAGTAGCACACTTCATCCCTACAAATCAAAAACTGACACAATTACCTTCTTAATTCCCAAAGAAATTGTGATCATTTTAAGGCTTAAACTGAAGAAATCAGCAACCATGGGGAGCGATTTGCTTTTCATGTTGTTACTTGTATTATTCCACCTATGACTGGACTGAATTGATCGGTCTTTTTTAGCATATGATTAGACAAACGGCACAAGAAGTGGCTGTCGTGACTCAGTGGCCTACTGGATAACAGTTTGGAGTTTAGTGGAAACAATATCGCTCACTGGGAAGTAAGTAATTTCAGCTGAAGAGTCCCTTAGTAGGACGAAACGCTCATACTCGATTCCCCTGCTAGCTACTACGCATCATTAACTCTTCCATGTTTCAGATACATTTTTCATCAAGGAAGTGAATCTATTCTGATCGAAATGTCTTTTAAAAGTTATATATTTAATCGAATTCAATAAATATTATACTTATTTACAAGTAAATAATTAATTATAAGTAGTCTTGTGCACTAAAAATAATCATTTAGGAAAATATCGATCCTACTATTGATTGCATAAAATCACTTTGCATTTCTAATGACTATTTGTATACTTTGATTTCTTAAGTTGATCTTGTGACTGAGAACAATCGATTGTAAGAAACAACATGTGACTGTCCACACACAGACATACGCACATCAAATAGTTGATCAGGTGAATAAACTTCACTGATTGCAGTGATTACAATTGTTTATTGTATATTCCATATAAAGAGTTGATTAGCTTCAGGAAGAACAAATAATGTGGGGATCAAATTGTAACGCTACTCATCATCATAGAACGGAGCATAGAATAGCAGTTAACTCTCTAACTCAACTTACTTGACTTTAAAAAGGCCTTAAGCAGCGTCGACCGAGAAGTAATTCGGCAGCTGCTTCAACATTACACTTTCAGTGCCACAAACGTTTATCAATCTCATTCAACAGCTATATGCAGACAACATGGAGGGGATGTAAAAAGCAGATAGTTGGCCAGTGTGTGATATGATTCAGTGGGATGACAGATGTTTGTGTCGGGTTAGCAACAATTGATGTAGTGCAAGAAACCATGTGACTTACTACATCAAGATGTAAAAAGATATACCTGAAAGGGATATAGACTTTAATTTATAAGAAAATATAAGAATTTTCAAAGTTGTTGAAATAACTTGATCACCAGCACCGACCGCCACTCAACATACGTCAAGTACACCTCCCTTCCATCTGATTCCCAACGTCAAACACTGAAAATCTAATTACACCACTAACAGTTCCAGTAATGTATCCAAAGAAAATGTCATAGAAACTACTCAGTACTACTTGATATTCAGTGCTTAGTAGAAATTATTGTAGGATTTGACAACAGTTGAAAAGCTAATTATAACTCAGTCTAAAGAATAAACCCTGTGATGATATACCAATAACACTGTAGAAACTTTCCATAAATACACTAGGAAATCATCGTTGCATATGAAAAATACCTCTGATGTTTCATATTCCTCCTCTATGAAATATTAGAGTAAAGGTAGTCTATCAACGTCACCCATAGACTGTTAGGTTTCACTTCCACTGGTCTCATCGGAAGCATAAGAAATGTATTCAACTCGAACTACTACGTTTTAATGAGTGCAGTAATACGCTTACTATATTACAATAATAGTAATGATAATAATAATAATGTTTTCTATACATATCATATCCTTTGATGAATTATAAGTTGGCCTACTTTCGACTTCTTCAATCCATAATCATACTAATCTATCCCTGTTCCATGATTTGTCACAAAAATTACTTACAACCTGTCACACTCAGATTCTGGTTCTCTTCTCTCTGAACATTGTCATTGTAAAACTAATCCTAAGGGGGCTATTCTTCAGCTCCAAACTTCATTATCTTGATCTACATGATTTATGTGACCAGCCACTTCTGTTGCATGTCTCATTCTTTCTTGGTAAACTCCAATATCCTCTGTAATCATTTCATGTTCATATTCAGTTGTAGTCGAAAGTGGAATCCCACGTTCACAATCAGTTTTTCTCATATGGTTACTTGGTTTCTTCTAACAGAAACCCAACTGTGATAAATGTCAACTTGTACCTTGTAACACGGAAATAACTTCCAAATTGTTCATTCTATTGAAGGCATAACGGTTTGTTTAAGTCAAGTAGCCAGGTTCAGGTGACTAGAACTATTCAACAGTAGGAACTAAATTTCCCCGGGTACACGACTCATAAACTCAACTTTCAAAAGAACGAAACGGCTGCCCGCTATCCACACTACTGTGGTTTTCTCAGCGATATGTACAGGTCAGCTTCAATAGTGTCTAACAACTCAGCAGTATGTTTGTTCGCACACTGCACCACCACGATCTGATGAAAGTTGAAGCATACCATTTAACCAATCTACTGATAGGTTTCAGTCGGTGTGGCAACCATGAACAAATATGTAACTCACATACTCAGTTACAACACCTAAGCTGCCTAAAAACATCAAGTAGTTCAAATATTCAATTCCATTCAATTTCTCACATGTTCATCTTGTAGAAATAAAACGAAATATAATACACATGACAACATACTGTTCATTTTTATTCGATAATGTCAATATTTGCTAAGAGAAATAAGAATTTAAAGCCAAAAATGACACAGAACGCTTACATACTGCTCAAAAATACTTCTGCTCCTAAAACTCAAATTCAACACTGGGGTATTGCACAAATATTCTTCGGAGGCAATTATCAACATACATTGACCAAGGGCTTTCCTCCACCAACCTTAGAATGACATCCTCCTATCAGAAACTCACTCGTCAGTACACGAATGACACCCTGAAACACTAAGCCATATCATTCAATGTGTGTTTAGTTTTCTCTACTCCTGTGAAATCCAGTACATCAGTTGTACCATGTATGTGCTTGTGAAAGTCACATGTGAACACTACCCAACCTGATTGACAACAGGTAGAACAGAAATGCATGTTCAAATCTATAGATGAAGGCTTAATAGACTCATCATAATTGGCTATTTGTGACAAGTTCTTCCAAATTCTGTGTGAAATATGATGAAGCTAGTGGGAAGGGGAATAGGAATAAGTGATTTGTACATAGCTGAGGTATTAGTGGTTCAAACTGTTAAACCATCACTATGCATCCAATGTCTTTGTTTTTGTCATGGCCATCGTGTAGAGTCGATGACTACGTTATTTCTTCCCCTTATGGTGTAACTATATTTTATTTTAAAGTAACTACTACTACTACTACTACTACTACTACTACTACTATAACATAAGTTTACATTTTAGTTGATTTATTGGATATATCATACATTGGAGGAACAGTATTGTGTACTGGATTATGTTTCGGACATAGTTTGTTGTCAATAATCATATCAAGATAACTACACAACTTTGAGATATCCTTTGTAAAGTCCTCATTTTCTTGGCTCGTTTACGATCTGGGGAGTAAGAATAACTCAGAACGCGTTTTGGACATTCAAAACTCACACTATCCATATCATAAAATACGCTAGGGAATTGGGGCCAGATATAGGGCGTCTGAAAGTTGTTCAGTTATTTTGGAATGATTATAGACAATAAATTATCTTGTATACGTAATCAAGTAAACAATACCATTCCAGTATATGCTATGTGTAATTGCAGTGGGGGTTGCTGATCAGAATGCATATAAGTAGTACATGTCGAGAGGTTGGCAGAAGTTATAGGCAATTAGTAGCAATGGTAAATATTCTGCACAAAGAAACGCAACAGATAATGTGGATGTATGAAAAGCGAATTGAGGCAGAAGACGAAATAACTATTTGAATGTGAAGTGTACAATATTTCATCAGTACTGGACAAAATGCGTTTCAGTCATTGTTGTTTCTTACATAATATAAATTAACTAAAACGCAATTACGTTCTACCATAGTGCTCAAGTTTTACTCTTATAATAATGACTAATATCATCCATATGTCATATAATTTATTCTGACTTTTTGACCAGAAATTACGCTAGAATATTCTATCGTTTCTACTATATAGCTGGGAGAATTATTTTCTCAAAAGAGGCATTTACTATTTCGCTGTTATCATCTTTTCGTTTTTACAACGATCAAACGAACTTTCTCAGATATATTACGATAAATATGTTTTTATAATCTCTTATCTTTTTAATTTCATTCTGTATTTGAAACAATTAGTGTCTTTTATGAATTTGGATAATGTAATTAGAAGACGTAGATTATCTAAAAAATGTGATGTATTTGCGCTATACATTTCGAACAATCTGATCACACATTTACTTGTTAAGGCATTATATATGAAAACTGGAAGTGGGGGAAGGATAAATATGACATAAATGAATTCAATAATAAGAAAGATAATGAGAGGAATAAAGGATAAGATTTGAAGACAATCTAGTAATACGATAAAATAAGCATTACCAAGGTAGGCTTAATGTAAGGACAAACTGTTTTTGCACACACAATGGGGGGTTAAATTTATTTATGGCTAGCGCCTCAACAAACTTAAGTATACGCCCCTGACAGTTTCTGTACAAAATTGTAAAGGCTGTCTTGATATCAATTCTGTGACTCTTATCAATGATATGTTTCGCAATGGATGATGATGGTTGTCTGCCATCTGTGCTTATCAATATTTGTGAATCCAGCTGCTTTCGTAGCCGCTTCATTACCGAATGATACAGTTTAGTTATCATTTAATGTCATAAGTAAGTTGCTGTCTCCAAACTCAACTGGTGATATTGTTTAAAAATATCGGAAACCTAACTTTCTCTGTCTTCAGGCTAATATTATTTGTTCATTTTCCAAGGAAGCTGGTGATAGACCACAGTTCAAGTACAGCGCTCGGAAACTGTAGGATGAAAGTACAAAGGAAATCTTCACGGCAGCTATCAAGACAAAATGGGAGGTATCGAGGAACATCCCTGAAGAAAGCTGTGTGGAAGAACACTGGAACTCTTTGAAAGCTATGTGGAAAGAAACCTGTACAGCCGTATTAGGAAGGAAGAAGAAAGAAGACGAGACAAGGAATGGATCTCGACGGATCCATGGAAGCTGGTAGAGCAGGGAGAGGAGGATGGTGATGGTGAAACAGATGATAAACCAGCGCAAGGATGCGCAAAGAGAAGAGGATCTGAGTACAATGTATAAAACACTGGGCAAGAAAGTGAAGAAGAGTGCACGCAAAGACAAAAGACACTTCTACGAAACACTGGCAAATACATCACATTTTTCAGATAATCTACGTCTTCTAATTTATTATTATTATTATTAGTCTCTTGGGTTCCTAGTGGAACATAGGGCTTCAGTAGCACGCCTCCAGTGACCTCTGTTCTCTGAGATCTTTTGAACCTGGTCCCACGACAGCCCAGAAGCTCTCATTTCCTCCTCGCACGACCTCCTCCATGTCACCCTCACCTAGGACGTCCAACTCGTCGCTTCCCATGGGGATTCCACTCGAGCAACTGGCCTGACGCGTGATGTCCTCAGTCGGCCTTCTCAGTGCATGGCCAATCCATCTCCACTTCCTTCCAGTGCATATTTGTTGCGTGATAGGTTCTTGGTTGGTTCGTTCCCAGAGTTCCTTTTTGCTTATTTTTTCTGGCCATCTGATCTTCAGCAGCGAGCGTAAGCAGTTGTTGATGAATGTCTGTAGTTTATTGGAAATACCTTTCGTGACGCGCCAAGTCTCTGAGCCATACAAGAGCACTGACTTGACGTTGGTGTTGAAAATCCGTATCTTGTTCCGCATGCTGAGTGTAGAAGATCTCCACACTGGTTTCAGGCTAATGAATGCCTGTCTTGCTTTTCCGATTCTGACTTTGACGTCCTCGTCCGTCCCGCCTGTAGTTGAAACAGTGCTTCCTAGATAAGTGAAGGAGGTTACTTCCTTCAAGTTTCTCCCGTTGACAGTGATTGGAGTTTGTTGTTGTTGTTGTTGATGGTGGTGGTGCGGTATCTTCATCACTTCTGTCTTCTCTATATTCACCTGAAGTCCCGTCTTCGCTGCCTCTTCTATCAACTTGTTAGTTTTCGCCTGCAGATCTTCAAGTTTATGTGACATTAGGCATAAGTCATCGGCGAAATCCAAGTCTTCTAGGTTCTTTTCCGTCGTCCAGTGTATCCCCCTCTTCTCGCTGCCTACTGTTTGCTGCATGATCCAGTCCACCACAATCAAGAATATCATGGGGGATAGTAGACGTCTTCTAATTATATTATCCAAATTCATTCTGTATGTCAGAATTTCTCTCCGAGTCATTGTTTCACAAATGAAACTATAAAATTCATTGTAAATATAACAACTTAGATTACAGAAGTAATCAAAATGTATATTTGTGATTGATTTTTTTCTACATCGTATGCTCATCTATTCATCTTTAGCATCATAAAGATATTAATAATAATAATAATAATAATAATCCATACATGTTCTTACAAGTTTCACGTTTATACAAGTAGAAAAGAAAATTGATTGAAGCAGAATAAAATCATCACCAAACACGTATCTCCTGCATATTATAAAGAAAGTTTACAGGACTGAGTTTGTACATGTATATCGTATCAATAAATAAATAAAAAGTATCTTTTTCAATTGCCAAACTGGGAGGGGACAACACGGGAAGAGAACTAACCGTGGGTCGAGAGGCGCTAGGTGAAATGAATGAGAATGGAGAATTGTTTGCAGAATTCTGTGCATTCAACGATTTGGTGATTGGAGGCAGTGTGTTCAGGCACAAGGATATCCACAAAGCGACATGGATTTCACCAGATGGACACACTAAAAATCAAATCGAATTTATCTCAATCTCAAGAAAATGGAGACGCAGTCTACTTAACACAAGGTCAAGAAGAGGAGCAGATGTAGGCTCAGACCACTATCTAGTGCAAGGAACCTTCCAAATCAAGTTAAAAGCCTTCAAGGAAGCTGGTGATAGACCTCAACTCAAGTACAACACTCGGAACAGAAACTGAAGGATGAAACTACAAAGGAGATCTTCAAGGCAGCCATCAAGACAAAATGGGAGACGTCGAGGGACATCCCTGAAGAAACCTGTGTGGAAGAACACTGGAAGTATTTGAAAGCTATGTGGAAAGAAACCTGCATAACCAAGCGTATTAGGAAGGAAGAAGAAGAGACAAGACAAGGAATGGATCTCGACGGATACCTGGAAGCTGATAGAGGAGAGGAGGATGATGAAGCAGAAGATAAACCAGTGCAAGGATGCTCAACGACAAGAGGAACTGAGTACAATATATAAAACACTGGACAAAGAAGTGAAGAAGAGTGCACGGAAAGACAAAAGACACTTCTACGAAACACTGGCAAGTGAAGCAGAACAGGCTGCAGGTAAGAGAGACCTGACGACATTGTATCAAATAACCAGGTTGCTATCAGGGAAGAGACCAACACAGATGAAACCAATAAAAGATGAAGAAGGAAATTTAATTACGAAATAAGAGAAACAGAGGAAACAATGGGCCGACCACTTCAAGAAGCTCTTGAATCGACCACCATCAACACCTGCACTTCGTCCAGAAATACCACCTGCAGCCGCTGAATTACAAGTGAACATAAATCCCCCAACGAAAATGGAAGTCCTGAACGCCATAAAGCTACTGAAATGTGGGAAAGCAGCAGGACCGGATGGAATACCGCCAGAAGCACTGAGAACAGATGCAGTGACAACAGCGGACATGCTCACACCACTATTGCAGAAGGTGTGGAAGGAAGAGAAGGTACCTGCCTGTTGATTGGAAGAAGGGTTACCTTGTCAAACTGCCGAAGAAGGGAGACCTGAGTGCTTGCAAGAACTGGCGCGGAATCACTCTCCTGTCCACCCGGAGCAAGTAAAATATTAAGCCGCATCATCCTGGAGAGGCTAAGGGATGCACTGGATTCAAAACTGCGACCAGAACAGGCAGGCTTCAGGAAGTACAAATCATGTGCAGACCAAATTGCAACGCATCGTATCATCATAGAACAGAGCATAGAATGGCAATCAGCTCTATACCTCAACTTCATCGACTTTGAGAAGGCCTTTGACAGCGTCGACGGAGAAGTAATTTGGAAACTGCTTCAATACTACGGAGTACCGCAAACCTTTATCCGCCTCATCCAACAACTATATAAAGATGCCACATGCCAAGTTATTCACAATGGGAAACTCAGTGATGCTTTTGAAGTGAAGACAGGGAGGAGTGAAACAAGGTTGCCTACTATCCCCCATGATATTCCTGATTGTGTTGTGGTGGACTGGATCATGCAGCAAACAGTAGGCAGCGAGAAGAGGGGGATACACTGGACGACGGAAAAGAACCTAGAAGACTTGGATTTCGCCGATGACTTATGCCTAATGTCACACAAACTTGAAGATCTGCAGGCGAAAACTAACAAGTTGACAGAAGAGGCAGCTAAGACGGGACTTCAGGTGAATATAGAGAAGACAGAAGTGATGAAGATACCGCACCACCACCATCAACAACAACAACAACAAACTCCAATCACTGTCAACGGGAGAAACTTGAAGGAAGTAACCTCCTTCACTTATCTAGGAAGCACTGTTTCAACTACAGGCGGGACGGACGAGGACGTCAAAGTCAGAATCGGAAAAGCAAGACAGGCATTCATTAGCCTGAAACCAGTGTGGAGATCTTCTACACTCAGCATGCGGAACAAGATACGGATTTTCAACACCAACGTCAAGTCAGTGCTCTTGTATGGCTCAGAGACTTGGCGCGTCACGAAAGGTATTTCCAATAAACTACAGACATTCATCAACAACTGCTTACGCTCGCTGCTGAAGATCAGATGGCCAGAAAAAATAAGCAAAAAGGAACTCTGGGAACGAACCAACCAAGAACCTATCACGCAACAAATATGCACTGGAAGGAAGTGGAGATGGATTGGCCATGCACTGAGAAGGCCGACTGAGGACATCACGCGTCAGGCCAGTTGCTCGAGTGGAATCCCCATGGGAAGCGACGAGTTGGACGTCCTAGGTGAGGGTGACATGGAGGAGGTCGTGCGAGGAGGAAATGAGAGCTTCTGGGCTGTCGTGGGACCAGGTTCAAAAGATCTCAGAGAACAGAGGTCACTGGAGGCGTGCTACTGAAGCCCTATGTTCCACTAGGAACCCAAGGGACTACTAATAATAAAAAAAATAATAATCTTTTTCAATTGAAAATACATTCTAAAGAGTTTCAGTGTTTCTTAACTATCTTTTTATTCCTTTTTTGATCTGTCCAAATTGAAATCAGAGACTATAAAAGTAAAATTCAGGTTTATTAAATTGTTAATATTTCTAAAATATGAGCATCAATTTTTGTCTTGAAGTTAATCCCTGGTAAATTTCCAATTTGATAATATTTTGGTGTTCTGTGAAGTTATTATTATGTCGTAGGTTTCGAGGAGGGATTGACAATGTCAACTTCGTAATGAAGTCTTCTTCATCCTCAGCCATAAATTTTCTTCATTATTTGAAGTTCAGTCAAAACTAGGATCGTAAAAGTGAGACAGGCTTTCACTAATCTGAAATCACTGTAGAGACCTACTGCACTCCACTCAGTACAAAGAATAAGATCCAGGTTTTCAACTTTAATGTCAAGTCAGTGCTTCTATGTAATGGTTCAGAAACTTGGCGTGTAACGCCTGCTCCATATTGAAGATCAGATGGAAACAACGAACTGGGTGTCAGAGCTGACGGTGACATGTAGGAGATCATGTGAGGAAGAAATGAAAGCTTGTGGGTAGTCGTGGTGTCAGATTCAAAAAACTGCGGAGAAGAGAGTGAAATGGAGACGTGCTAGTGAGGCCCTATGTTCCACTAGGAACCCAAGGGACAAATAATAATAATAATAATATTCAGTTTGGAATATAACCTCTAAACTACGCGAAACAACAAGAGTGTAGTGCACTGTACTCAATCTCAGATGTGAAAAATCAGTCAACTACTAGGATCTAGATTTCGATCCTGCAGTAGACTGATGAAGGACAACTCTGCTAGAGGAGCCTAAATGTGCAACTGAACCATAGTTCTTCTTTGTGTTATTGCTCTTTTTTATGCAAATGATTTTAAAGATGAGATTTAATGACTGACGAACACTAACAAACAATTTACTTACAAACACCAGAGAAGTACTTTAGATGCCGTCACTGTCTTACATCATAATATTGTTTCTAGTCTAGACAAAGGTGTTAAGAATGTTCGTTGTGGGTTTTCAAATTACTCATCAGCATTTGACTATATTCTAGACCACACTTGTTAAATGGGCTTTCCATGGCTCATTCTGAACCATGGGTTACAAAGTGGCTGTATTCTAATTTTTCTGAAAGGAAACAGTATACTGTCTATAAAGAGAAGCGCTCCATTTCATTGCTCACTGAAGCTGGTGTGCCTCAAGGTGCTGTTTTTTCTCCTTTTCTGTTTTCATTCCTATTGTATGATTCACCTTCTTCTCTTGAAACTAATGTTACTAAGTATACTGACGACCTGACAGTGTCTATTCCAGTCAACTCTCACTTAGATTGTTCTAAGTTAAATAGAGTTGTGTCTCTTATTGACCGATGGTCTCTCTTAAATGGTCTTAAGTTAAACCCATCTAAATGTCAGACTGTTAATTTTAGCCCAAGGTGTAAACAAAACTTGTGTGAACTGCTTACGTATCATGCTTGTTGCATTGATGGTATTTCTGCAGAAAGTAAATTGAATGTTGACTACCTTGGATTGGGTTTTACTTCTGATCTTTGTTGGTCATCACATGTCTTGCTCATTTGTAAAAAATTTTTCCTTTAACATATTACATAGAGACTGAGGCTGTGTGATATAGCTCAACTTCTACTTTTACAATTTATTATTTCCTGCATTTCACCTATTCTTCTCTATTGTTCCCCATTACTCTTTCACGGTCTTCTAAAAAAGGACTATGTTACATTGTGTAGGGCTTCGAAAGCCATCAGCAGAGTGAGTGCTGTGCCATTGGCCCAACTGATTAACACTGTAGTTGATAAACATTTAAATACAAGCAAGCAACTAGCTATAAAAAATTTAACTGACACTGAGCATCCACTTCATTCACAGTTCTCTGCTTGTATCTCCTCAGGGAGAACAAGAAGAAACTACATCAGACTAAACTCTCATACAGCCAAGTACAAGAATTTGGCTGTAACTTACCTAGCACGCATATTATGTGAGGAAGAAGGCATTAGAACAGAACCCATATATTAGTTTTGTAACAATCTCATTTCGACAATTTGATTAACAATGTAAAATGTTCTCGTTTTAAATATTCTATGCATTGTAATTATGGAAAGTGGCTAGCAGTGGAATCCAGGATGTGCATTTCGTCCTACTTGAGACTCATCAACTAGATGTACCTGCTTCGCAGTGGGTGATGTTGTTCCCACCAGGACTTGGACTTGGGAGCGATCGCTTCAAACGCCAGCGCGTTATCCACTACACTACCGAGGCACGATAGCCACTTCTTGTGCGACGCGTATAGTATCAGTGTTATTGCTTGGAGCATACCGTTGTTGATTGGACCGAATTGATCGGTCTCTATTAGCATATGGGCTCCTGTGTGGATGCCTCAATATTACTGTGTTCTAGTTATAGTAAAGATGGATGGTGGCTAGCAGTGGAGTCCAGGGTGCACATTTCGTCTTATTTGGGACTAGTAAGTTGGATTTGCATTACTTAAATTTTTATAATAACACAATTTGAAATGTTGTAGAGGAGTATATATTTACATATATTTTGTTGTTGCAATATATCTTGCTGAGAATCCCAAATTGTACCACAAATTGTTTGGAATAAAGTGGATTATTATTATTGTTAAATTTTAGTGGAAACAAACGTCTTTGTCTTCATTAAAGTGTTCAGTAAGGAGAAGAATATTCATTCATTGACGTTTACAGAATTTTCATGAACTTACACCTTTCTAAAGTGTAGGGCTTCGATTTAACGGTCTCGCGTAGCGTTATCAGCTACAATAAAGAGTTTATGAATAGAGAAATTGAATTTATCACGTTGATAGTTTACAAATAATTGATCAGGAATAAGTTTCTAACACTCAGCGACGTCACTGAAAATTCGAACTGTTACTCAAATTTTGATGTTCCACATCCCATTTTGTAGTTTCAGTCATAGAAAAAAAAGAGAGAATTCAGTGGAGAGAATTTCCCTTTTTCGATGGTAACATTTTCTAAAGCCGTGTAATCGTATTTATACATATCACAAACGTATAACAGTCTATCAGTAAACAATAGCCTATAATTGAATCATTAGGCTAGTGCTAAAAAATAAAATCAGGAATGGAAGGTGGGTATGTAATAATCTTATAAACAATGGAAATAATGAGGAAGGTAAGGAGTTCGTTAAGTTGAAAATTGTTGATAGATGTGAAATGCGCAGTTTGAAAGTCCACTTGATAGATATAATGAAGGTTATAATGGTGAACTAATTATTTATAATGACATCAAAAACTATTATGAAATTGTAAAGATTGTGGTAAGAAACGCATGCAGAGATCAGGCTTGAACTGGTGAATTGCCAGTGATTCTGTTGTTCACAACTGTCGATAGAGTATTCCTTTTGAACTATTCTATTTGACTATATGAATGACACTGAAGGAGGACTCTGTTGGAAGTATATGTAGAGAGGTGACCAAATTTTCAAGAATTAAAGTATTCATTGATTTACACTCTCCTATCGACAACCATGAAGGATAGTGGTCAGAAATACTTTGAGAAAGTGTTCGGTTTGTGTGGCGTATTTAATTAGCTCCACAAGAGCAAGTGAATGTGTAGATACACATTGAGGTGATCCAAAGTGGAAACACGTCCTCAACACACTCCGGAAGCAGATGGTGACTAGAGAAGAGAAGCCAATCTGTAGGTTCACAGAGAAGATTGTCTTCTTCGACGATTAGAACAGTCGATTATTCAGAATCTCTGTTACCGTATCACCTCTGAAATCAACCTTCATGAACAAAGTCTTCTTTCGAATTGCGAGTATTTGTTCTGTATTTTGTTTTGTTTGATTTTAAATCCTTCTCAATGAATGTGGATTAGTATCCATTTCACATGAGAATTTTGTATAGTTTCTGTGATTCATCGTGGATATTATCACTGGTGCAGATTGTTGTGTTTTTGATGGTATAGAATGGATTGAATTCCTCTTTCTGCTGACAGGGACGTAGGAATGAAAATTCAAGTATTGTCTAGAGAATGAGATTTTGAGTTCTCTGCATATACTGATGTGAAGCTGATTGATGGATGACAATCATTAAACGTTTTCACTATAGTCTCAATATCTGTATTTTTACCACATATGATGAAAATCTGATCCATGTTTCGTTTGTGTTAGTAAAAACCACCAATTGTTGAGTAGAGCACAATATTCTCTAGGTTTGTTATATAGCAATCAGCCAGTAGTGGTTCAAGTGGCGACCTCATACAGCTCATATCCTATTGTTGAATTGAAGTAAACATTCAAAGTATATTTTCGAAGTAATTCCTTCAAATAGCGCTTTGGGATAGCCACATGAGAACTGTTATCTTCAATGTAATGGCATAGAAAACAGATAGTTTCCGAAAGACGGACGTTGGTAAAGGCAGAAATCACATTAAAAGAAATCATTCACTTACCAGATACATTGATATCATTAATTGAGTTGAGAAGATTGAAAGAACTCTATATGCTATGCATATTTAGCTGTTTGCTTACTGATTGAAAGATGTCCAGTAGCCATTTGGAGGTAAGATGGAATGGTGAATTATTCATGTCTAAAATTGAACACAGTGAAAAATCTTCTTTGTGTACTTTCTGGTGAACATAAAAGCGAGGAGTTACAGAACCGGAGGGTTGCAATCACTCAAATAGTTCAGGACTGATGATACACTCATTCTTTTTTTTCTTCAGAATCTTAGTCAGCTTTCGTTCAATTTCCTCAGTAGCACCATTTTGAACAGACTTTTTAGAAAAGTTACTCTTATCTGATAAGACACAGTATTTTACCGTTATAGACTGGTTGATCCATAAGGAGAAACAAACAGCAAATCTTTATTTTTTTCAAAATTTCATGCAGTGTTGCTTTTTTTATGTATTTTCGTTAATAATCATTTGGAATATGGTTTCGTATTAAGATGTTGATGGAGCAATTAAAGATAGTTGATCTAAACTGTTTGAGTCCATTACTTAAAACTGGTAGGAGGTAAGGATTTTTTTCTTTACTGAATTGTCTCTTCTCTCTATGACTCAACGAAAATGTTTCGTAGTCTAGAGTTTCACTCATCTTGTAATCAAGAGAAAGTGTTAGGTAACTGAGCTTATGAGTGATTTCAGCGTTTTGATTGGGTGTTATGAATCCATTTTACTAAAATTTGAAGGATATAATTTAAAAATCAAAGGATTGCGAAAACTATTTCAAAACATGTAAATTATTTTTCTTGTAGAGTATTAAAAACTACTGTTCGCTTGAAACCTCACCTAGGTAACTAGTTCACTAGTTACCAGACGGTCCTAAGCCCGGATAAACAGGGAAGGTTGGGCTCAGGTTTAGCAACCCTACACTGGAAAACCAATTCAATCCCTAAAGGAACTTAAAAGCACAAAGAAAATACTAAAAATCAAAATAAACTTATTACTCGCTGGAATCGAAGGGACGAAATGACGCCGGTTGATGAAAGCCTTCGGGAAGCCGATGTGTTTTCTCTGTCCCAATGAAAGCGAAAGTAAGAATAAGGACATTAGATATCTGAAATATGTTTGAAACTGGCTGGTTTACAAGGCTGCCCAGTTTACAAAAAAAGAGAAACCGTTCGCTTGAAACAACTTTGAAAGGCTAAAACCTGATTTATTATCAACTCAAGGATAATAGGCAAGAGTGGCTTCATCTAAACACCTTCTTTCAAATTTTTACACCCATCAAAATCAAAATGAAGTGTTTAAGTGTCGACCTGTCACCAGGAGGAAGAGACAGGATGATGAGTATAGCATGTATGCCTACACACGAAATGAGTCCAGGAGAACAAGACATCCCACTGAAATATTCAATCACAGGGATTATCAAAATGTGGGTGATGCATATTCTTGTACACATACATGCATGCACGTACGCACACACACACACACGCACACCATTGTGATCGGAAGTGAACAGTCCTGAATATCTTAGAAATATAAAATGCTGAAATCAGTCATGTGGCATGATTAAATTCTTCACGTTTCCCTTATTTTCAAAAAAAGTTGTGATGTTTCCGTTATAGTGGAAAGTAGGAATTCAAATGGTGCAAAATCACTTCTGATTAACCTGTCATATTATTTCTGGTAGGCGTATGTACTTTACTGAACAGAAGGCATTATTGAAATGCACCACGTGTCATAAATGTACAACATTTTTGAAGATCATGTGCTGTTTGTCAAATGTGTACACACTTTGAATGAAGTTTACGATATTCCTTCATAAATCTCTTTCAAATTTGTTACATAAAAATTATATACAATTTTCTGTTTCGAATATTTCAGTGGTTATATTTTTAGATACACAGGTATCATTATTCGTGCATGGTGGAAAGCAATTTAAACGGAGTTATGGAAGTGATTACTGCACTTCCGGTACTAGTCTACAAGTTTTGTCTAGAAGGTCGACGAAACTAAGTAATCAGATCTATGCCACTCAGCACTCGAACTAAAAATGTTATTCAGTTGTTAGCTTACCTCTTCTAGGATTGGGCTGATTTACGGATTGCTCACTAAATGGTAACTTAAGTTCTGTTGCTCACTCCTAGGTGTTAGAAAAACTGTATCGATCAACTATAGTGAAAGTAGCTAAGCCTCTCTGACAATATAGAACCGCACCATAGGTATTTGTGAGGGTGAAAATTTGAAGAATGTCCACACCACATGATTAAATTTAACTGGGTTTGTGCTGCTATCTTATGAAAACCGGCGATGTTTTGTGCTCCAAGGATCATGGATTAGGCTTGGTTGTGTAAAACTGAGTTTATTTACTGTTCTGCTGGATATCGACCATTGCACCATCAAGTTGACCTAGAGTACACCGTGGTCGACTAGATCCGTGTGTGCAAGATTATTTTTGCTGAAGTAATCCCCAAAGATGGCTGTAATCTTACCTGGGGAAGGCACTTCATATTTGGTATGGAATGCTAGTGTTGTTAGCCCCAGCCTTGACTGTGTTTCAGTAGCCCAAAGAGAGCCAACTTTGTGAATCTGTCAATATAATGGGTTAAGGCAACAGGCCTTGTAAAGGAATGTCCTTTCAAGAAGGTGGGCTACACTTAGGTCTTAAAGGTTGCAGAGATGCATTCCATACACTTCTGCCCAAGAGGATGTGAGTAAGGTTAACGAGATAATTAGCTGGCGAATGTAGATGGGTTGAAGCCTGACAGTTAGGAAGGTTCTGGCATAACACTGATCAGTGCTTTCTGATTCCTTTGTAGTTCTAACTGAGCAAGTGATTCATTCTGTCTACAACTACGGATTTTGTATGCCTCATTTTAACTCGAGTTGTCCGATCAACAAAGTACCTTTTGTGAACAGTGGCCTGGTGGGAATAACCTATTTCAGATAAAGGCATATATCACTTCCAAACGTCCATGTATATTGTCATACCCAATGCCACATATTTTCGCAAAACTGATAGGATAGATTTTTTTGATCTATCTCTCATCCAGTGAAATACCCTTTCTTTGTATTTCGATCGCGTATACCAAGAATCTGTGATTCGTCAAGACAGGTGTATGTATAATACGTTGGATAAGTTGTAAGTGACCGAGTGTTGTTTAAGTCATCTTCCAAGGCGATATTCAAATTTCTGAGCAAGACATTCATCTCTATCAAGTATATTACCTTCTCTAAAAAAACTCACATACAACCTGAAACGTAATCTTCATAATAACTCATCAAAAGTTTATATATATATATATATATATATATATATATATATATATATATATATATATGGATTCAGCTCAAAAGGAAGGAAAGTCACAAGCATACATTGCTACGCTATGCCATACACCTACAAATAATCCAGATGCAGATGAAGAGAAGAAGGAGGAATTGTACAGACAACTGCAATCAGTACTAGACAAGACCCCACCCACCCACTACAGATAGCGACATCGAAATTCTAATGGTTGCGGTGACATGACTACGAAACTGGGAGTGGACAACACAGGAAGAGAAGTGATCATGGGTCGAGAAGCACTCAGTGAAGTGATGAATGAGAATGGAGAGGTGTTTGCAGACTACTGTGCATTCAACGATTTGTTGATTGTAGTCAGGCAGTGTGTACAAAAACAAGGATATTCACAAGGCAGTGATATGGATTCGATTTCACCAGACATTAGGACACACTAAAATCCAGATCGACTTCATTTCGATGTGAAGAGAGTGGAGACGCAGTCAGCCTACTGGACACAAGATGAGATAAATGGGGGGGGGGGGCAGACGTCGGTTCACACCACTCACTATATAGTGCAAGGAACCTAACTTTAGATTCAAGTTGAAAGGCTTCACAGAGATTGGTGATAGACCACAGATGAAGTTGAACACCCTGAACAGAAAGTGAAGGATGAAACTGCAAAGGACATCTTCACGTAAGTCAGAAGGGAAACCTAAGTCTTTGCAAGAACTAGCGATGAATCATGCTCCACCCTTGTCCAACTCAAGCAAAATATTAAGCCACTTCATCCCACAGAGACTAAAAGATGCACTGTATTCAAAATAACAACCACAACAGGCTCACTGGCTGACTGGCTGACTTCACGAAAAACAAATCATGTCTGGATCAAAATACAAAGCAACAAGACGCAACAGAGCATACAATCCCAGTCAACTGCATATTTACCTCAACTTCATCGACTTCGAAAAGGCCTTCAACAGCGTCAACCGAGAAGTCATTTGGCAGGCAGCTGACTCAACACTACGCCTTCACTACCACAAACATCTATCAACCTCATTCAACAGCTAAGCTACAAGCTATGCTATATGCTATATGATGAGGCCGCATGCAACATGCCAAGTGATTCACAATGGAAAGCTCACCTCAGTCATGGTGCCTTTGTAGTGAAGACATGTTGACAGGCAAGACAAGATTGTCGCCTATTATCACCGATCATCTTCCTCATTGTGGTTGATTGGATTGGATTCGACTGGACTGGACTGGACTGGATCAGGCAACAAAGTGTGAGGGGAGAAGAGACGGACACAGGCTGTTCGACAGATGAAAAGATCTTAGAGGATTTGGATTTTGTCAACGATGATGATTTATGTCCATTGTTGCACAAACTCGAAGATCTGTAGGTAAAAGACAACAAGTTGATAGGAAAGGCAGAGAAAACGGGACTTCATTCAGGTGACTGCAGAGAAGACACAGGTGAACAAGATACCCAACCAACAACAACATCAATAACAAGCATCAATCACCATGAACGGGAGAAATCTAAACGAAGTTGTCTCTTTCACCTACCTAGACAGCATCGTTTCAACTGCAGGTGGCACAGATGAGGATGACAAAGCCAGTCAGGATTGGCAACACAGTGTGACAGGCCTTCCTGCATTAATCTGGAATAATCAGTGTTGAGATCTACTGCATTGCATTGTACTCAGCATAAAGCGTGAAGAAGATCCAGATTTTCAACACTGATATCAGTCAAGTCAGTGCTTCTATATGATGGTTGAGAGAATTTGCAGGTTGCGAAAATCATTTCCAACTAACTACAGACGATATACATACATCAACAGCTGTCGCCTACGCTCACCCTGTACTAATGACGAGATAGCCAGAATAATAAGAATAAGCAAGAAGGAACTCTGGCTAACTGGCATCGAACCAACGAAGCAAGAACCAATCGCCCAACAAATATGCAGAAGAAGAAATTGGAGATGGATTGGATAAACACTGAGAAGACTGTTTGAGGACATCAAACGCCAGGTGAGGCCTTCTAGTGGGATCCGCATGGGACATGACGAGTTGGTCGTCTGGGGGTGACATGGAGGAGATGGTGTGAGAAAGAAATCAAGGGTTGTGCATAGTCGTGGAGCCAGGTTCAAAAGACTGGAGAGAAGAGAGTGAAATGGAGACGTGTTAGTGAAGTCTAATGTTCCAATAAGAACCCAAAGGAAAAATAAAATATATATGCGTTACTAAAATATTTGTCGAAAGTAGAAAAAATATTCGATCATTTCCCCTTGATTACGTCGTTAGACCTCATTTTGCTTGATATCTTTTTAGCTCTGTACGTTTGTGTTTTCATGGGTCAGTGAGCTCTGATTTCATAAGATATAGGCTACCATTTTTCAATGCATTTGCACAAAAAAGAGTCTGAATGCGAGTGTACAGGAAGTACAAATAACACTGATTAAAAGAATAAATTTTGTCATCAATCCTGTTTATTACCGCTCAGGATAGAGTGTCTGTAGGCAGTTCGACGATTCGAAGACTTTTTCTTTAGCAATATTAAGGAATATTATTGTTTAGTTGGAAAAATGTAAGCCGAAAGCTCTTAGTACTAGTTGTTTGGTGTCGAGTTAGTTGTAAGATATCAAGTGAGAGTAAATGGGACCTAATCGAAATTAGTATCCCACATTTCTGGGTTATATGAGAAATCTCCTTCCTGGTACTTGACTATACATCTTTCTAGCAACTGTTCAGTGGCATTATAACGTGTGCTTCTGATGAAGACTAACACATCGATCCACTTCTTGTACAACTGAAAGAAAGTTATAAGTTTGAAGTTTTTGTCACTTTTATAGGTAGACATCTACCTTTCATATGCACACTACTAATCTGCTATATCTATGAAAGTCAGCATGCTTTTCATCTGCCAACCTATAATGTATTTCAAATAAACCGTTAAGGTGGTTTTACTATTTGTCCTCTCTTTTCTCATCTTTTTCGCTCTGACTACCATGGAAGAATAAACTACTATGTAAGTGGTATACAAAACAACTATTAAGATTAGTAGGAGAGAAAAAGCTAATTTTTCGTATAAACGTTCCAATAAATAGGCTAAAATATCCATTTTATTGTGCTTGGCTGTTTTAGGTAATTAACTAATTACTTGTAAAGGAGATTTTATACGTTTGGACCCACGCATATTATGATTAGTGATCTGTGATAATGGATTTTAAGTTACATACTTACTGCCTTATGAATACGATACTGATTTTTTTCCGAATGCTTACTTGGATAGCCGCTCAAGTAAATAACGTGGTCTTCGTACGAAATGATTATGCTTTGAACGGGAAGCCATCATGGGATTTAGATGTTCAGCATCCAGTGGTTATGTATAGAGTATGATAATGACATGGTTTTTGCTACATAGACATCCACTTCCTTCTAAGATTTTCTCACTAAACAATATGAGCGGATAATGTAGAAGTGAAGGGACGGTCACTGATTTAGAGGCTGTTGTAAATGTCGCCTGCTTGAATTGGGCCTCCAATGCTTTGTCAGTAAATCTGGTCCAAGTTTTCAACATTTAACGAAACATAATTCAATGGAAAAAATTTTCTTTTCGAAGGATCCTTTTCAAGAGCTGTACAATCGTTATCATAATTACAGTAAAATATATATTCTCATCAACAGCTGATGGGTTAATATAAAGTCATGAAAAAACGGCCTAAGCATTTCCAAGAAAAGACATCTGTGGTTTCAAATAAGACACTGTTTATGAATACTGAATTCGAGGGAGATACATTGGCTGAAATACTCGGCAATTGATTGTACAAAGCACTAAAGAAGACCTTCTTTTCCATCCAACTTCGAACTGTTTTCTCCAGTTAGCGACTACCACTATGGGTCACCTTTATGTGTGTCTGTCAATGCACTTGCTCTTGTGGAGTTCGTTACTTAGACAGCTCAAAGAGTGTTTTATCCAAACGCTATCCTACCTAGCTGTCTAAAGGTGAGTGTAAAGCCATCAAAAGATTGATTCTTGAGCATTCGGTTAACTCTGGTCACTTTATTCCACGGGAATCTTCTTTCAAAGTCATCCAGAAAGTGAAACCTAATATTTCAAAGCTAATGAATATTCGCAATCTCAACATAGTGGAGACTTGAAGAATCCAGCGTTACAAGCCTGATCTTTGAGTTCAAAAGAGAGTTATTCAATCCTTAATTTTACGTTGATCGTAATCTCCCTAGGCCACTTTATTCGCTTCTTTGTTTGTTATTTGTTTATATATTGTAATCCTGTAAGGAATTTTTGATGACCTTGAGTTGATCATCCTGCCCGTAATCACCTTGTGACTTTATTGATCGTTTTTGATGACCCATTAGCTATTGATGGATAAATATTTTGTTGTAACCATGATTACAATTGTACAGTTTTTGAAAATGATTCTTACAGGGATATAAAGAACACAATGGAATGTCAAGGGAGATAGAATTTACAGTGCGAAGAAATATCTAAAACTGCGAATGAAGATTGGACAAATTGTAATGAGGAGAATAAAACAAACTAGGCAGATAATTTCCGATAGTTCTTCATCCTTTTAGTCAGTTTCATTGTAGTCTACACCATCCTAGATTACGTGCTAACCGTCCTAGGTTTCAAGTGCTATTATTAACTTTCATTCATGAAGGACTCAGTAAGAAACAAAGCAAATTGCATTCAGCTGCTTGTCTGTTAGGAAAAACGCATCAAGAAATCAACTTCTCACCATGATATAAAATAACCTGCACTCATTATTTTAAGACTTTGTTTATCAGCATACTTTTCTGATAAACAATTTTGTTTCATGTGCTAAGGCTATTTTACTTCGATAGCAATATTTTATTTCAATAAGACCGCCAACATCTGAGATTTTCCAAGTTGGTATTCATCATGGACTGATATCAGTTGAAAACCATTGGAAATCTGGGAGTGCTGCATGGCTGTTTCGTCACAGTATGAGACTCCTCAGTAGTGTGCACTCATCACCACGCTAGGGATCGAACCCAACATCTTCAGGGCCTAAATGGATCTAGTGCTCATTGGTGATTAGCTTCGAGAGGTGATTCTTGAAGTTTCAATGAAAAGATGTAGCCTGTGGGGCCAATCTTGGTTGATGTGAGGACAAATACTCAACGAGTACACTAGATATGGCTGCGATATGTCGTGAACCGAAAGAACTAGGAAATATGGACTATAAGATTTCTACTCTGTGGCTCAATGATGATGTGGTGGTCACGAAACCTGAAGTTCGTGGGTTTGATTGATGGTGGTGTGGGTTGATGGGTGAGTACTTCTGACTATTCCCATACTGTGGTGAAGCAGCTACCCAGCACTCTCGGATTTTCAATGGTTCTTCACCTAATGTTAGTTCATGGTGTATTCCAACCAAATTTATATTTGTTTCAAAGTATGAATCCATGCGTGTACAAGCTCATTCAGTGAATCTACCAAAATCTAATGGTCAGACAATCGGGTGATTCGTTCTAGAGTTACCGTATCATAATATCGATAAACAAGTGGGATGTAAAAATGCATCTCAAAATTGTTTGAAATCTTGTCCAAAGTTCTCTGTTTAACATATCTAGTGGATCGATAGTCTCTAATTTTCATAAGAATTCTTTTTCCAAACATGAATAATATACTAGGGAAATTTCAATATTTCCTAGGGTTGGAAAAGTTTCTACCACATAGATATTATTGAGTCCTTCGATTGTAACAGTAACTAAAATTCAGAACAAATGGTGACTGAAAGAGGTGAGTGAATAGTTGGTATTTGTTGTAATTTGTTTTCTGATGGTTAGCGGTGAAATCTACGACCCGAGTTTCGTCCTATTTGGGACTCGTCAACTGGATGCACCTCTTCCCTAATGAGCGATGTTTCCCCTATCGAGACTGGAATCTAGCAGTCATTACTTCAAATACCAAAAGGTTATCCACTAAGTCATAGGGGTGGCTGTTTATTGATTGTCTTTAGATTTTTACAAAGATTTTAGCAATTGAGCGAACCAATGAATTCAAATACTGATACAACCATGATTAAGTAAAATAAGAATCTGCTTAGATCAAGAATCTATCAGTATTGCTAGAGTATTCGTTACAGACTACCAGAAAACTATGCGATATACAACCCTACAGCTTAGTAATTTAAAAGTTTGTAACTAATTGACGTCATCCGTTGTGTAATACGTGTAAATACAAGTGAATGTAACCGATATATATATTTACAAAAATACTTGTCTATATCTATATGAGGTTTATTTTTGTATCGACGTAAAAAATGATCAATGTAATACAATACTAGAAAGTTGGTGGTAATATGATGTGACTGTTAAATAGTTAAGAATCAAGCCGCAATTACATTCTCTTGTTGAATTCAGCGTATGAGCAATGCAGGTATATTAGGCATAATGAATCTTTGTATGTTACTACTCAGTCAAGGTGTACCAATAGCAAACCAGTAAAACTACCTTCTATAGATGTATTGAGTAAGTTAGTTGTCAATAAAGGTTCATATCTTGGCTGTATTTCTTGTGATCCTAACCTTATTTATTAGGTTGAATGACTGTATCTCGGTGGGTTGTTGAAAGCAATTGTACATAATGAACCTAATGTGCTTAGAATCTGCTCAATTTTAAAGTCGAGTAAGAACTATTCTCTCTTAATGGTCAAGGTGAAGAGAGATCTGAAAGTAGTCGATGAGATCCCTTTTGTTCTCAACAAAAGCTATGTATATTTGATGATGCTAGTTATACAGTATAACGTAGTTTCAGAAATGAAATGACTATGATCTTATTCTTTAGAAAGTCAGTACACCACTTATATTCAAGGATCCTGAAAAACTGTAGAATTAATAGAGAGGTATTTTAAGCACCAAAATGAACAAAGTTCTCAGTGATAAGATTCATTTTTGAAGCATACTACCAGATAATTCATTATCATAATGTTAAAAAAGATTTATGTTACCAGGTGCTACATTGATTGGGCGTAAAGTTTATGGTACCACACTTGAAGGTACAGTAAATCATCAAGATTGAAGTTATTCTGATCTATACTACATACACATCGTAACTTAATTGATTTTGTTTGTATCCTTAGACAACTGATAACATTAATCTCATAGTTTCAGGTGAACATGAGTTTTCTCAAGGCTGAAGATATGCATCGTTGATAAATCATATGAGACTGTTGGCCTAGATAATATTGTGAAATTCTGCTAACTAATTCATTGTTTCAAACATCAAATAAAGTGTTAAGAAATATAGGTTCGATTAGTTGTAATGATTTTAAATGACTCCAAATGAGACAACATATAGTAATGTACATTGATTAGTCATAGCAAAGCAACTAAATCCATGTTATCCAGTCCTGAGTGAAAATCGAGCTTAGAGGCTTATCATCGTAATGCACATTGGTAGATATTATTTGATTGGAAGCAATTAGCAGGAAGACCCGGACATGGGTTTCATGCTTGTTGGCACTAGTCAGCAAAGTATATCTGCAACCTCAATGGATATGATTTCCCAGTGTTACATTCAGCGCATTTGCGTTTGAACAGTTTGGGCTATGATTGATCTTCTGTAGAACTGATATGAAATCCAGGTTGATGGCTTCCTGACGATTGCCTCCATGTTGCAAGTTTACGATGTTTGGATCAAGATAAAAGTAAGATATAATTAGATAAGGTTTAATTTATGAATACTGATTAACTTCAGCAACATGCGACAATAACAGCTTCACATTTTTATTTCATGTAATGTCTTTTAATTGACATCAGTGTAGATATAGCCATTCATTTATATGATTCTACAATATTCTCCCTTCAAAGTTAGTTTTAAGTCAAATGAGTCTTTTCAATACGTTCCACATAGTATCAACGATAATTACTGAGGTAACGATAACTCTTTTGAAGTAAGAACCAGTTTTCAGTGATTTCTTTATCTGCCATGATTGGCACTTGAAATGTATCCACTACAACATTAATTAAAAGAAAAAAGAAACTGATAATTTACTTTTTTTAAAAAAGGTGTTATAGTCTTTGAATGTAATCCCACTCAAGTAATTAACACAGAATTCATTAAAGTTCAACATAGTCTTCAATGACTTCAAAAATGCGTAATGCACAGCTCTAAACGTACAATCTCCCTAACAGTCACACATTTACCTCAATCAGGATTATCGGCATCAGTTAATTGCAGAATGTACGGTTTAAAATAATGTTTGCTTATAATTCACTCATAGAAATGGTCATAGACAATAACGCTCTATCAAAGGAATGTCATTTTTCATGTATTGGATCCATATCATTATTGAACTGAGTTTGCTTTGTACTTTTTATGCATTGTTCAGAATTTATTTGAGTTATCATTAAGATTAGAGTATTTTTACAAATACTGACTTTTAAAAGTAAATTTAGCGTACACAATAGACATTGAACAAGGTATCTGGTCATTTTCACAACATATAGTATTCTGTTGAAATATTTGTTTGCATTCAATCCAGTCCAACAGGAGACCAATCACGACCCAAATAGCTCAGTAGTAACATCACTGACTTCAGCATTAGGAAACATTGTTTCTAGTCTCAGAGGATATCAGTTCCTCAGAGGTTTCATATTTGTCTTAATATCGATTGCCTTCAATCAACTAACATCCGGCAAAGTGCATCGCTTTGCTGGGCTTCCTAGCTTGGTAGTCATATCACGAAATGATCGATTGGATTCAGTAAGCACTTAGGACTAGAAAATATGAAATTGGTTGCTGTCTCCAGTGTACAAATAATTTTGTTAGAACTACTCCAGTGATATTGCTTTTTATGTCGAATCATTTAGAGAGATTAGAATGCACTTTTTGGCTAATAAGAAACCCCATTATGCTGCACAAAATATCAATTCTGGTAGCAATAATAACTGATTGAAATCATGGCTATCCTAGTAGAGTCAATAGTGCAACATTGTGAAAACTATGAAAAGACTGTAATTACTGTTTCATACATTCTTGTCCAAGTAAGCTGTTTTGCAGTTTTAATATCTTGGTTTTACTGTGTTCTTCCAGCTGGGTTGTTTAATCGTGAAGCTTTCATCGTCTTTCTAGACAACATCGTCAGCACTAACTTAGTCAAAGAAACTATGTCTCTCCTGCTTAAAGAAGACACAAGGCTTACCGAATGCACAAAATTCAAATTTTCAAGTCCGATGGAATTCATCGACCTTTGTCTGACAATATACTTCCAATTCAACGGCAAGATATACAAACAGATGAAAAGAACTCCAATGGGATCACCGATATACGGATTAATTGCAGAAGCAGTGATTCAGAGACTGGAAACCATCATTCTACCAGTGATCAAACCAAAAATTTTGATTCGCTGTGTGGACTACACTTATGTCATTATTAAAAAGGATGATATAGAAAACACTCACAGTTTGATCAACAACGTTCTCAGTAACACCAAGTTCCCGATAGAGAAGCAGTCAAATAACAAGCTGCCATTCCTTGATATTCTAGTCAGTAGAACAAATGCCGGAAAGCTGGAAACCCAAGTGTACAGGAAGCCAACACACACTGATCAAATCCTCGACGACAGTAATAACAACCCAACAACACACAAAATCAGTTCTATGCAGACTCTGTTTAAAAGAGCGAGAACACACTACAGCACAACAACTTCATGGAGAAAAGAAGAAAATTACCTAATGTCCATTCTAAAGAAGAACGGCCAACCACGAAAATTTATCACAAGATTCCTATCCTATACATCATCAACTGCAAAGTCACCGATAGTAATCAACAAACCTATCATACTACCATACATAAAGAACAAATCAGAACTCATGACAAGATTACTGAAACCACTTCATGGAATTGGTGTGGCTCATAAACCAACAAATTCCCTACAAACACTGTTATGCTGACCAGAGTATGCAACAACCAAAGAAGACAAACCGAATATCGTTTAGAAAATCAACTGTAACAACTGTAGTTAACAGTACATTGGACAAGGTGGTCACCCTCTTCACCTTCGTCTACATCAACACCAATTGGCTGTTAAACGTCACACACGACATCACATCACTCATCTCAATACATGTGGATGACAACTATGGACATGAAATCATTTTCGACAATGTAGAAATGTTGGATGGAGAGAGGAAACACAAAGAATGTCGAGGAATTCCTAGAAGCTTGGCATTCAGGTCAGTCAGTCAGCAATTAATTGATATATGGACATAGATCCAGTCTATGAATCAATGGGAAAAAGGATAAACGATAGAAAAGTCAGCGGTCAAGCAGAGTAAGAGCCAACAGGAATGTCTATACAGCCAATGACACAACAATCAAAGGAAACAACCAGTAACAAGCCAGTTGGTCAGGGCAAGCTACTAAATTACTCACGGAGAGACATTGGCAGTTCACTTCATACTGAAGTTAGTGCTGATGAAGTTGTCGAGAAAGACGATGAAGGCTCCACACTTAAACAACCCAGCTCAGGGAACACAATACAATTAAGACCATCCCCCTGAGCTACAAATGTTCTCCACCATTACAATTTTTGTATCTAGCTGGTAATCTTTCAACTGTAATCTAAAGAAGTAGGGTGTAAAGTATATATAATTCTTTACAATTTAGAATCCATGTGGAAACGAAATTCTCGTTCACAGATAAGACATTATTAACTTGATGTTTTGTGAATTATTATTATCCTTAAGTGTTTTAGAATACCTGAATAAAGTTGGAGTATCTCTTAGATGTTCTAGCATCACAAATATACAGCAAAGTAATCCTATGATAGCGTCCTACATTGAGTAATAGATAATGAAATCTAATAGCACTAATTTAACAATCTTACATATGGAACAGTTGTACAGTTTTTGCATATTGTGGATACTGCAATGGGTAGGCGAACACAAATTCTTCACGTTGACATAATACAAAATGGTTTTTGAAAAAGAAAACTTTTTTTATTTCTATACAACTATGTGCATATTTTGCTAAATGTACTCCCCATCTTTCTTGATATAATTTAGAATCAGTAAATGTACAAATTCTTGCTACACTCAAGTCCCCTTTTATGAAAAGTAAAAGGAATTTCTGACTGATGATCCACAGTAATTTAGCATAAAATATATCACAGTCACCGAAGAAAATAGTGTCAGGCAAGTATATTTTTTTGTTTTTGTGTCAGACTACATTAGCCTATACAAATGCAATATATTTAAGTAATGTTATGTAAGACATTAAATAACTAACATATTCAGTGTTATCAGCTATTAGTCGGCACTATCACAGGGATTGCAATCTATAAATGTAAGTATTGTATGTTGTGAAAAAAGCCTAATTTTGAAATCAATACTTTTATGATGATTTAATCTACACAATAAGCAAAATCATTACCAATTTCGATCTGATTCACTAGTCTAATGAGAAAGTTAGAGATCAGATCGCTGATTATTTCATTTAGGATCAACTGTCTTAATTTGAAGGTTTGTGGGGATTTATTTACTAATTTCACGTTGGTATTCATCATGAACAGACATCAGTTAGACAACCATTGGAAGCCTAAGAACATTGGACAGCTTTTTCGTCCTAGTATGGAACTCCTCAGGAGCGCGCACCTGTGAGCCCGCCAGGAGTCGAAGCCAGGACCTTCTTGTTCCTTAGCCAGCGCATTACCACTGAGCTACTGTGTCGGAATCCAATAGTTCATATTTCCTACTTCTCTCACTTCACGACGATGATGAATACTAACCGAAATCAACAAATTTATCACCTAATATCTCCAAATTGAATTGATCTAGTGCTCATTGGTGACTCACTCCAAGAGGTGATTCCTGAAATCGCAGTGAAACCATCGTGACCGTGGGACCAACGAAGTTAAACATGAGGGCAGGTACTCAACGACGACATTGGATGAAGGTCTCACTGTATTATGAAATGATGATACCACTCAAAGCAAACTGTCTTACTTTAACATACGTTTTTAAGTGTGGTATTCTTGAAGTAAATCTACAATCGTGTGTTGGATAGATCACATCATTTAATCTGGATATATTGGTTTCCATAGAAAACCATTTGAATTTTTCTGACCACGGACTGGGTACTTTGGGAACACCTGATTCCTTTATATTTTGCTTTAAATAGTTTATTCTAATCCTTTCATGTTAATTACCAAAATAGATTTAACTGTAGATGATTTACCTGTATGAAATGTTGATACGCTTCCTCGCAGATTATCATCATTTCCTATCATCTAGTTTTTAATATTATCACTCTATCCCACACTATTTTGGGATTGTGTATCATTGTATGCATAGCTATAGTCTCCTGCTTTCTTTATCTTATTAAAATTTACTAATATTGAATTTTGTTTTGACTATCTAAGATACCTACGCTTTTGTAGGCGTGTGTTGATACTGGGTAATGATTGATACAAGTCTGAGAAACCACGGCTATTTCAGATCGTCAACTGATAATCAGTACGATGCCCTCCCTCTCTGGTTTGAGTAGACTTGGGTTGGGATGAGAATTTTTCATTGAACAGCTATGGGGAGTAAGACCAAGTTATAGTAAAGCGTCACGAATTCACACGGCAGTCAGCCAAAACCCTTAATGATTGAAGTGAAATAGAAGTCTGGTCAACAGTTCATCCTCGACCGTTAGACTTTTCATTTAAACCTTCAGTTATCCTCTGCTACTAATCTTGATTAACTTAGTTTTTGTGCTTCATTATTTTATTTAACTCTGGTTGACTACTTTGACCTATATATTTGACCTTGCAATCATTGAAAGTGATTTGGCAAAGTATAGTGGTTTCACTTAGTTGGATCAGTAGGATCGTGTAACCTGTAAAGCTTCTTCCTCAGAGAGTTTATAGGTTGGAATGTCACCGTAATCCAAGCCTTATCGAGAATTCTTCCTAACGCTTCCGAGGAAGAATCAGATCTACATAAATCATGTCGCCAATTTGTGGAGTTACGTGATCGAAACGGCCACCCTAGGAACTGAGAGGCAGCTAATTTCACTTCTTTGTTTTATGGAAAAGTACTTTTTCTAAGCGAAACACCAAAAGCTGATTGGTCAACTCAGTTGTTGCCTGTACAGTGACCCATAAAATAACCAATTAGGTTTCTGCATTTCATCTGGAAAGGCAGATTTTCATAAAATAGCAAGGTCTAACTGGTTAGCCTACTTGTTGTTAGGGTAACCTTTTAAAGTCGCTCAAAATTGTGTTGATTTTAGGTTGACTTTAAAAAGCGCCCTAGCAACTGCTGTAACAACTAATCATTTTTCGCGCTGTTCCGGCTGGAAAAATAGTTTTTCAGAAAATATAGAAGCATGATTGGTTGTCTCAGCAATTGCTAGGGTGGCCATTAAAGTCAGTCAGCCTAATTCATTCGAAAGGGCTACTGGTTCGTTGCCAGTTAGCCAGAGTTCCTTCTTGCTTATTCTTATTATTCTGGCTATCTCGTCATTAGTACAGGGTGAGCGTAGGCGACAGCTGTTGATGTATGTATATCGTCTGTAGTTAGTTGGAAATGATTTTCGCAACCTGCAAATTCTCTCAACCATCATATAGAAGCACTGACTTGACTGATATCAGTGTTGAAAATCTGGATCTTCTTCACGCTTTATGCTGAGTACAATGCAATGCAGTAGATCTCAACACTGATTATTTCAGATTAATGCAGGAAGGCCTGTCACACTGTGTTGCCAATCCTGACTGGCTTTGTCATCCTCATCTGTGCCACCTGCAGTTGAACGATGCTGTCTAGGTAGGTGAAAGAGACAACTTCGTTTAGATTTCTCCCGTTCATGGTGATTGATGCTTGTTATTGATGTTGTTGTTGGTTGGGTATCTTGTTCACCTCTGTCTTCTCTGCATTCACCTGAATGAAGTCCCGTTTTCTCTGTCTTTCCTATCAACTGGTTGTATTTTGCCAATACATCTTCGAGTTTGTGCAACAATAGACATAGATCATCATCGTTGACAAAATCCAAATCCTCTAAGATCTTTTCATCTGTCGAACAGCCTGTGTCCGTCTCTTCGCCCCTCACACTTTGTTGCCTGATCCAGTCCAGTCCAGTCCAGTCCAGTCGAATCCAATCCAGTCAACCACAATGAGGAAGATGATTGGTGATAGTAGGCGACAATCTTGTCTTGCCCGTCAACATGTCTTCACTTCAGAGGCACCATGACTGAGGTGAGCTTTCCATTGTGAATCACTTGGCATGTTGCATGCAGCTTCATCATATAGCATATAGCATAGCTTGTAGCTTAGCTGTTGAATGAGGTTGATAGATGTTTGTGGTAGTGAAGGCGTAGTGTTGAGTCAGCTGCCTGCCAAATGACTTCTCGGTTGACGCTGTTGAAGGCCTTTTCGAAGTCGATGAAGTTGAGGTAAATATGCATTTGACTGGGATTGTATGCTCTGTTCTATCAAGTTGCGTCTTGTCGCTTTGTATTTTGATCCAGACATGATTTGTTTTTCGTGAAGTCAGCCAGTCAGCCAGTGAGCCTGTTGTGGTTGTTATTTTGAATACAGTGCATCTTTTAGTCTCTGTGGGATGAAGTGGCTTAATATTTTGCTTGAGGTGGACAAGGATGGAGCATGTTTCCTCGCCAGTTCTTGCAAAGACTTAGGTCTCCCTTGTTTGAGAGTTTGATGAGGTAGCCCTACTTCCAGTCAATGGGCAGGTATCTTCCCTTCCTTACCTTCCTGCAAACCGTCTGCAGTAGTGTTGTGAGCATGTTCGCCGATGTCTCTGAGTCTGTGTTCAGTGCTTCTGGACGAATCCCATCTGGTCCTGCTGCTCTCGCGGATTTCAGCATTTTTATGATGTTCAGGAGAATACTCGATTATTCTAAATTTATTGGGTTTTATAATCATATAATTTATTTTCACTTTTAGGTATTTATGAAACGTTTCCATTTTTGGACTTTGAACTTCAAGAAATGTACTCTTCGTATATGTACTTTTCATCTCTCATTTCTTTTTCTAATTTCTTTCCAATTACATAAACAGTTGATGATTTATTTCTACCTATAAATGATTGACAGGATGTTATATCGAAGGTATTCGCAGTGAAACACTGAAAAAAGGGGTGAGGGGCAATGAGGATCACATTCTTGTCAAACTGATTGAATATGTTTACCATCGAATCTGACTAGAAACAGGTTAGTGTATAATTACATCATTTTCATTCAGTGGGAAATTATTAAATTCACACTTCATGTTCGTTCATGGTTGAATAAATATTCGTCCAAAAACTAAAACACAAGTTGTTACTGTGACTTTTTTCTACTGACCTAAAATATGGACAGGCAAAGTTGAAAATATTAAATATATACTTGGAATTCAAGTATATAATTATAAGTAGACAGATGAAGTTGGTGATGGGAGTTCCAATTTGTGTGTCTGTATGTTTGTGTGAACATGAAGTTGGAGGCGAGGGAAGTTTTTCAATTTCCACTGATTCCGAACTTACCCTCCTCAAATGAGAAAAGATGGAAAAGTGATTGGTCGAATGATCATGAAATGTATAGATTGAATAATGCAAATTATGCCTGGAATATATACTGAATGTCGTAAATGATTAGAAGGTGGTTATGTTATTTCATAAAAATTCAATTACTGCGGTGCAAGACTTCCACTACTGATATTGACAGACAGAATGACTGACTAGCTGACTGAATTATTTTGAGCCGATGAAGCGTGAGCTCATCTTGTATAAACTCACTACAAAATATAGACGATTCGAAGTTATATCTTAACATCAACAGAGGATAGAGAAATAGGTGAAAGTCATTAGCTGGTCAATTCGTGTTGACGACTTTCATTGAACTGTTATTGTTTTCATAACAGAACCTTTTTGAGTATGTACAATAATTTTATTATATAGAAAGTGGGAAAGTCAAACACAGCAGTGAATAACTGGAATCAAGTTTTATCAGTGAGTGGGACACTCAGCACTACCTTTTTGAATGATGTTTACAAGGCTGTAACTTGTCATTTCTGTCAATCTATAACAATTTTGAAGCCAATGGTAATGAAATAGACATACCTTCATTGCCACAGTTCCTCCAGAATGAGTAATATGAAAGTCGTTTTTTCATTTGAAATAAGTCTAGTGTTTGGTTCATTTATACACCCCATACTTTAATGTCCGGATTACTGTAGACTACACCTTTTTGTCCATACGTATTATCACAGATGGTCCCAGGGAATGCAGTTACGGAATGTTGTCAAATATTGTTTGAAAATAAACCTTGAGTAGTCAACAGTACTAGGTCAGTTGGTAAAACACTGGGGCGGAAAGCCAATAGTAGCTAGTTCCAACACCGCCGCAGTTCACAGTCAATATATGTCTAAGATTTCACCTAAAACCACTATGATACTTCATGGTTTTTAAAATCGACTTCTTATAACCTCTATTTTAATTGTAGTTTTGCCTTAGTGTATTTAATTTCGAAACAATATATTTTGAGTCTGATGAGAGTTTTATTTTTAAGGCAGTATTCATAACAAACTGAAACCAGTTGGAAAACCATTGAAAGCCTGGCGGCATTTCATTCCATCCAGGAGTCGAACTCAGGACCTAAATGTTTCATGGTGAACGCGTCAACTAGCCACTGGATCTCAGTCCAGTAGTCCACGGTTTCTTACTTCAGTAAACTGGCGATATAGAACGACCATCACCTGTGATCTATGGGGTCAAATGGTCGGAATTGAAGTTGTTGTCGACAGAAGTCTTTGGTAGATAGAGGCATCATATCACGAATTGATAAAAGTAGAAAACTGTAGACCACCGAACTCCAACCCAGTTACCGAATGGCTAATTTATTCGTTGTAAAACCTGAAAGTCTTAAGTTCGGTCCCTGAAAGAGGTGTCGTTGTTGCGTACTGCTGGGGAGTCCCATAAGAGGACGAAGCAGATGTCCAGTGCTCTTAGGTTTTCAATGGTTCTCCAACTAATGTCAGTCCGTGATGAATCCTACCTTAAAAATCATATATTAGTCTTGTCTATTCAAGTTAATAACGAACCGACACAAAATTCTTTGTTATTAACAAAACGTATTCGTCAAATTCAACAGCAGCTGTGTAACCTTTTTTGTACAAGAGGAAACTTTCATGAACTAACACAGGTAGCCTGAAAATTATCGAAAAAAAAGTTTTTATTTCTGATTCCCCACAAACACTTGTTACTGAGATATAGGTTAATGATTCATGCTAATCTATATTAGAACTGAAAGAAAATTGGCTCTGTAATACCCTTATATACAAGTGCATAGGTTCAGTGAACCGAAATACACATACAAGAATAATGAAGTATGTTGATGAACAAAACTAAGCCGAGTCAAACTTTGAATCAAATGCAATCAAGTGAAAAAGGTGTCCCTTTCAACGGCTATTTCTACCCATCAACTGTAATGCTATTTCTTGTGAAATCTTAATGGAATTGTACAATTTTTCATTCTACGGTAAAACATGCGACGTGTGTACTCAGACCTATAAATTTTGTTATGCTTGAGTTTGTTAATAAGTTTGAGTACTTGGAATAAGCGTTTTGATAGGCAAAGTTAGTTCATATTGGTTAGATAAATGTTCGTAAATGTGTAAAACTCCATGTAATTATAATATATACTCATTTAAATGTGAAAATTTTATGTTATTTGCAAAAGGCTCCTAAACAAAATAGATATGTATGAGTTCTCTGAAACAAAATAAAGTATTTGATGAATAACTGGACTATATACAACCTACAATTCGTATGAATTCATCAAACAAACTGTACACAATGATGCAATGCTGATAATTAAAAGATATTTTCACCATTTTAACTAATTTAAGAAAGATTTTTTCCAAAAAAAAAACCTTCAAGAACGGTGTGCCTTATCATGGGTCTAGAAATTTCAATCTGAGTAAATTCTAGAAAGCTTTGTACGAAGCTGTTTTGAATCTTCTGAATGAAATATCACAATGACAAGTTATTAGCATCTATGATAAGGTAATATCCTCAGTGAGAAACTTCTGTGACACTAAGTTTCGTGTATTTCATTTTACCACTAACTTTGTTAATAATAATAAAAATATCTTTATATTGCCACGGGAAATTAGCGTAAGTGGACTTTTTGTTGATATTCAAAAAGAGGTCTGTACATATGCTTTTGAAAGGTTTAATAAGAATGTAAACTGTCCACCTTAAATGAAACTTATTTTCAGAAGGGAGCATTATGAATTAAATAGATCGAAAATCAAGTAAGCATGAATGCATGATAGCTTCTTCAATCAAAAAGTCCTCGGAAGTACTCCATGTATTGTTTCTTGATGAATCTAGATATTTTTGAAGTAGAATACTGCGTGAATAAGGCGTTTGGTAATTTAAACAAGAAGGGGAACATGGTAGTTTTATTTCCATATGTGATTGAATGGAACTTGTATGACAGAACTTGAAAAGCTTGGAGAGCGGAATAGTTGTTGTGTGAAGTTGCTGAATATACGAAAACTGTTAAGCTCATGTATTATTTACCTCGCTTGCTGAGCTGCAAATGAAACATTTATTCAATTTGAACTGATATCAGTCGAAGAAACATTGAAAACTCAGGAGCACAGGACAGCTATTTCATCTTAGTATGAGACTCCTCAGCAGCTACGGGATTCGAATTCATGACCTTCAGGTTTAGTGGCCTTCACGTTGCCACGACGAATACCAATCTGAAATCAGTGAATAAATCCCCACAAACCTCCAAAATGAATTAATCTAAGACCCGTTGGTGATTAGCTTCGAGAGGTGATTCCCAAAGTTCCAATGAGAAGTCGTAACCAGTGGGGCCAACCAACACGAACGTGAGGACAGTTACTCAGCGATTACGTTCGATGGAGGTTGTGTCATATCATGAACTGACAAAGAAGGAAATATGAATCACTAGATTTTGACCAAGTTGACCAACGGTATTCAGCTGGCCACGAAACCTGAAGGTCCGGCGTTCGGTCCCTGGTGTGGTCATGGTCATGCACTGCCGAGGAGTCCCAAACTCGGACAAAATAGCTGCTCTCAGGTTTTTAATTTTCTTCAAACTAATGTCAGTTCACGATGAACACCAACCTAAACCCATATTCTTGGTATGCTGAAGTTTCATGATCTCACATAACATGGTAGTTTAAGGAAAAGATTGAACTGACGTAAGAAAAGTAATTACATTCCGGAAACAGCACTTACCATTTCAAATATTTAACACCAGATAGGTCCAGCAGTCTAATCACAAATTCATATTTTCTTTACCACGGTTAACAACTTTTTCAAGTGTGGTCATTGAATAGAGATCCTGGAATGAAAATATTTAAAACATGGGTTATGTGGTCAAGTACACTGTGAATGATTTGCACTCAAATATATATTATTATTATTAGTCCCTTGGGTTCCTAGTGGAACATAGGGCTTCAGTAGCACGCCTCCAGTGACCTCACTCAAATATATATATATATATATATATATATATATATATATATATATAGGCTCTGTGTATACCGTCTTTTGGTGCTGGTTTATGTATTGATGGTGTTCCCTACATTATAATCAAATGTCCAGGAGACGGCAATTCATGGACAGTAAAATTATTGACTTTTTCGGAAAACATGAAAGGAATTCAATTCACTTACCTTTAATAAAAAAGCCCAGTTTGATTTCATTCATATAGAAATGAGCTGTTAGAATTGGAGTACGTAATCTTTTCTATATAAATCACTTAACTTCTTTGTTTATAGTTTCTACTAGCTTGACTGTATGACATTGTAGAATGTTTTATATTTTAATATTGGACTGGTTGACGCGTATGCAACAATTAAGCTTTGTATTAGCTTCTTAAAACATCTTTCATATTATATATTGTACATACCACTGAGCTTTAAGGCACTGTTTTGTAGCAGTTGTTCACAAACTTATTACCAGCTGAGAAGTTTCAGTAACAGCGTGTAGCATAATAATTTTTAAAATGTTATAAATGTGTGTTATAAATCTTCTTGTCAATGTCTACCTTAACTATTTCTATTGAAAATGTTCTCAATTAACAGTGTTAATAGTGAACAAGTAATTTAGAAGTCTAAGAAATTCTTTTCTTCCATGACGAAAATGAATTTCAGCATACTTTTCTCTCATGTTTATGTTTTTATCAATATACCAAGTATATATATATATATATATATATATATATATATATATATATATATAATCTGTGTTGAGATCTACTGCACTGCACTGTACTCAGCATAAAGTGTGAACAAGATCCGGATTTTCAACACCAACATCAAGTCAGTGCTTCTACGTGATGGTTGAGAGACTGGGCACATTGCGAAAAGCATTTCCAACTAACTACAGAAATCCATCAACAGCTGCAGCCTACGCTCACTTGAAATTAACACTGAAGAACAGATGGCCAGAATAATAAGAATAAACAACAAGGATCTCTGGCTGGCTGGCTGGCTGGCGTGCAACGAACCAACGAAGCAAGAACCTGTCACCCAATAAATATGGAGAAGAAAGTGGAGATGGATTGGATTGGGCATACACTGAGAAAGAGGACCAATCGGAGACATCACGCTCAGGTCAGGGTGTCGAGTGGAATGGAAAGGGGAAACGACGATTTGGGCGTCCGAGGAGAGGGTGATATGGAGTAGATGGTGTGAGGAAGAAATGAAGGGTTGTTGGCAGTCCTGGAAGTAGGTTGAAAAGACTGTGGAGAAGAGAGTGGAATAGCTATGTGCTAGTGAATCCCTATGTTCCACTAGGAACCCAAGGGACAAATAATAATAAAAGAGTCTCTTACAATAAAGCACGAGCTCTATTTCGTCGTCTTAATAAGAAATCTTGGGACCTTGTTAAATGAAACTACATTTTCCTGCATTAGATACGTTTGGTTTTTGTTTACGCTTTTAAGATTCACTATTGCGTGACTATTTTACTAGAAGATTCAGACTACTTCGGTGTGCCAGTTGAAACCTTTTGCTCATGATTCATTTGATGCAAATCTTGTCAAGAATTTCATTTAGTCTCTCAAGTGTGTCGCAGTGTATCCCCAATAACACTTGTAAGCAGTTTTTGAACACAGAACAAATAATAATTGTTTTTCTGTAAAATATATTCACTGATGTATTGTAAATCTTTCGACATAATTATGCTAATGAATCAGTTTTAGGAGCCTGTCTGCCAACAGAGATGGAGCAATTCAGCTTGATAAGGTAACAGTAAATTAAAAGTATGAATTGACAGTAGTTGACGCCCATTAGACAAGTAGCATCTCTTGTGCCTCAGGGTTCTAAAGGTTAAAGCATTGTCGTATGAAACGATGAGTACTGAGTTTGAGTCTCTGGGAGAATAACACGATTCACCAGGCTGCAGGTATATGCAGCTGATGAATCCCGAATAGGACAAAACATATGTCCTGAATTCTACTGCTAACCTCAGTTTAAAATTCAAGAAGAATATGTCTATGCGAGTTATTCATTTGCTATGACCTAGCTTGCTGCATATTAATAAGATAATTTAGTTATCAGTAATTACAGAATGAATAGCAGAAATTCTAGTGACGAATTTTCTAATCTTCTTCAGTTACATGAAAAAGTGGATTGAAAACTTAATACAAATATCATTCTGGGAAAGGATAATGTGAACGAACAATTGTTTCCAATAACTTCTTTTTCAGGCTCTGTAGTTATAAATCCATGAGAATATGTGAAATACAATAGCCAAACTAAGGCATGATGTATACTTTTTACTATATTCAAACAGTCAGTGTTTAGGGGGGAATGGGGATCAAATCGAATGGAATCGTGAGACTGTTATTAGTCTAGCCTTTTAGTTGTGCAATGAAATCATTATTGGCATAAGCAATTACGAAATGAGGAGACAAAATCTACAGATAATGGTTCGTACTGGATGATGATTGAAGGCGAGATGAAAGTCTGGACCTCAGCCGGATTCGAACCGGCGACCACCGGGTTACCTGCCCTGTGCTCTACCAACTGAGCTACGAGGTCATTTAATTTACATACATTTATTGGGCCATGAATACGTGTATTTGTTTACTAAGGGTCAAATAATAATTATGTTGTGATAAGTTATATTCAGGTGGGATGAAAGTTATATAAATGCTAGAACGAAATAGAGAATAACAAATGTGAAGTATTACGTCACATTTGAAAAGGACTACAGGTTGTGGTATAAATAAAGAAGGGAGTAAAACTAATGACGTAATAAAATGAATATTCATCAAAGTAATGACAATATAGATGAAAGGAATTAGAGGTTAAAATGTACAATTTATGGCAGGAAAGTTCATAAAGAACTTGTCGACCCTGTAATGGGCCAAGGTAAACAAAGTGGATGTACATATTGCTTTTGAACACAAGTTCGGTTCTCTTGCTTTGATCCCTATGGCTTTGGATATGGATAACATTCGAAGTCGTGCACCTTTAGGAAAATTGCTAGGTACACGGTATATCACAGAAAAGGAGTGATCTACCATAATTTGATGTCCGGTATCTAGTACATGTGAGAGGATTGGACTGTTGATGCTCTTTATCATTCATTCTGTTAGCCGTAATGTTTGAGAATATTTTGATTTTCTTCAAGGTGAAAAATTGTAAACTGTTTGTCTTAAGATAAAGAAAACATTACTGGAATAGGATTTACCTATATAACCTAAGATGATAGAGAAAGATCACAGATTATATCAGTTATTGGTAAACATGAAAGCTTGTAGCCTGAATCAGTAATCTAATTTCATGGATTTGATTTTATCCATTTGGCGGCTACTGAAGAGTTTCTAAATAGAATGAAAATGTTATCCTTCATTTTCTACTATCTGTTAAACATCTTGTTGATTGTTTCTAGAGATATTCTATGTTGAATGTTAGAATCCAGTTGACAAAATGGTTTCAGCCTAAGTTTTTAGCTTTCTGGAACTTAGCCATAATAGGTTTATATGACTATGATGAAATTATTGTCAAGTAATATAGGAAACTATGGATTTAGTACATCAGTCTTTAAGCTTCTATTTTACTCATTACGTATAAAGTACAGTTGTGTTGATGTACTCTCGTTTAATGGTAAAAGTTCACTAACATAAGAGTTTTAAAACATCACTACTATCTCTTTTTTCACTTATAACTTGTTGTGTTCCCATTCAATTCCCATCTTGAAAATTTAACAGTACAGTAGAAAATGACTATGTTTCAGTCACACAGACTAATGTTTAACTTAGATGAATAGGTTACACAAACAGGCGTTACACACACTATGAGTGGAACAAATAGTTTTTATTCTGTTTTACTAGTTCAAGGAATCTTCTTGATAAGAAAAGCAGACCAGTAAACCGATTGATCAAAATAAATATTCAATAATTTTACTTGCGATAATCATCTATAAACTAGATATTACACTAAGAAATAGACTTTCAGACAGAGTTAAAATACCTCAGTAATAAAAAAAAAACTTCATCTAACCCAGTAACTAAGTAGTAACATTCCAGAGAATGTAGAATGTATATTCTAACCTACAATCGACATATTTTCATTGCCAATTAAAGTAATTTCTTTATTCAGTTTTCCTCCCAGTATGTTAGTTTAATAAATATACACCACTGAATATTATATTCAGCAATAATTTTGCATGTTATTCTAAAAAGTCATTATTCATTTCTCACTTTATCTGTGTTTGCCATCAAAATTCTATAATAGATAGTTTAAAACAGGTGAACTATTGATGAATAGAAGAAGGCTAGACAGTAATAATTTCATTTCTTCCTACATTTGGCATCATTCCTTTTTTAAGAATAATGAGAATATCATCAAAATCAAGATACACATGAATGCACTAGTTGGTGGTAGGTCACCATTAATACTAATAAAACAGATGGTTACTATCGAATTACTTCTTGTTGGGATACAACATCGTTTGAAGCGGTGAAACAATCTGTCATCTTCAGACATTAAATATTCATTTTAAAGGACAATTTATCCTTAGAGGAAGAAGGATTTCAAGAAATGTATACTCTTGTATCGAACTAACAGTTTACAGTCACTAGGAGAAGAATGCTTAATATAATGTTGATTAAACTGATTGTTTCGTTGATGAAAAACAATTAACAAAATGTTTTCCAATAATTTTGATGAGGTTTTTATTCTGATTATACGTTAAGTAAGGATTTAATTCCATTGTTATATAATTCGAAGCAATCGACAGGAATATTTCGACTTAAATTTCCTATTTGTTAACAAGTGAGACGTACATACAACCTTGAAGGAACTGATATCCACTGTAAGATTAGACCTCATGACACCAAGTACTGCAGTCAACTAATCTCACAGTGGATATCAGTTTCCTCGAGGTTATTGACAAGTTCTGAGCCTCCTAGCTTAGTGACAAAATGATCGATGGAATTCGTTGAGTACTCAGGAATAGACAACATGAAATTGGTCGCCCTCCACTGACCAAATAATGCATTCCATTTCATTTTTTGTTCACTTCAAGATAGGAGAAAAGAATTTGAGAGTCGGATGAGTTGACAGTCAAAGAAATGAGCTAGTGATGTAAAGTCACGGATGATTCATACCTCCAGGGGATCAGTAGCCGATCAGGTTGTTTGATAACATAGGAGCCAATACATTCTGTCTAATATATAGTCCCTCTGAAGGGATGAATTCTTCCGCTGAAAGGGATAATCTATATGCCATTAAGTTAAAGTTTTTTAGGCTTTTGTCAATTTTTTATGCTGGAAAATGTCGTTATTTCCCAGGGGGCTTACTACATGATGGGTGTTATTATTTGTATGGCTTTTGTCGACTATTAGACTTGTTCAGCGGTTAATCAATCAGCAGACAACTACATAATTTTGAAGCATCTTACTGACAGTCTCATAAATGGCATAAGCCATGAAATAAATATCATGTGTTTTCAGTTGTGTCCGATCAACGATGGGGATTTACATGCTTTAACATCAAGATTATACAATACCCGTTACACAGTGAGTAGCTATCGTGATTTCATGACCTAGTGAACAACGATTTGGTGATTGAAGCGATCAGTCTTGGACTCGAGTCCTAGTGGGAACAAAATCGCCAACTCAAAGTCAGGCACATCTCGCTGATGAGTCCACTGCCAACCAGTATCCATCATTAATATCAAGAGAGAAAATAGTGGCAGTATCGAGTTATCCACACAGGGGTCTATATGCCAATAGGGGTCGGTCAATTACGTCCAATCAGTGACAGCTATGACATCAAAACGTTTGTTAGTTGCCTTAATGGCTAGTAAATTCGTCGGATTTTGTTGTCTTCCGCCTCACTTATCAATCATGATGTCTGTGGTAGGGAACCACTTGGAGTTATTCAGTGATCACATCATAATATACTGACTGTTACTTCAGTTTATGAAGATAAATAAGTCATAAATCTTACCTTTCTGGAAACTGCTTTCTAATCACAATATCATGGTCACATAAAATTACAATTACAACACCGTGAAAATAAAATAACAACTAAAATAAGATAACATCTGGAGCCAGCAACAACTGAAGCTTTCTAGCTTTCCACTAGTATTTGGTCCAGTTATACAGGTATTGTATATGATATAATTTTGGCTATATATTTACCTGTGACTGATAGCGGAGTCTAGAAGGAAAGAGTCTTACTATTAAAGACATTGTAACTAAATGTATTTTAATGGAAAGCTGCAGTCCAACGTATTATGCACTGAATGACAGGTGATCATTGGGACGTTTTAACTTTGAGCATGTCTGAAATGTGAAGTACTTAGTTCAAATGTTATTTCCGTTATATATATTTGAGAACATTTAGATAAAAGGTTCAAAATGGGCCTAAAGAAACTTGATTTAGCGCGTTGTTAGACCCAGTATTCGGTCCACATTATTCGCTTTGGATGATTAAAAAGGCAGACCTTAAATCTCACGTTGAAAGAGTATTTTCAAGTTTATCTCTACGGTAAATGAAATAACTTGATAGAATAACAATAAAATGGTTTCACCACTAGCATTAAGGTATTTTAGCATTTAAAAAAATACGGTAAACATCCATTGATACTGAATTGAGTTGATTCTGACAATTAGTTCCATCAAAGGTCTAGTCAACAAGTGACCGAAGACGTACAGTGACTGATTGACAAAGTCAACATAGAACCTTGCGCGGAAGTGAATTGGCTCAGTTCGCCATACTTCACATTAGTACACAAAGAACAGGTGGTTAGAAAAGGAGTACAGTACATGTTATGCCGATATGTGTGTGAAATATATCTTAGAATTTCCTGGAAGCACACGGTATATTCGAAGCAGTTGAGTGACCGAAATTCACTCATTTATAGAGGAAAGTAATTTCTCACCTTAAATACAACGACATAAAGTTGCAGATTGTGGCTAATTTTGAAATATATGCCAGTTATAGCCAACACCAACACACTTTCATATTAGCTTTCTGTTTTCTAATACTTTCGTAAAATATTGTTATTTAAATCCAGAATCCACCAACATATATTCTGACATGCGATACTGAAACCTGACTTTTTACTGCATTCCCTAGGTTTTATGAATGTAAATTGTAAATATATATATATATATATGAAAAAGCAGATAAAATTGTTAAAAAATAACCAACTGTGGCAGATAATGACAATTTACTATACTTTTATCACTTTAGGACTAGACGCTGTACTGTTTTCATGGAATGTTTTACTGTTTGTCACTGTTGATTCACAGAACGGGCACATGAGCTGCTTCCATGGATATCTGTATATCAAATACTAATTATCATAAAAGTCCCCAACTCATGCAGAGCAACACTAACTAAGATGTAGATACACCTTGATGATGAGTTTTAAGTGGGATAATAAGTACAAACTAGATCGTACCCTTAGGTACTATGGAACATAGTATTAGGTTGAAATTAGTCTCACTTTAAAAATAGCAACAGTAGACGTTTCACTACAGTAATAATGAGTAAATTTTAGACAGACCTGCTTAAAACTTCCTTCATTAACTTATTCTAAAATGTTAAGACATAGAATTAGATACATGGTTAATCATTAAGATAAAGGAGAACATTTTATTCCACCCTCAGCCCACATATTTTATACATTCTGTTATGCAAGTACGAGCAAGTAGACTAAAGTTTTATTAATTACTCTTAGATATTCTACACCATCTGGTGGAACACTGTTACAGATATCACCATGTTCAACAAACACTACTGAATCAACTAGTAGTGTTTATATACACTGATTAACTTAGTGATAAGTTTGTTCATTTATTATTTTATCTTTCCAATATTTGGTCATTCAGTGAAATGTCAGTTAGTTATATCTTTACTGTAACTATAAGAACATTGTGGAACTATTTGACCTTAAAATGTATTCATTTGCTAATTAGCATGCATATATTTGTAGAGTGTGGTAGATAATTTGCTTGATAAGACCGTTAGCAATAGCAGTGAACATTACTTCTTAACAAATAGTTTCTAAAAGCCCAAAAGATATACTCATATATTGGTTGTATCAATTCGATGAGGTGTTTGCCCTATAAATAATATTCTAAGGTGGTATACAACACGAAATGACATAAGCTGGGGAATCACTGAACATCTGGTAGCTCTAGATAGCTATTTTGTCCTAGTATAAGACGCTTTACTAGTGTGCACCCATGATTATGCCAGAAATTGACCACAGAACTTTCAGGTATCGTGGAGAACACGTAACCAATGAGTCACTGGGTAAGAATCCAGATTTTATGACTACAAAATCGGTATGGATTCTGGAAGAATATTTTTTACTCACTGGGCAGTTTCTACTGTAACTTATTGGGTCCTTTTACATGTATAACTGTTGCAACATAATTTAAATGTACTGGCTGAGAGTGAAAATAAAATACCTCAGTAATAGTTTGTAAGAGACCTTCTCAAGTCAGTTCCATATTTGCGCTTGTTTGATTCTCAGCAGTGACGACTCATTCGTCTCCTGGACATAAATAATCAGTCACCTCAAATCTGGTCATCTGCTTTGTGAACTGAAAATATTTAGACTCGAAGTCAACGTTTGAAGGATCCAGACCATCGTTTTACCTGCAATCATCACTCTGTACCAGTAATAAGAGTCTGTCAAACCGTGGTTATCTCAGATAGTCTCAATGTTTAATTATGTGTCGATTTTCTTATTCAAGCTACGATACCTATATACCCTCTACTTTAGTTCTAGGTACTTAAATACGTAAAAAGCAATGGGTAATTCTTCCTGAAGTGACAGTGAACAGCTTTATTGGATGCTCGTAAGTACCGAACTCTATAAACTCAAGGCACAGTTTACGATCTTAGCTGGTGTTTGCGGGAGTGGACAATATTCATAGCATTTGTATAAGCATTCAATATTAGTATTAGTATCTGATTCAAGAAACCAAAGACTTCATCGATATTTCAAGAGAAGGTGCAATTAGTACAACTTCTGCTCTTTATTTCATGCAAAACCAATACAGTCCGTTTAAAAATTCTGATGACTAGAACATTGTATCACAGCGATCTAACATTTCACTTGACAGAAAAGATCAACACTGCACAGAAGTATATTGATTCAAGCCTACACACTTTACAGTAGCATGTAAAGAACAGGTGGGCTGAAAAAATATGTCATTGAAATAGACAAAGGTGGATAGAAGAAGAAGAAGAAATTTGAAAACCAAGTTTAGTGAAAATGTATCAAGCCTTAGATGATGTCGAAGAGTGAGTACATCTATGTTGTTGTGACCAAGAATCTGAAAATACTGATTCCTATCCTCTTGGGGACCCCAGTCATTTGGTTTACATCTCTCCATACAACCCATACCAACAGCTAGAGATTTCATTCACTAGTGTCTTCTGACGTAATCCAACTTCTCTTAGCATTGCATGTCGAGGTAAGTGGTGACTCACTATGTGTATCACACAGCCAAGGCACCTCAGTCCCTGAAGGTTCACAGTCTCACCTATCTACTTGTCTATCTTGACCACCTTCCATTAGCTAAACCTGGTCAATTTATACCCAATCAAGACTAAAGAATAACTAGTTCAGTGTGAAATATTTCGTTAACCCAAAGTTAGACATGAAATTGGTTGCCATGCCCTAGTCCGCATGACTACATATTATTCATCTTTCGCTACAGCATAGTTTGACAAACTTTTGGTTATATTAGTTAGGTAAAACATGGTGATTCAATTTATTTTTATTTATTGACCATTTTCTATACATTATTTTTAGTTTATTTATTCTACACCAAAGAAATGCAACCTCGAAGTCTGTTTACAGGTGAATATGATTTCATTACTAAATACCTTTATCGCTGGTAGCTAAACAAAAGCCTAAAATAAATGTATTTTAGGCCACAAAGGGTGGGAACATTTGTCGTATTAATAAAGTTAAAGTAAACAGATAAAAGCAGCCTAGTAAAGTCCAAAATACCACAATTCCCGTCACCGCACTAATGTAGCAGGCAAAATCAATGCAGAAATATCTTTAATCATAGAAAGACCTTACGACAAAGTTATATGAGGATACAGCCAGTAAAAAGGTCTAACATTAGTACTCAGCCGAATGTAGATTATGAATACATATAGGCCACTGCAATCGACTTTAAACAGCGATATCTGAGAATTTTCACTTATCGATTTCAATTACATAATTGACCCTTTCCAGGCATCCTAAACTAAAAAATAAAAGTGGAGCCCCCAGTTGTATGCTTTATGAGTCGATACTGCTTCTTCTGACTACATTTAATATTTCTAACTTATTCCTACAGTAGAAAGAATTAAACATTAAAAAAGACATTGATTGACTATGTATGACTCAGGGCTCATTCATATCAATCAACAAAATTCATAAAGTTATTAAGAAGATTCCGTTTCATCCATTGTTTTGTATGCTCGGTTTCTGTATAACCTCCCTGTGGTTTGTAGAGAATTGGAGTGATACTGGAAGACAATAGTCATCAAGTTGGATTCACCTCGGTAACTTGCTGTGGAATCCAGGACTTGTGTATCGTCCTACTGCACCTGGACCCCAGGGAGTGATGTTCCCACTGAGATTGGAAGCCCGTGGATAATGCTTTGGCGTTTGAAGCGGTAAGTACTAGGTTCGAGTCCCAGTGGGAAAGAGATCAATCACTGAGGTCAGGGTATACTCATCTAACGAGTTCCAAATAAGACGAAACGTGCGTCCTTGATTTGACTACGAGTCATCAGGATGAAAACTACATCACGAATATTCGGCGGTATCAAGGGTTCGCATAGAAGCCCATCTGCTAACAGAGGTCGAGCAATTTGACCCCATATAGTAACAGAAAATTGCAGTATCAAAACAACAATGGACATCAAATGCATGGAGTCACTGCAAAATTCTTCATCTTTATTGGCCTTATTTTTAGTGGGATACAGTTCACTGCTTTGCAATGCGCTTGATAATATATACATATATGTTTTGATTAACATTCTGATTGGCATAAAATGGTGAACATGGATCCGAATTTTGTATTTCTGCTAAGAATCTGTTCACTACTTAGCAGTGCTGATTTTTCGTTCAACGTATCTGAAGTAGTCGCTTCAGTCATCTGTTTCATTTCCAACTGTCACATGACGTGTGAGTACTGTCAATTCTAAAGCAAGGATCTGTATTTGAGTATTGAATATAGTATTCTGAAAACATTCTGAATTTGTCATTGTGATTAAACTACAAATTACTGAAGTCAGTAGTCAAAAGGCAGGTGTAAACTTGCTATGTGCGAAGTAAAAAGAACATCAGATATTCACATGTCATCTAAGAAATCTGTTCACTCAGCACATTTTCACCTAACATTCTGCATGCACTATATATATATATATATATATATATATATATATATATATATATATATATATATATATTGAACTCAGGATCTTCAGGTCTCGATCTTGGCGAACTCATTGACCAGAGCCCTATTGAGAAGCGATGATCGTTGGGATCAACTAGTCAGAAGTGGAGCGGATACTAACTGATGACATTGGTATATAGTCGGGCTATATCGCGAATCGACAGAAGTAGGAAACTGTGAGCCATTGGATTATGACTTAGTGGCTGAATGGTTGACGCGCTTTCCATGAGACCGGAAGGTCCTGAGTTTGATCACTTGGGCAAGGGGAAGTAATGTCGTGGGTACGTACTGCTGACGAGCCCTATACGAGGACGAAACAGCTGTTCGAAGTCCCCAAGTTTTCAGTGGTTCTCCAACTAATATCACATTGAAACACATTGATACATCCTACGGTAGTTACATTTACTGCTTTTTCGAGTCTATGCATGACATATATGATCAAGATTAATTGGGAATCACCTAAGTCTTCACCAAATGAACATTTTAGGCATATATAACAATTTTTCGAATGGCAATATACACTTGTATGATATTCTTTTTTGTCAGTATTATTAATATTTAGAAAAAGCATTTCAGGTTACCTAATCGATTAAGTGAATTTGTATGAATAAGCATCGAAATTTACATGTGTCTTCTATATACTAAAATAACTGATTATTATTCAAGAGCAGCATAGAGCTTTTCTCTTAGGTCATAAGCGTAACTTTTGATATTCCGTTGAATGGACACTTTGAACTAGCGCTATATGCTACTTTTTTTTTCTTAAAAATACAAAGATAGTCCATCATATGAAAGCAGCTTGTAATGACTGTATCAAATGTATCAGTTATAAACGGTTTGGAAATTGCATTATAAAATATAACAGACATTAAGTTGTGTTTGTAAAATATATTTATCTTCTTCATTATACACTATATGGGCAAGATTTCTATTTAAAAGAAGATTATTTTTGTGCTAGTTTAAACTGGTCAGCATAGAGTATCTGCAAACCTTTAGGAAATTCACTTCTCTGAGAATACTGGAGTTTACACTATTTAAGTCCAATGAGAAAAAGTAATAATTATTTTAACTGAAATTTAACAACGTGGTTTATGAAAGAGTAATTTTTTGTAGTTTGTGATCAGAAAAGAAGAACAAAAATGTAAGTTATATAAGACGTATTGAAGCTTTTGATGATGACTGTGGTAAAATAGGTGTGAGTTGAAATTAACAAATCAAGAATATGTCATAAAGTGAGTAGACAGTTTTTAATAAAGAGTGAAGTAAGAAATTAATTTCAGAATTTTCAGATGAATACATATTTCAAATCTCCATCTCTTTATTGCCAAGGTGTCATCAGTTTTATGCTAACCACCACGTACATACTTTGAAAGATTCTGTTGCACTTCGTAGACTATGGGAAATAAGTGTGCTGCAAACGCATATCCGCTACCCACCAAATTTTGTAAGATGAAGCCATTGAGTAACCTGAATTCTCTGTTACTGAGTCATGCCTGAAGATGTTGATATCTCTATTGGACAGTCAGTGTCTGTGAAAGACCTTTCTTCTTAGCTCTAGAAGAGTAGGTGAATTGACATAAGCACATACGAAGTGGCCAGAAGTGGTAATTTGTTCTTTGTATATATATAATCATCACTGAGAGACTCGTATAAGTTGCTTGCAGAATATTAGTATAGATTGTTCTTTTTGAAAAACTCACCATTGCGCTACTTAGTACATTATCTGGCAGGATTTCAAATGAATTCAACATTTAATTTAAAAGAGCCTTATCTCTTTAGCATTCATAGGTGACCGATGAGGGGTTTCCCAACTCAATTTTATTTATACATTTTTCTAACTGTTCACTTTTGATAAACTTCAATCTCAGAAGCTAAATTTCATCTTCTAAATATTCAGGAATGCAAAGTCACTGAACTCAAGAAGGAAGGGATTACACTGGATTTCTTAACTTGTAGATCTTATAACAGTTGTGAATATTTATCTCTTTTTTATTTTGATTATAATTTGGGTAAACAGATCTTTCGAAAGTCCTATGGTTTTTTCTTCTTGACAATACATCGCAGAATCTCATCTTTGAGTAACATTGCATATCTACAGTTAAATTGTTCCTTGAAGATAGATACTTTACTGAATTACTGGATATTTTTTGAAGACGATGAATGTATTATTAAAATATCTTTTGTAGAATTTCAACTGTTTAATACTGAGCTAAGTACAATTACATAATTTGGACACTGTGTTGGAATGTAATTACATATTAGATTAGTCTATTTAGTATAGCATACTGTAATTTAGTTCTGTTCACTAGATGGTGTTTCGAACAGCATTCATTGCTCATATTCATACCAAGGTGTGATAAATCAAATAGGATAATATTACATGGTCTGAGTGTAGTTGTTTTCAGTACGGAAATAAAAAGATATTTGCTAAGAATGAGGTGAATGGCTACCCCAAAAAGACCCTATTCTTCTGGTCGTAGACAGTATTACTCAAGCTGAACTGTACATTAAATGTTGTTCTTTCGGGTTTTTTTGTCGAAATCCCGATGCTCATTGTATTCGCTTCACTGTAGTCACATGTGAAACGAACTGTTTCAACTGATTAAACATTTGGGAGTGGTGCAGCAATATCAGATGAAAAGACAAGATTATTCAAAATATTTATACATTCCATATAGAGCCAACAAACTCAGACTTATTGTGTATGGAGTAGTTAGAAGTTTAGTGATGAGTTGTACACAATTCACTTTCACTGGTACATATTTGTAAAGTATTTAACTAGTCAGGCATGTTCAATCGCTTCAAAAATAGCCTAACCTAAAGATGATTATTGTTGACTGTGAGAACAAGTCAAGACAAAGGTTACTATGTCTTAAAGTGTTAGTCGCCGCTGATGTGAAAGATGAGCAGTTTGATACGTCAGTTTCCTGTGGAAAAAAAATTATAACTGTATGGATCTAAGGAATTCCTTTAATAATCAGATACATTGAAATAATTGTAGCCATATTTGAATTCAGCTTCTTGTCTCCACTGATATTTTAACGAGTGTTTCCCACATGTTTCAGTGGTAGGAGGCTTTTGTCCTACTCTTGACCACTTGAATTTAGCATCTTGGCGTTGTTTTCCCTAGTGGTTAACACATAGGAGGTCATGCCAGAAAATCCTATATATTCCTATATATCTAGACTACAAGCAACATCAGAGAAGCAAATTAAGTAGGCTCATTCACAGTTGATTCTTGTCTGAGTTGTTTCATTAATTTCAGTTTGATATTCATCGTGGGCTGACATCAGTTGGAAAAGCATTGGAAACTTGGGAGCACTGGACAGTTATTTTGTCCTACCAAAGGACTCCTCAGCAGTGGACAGCCATGACCCCACAACCTTCAGGTTACATGGCCAGCACGTCACCATTCAGTCAATCGGTCGTAATCTAGTGGTCCATATTTCCCACTTCTGTCAGTTCATGATGTAGTTCAACCTCTACCCAGTGTCGTCGGAGATTAACTGTCCTCATGTTCAACTTGGTTGCCTCCACTGGTTACGACTTTCATTGGAACTTTAAAAGTCACTTCTCGAATTTAGTCACCAATGATCGCTATAGGTTTTAAACTGGTTTCAGTTGGATCAAAGTTTATTCACTAGTGACTGAAATCTGTTTTGGTTATTTCTAGTGATCACCTAAGTTTTTCAATCCTTGGAATAAATCTGAATATTCATGGATTAAAGTAGAGAAAATAATAGCAGTCAATGAAGGTTTTTCTTTGCCATGAACTCATTCTCTTAGCTACAAAATAATTTTTGGATTTTTCAGTGAGTTGAGAGTTAGTCTTATTTCTGTCTTGCTTTATATATTCGCCGAACTATCTACACATCACGTCTACATTATATCAAGTTTCCTTTAGGCAAAAGTAAAGATTCTCGGCACTCCCTTCCCTAAACATAACTAACTCCACTTAACTTACTGTCACTCTGTAATTTTGTATGACTTAATTTAATGAAATGACTCCAGATGTTATGAATAGATGATGACACCATGTAATCACCTGGAATGATATTTGTTGCATAGAGAACTAAATGCAAAGTATGCTCTGACCAAGGATGTAGCTCATTCTCCTGTAAAACTAACCACACCACTTATATACACTGTAGTTTCACTCTCCAAACGAATATAATTTATGTGGTAATGACTTGAGATATTCTGCCACAGCAAGGTGTCCATGTAAACGCATCCAAATGTCTTTCAAATAGTTTGATCAAAACTATTAAGTTGTATCAGAATAATTAACTAATTTGCAGAATTTTTTCACGTGTTTTTTCTGACTTGTTTATACATTCGCTAGATGTTTGCAAGTATTGATAGGGGCAGGATCTTTAGAGAAGACTCCAGAGAGAAAAAATATCTTCAAACACCTGATCAATGTATAAATTAGTAATAAACATATGAGTCACAGTGAAGTTCATTTTTTATCATTTTTACATTCTTCTATAATTAGGTTACATATGTTATCTCAATGATTACTTGGAACAGATGGAATCGCTATGGGTTCGCCTCTTGGCCCATTATTGGCAGACTATTTCATGTCCATTTTAGAGAACAGCAGTCTAAAACCGAAATCTATGGCTTTGTGGTGTACGAAATGTATCTTGACGAAGTATAAAGGGAACCAAAGATTCCATTTTTAGGTGTAAAGTTCACCAGACAAGATGGTGGGACAATGAAGAGGTCTATCTACAGAAAACTTGTAAGGAGTGGTCAGCTGGCGAATTTCTACAGTTGGCTACCTATTAGCCGAAAAGGTGCACTTACCATTCCTTTGCCCACCATGTTAAAGAATCTTCAATACTGGTACCTTAGAAGAACTCATTTTTCTGGAAACGGTTCTGACTAATACGGTATTATTTGTGGGTAAAAACGAAAGGCCTAAACTACAATGACAGATACACATTTCAGTTCCAGAGAAGACATTATATATGAAATTCGACTTCAAAGGTGACTTCATTGCTGACTTCTTGAAAAGAAGAATTTCAAACTGGCTGAAGAAAAATTTCTTTACGTCAATGTTGAAGATAGTATTCTCAGTGGTTCAGTGATTCCTCATAATCTGAAAGATAAGCTTCTCCATCTGATCACTTCCATGTGTGATTATCAGGTCACCTGCTTCTATGGAGGCAGGTGTGTAGGTCGCTATATGCTCATTCTTTCCCAACGGGTTAGAGAAGGCTATCCCGCCTAGCTACAGAAAGGTGCAAGTGGATTAATGAGAAGTGCAATAGTCAAACACCTTATTAATACTGATTACAGCATCATAATTGACTTGGTATTCAAAGTCATCTACAAGGCGAAAGGAAATTTACTTAGAATGGTCCATTTCCAACTTCTCGGTACTGCTGTAGTTCTTGCCATATGGATGGATGAATGGGATTTATGTGGAGATAAAAAACGTGTACAGCTTTTGTTGCTACCATGAACTTGGTGAACTGCTAGTACTACATCGACTTCTGTCACTCTCTTATCATTTAGAGTTCTGTTATATTTTATATGTCTTAATATTGCCTGTCTTTCGTTTCCATGATATCCTTGGTAATACTTCCTCTTGGTAATCATTTTCACATATTATACAACTATATATTCTATCGGGTTAGTTATACTGGTTTCACCTTTCACCTTACATTACACTCATGAGTTTCTGATCTTTGTTATTAATAATCCTTGTAACTATCCAATATAGTGAAACAAATAAGCATATAAATTGTGACTGCACAGCTGTGGGGAATGAGATTACTAAAAAAGATATCTTCGGTGAACTTCTCTATTTTTCAAATGATAACGTTTATTATAGTAGAGAGGCTGTTAATACATATAAGTAGTATAAGACTACTTAGAATCTTAAGTACAGTTTAAAAGTTTCTAATATAGTTTCACTCTTAGTCATTCCCTATGCGATCAGAAGTAATGTTAAGATCTCTTCGTTTAATTGTGTTGTATAACTTGAAATATTCAAGGACTTAACAGTTCATGAGAATTTATGGTTTTTTCTTTCTCTAATGGTAAAATATGAACCAAATGAATTTCAACTGATTCTGGTTAGCCAATTAAAATACCTCTTGTGAACATAAAATACCTGTCAAACAATTACAGTACTCTTTGGATATGGTAAAAGATGGATACCAGAAGTTCCTACTGAATTCATCATGAGTTTTGTTAGTTTACGGTTAGGTAGCACTTTACCGCATTATAAGACTACTACTATTTTGCCTTTTTAAATCATTTCTGAGATATTCGGGATTCATTGTCTGATCATTGATATTCTCCTTCAAAACTGAAAGGAGACTAATTGAAATTGGCTTCAACTACAGTTTCAAAGTTTAGAGTAAAAGAAAGTTTTCAGTTTTTCTGTTCGGCTGAAAAAGAAATCGATCACTAAAAACTAATAGTTATCATTACGAGATATTTTTCGATAACTGCTCTAAGAATGGGATCATATTTCCTTATGCATTTTTTGTGGATTAAGATTCCAAAATTGGATCAACTGTAGCCCAATAGGGCGTTTAAGCGTTTGTTGAAATCATGAGTATCAGATCATAAACTGTATTGATTTGACAAGTGTCACAAAATTACTTAGGTTTTAATATGTCTCGTTTTCTAGAATCAAAAGTTTGATTATTAAGAAGGTTAAATAGTTTGGCGATAACATTTCTCAGCTGGCTATCTGACTGTTAGATCTATTGAGGAAGCGAATTTCTGAAGTATGAAACGTGAGACCAATTGCGATCTTTTGCTTGATAAAGTTTAACTATCAGAAGTACAGTTCAACAGGAGTGTGCAACTTCAACTTCAGAATAAGTTATGTGAGTGTGTAACTATTAGTTATTTAAAGATGTTAAGAGGGCAGATATGTACTAACATAGTGTCAGCTGTGTAGTTCAAAGTTATATAAAACAACAGGCAGGATCATACAGCTGAGGAACTTTGGAAGAGAATATCTTCTAGACTCACTTTTGTACACATTATTGATTATTCTTCTGGAAGGGATGGCTTTCAATCAAACTCTTATTTTTCCGCTTAGCGTTCTAAGTATTACTGGCTTGCAAAATTCATCCGCGTATACAACAAAGATATTTATTATCAACACATTTTCGCCAAAAGGAAAGACAATATCAGGTGAAACTCTTTAAGCAGTGGAAGAAGGACTGTGAGCACAGTTTTATCATACACTTGGTATACAGAATAATCAATTTTTGTAAGAATTTAAGACAGATGTTTGCAAATGCGATGACATGTCTCTAAAGATAAAGTTTCCCTTTCTATTATATTGTCTCTAAAGAAAGACTGAAGTTGAAAAATCCACTAGTTTTTTGAAAATCACTTCGGTAACATTGGTTCCAACCTACTGTAGACTGGTTCTAGTCGATTAAAACAGTTAAAGTCCATGGCGCTGGTAGGTCACCCAGTATGGTGAAAACATTGCCAAATGATAGATGTTAATAGGTCAGCACTTAGGATTAGACAAAGTGAAACTGGTTAATCTATGCTGATTAATCAGTGTATCGGATGCATTCGCGAAAAAGGTAAATCTCTGCCTGAATATCTCAATGGGTTCAGTTCTCTCAGGGTACCTCAGTTCACTTAAGGTTGTAGATACCTCTCATTAGTGAATGGTAACAGGTACAAAACATAGATGTAAGACTTCTGCTGATTGCCTTAAACTTTTTAACGCCATAACTTTCGTTACACTGTAGCCTATTTGGTGGCTAGGTATGGAATCCATTATGCTTGTTTTGTCCTATCTGGAACTCGTCAGCTGGATGCAACTGCCTTCTAGTGAAAGATGTTGTTCCACCTGAGACTTGAACCCAGTATCTACCATTTCAAACTCCAAAGCGTTGTCCAATAGGTCACTGGGGGCAACGAGTGGTGTCTGTCGTGACTCAGTGACCTATTGGATAGCACTTTGGCTTTTGAAGTGGTGGATAATGGGTTCGAGTCTCAGTGGGAATAACATTATTCACTGGTAGGCAGGTACATTCACCTGACGAATTCCAAATAGGACAAAACGTGCGTCCAGGATTTCCGTGTTAGCCGCCAAGCAGTGTCAAGGCATCCGCATATATTCACTTAAAGATAATTGATCCGCTGTCGTGAACTGGCAGAGGTAGGAAATATAGACCAGTGCATTCCGACCCAGTGGCCCATTAGTAGCGAGCTAAAAACGGAACCTCAAGGTCCTGGGTTCGATCCTTGGAGGGGTGGTGGGTGGGCACTGCTGAGGAGTCAGACACTAGGACGAAACAACCATGTAGCGCCTCTATGTTCTTAATGTTTCTTCAGATGATGTCAGTCCATGAGGATTCGCTTAGCAAACAGTACAGTGCTTGGTCTTTAGCTATCTGTTGTACCCACTCATAAAAGGCAAATGACATTGTGAATTCATTCGAAAGTATAGAATATGGTCAACAATTGTGGCATTATAGATTTCTCAGCCTTAAACTTACATGAAGATTATTGAATAAGAATAATAGATAAATTCCTTTGAGGGGATGATGAATTTAACATTGCTTTTAAATAAATCTTGAATTTCTATGCCAGCCTCAGACAACCTATCAATAGCATTTGGCGTTCGCTTACTCATCATTAAGTTTTCCTGTGAGATAAAAATTATTTTTTACATTAATTTAGAAGTACTATTCATCATGGACTGACATCAGTTGGGGAATTATTGAAAACCTGAGAGCACTGGACATCTGTTTCGTCTTCAGATGGGACTCCTCAGCAGTACACACACACGACCCCATCAAGCATCGAACTCAAGACCTTCACGTTTCACAGCGAACGCGTTAACCACTCTGCCACTGGGTCGGTTTCTAGTGGTTCACAATTTCCAACTTCTGTCAGTTCACGATATAGCGTGACTATCACCCAAGGTCTTCAGTTAGCATCCACTTCACTCCTGACTGGTTGACCCCACAGGTCACGACTTCTCATTAGAGCTTCACGATATCCATTTGGAAGCAAGTCACTAATGAGCACTATACCGTTAATGTTTTTTAAGATGAATAGGGGATTTTAATTTATAAGTAGTATTCATCATGAACTGATATCAGTTGGGGAGCCATTGATAGTCACGCTATATCGTGAATTGACAGAAGCTGGATATTGTGAACCAATGGAAACCGACCCAGTGGCTGGATGGTTAACGCGTTCTCCGTGAAACTTGAAGGTCCTGAGTTCGATGCTTGGTGGGGTCGTATGTGTTTACTCCTGAGAAGTCCCATACTAGGACGAAACAGCTGTCCAATGCTCCCAGGTTTTCAATAATTCCTCAAGTGATATCAGTCCAAGATGAATACTACTTCTAAATTAAAATCCCCATTTATCTCAAAAAAACATTTTTGCTTTACTGTTTTGCATAATATCAGTAAAACTTGTTTTTGTCTGGGATTTTCCTCCCTTCTTTAGTGGATTACCCAACAAAATATTTATTTCCACTCATGTTAATACTGTTCGAAAACAGATTTAACAATTATTTTTATTCTCTTCTAGTTCTTTGTCTAGGCTTACTCAAATAGTAGACGATATTTTAGTTTGGTTGAATTAGCGGAGTGACTGTAACCTTGAGATTTCGAATATGCGCGTTGAACGATCACACGACATAATGAATCGTAGATGTCACGTTACTGAAGTTATCAACCAATAAGACTGTTATTGTTGAAGGCTGTCGCAAGAAGCAGTCAGCATATCTAAACTCAATTTGTTAAGATTATCAAAAAGAAGTTTATTTTTATAGTGAAGAGAAAGACTGTTAAAAATTCTGAACTCTTCTTTTGTTTATACCATAACAAGAGCTTGAGCATTTTAGTTTTATACTGAGATGATAGAAGTAAAATTCCTTGAGAATATGGATGAAGGTTTGAAATCTAAACTATTTGGTTCATTGTAAAGTCAAGCGAAGCTGGCTTGCTGTAAACTAAAGTGTTAATTGACTGATAGCATCTCAAAATACCATTATTTAATAATCTCCAAGATATCTGTTGTATGAATTACACTACCGTATGTGATTTAGAAAGCTTGTTTTATCCATTATCGTATAAACAGATAAGTTGCTGACACATTGACAATCGTCAATGTGATGTAGGGGAGTTGACAACTAAAAGAAACGCATGACTTTAAAGGCCACCTTAGCAACAACTGAAATCAGCAATCAGCCTTAGGTATTTCGCCTGAAAAGTACTTTTCCATAAGATAACTGGCTGTCTCATCGGTTGCTAAGGTGGCTTTTTAAAGTCACCCAAAATAAACATTATATTATTTAACTAAAGCAGAAAGTATTCGGCATTACTTTGATGAATACCATCAACAGATTTTTTATTCAAATATGTTTAGCTTTTCACAGTGTTAAGCATTTCCCCGCATTATTGTGGCACAATTCTGTTTGTTCCTTTTTGAGATAGTCTGAAAGAATAGAGGGATGTAAAAATCACAAAGAATAATTATGAAATTCAGAGGAATCATGAAGTGATTTCAATGATGTTGACACTACGTCAAACAGTTGTAGTTGGTGTATGTCAGTGTGGTTAAGTTGTATGGTTCACCCGACTTATCACAGTCAATAGCGAAATCAGATGAGACTTTTGAGGTATCTTGTTAATCAAAGTATAACCCTGATCAACAATGGTTATTCATTGGTAAGATGTTGATAGATATATTGATTACCATCCTGTGACCAGCCTATCTGCATAATTTCGTTCTATAGAGAATCAAGCACCATATGAATATTTCAAGTTAGTATTCATCGTAGACTGAATCAGTTGGAGGAACAATTAAACTAGTGTTCACCGGTGACTAGCTTCGAGAGGCTGTTCTCAAAGTTCCAGTGAGAAGTCATGACCAGTGGGTGAAGCCTGGTGCATGTGAGGACAAATGCTCAACGATGACATTGGGTGATGGTCGCGCTATATCGTGAACTGACAGAAGTTGGAAATATGGACCACTGAACTCCGATCCAGTGGCTCAATGGCAATGTGCTGGCCATGGAACCTGAAGGTTACGGGTTCCAGTTCTGACGGGGTCGTGGGTGTGCACTGCTGAGGAGTCCCGCTGTGGGACGAGACAGAAACCCAGTGCTCTCAGGTTTCCAGTGTTCCTTCACATGATTCAGTCTACTATGAATTTCAACTTGAAATATCCCTTAATCTCCACAAAGCCCCAAATCCAATCTGAATAGCCTAGTAATCTGCTGATTGACCTCAAAGCATAATGATGGATAGTTGCTGGCAGTGAAATCCAGGACGTATGTTTCGTCATCTGGATGTACCTGGTTTTCAGTGAGTTCTGTTGCTCTTATTTAGACTAGTGATTTAAGTTCAAATCTTCAGTAAAAACTGGATTTCTGCGGATACGTTTCTTAGGTGAGTGTCAACGGATGGAAGACATCCAGTAGGTAGGTGCTTTTATGGACTGATCTTTAACAGACAGTACTGATCAAACTACAAATGAAAAAAGTAAGAATTTTTCTGAAGTCATCTTGGTTCATCTCAATAAGAAATAAGAATACAAAGGCCTCTATAAAGCTTTTATAACTATTTCAGAAAACTGAGATTATTTGGATGTGAATAAAATTGATTGTCTAGCTAGAATGAATCACAAGAAGCTATAATACACATCTAGTTAATAAATTTACTGATGTGTACTGTAAGATAAGCAGAAAATGAACATTTACGATATGTTCAATCAAAATATCCAACGCAGAGTATTTTGATACTTCTACTAACATTTTCATTGTATTTGAACGTGCTGGATGTTTAGATAAATTAATTGCGAATAATATTATAACAAAATGTTCTAATTGGTAATTACCAATAAAACACTAATGGCATTTGTCACTGAAAATTTTCAGCATGAAAATTCATAAGTTAACCATTGTAGATCGAGAAACAATAGGCAAAATTTTTGAAGAAAAGTTCACCTCCTAGTGATTATTACGACTCTTCCATCGTATGATGACCAAAAGGAAAGAATATAACGCTTCATCCTTATATGTGTTACTGCTTATGATTTCCGGTCTTTGGTTCTATTGAACTGATAAGTCTCTACTGGCATATGGGTTCCCGTGAAGATATCTCGATATTGTCTATAGTTTCCAGTTGGTGGTAAATAGGGATGGTAGCTAGCAGGAGCCTATATGCTAATAGAGATCGATCAGTTCGGTCCACCCAACGACGGGATAATATTAACTTGATAGTCTAGTGGATAATGCTCTGGCGTTTGAAGCAGTAGCTCTCGAGTTTGAGTTGCAGTGGGAAGAACATCGTTCACTGGAAGGCAGGTACATCCAGCTGACGAGTCTTAAACAGGACGATACGCGTTCCCTGGATTCCACTGCCAGTCCTTATCCATCATTACTATTTCATATATATTGTTTTTTTCTCATCACTTGATTAATTCCAAGCTAATGTTGATTCCATAGAAGGAATGTTGATTGTGTAACCACTTGATAATTAAACCAATGCAGTCTTCATATTCTTGTTGTAACCGATTGTTTTTAATAAAGTTATTCAAGGTTGAAATAATTAAAAAGTTTACAGTTAAATCAATATGTATGATAACTTTCATCTCTTCAATATTACTATCTTATCTAACCACTTAAAACAAAAAAATACTTGGTAATAATTGTTTTCTTTCTCAGTTTCCAGTGAAACATTCAATTTAGCTAGTTAGAATGGCCAAAATCAAAATGGGACATAGAACATCGATCTATATTTGAAAGTGTTACAGTTTACTATTCAGCTAGCAGACTGCTTTCAAAGTATTCAACGTAAGTGGAAAGTGATCAAAGAATTATCGGAAACCAGTAAGGTATTTGACAGCTGTTTCCGTTCACTCTGAGACTCCTCAGCAATAGGTACATATGACTGCACACAGGATAGAATCAATGACAATCAGGTGTTACAGCAAAGAAAGTGTCATTCAGACACTGAGTGAGAACCAAGTCGTGAATATACACTGGTCTGGAGTCGTAGAAGAGGATGAAGCCGCTGTACGGTGCTTCGCGATTTTCAAAGCTTCTGTTGTTAATTTCGATGAGTGGTGAGTACGCTGCAATCAGTTAGTCCTACAAATCTCTCAACTAAATAGATGGAACAGTTTGCAGGTTTGCGGAGATTTATTAATTGATTTCAGGTTGGGATTCATCGTGGACTGAAATCAGTTAGAGGAAGATTGGAAACCTTGAAGCACTGGATAGGTGTTTCGTTTTAGTATGGGACTCTTCTTCCATGATGAATTCCAACCTGAAATCAATAAATAGGTAGTAACCATGGTATGAATACGGAAAAGTTATACTAGGCGAGGAATATTCAGTTTCTCAATCGATGTCGTTTATCAAAATATTTGAGAAACAGCACAGAAATAACAACTGAATCGAAAGCAGTACTGTTCAACTGATTGATCTTCTGAAATACGATTCACTGGTATTCACAGGAAGACTAATATTGCAATGTATTAATGGTTTTTCTCAACGCATATTCAACATCACTAGCAGAATGTTGTTAAAGGTAAAATAAGAGTATTGGGGATTACTCCTTGACAACGTCAGTACAGTACAAGATATCTGTCTGTATGGCAGCATTAGAGTTTTATTTCTATAGAAACTTGAAGAATGCTTACTCTGACCAAGAATTGGGCGAATAAATTGTTTGTCACTCAGTGCGTTGGTTAGCTGAGGGAAAATGAGGTTTAACTAGTTGTTGTGTTTCATTTGAGCTTACTGGAAAGTTAGATAGAACGATCGTAGCTCAGTTGGTAGAGCACCGGGCTGGTTCGAATCAGGCCGCTGTCCGGATTTTCATCTCACCTTCAATCATCACCCAGTATCAATACTAGTCTGCCAAACTACAGCTGTCTCAGATAGTCAAATAATAATAAATATGATGCTCCCCCTTTCTGATTCAGTTAGATTTGGATTGGGATGAGAAGTCCTGACTAGGAAGGCAGTAAGAATACGATCAAGCGGTAGTAACCCATCATGAATTCACATGGTAGTCGGACAAAACCAATGGTGATTGAAGTGAAACAAAAATGTGGTCAGGAGTTGGACCTCGTACTTGAGTTGGTAGAGCATCGGGGCGATAACCCGGTAGTCGCTGATTCGAATCGGTCAGCGGTCCAGATTTTTATTTCACCTTCAATCATCCTCCAGTATAAAAACGATAAGAATATCTGAACCTGTGAATAACGGTTATATTGTTTCTAGTGTTCGCATTCTAAAGCAAAATATTTGATGTATGTGAAATCAGTTTTATTACTGAAGAAAGTAGATTTCCATCAAAACAGAAAACTAATGACCTGATTCCTACCTATCATTAACAGACATTAAACAATAGTCAAAAAAAGCTTAAATAGATTCTAGCAATAGTAAGATTATTAGTTACTGTTTGACGTAATTGGTTTTCAGCCCTACCGTTAATATAGTAGGTCACCGAGATATTTCAGTCTGATGATAACAATATATTATCTGCACCACAGTCAAGCGACGTGAAACGTCTTCGACAATCTAACACAGTATACTTCAGTATCTTAGTTTTTCAAGCGTAGATGTTGTGAGTCAGTGTATATATATATATATATATATATATATATATATATATATATATATATATATCTGTCCAACTGGTACACTCAGCCTATTAACACGCTTTAGTTACCCAGTCACCGGTTTATAAGATCGACTAACCATGTTTATACATTCTTTTGCTATTCAAAACATGAGTATATCTCAAGAGTACGAAACTTTAGGCGACTGGATTTTGACCTCCTGGTTCAATATCAATCAGCTAGCAGCCAGGTCCGACACCCTGGCAGGATTGTGGGTACACACAACTGAGGAGTTACATGCTAGAACGAAACACCTGCCCAGTGCTTCTAAGTTTTCAGTGGATCCGGAAATGATATTAGTTTGCGATGAATACCAAAGTGAAATAAATAAATCCCGAAAAGCCGACAGACTGGAATGCTGAAGCATTTTGCTCTCATTTCTTTATTGCGAAAACTTCTCAAAGCACTGTCATGATGATTATTAAAAATGGTCTGGTATTCTTTGTCTTCCTTCAGTTCGATATAATTTACCTTTTCAATATTTAGCTCTTCTTTAGAATAAGGCTATTATGATCTTTGGTCATAGTTGAGTAGAAGTTGGATTTGTTTAGAGACACAGATGGGTATGCATGATGATCGTAGACAGAGAAAAAAAGGAAGAAGGTTTCACTTATTTTATGAAATATTCCATATGTTTCGCAACATTTATTTTTAGATGTATTGTACTATGGATCAAGAATTTCGTATCTGTACTTTTCTTAACTTTTGTCTTTAGTTCCAAGGTGATTTGTGACTTCTTTTCTAGTAAATGATTTGCTATCAGTAGGCCAACCATATACTAACATAGATTCAAAGTTTATATTTTAACCGATCTACTGTAAAATCGGACCAAATAACCCATAACCATTAGGCCGAATAATACAATGGTACAATTTTAGAGAATACATGAGATTGTTAGTTGGATGAAGAAAGTGGTGAACCAAGGTTTTTTGCTTTTGGCACTCGCCAACAAGCCGTATCTGATACGTCTACGAAGCAGATGTCCCGCCTGAATATTCGAACCCACGTTACCCACTATTGGATTCAGTGACGCCACCACTGAGCTATTCACGCCATGGCTGACCTTCTGTAGGACTGGATTAAGTACATTAACTGGTCAGTGGAGGGTAACCGACTTGATGTTGTTTAGTCCTTAGCGTTAATCGTATTACATCGTTTATTTTGCTATGTGGTCTCCAGACTAGGCTTCTTAGCATCACGATACACTTTGATAGGTGTTAGTTAGATGAAGGCGATCGGTAAGAAGCTCTGGACTCCAGTTTCTTGTTTATTGGTACTCGTCAGCAAGGAGTATATGAGATATCTTAACCTTATTCCCTTTAAGGTAGTGTAACCCAATACTAAATACAACTTGATGAAAGCGAGTTATTCTGATTAGTTTTCAGATTATATTCCTAACCAGGACTGAATTGAGTGTGAACTTTCCTCCACAATCATTGGAAATAACCACAGTTCAGCAGATAGGCTATATGAAAGGAAAATGTCCATATATAAAAACAGTTTTCACATTCCTCCATAGCTTCAAACTTAGAACATATTAGTTACCTCACAGTATCAGTAATCATCGAGAGAAACGTTTTCGCAATAGGTCTTCACAAGAATAGCACTAATAAAAATATCTGCAAAACCGGATCATGGTATGCGCACAATATCAATTATGAACTGCCTGAAACTACTAGGTGTGTGGTTGAAAATGTGAAGCCTAATCTGGTGAAGGAATTTCATCTTAAAAGCTCCAGGAATACCATAAAGATGTCTAGAAATGGTAAAATTTATAATACAGTAATTATTAACAGAGTACCTATTTATGATAATTTGGTTGGTTGTGGGTAGCAAAAGAACCCAGGACGCATGTTTCGTCCTATTTGGGACTCGTCAGCTGGATGTACCTGCGTTTGAAGCTGTGGGTACGACGTTCGAGTTTCAGTGGGAAGAACATCAATGGGGTGCAGGCACATCCAGCTGACGAGTCCCAAATAGGACGAGACGCGCCTCCTAGATTCTTCTCCTACCCACAACCAACCAAATTATCATAACTAACATTCAGACAATATCAAGGCATCCGCATAGGAGCCCACATGCCAATAGACGTTGAACAATTCGATCCACCAAAACAATAAGTATGTCAATAAATAGTAAGAATATCTTTGAGATGAATAGGGATTTTTTTAAATTTAGAAGTAGTATTTATCATGGACTGACATCAGCTGGAGAACCGTTGAAAATCTGGGAGCACTGTACAGCTGTTTCGTCCTAGTATGGGACTCCTGAGCAGTACGCACCCACTGAAAACCGACAGTGGCTGAGTGGTTAACGCGTTCGCCGTGAAACCTAAAGGTTCTGATTTCGACCCCTAGCCGGGTCGTGTAGGTGTACTGCTGAGGAGCCCCATACTAGGACGAAACAGCTGTCCAGTGCTCCCGGATTTTCAATGGTTCCCCAACTGATGTCAGTCCATGATGAATACTACTTCTAAAGTAAGAATATCTATTTATCTGATGGTACACAACAATTTTGGCGCCTCAACTTAAAACTGTACCATTCCTTTTTTACATAGGATAGAATTACGTCATTATGCTAAACTTTTTCGTTAACAGATGGCATTCTGTTTTTATCGTCAATATTTCACTATAAAAGTTTCAACTGTTGGAAATCTGAGCTAATTAACATATCTTTCAAACAATATAAAAATTACCTAATCATTATTGATGAAATGTTGTAGAACAAAATAATATTTTCAAATAAAGCTATTTGAGATACTTGGTTCTTTTAAGCCTTTGGGTACTAGGAGGATGACAAATGCAAACGATCTTCGATGCAAACTGTTGAGGATACTTAAATTGAAGAAAGTTGTTCTATACTCTTTTATTTTCATTGGTTCATCAGTTCATTTTAAATCATGAGAAAAATTATTGATTCTGATGAAATATACTGCTTAACAACACGAGTAGTTAAAAAATACTCAAGCTGACCTGAAAATTTCGTCAGCTAGGCCAGGGTGATCTAAGCATCGGAGATCCTGTTGACACCACAGTTGGATAGTTGAAAACCTACTTAACTGTGAGTAATATCAGAGTGGACTGTGCAGTTGGTAGATCATTTGGAAACTGATGATCTTCTGACTTCTCATAATACTTCAGAGTTGTTTGTTTAACCTCTCAGGTCCCATCTTAATTCGTATTTCCTGTTATTTTCTACGAAATTCAATTGTTGTAGTGATACTTGTGATTCCACGTAGCTATACAAGGCTGAATTGTTCAACCTCTGTTGGCGGATGGCCTCCTATACGGATGCCCTAATACTGCCGGATACTCACGAAGTTATATTGATCGTGGTGACTAGCAGAAGAACCTACGACGAGTGTTTCGTCCTGTTTGAGACTCGTCAGCTGGATGTATCTGCACCCCAGTAAATGATTTTGTTCTCACTAAGCATTGAACCCACTACCTATCACTTCAATTTCTACAGCGTTATCCAATAAGCCATTAGGGGCCATAGCCACCTCTTGTGCAAGGGGTATCAATTATTGTAGAGATACTTTTAATTTACCTTCGCTATACAGGGCTTAATTACTCGACCTGACGAGTCCAAATAAAATGAAATGCTCGTCCTGAATTCCTCTGCTAGTCACCCTAACCCTACCTGTGAGGACTGGTTATATGTTTCGCCCTAGTGTGGCACTCTTCAGTAGTACGCACCTACACCCCCACCAAAGATCTAACTCAGGATATTCAGGTCTTACTTCTGGTGAACGCATTAACCATTTGGTCGGTGAGTCGGATTTCGCTGGTCTACAGTTTCCTATTTGTGTCAATTCGTGACGGAGGGTGACAGTGAATCAAGGTTTTTAGTTAGCATCTCTTTCTCCTTCGACTGGTTTGCCCCATCGATCACGGCTTCTCATTAGAGCTTCGAGGTATCCATCTTAAATTATGTTACTAATTCAGCTTGACTCGTTTTAAAAGGAGAAAACGTGAGACGGAAGTCAGTGTGATGATAAAAAAACTACTGATGAGTATCAACTGTTCACATTGCGATCCAGTACAACTCAAGGTACTTAACGCCAAACTGGAAACTGATTAATAGATAGGTCTTATAGGTCTTACGCATAACCTATAACCCCAAACTGCCCGTTGAAACTGTAAAGTAACTCACACTTACTTCAGTCATCAACCCACTTCAACAAGAACAGTCTATGAGGTCAACAAACAAGTAATTCAGGCTTCAAGTATCAATCCAACCAATCTTGCTTATACTCATTTGACTACACTATGTAATGCGTACCTGTTTATTAGTCAATATAAAATGTGATACAATCGAGCGCCATTTTTTATTTTGCCTTTTAACCGTAAAAAGTAGAAGGCTTACGCAGTTTGGTTAGATTTCATTTGGTTATATGAAATTAAGAACCTGTCGCTTGAAGCATGAGTATCGTTTGTCAGGCTCCTGAATCATTGATACCTCTTTACTTAAAGTATGTCTTTCCCAATTACCCACTCCATTAAAGGGAATTAATTGACCTCTATTAACCCAAAGACATTCAATTCGATGTTAACCAATTTTTCTTGTAATTTTCTATCCCATTTTTATTATTTTCCTTATGCAGAATAGTAAGCAGACATATCTAGGAAATCATTGCTTACATGGAAAATGTAATGCTTTTATTTGTAAACTGAACTGAACTGACCTGCACAAAATAAAACGAACAGAAAATAATAGAATTTAGACTAGACTGGGTAGTAGAAAGATTTCGTTCACTAATTTTTGATTTTATTCGTCTGGGTAACTAATTCTGTAGTTGCCAGACGGTTCTAAACCCTGATAAACAGAGAAGGTTGAGCATAGGGCTAGCAACCCTACCCTTAAAACCAATACAATCGCTAAAGAAACTTAAAAACACAAAGAAAATACTAGAAATAAGAAGAAACCCATTCCTCGCTGGAATCGGAGAGGCAGAATGACGCCGGTTGATGAAAACCTTCGAGAAGTTAGTCTGCGGATGTGTCTTCTCTCTCTTGATGAAAGCGGAAGTAAGAATGGGGACATGGAATGTCTGGAAAATGTTTGAGACTTGCTGGCTGCCAAGGCTGCCTACATTGCAAAAGAGGTGAGAAAATATAGCATAGAAGTGCTATGAATCTTCCAGAATCTGAAGATGGAATGGAAGTGGACTCTCCAAACTGTCAACTGGAGAGTCAATAATCCACTCCGATATTGTCATCCAAACGACAACCACGAGCACACTAGTTTTGGAGTGGTTATCATAATGCCCCCAACAGCATCGAAGGCTCTCTCTCATGCAGTGGGAACCAATCTCCTACTCCAGGATCATGACAGAAAGATGGATTCAACTCAAAAGGAAGGAAAGTCACAAGCATACAATGCTACGCTACGCCATACACCTACAAATAATGCAGATGCAGATGAAGAGAAGAAGGAGGAATTCTACAGACAACTGCAATCAGTACTCGACAAGACCCCACCCACCACAGATGGTGACGTCAAAATTCTAATGGGTGAAGTGACATGACTACCAAACTGGGAGTGGACAACACAGAAAGAGAAGTGATCATGGGTCGAGAAGCACTCAGTGAAGTGATGAATGAGAATGGAGAGGTGTTTGCAGAATTCTGCGCATTCAACGATTTGTTGATTGTAGTCAGACAGTGTGTACAAAAACAAGGATATTCACAAGGCAGCGACATGGATTCGATTTCACCAGACATCAGGACACACTAAACACCAGATCCACTTCATTTCGATGTGAAGAGAGTGGAGACGCAGTCAGCCTACTGGAAACAAGATGAGATAAATGGGGGGGGGCAGACGTAGGTTCACACCACTCACTATATAGTGCAAGGAACCTAACTTTAGATTCAAGTTGAAAGGATTCACAGAGATTGGTGATTGATGATAGACCACAGTTGAAGTTAAACACCCTGAACAGAAAGTGAAGGATGAAACTGCAAAGGACATCTTCACGTCAGTCAGTCATCAGTAAAAAAATGGAGATATTCAGTAACATTCGTGAAGAAACCTGCGTGCAAGAACTGGAACTCTTGGAAAGAGATGTGAAAGGAAACCTGCACAGCCCTATTAGGAAGGGAGAAGAGGAGGCAAGACAAGGAATGGATCATCATGAACACATGGAAGCTGATAGAGCATGGAGAGGAAGATGGTGAAGCAGAAGATGAACCGACGCAGTGCAGTGACGTGCAGTGCAGTGCAGTGCAGTGAAGTGAAGTGCAGAGATGAACAACGAAAAGAGGAACTGTGTACAAACTGTAAAACACTGCGCTGGATAAAGAAGTGAAGAAGAGTGCACGGAAAGACAAAAGAAACTTCTACGACACATTGGGAAGTGAAGCAGAACAGGCTGCTGGTCGGAGAGAAAGAGAACTGACAACACTATATCAAGTAAGCAGGTTATTTTCTGGTATGGAAGAGATCAACTCAGAGGAAACCGGCGGGAGATAGTGAGGGAAAGGCTTTCAACAACGTCAACCAAGAAGTCATTTGGCAGGCAGCTGACTCAACACTCAGCTTTCACTACCACAAACATTTATCAACCTCACTCAACAGCTAAGCTACAAGCTATGCTATATGCTATATGATGAGGCCGCATGCAACATGCCAAGTGATTCACAATGGAAAGCTCACCTCAGTCATGGTGCTTTTGAAGTGAAGACATGTTGACGGGCAAGACAAGATTGTCGCCTACTATCACCAATCATCTTCCTCATTGTGGTTGACTGGATTGGATTCGACTGGACTGGACTGGACTGGATCATGCAACAAAGTGTAAGGAGCTGTGAGAAGATGAGCATACGCTGTTTGTTCGATGAAAAGACCCTAGAAGATTTGGATATTGCCATCGATGATGATTTATGTCTAATTTATTGTCGAACAAACTCAAAGATGTTGGCAGACGAGGCAAGACAGCGAAGATAGGACTTCCTTCAGGTGAATATAGAGAAGACGAAGGTGATTCAGATACTCAACCAAGATCAATAACAAGCACCAATCACCGTGAACGGGAGAAACCTGAAGGAAGTAGTATCTTTATATTACCTACCTAGCTACCTATTATTATTATTATTATTAGTCCCTTGGGTTCCTAGTGGAACATAGGGCTTCAGTAGCACGCCTCCAGTGACCTCTGTTCTCTGAGATCTTTTGAACCTGGTCCCACGACAGCCCAGAAGCTCTCATTTCCTCCTCGCACGACCTCCTCCATGTCACCCTCGGACGTCCAACTCGTCGCTTCCCATGGGGATTCCACTCGAGGGCCTGACGCGTGATGTCCTCAGTCGGCCTTCTCAGTGCATGGCCAATCCATCTCCACTTCTTCCTGCATATTTGTTGCGTGATAGGTTCTTGGTTGGTTCGTTCCCAGAGTTCCTTGTTGCTTATTTTTTCTGGCCATCTGATCTTCAGCAGCGAGCGTAAGCAGTTGTTGATGAATGTCTGTAGTTTATTGGAAATGCCTTTCGTGACGCGCCAAGTCTCTGAGCCATACAAGAGCACTGACTTGACGTTGGTGTTGAAAATCCGTATCTTGTTCCGCATGCTGAGTGCAGAAGATCTCCACACTGGTTTCAGGCTAATGAATGCCTGTCTTGCTTTTCCGATTCTGACTTTGACGTCCTCGTCCGTCCCGCCTGTAGTTGAAACAGTGCTTCCTAGATAAGTGAAGGAGGTTACTTCCTTCAAGTTTCTCCCGTTGACGGTGATTGGAGTTTGTTGTTGTTGTTGATGGTGGTGGTGCGGTATCTTCATCACTTCTGTCTTCTCTATATTCACCTGAAGTCCCGTCTTCGCTGCCTCTTCTGTCAACTTGTTAGTTTTCGCCTGCAGATCTTCAAGTTTATGTGACATTAGGCATAAGTCATCGGCGAAATCCAAGTCTTCTAGGTTCTTTTCCGTCGTCCAGTGTATCCCCCTCTTCTCGCTGCCTACTGTTTGCTGCATGATCCAGTCCACCACAATAAGGAATATCATGGGGGATAGTAGGCAACCTTGTTTCACTCCTGTCTTCACTTCAAAGGCATCACTGAGCTTCCCATTGTGGATTACTTGACATGTGGCATCTTCATATAGTTGTTGAATGAGGTGGATAAAGGTTTGCGGTACTCCGTAGTATTGAAGCAGTTTCCAAATTACTTCTCGGTCGACGCTGTCAAAGGCCTTCTCAAAGTCGATGAAGTTGAGGTAGAGAGCTGATTGCCATTCTATGCTCTGTTCTATGATGATACGAAGCGTTGCAATTTGGTCTGCACATGATTTGTACTTCCTGAAGCCTGCCTGTTCCGGTCGCAGTTTTGAATCCAGTGCATCCCTTAGCCTCTCCAGGATGATGCGGCTTAATATTTTACTTGGGGTGGACAGGAGAGTGATTCCGCGCCAGTTCTTGCAAGCACTGAGGTCTCCCTTCTTCGGCAGTTTGACAAGGTAACCCTTCTTCCAATCGTCAGGTACCTTCTCTTCCTTCCACACCTTCTGCAATAGTGGTGTGAGCATGTCCGCTGTTGTCTCTGCATCTGTTCTCAGTGCTTCTGGCGGTATTCCATCTGGTCCTGCTGCTTTCCCGCATTTCAGTAGCTTTATGGCGTTCAGGACTTCCATTTTCGTTGGGGGATTTATGTTCACTTGTAATTCAGCGGCTGCAGGTGGTATTTCTGGACGAAGTGCAGGTGGTGGTCGATTCAAGAGCTTCTTGAAGTGGTCGGCCCATCGTTTCCTCTGTTTCTCTTCTTTCGTAATTAAATTTCCTTCTTCATCTTTTATTGGTTTCATCTGTGTTGGTCTCTTCCCTGATAGCAACCTGGTTATTTGATACAATGTCGTCAGGTCTCTCTTACCTGCAGCCTGTTCTGCTTCACTTGCCAGTGTTTCGTAGAAGTGTCTTTTGTCTTTGCGTGCACTCTTCTTCACTTCTTTGTCCAGTGTTTTATACATTGTGCTCAGTTCCTCTTGTCGTTGAGCATCCTTGCACTGGTTTATCTTCTGCTTCATCATCCTCCTCTCCTCTATCAGCTTCCAGGTATCCGTCGAGATCCATTCCTTGTCTTCTTTCTTCTTCCTTCCTAATACTGTTGTGCAGGTTTCTTTCCACATAGCTTTCAAAGACTTCCAGTGTTCTTCCACACAGGTTTCTTCAGGGATGTTGCTCGATGTCTCCCATTTTGTCTTGATGGCTGCCTTGAAGATTTCCTTTGTAGTTTCATCCTTCAGTTTCCGAGTGTTGTACTTGAGTTGAGGTCTATCACCAGCTTCCTTGAAGGCTTTTAACTTGATTTGGAAGGTTCCTTGCACTAGATAGTGGTCTGAACCTACATCTGCTCCTCTTCTTGACCTTGTGTTAAGTAGACTGCGTCTCCATTTTCTTGAGATTGAGATAAAGTCGATTTGATTTTTAGTGTGTCCATCTGGTGAAATCCATGTCGCTTTGTGGATATCCTTGTGCCTGAACACACTGCCTCCAATCACCAAATCGTTGAATGCACAGAATTCTGCAAACAATTCTCCATTCTCATTCATTTCACCTAGCGCCTCTCGACCCATGGTTAGTTCTCTTCCCGTGTTGTCCCCTCCCAGTTTGGCATTCATGTCGCCCATTAGAATTTTGATATCGCCAACTGACGTCTTGTCCAGTGTTGATTGAAGTTGTCTGTAGAAATCCTCCTTTTTCTCTTGCTCTGCATTATTTGTAGGTGCATAACATTGTATGATTGTGACCTTTCTTCCTTTTGAGTTGAATCTTGCTGTCATGATCCTGGAGGAGATTGGTTCCCACTGCATGAGAGCCTTCGATGCTCTTGAGGACATCATGATAGCCACTCCCTCAGTGTGCTCGTGGTTGTCGTCTGGGTGACCGGAGTAGATTATTGATTCTCCAGTTGACAGTTTGGAGAGTCCACTCCCATTCCATCTGCTTTCGCAAATCCCAAGCACTTCGATGTTATACCTTCTCATCTCCTTTGCAATCTGGGCTGCCTTACTGGGTTCAAACATCGTGCGGACATTCCATGTCCCCACGTTTACTTTCGCTTTCATCGAGAGAAGACACATCGGCCAATTGGCTTCCCGAAGGCTTTCACCAACTGGCGTCATTTCGCCTCTCCGATTCCAGCGGAGAATAAGTTTGTTTTCATTTTTTATATTTTGTTTGTGCTTTGAAGTTTCTTTAGCGGTTAGATTTGTTTTACGGGGTAGGGTTGCTAGCCCTATGCCCAACCTTCCCTCTTTACCCGGGCTTAGGACCGGCTAGTAACTAGTAAACTAGTTAACCAGGCGAGGTTACCTAGCTACCTAGGCAGCATCAATTAAACTACAGGCAGCGGTGGCACAGATGAGGATGTGAAAGCTAGTCAGGATCTGAAAGACAGCAAGACAGTCCTTCCTGCATTAATTTGAACATGAACATGAGCATGAACAAGATCTGGATTTTCAACACTAATTCAGTCAAGTAAGTCAGTACTTCTATATGATGGTTGAGAGACTTGGTGCTTTACGAAAAGCATTTGCTTCAAACTGCAGACACAGATCAACAGCTACCGCTTACGCTCACTCGATACTGAAGATGGAGATCAGATGGCCAGAAAGAATAAGCAAGAAAAAAATCTGGTTGAGTGGCAACGAACCAACCAACAACCCATCACCCAACTAATATGCAGAACAGGAAAGTCGAGATGGATTGGATTTGACATACACTGAGAAGATCTTTTAATCACATCAAGGGCCAGACCCGGCCGTCAAGTGGAACGTGGATAGGAAACGACGAGTTGGGCGTCTGAGACGTGGTGACATGCAGGAGATTATGTGAGGAAGAAATGGAAGCTTGTGGGCAGTCATGCAGGTGGGTTAATAGGACTGCAAAGAAGAGAATGAAGTGGCTATGTGCTAGTGAAGCCCTATGTTCCACTAAGAACTCAAGGGATGAAGTATAATGATAATAAATAATCTTTGATTCTATTCATATGTTGCTCTACTGGTTGAGAGTATCCCTTCTCATCTGAGTTGCTAGCTTAAATCAGTCATTAGATTACAGGATCAGTAATTCAGAAGCTGAATGTCAAATACGATTGAATTTTAAGTGAGTTGTGGAGATTTGGAAATATTTCAAGTTGTTATTCATCGTAGACTGACATTAGTTGGAGGAAGAAAGGAAACCTGGGAGCACTGGACAGCTGTCTCGTCCTAGTATGAGACTCCTCAGCAGTGAGCACCCACGACCCAGCCATGGATCGAACCCGCGACCTTCAGTTCCGCGGCCAGCGAGTTACAATTGTCGTCAACATATATATGAATATCTGTTCAGCTCAGACAGTTAAACCAAATCATTAATTAAAATAATAAATAAAAATGACTTTTTGATAAGTTATGATTTTCATTTTTGTTGTTCTTTAGGTGAACAAATAACATGCATACACCTATATCGACACTCTTGTTCTCTACTATTATCTTAGCATTAAATAAACAGTGTAAATGACCAGCATTCTATATATTTTTTTGTAATTGTGAATGTTATTGTTCACTGTGAAATTATGTTTATTATTATGAACTTATAATAATAAGAATAAGAATAATTAAATAAGGTACAACTTGGCCAGCATATCAAAACAAAATTATTTGTCTATAAGTGCCAGATTTTAAGCAGAGTAAAATAAAATATTATGTGTAATAAATAATGTCTAACATATTAAAATATTTTCACTTCTGAGGTATGTTAGATGTGTCTTACAAGCATACGGTAAACATTAGTGTTAGTTTTATCTTAAAAGATGATTGATGTAGAATCCTGTTTCAGCTCATATGTAAAGTTTTAGTGAGTATGGTGAAATGTTAGTCAAGAACTGTTTGTACTTACTGACAGTTGAAAGAATCTAATATCTAATTTCTAATGTTACACAAAGAAAGATTATACTGTTGATCTAGAATGTCAGTAGTAGACTGAAGTTCAACCTTTACATTAATTTACTTTGTTAAGGCTCATTTGCTTCATAACTAGTCACGTGTTAATTTGCTCAGTGATATCACAAGCTATACAGACATGTATTCAATTTTGAAGTATACCAGTCAGAAAGCACATCTTTAGCTGCACACCACTTATGAAACCAGAATTGATAGGTTTCATATGTTTAGCTGTCTTTAATTCACGTTTTACTCAAGGATTTATATATGTTCAGGGTAGTATTCATAATGAAGTGACATCATTTGGAGAACCTGGGAGCACTGGTCAACTTTTTCATCCCAGTATGGCACTCCTCACCAGTATGAACACATGGTCTAGCAAGGGATTGGGATGAGAACCAGCAGATCTAGCTTACGGATTGGATTTCAACGGTCCACAGTTTTGAACATGTGTCATTTCGTTATATAACGTGACTGACATCTTCATTTGGCATCCACTTCTGGCTGGTTGACTCCGCCGGTCACAGCTTCTTATAACAGCTTCAGGGGTATTCCTCCTGAAGTATTAGCACTTTCTTGTACTCCGAGGTTTTCAATGGTTCTGAAACTGAAATCAATTCGTGATGGATGCTACCTTGAAAATGAAGTTGCTATAAACATCAAGCAGAAATACTTATATGTGTTTGCATATCTGACCACCAAAAATATTTTTCTTCACGCATTCACATGTTCTCCATTGTCTTACTGGATTTAGTTAGATAAATAGATGATAAGAGTGTTGTTTATCCTAAGAAAAAGAAATATCTTCATCAGTCTTGAGTAAGAGTTAACCAAGATGAAAACCAAACTTGATGTTATTATTTTAGCGCAAACCCGCAGTCAAGATTTGCTTATCTCAGTCGTGGAAATATATCATCATAAATTTAGTTCCATGAGGTAGAGCTGTGGCTCAGTGGTTCAGGGAACTGACTTTCAATTAGTAATCCATGAGTTCGAGACCACCCCACCTACTGAAGTTTGGGCAGCCAGGTAGTATCATACCTCCTTAGACAAAGTGCGTGGCTTATTACCTGATGGATGAATGTGCGCAAGGTTGCTGAGTGTATTTCAATTCGATTTGAAGGCTTCTGGTAGGTGATTAGTAGGTTACTTATGATCGCTGTCTACTGGAAGTTGAATAAAGAACCTTCTTGTAATTTCTTCAGTTGAACATGATTATATACTGTCGATGATTTGAGTAAAAACCAACAATCAAACTTTAAATAAGTAGTTTTGAGAATCAAAACGTTTTCTACCTGACTAGCAATTGTCTACAGCCGCTTTCAAGTTTCCCATTCTTGTCCTGTAAATGATTGATTTGTTGAAGTGATTCATTTTGGTTTCCCAGTTTTCTATCAGATATAAACTGATCAACTTTAACCAGTAGGATCCGAATTACTTTTGTGTATTTAAGGTATTTCTACTGAAATGAAATGACTTTTTATTCTTTGGTGCAAAACATTTGCTGTATATTTCCTTATATTGTATTGAAAGAGATTTTTTGAATGCTAAAATTCTCATTTAGACATTTAAGAAAACAGACAATGTGAGCAAATAAATATTTCTTTCAATTGGTTCCTTATCACTGGTTCTACACTAATATATAGCCTTTTTTGAAACGTAAAACTTTATACCAGTCTAATAGTGAAAGTTATTTAAGAACAGGTTTTCAACCTCGAAGTAATAAGAAGGTGATAATTGATCAGGTAATTAACACAGTAACTATAGCATAGATTATAAGGGTATATTTTCTACTTCTGTCAGTTCACGATATAGCGCCACCATCACCTATTTTCATCGCTGAGTAACTGTCCTCACGTCCAGGGTGGACTTTGACCCAGTGGCCCAATGGTAACGTATTATCTACGGAACCTGAAGATCCTGGATACTATCCCTAGGGTATAGAATGATGGATGCGCACTGCTGAAGAGTCCCTATACTAGGAAGAAACAGCTGCCTCTATGTTTCCAGTGTTCCTCCAACTGATGTCAGTTCGTGATGAATATCAACTTGAAACCAATAAGTTCTCACAAACCTCAAATTGAATTATTATAATAGTTATAATCATTTGTGGGACATATAAAAGGGTTTTTTTTAATAGGCCATAGAGATGGTTAAGGCAAACAAAGCGGCTATACGAATTTCTTCTGAACATACAGACTTGGTTATTTCAGGCGGATCCCAGTGGCTTCTGCCGCATGTGAAAGACGAACTTGTAGAGTGTAGGTGAGATTAGAAGGAATATGATCAGTAACTTTAAAGGCACTATAATCTTGACTCAGTGACCAGTGCCAATCAGATGAGAAGGTACTGAGCTTCGTATTGATCTGTTTGGTCCTTTACTTAACCATAAAGGATGATGTTCAACGATTCAAGGACATACTTGTCTAACTGTACGTTCAATACAACTAGCTCCACGAAAGCAGCTGAACTGGTAAGTATACATAGAAGTGTTGAAGTCAGGTAGTCTGTCTTTAGTTCGTGTGGTCATCATCATCCGACTGTAGAACACATAACATAACCTTGTTACATTAAACGATCTTCTTATGGCATTTTTAACTCTCTATATCACAATTTTGCTGATGGTGTCACACCTAAATTGTTGTCTTAAGAACAGTGATATCTTGGATACTGTTGGTACTTTGGTTTTTTCATAATAGATGTGTCCATATTTTTAGTCAGAAACGTTTCTGGATATCCATTCCTACTGAGTAGGCCATGGATAATTTGAAGTTCTTCATCAAAAGTATCATTTGAACAGATAATTCTTGTGCTATGGACCGATATTTGACTAAATTTCGCTTATAATGAAAGCGGACAAAACTCATGAGACTAGTGTATTGACCTATTGACGTTTGTTTCCAACAAACAGTTCTTTTAACAATTCCATCCGCCTTCCTTGTCACTCGGACATCTAAGAAGGTGATGCTGTCGTCACTTTTTCTTCCAGTGATGAAGAATATCGCTCGATGAAGGCTACTAAATTTATCGTTTTTATCTTTATTTTTAAATGAATAAGAAAAGTTAAAGCCCTTTCTTATCAAAAATATTAACTAATCGAGTTTTTGTGTATTTTGGATTGGGAGAAATGATGGGAAACAATGAATTCCAATGTAGTACCTGAGTAGCAACGTGCTTATTGAAAGAACTTACTTATCTTGCCTTTTTCCTAATGGGGCCATGGATGAAAGCTCCTGAGAGGTACCAAATTAAAACAAAATGTTAAACATGAATTCTCCTTCTTAAATTTGAAAACTGTAAGAACAACAATGGGAGCAGGATAAAACGGATCCATTTTATTTCGGTAGTATTTTGTCTGCTGCTTACAACCTACAATACCAAAATATGTGGTTTTACTGAAAATTTACCACAAGAAAACAGAATATCAGTCAGTGGTTGGGATGGACAGAAATAACCATACAGTAAAGGTTAGTCACAACGGCAAACTTAAGGAGAGTTAATAACTGGCCATAACTGTGCCTAATCTAAAGGAAGTTTCTCGAATAAAATAAGGGCAAAAGTAGCGACCAAAATGTTGAGAGACTAACCACTATAAAATTACGTAAGTAAGAAACCAAGGACTCAGGTTTCACACTTGTTGGCTAAATTTCATTTTTGATCGATAAACTTTTGATCATTGTTAGACTCTAAGGCCTAATCAGTCAAATCAGTTTCCCAGTAGCGTATAATCCCTCTTATAGGTGTAGTCATGGACTAAATGGCCAAAGAATAAAGACTCTGACTCCAGCATTGGTTGACATGGGCCACAATATCTGAGAGAACACATGTTTGGATGCCAATAAATACATACCCTGGTTCCAGGGTTTCCTGTCAATTAACTCCTATTACACATGACACTAAAATTCTCACTTTATATTGCTTAGTACTAAAAATGGATAGTCGTTTACTAACTCAGTATTGTGAAAATTTATTGTTTACTATAAATAAATTGGTAAAGGTTGTAAATCTCACATCATTACTGATCCTTGAAAACTATTACTTAGAAAACATGTGTTAACTTTGCATATCTGTCATGTTACTGAATAAATTCTAACTTCAAGGTTTACAGATTAAAAAACTTTATATAATCAAAGATAGCTAGCTGGTTAATGAAAGATTATGAAGTGGAATTTAGATTTCGAAGCTGTTATCACTGTCTCCTTGATAAGATAGTCATTAAAAGCGTACTAAACTCCAACCCTTCCCTTTCTTTGGCGCTCATATATCTCCAGGTGTGCATTAGACACTGTCTGTAATTTAACTCAAATTTCACCTCAGAATTATCTGTTTGTATAGATCAATCTATAAATACCATTTAAAGTAATTCGAAATTAAAGGAGAAAAAAAAAATACGATTGAAGCACATTAACTTTTCTTAGGCTTAGAAAAGTGCATATATGAAAGGTTACTAAATTATTTTACATTACTTCAGTGGGATAGATGATTTTTTTGTGCATATTTCTTACCTGGTAAAATTTATTTCTTTACTTATTAAGGAGAATATTTTTCCTAAAGTAAAGTTATGCACTAGTGGTATTTTCATTTGCATAAAATTTGCAACCTTCCCCTTAGTGCACAAAGAATAACAAAAGTTAAGCAATTAAACATATTGTTACCACATTTCACCTTTCATTCTATTTCCTATTATACATCACAATCTGTAATCAAAAAAATTGATCTATGCAAACATATTTTATTATTATATTGAAAGAATCACTTGGTCATAGGTAGCAGTGGGATCCTGGATGTGTGCTTTATCCCATTTAGGACTTGCCAACTGGACATACACCCCAATGGGTGATGGTACTCCCACTGAGACTCACAACCCAATACACATCGCTTTAAACACCGGGCTACTGAAGTAATGGGTACGAGGTTCAGGCCTCAGTAGGAATACCATCACCCGCTGAGGTGCAGGTGCGTTCAGCTGACGAGCCCCGAAATGAACGAAATACGCTTCTCGGATTCTACTTATAACCACTATGAAATAAATTATAACAATGGATATTCAGGGTATATCGGAGCAAACGCTTAGGAATTCACATGCCAACAGAGGTAGATCCATCCTATACGTTCTGATAGAGGGAATTCACAAGTATCAAAAAACAATAACATTTTATAAATAGGTAGATTGCTAACAGTATTCCTTTACGTACTAATAACACATTTGCATCACAGATTTCATCATCACAAAACATAATAAATACATCCTTCTCCATGAAACAATATGTATATGGCATGTAGAATGAAACACAACTATTGTATTATAGATGTTTTAATCGGCCTGTAAGATGCAGAGATGAATCTTCTTAGAAAGTGACTTTTATTTTACTTTTATTCTGTTTTATGATTTCTATCCTTTAAATGGTAACAGATGTAGCTGAAAAAGAAAGACAAGGTATATGACCACCGTATATTTCAAGTATATAGCTATCATTTCACCACGATGACAATAGCAAGTTAGTTTTATCAAGAGTTATTCCTTTTTCATATCTATTTTTCATGCAATCTTATTATCAAATCAAATGAAACCAAATGAAGCACCAAATATAGATGTAGCATACTACATCTAGGACTTTTCTTTCATGTGCCGGAAACGAAATTTTCTAACAGCTTGTTATTCACTTCATAGTACCTTCATCGATATGCTTTATCCAAGGTTTTAGTTCCACATCTGGAAGGAAGTTCAATTTTCTGATTGTTGAACTATTTGGTCATTTTAAAATATGTTGTATGCTCTGTTATTAATGTAACTTGTTAGTAGACACTAAAATCTATTATGTCACGAACCTATTTACTTTAAAAACGGAGGCAATATTCAAAAAACCAGGAAATTCCAGTCCAGTAAAAAATATGATGTTCCATGTGAAGAAAAGAATAATTTCAAGAATTTCAGCAGTATTTCCTTCTTTAAGCTAATTTATCCCCTAGAATCTGATTAGCTGAGAATACTGTTCTTTAATGTTACATCATAGTAAGTAAGGGTTGTTCATTTCTCCGGTATTTTTCTTTTGAGGAATACTTCTAACCCAGGTTTTTTCTATGATGACTATGAAATTACGTCTAAAGGAAAGGTTGAATTAATGTCAGTCAAACTGTGAAGAAAAAAACTTTTGACTGTCATTATCTATGCATTAAACACAGGAGCACTAAAAACTGGTAACTTTAAGCGAAAGGGATGGATTGGTTAATGTCATATGTTCACTATTTCACCATTGGTTACTTGGTAACGGGAGTAATTCTGCAAGTTTCCAAAGATTCTGCTAAAAATGGAGTAAAATCAATTTGAAGCTGTATGACCATAAGACATTTGAAATATTATCCGATAAGTAGTAATGTAATCAAAACTGTCTGAACAACTTTAACTGCTGATTTACAAAGTTTTCTTTGGACTATTGGATCCAACAAATACTGGTTGGTGTAATATTTGTGTAAGAAACTGAATTATGTAACTGGTGACTGTTTTCTATTGGAAGATAAGGTCACTTTTTCTCTGCATTAAAATGACTTGAAACAAACTGAACCACTTCAATTATGAGTTGATGTATACGCTAAGTGAACTGGTACATTCTAATTAGGTAATGAATAAGAATAAAAATTTAAATAAAGTTTACAGTTTTAAAGGATTGTAATTTTCACGTTCCCTTTAGAATAACAGAACATTTATCATATTAGTATTTAGGAGTGGATTGTTTATAACGGCAATAAATTCTGTTAATTATGTCAGTATCAAGGGTTTAAGTGATAGAAACTTATCTAGCTATTTGTAATACAGAAATTTTAAAGGCTGAAATATTTCAATCAAAATTTATGAAAGTATCCATTCCTAGTTCACTTTGAACCTTGTTTAACTGCAGTCTTCCACGAGCTTATTCACTAAACTACCCATCAATAAAAAGTAAACAAAACTATGAGTTAGTAGTCAGTGTGTCATTTAGACGTTGCTTTCTCACATATTAAGTAATGACTATCACAACTAGCTGTTTCAGATCATTATTACTTCCATTTTGAACAACAAAAGAACAAAGACACTTACAGAATAAAATGAGCTCGTCTTGGTTGTATTGTATTCTCTGAGCTAGGTTGTTTAATCGTGAAGCTTCTGTATGAACTTAGTGCTGATGATGTCATCTAGAAGGACGATGAAAGCTTCACAATTAAACAACCTAGCTCAGGGAACACAATACAACCAAAACTATCCACCTGATCTGCAAATATTCTCCATTATTTCAGAATGAGCTCATTTTGTTTCACAGCCTTTCATCAGTGATAGTAACTAAAGAAGATTCAAGAAAAGAACCACTGAACACATCTTTCTCCCTACTGTATTCTTGCTTAGTAAACAACAGGTAGTATTTCAATAGTTCAATTTCATTATATTTTGTTGGTTAATGATACAGGTCTATCATTGTTAGGCATCCGTTGTTACACCAGGCTTGGACAACAGAGAATTCGGAGGGTCATCAAGAAAGGTAGCAGTTTGAGGTTCTACGCCTTATGGGATCTTGAGTGTGTACTACGAAGTAGTACTTAAGAAGTTTATTAGTTAACTCTTCAACTTCCTGATTTATAGTCCTTTTCTAGTTGATGTTAACTACAGTGGAGTCATCACTCATATACAGCTTTTCACTTAAATCGACTACTTCATATACTTATTTCATAAAAGATTGTTCACAGCTTTTTTTGTATACAGTTTATTGTTGTGAACCTTTATTCTATACATCAGAAGGCAATGGGATCAAGATTTGCATACTTTTATAATGCAGTTAGGCTAATCCTTAATCGTATCAAAGACAGTTTTATCATCAAAACTTATGGTGTAAGAAAAACTAAACTCATTATAAGGATGCAAAAGATGGCCGAGTTAGATGAAGAGAGATTTTACGCTTTAGAGATTGAACAATACTTCTATATCATGATAGGAATGTTGTGATAGAAGTGCCATTCAATATTAAGCTTTTTATTACAGAGTTTATAGTCGCCTTGTAGTCATTATCTTCAATTCGTTTTAACAATTCTTAGCTCAACTAACGCTTCTGCATCTACTTATGTCTTATTCTAATGTGTTTAAACGCATCTAAATTTAAAACAATTGTAGTCTTTAGGAGTGTTTTTTTGTATAAATCAGAATTTAAAACATATTGAATCAGATTCAATATTGAAACCTGTTCTATGGGTGAAAATATCATTGAATAATTGAAGATAAATTACTTCAATGTATAAATTTAATAATTGGAATCAAAGATTAGATAACATTTCTGGAGGTTTAATAGCCAATTCATCAGAGATATACATATGAGAAATTGCTAATAAACTTTATAATTTAACTTAAATATTTCTTAGTTAAGTTAGTGTATAAAAATTCTATTTTAAAAGATTTCAATAAGAAATCACATTAACAGAATATCCTACGCTTAGTTAACACTCAATAGTCACACATTTACAACTGATGAATACGTTTTAGAGTGCAAAATAATCACTTTGATAAATCAATGTGATATTTTGATGACTAATGTGTGTCTATAATACACATTATATTTTATCCCATTAATGAGCTGATAACTATCAGTTTTTAAGAAATTAGATACATTTTTAGTGAGAATATGAGAATAATAAACGTAATGCGTATATTTTTGGCATCTAAGTGGTAAAGGTTCATTTTGGTTTTACAGATAAAAATGATAAGAATTAGGTCATTGCCATTATTATTATCATTATTATTGATGCTACATCTGTTAACATTATAAAATATAATCTCATATCTTCAGCTTAGGTGCCAATACATAATAACTACCTCATATCTAGGTAGAGGTGAACCAAAATTAATCAGAATACTATACTGGCTAAATTCTCTAATACTAATATACAAGCCTGTTTAGAATGCCAATCTGTAATTATTTTTCTATTCACAACATTTTCTGTCGTAATAAACTATGCAAAAAGCTGGTAAGCTGTATACTTCAGTTTCATGATCAAATTGACAGATGTTTTTAATGTCAGTTTATTTAACATTTACTGTTGACCCTAACCAGTGACACTCCTTTAACATAAGCTTCATGCATATAATTACTTTGCAGTTTGCTTTATCTATTGATATTCATCTTTTTCTTAAATCATGGATAACTTAGGGGTTTTAGAACCAATACAGTATTGTATCCATCGTGTATTTATTTAACTTATAAGCAAAGCTAAACCATATAGACTTCAAAAGGAAGCAATGACTTTGGAGAATTTGTATACGTAGACTAAATTGAAAGCTTCTTGAAATAATGTTACTGATATTTATTGAAAAGCTGATAAGGTCCATATCAATCGTTATGTTTTCGAACTAATGATTTGTTTAACTTTTGTTTCAAAATTCTGTAGAATACACTTCTTTTAACCAGAGTTTCGCAACTAATCCTTATGATAGAATCACTGTGAACAAGCAATATAAAGATAATGGGAATATCACTTAGCTTTTTGTTTAGTGTAGGATAGTTGAAGTAGATCAACAGAAACTTCTACCTTACCAAAATTTCGTTTTTGTCGACGGCTATCATCAGTAACTATCTCCTTAGGCACTGGAAGTGACATTCTTCCTAAGATCTGAGCCTTTCTAACCCGGCACTGCAATCGGAGACATCATCAGCGCGCTATTCTGGTCTAAATTGAATATGTTTGAAGATAGACATTTAATAGGCGCAGGACCGGATTCATTGCATAAAACTAGAAATTTCAACTTGACATTCACTACAGATCGACAACATTTGGAGAAGCCCTGAGGAGCACTGGACATCTGTTTTATCCTGGTATGCGGCTACTCAGCGGTTAGCACTCATGACTCTTCAACCGACCAGACCTAGAACCTTCAGGTTTCGTGTTGAGCCACTGGGTCGGAATCCAATGGTCGGCATCCTCCTAGTGCTGTCAACATGTGAGATGACGTGACCTCCATCCGATACCGTCGTAGCTGTCCTCACGTTCACCCTGGTTTTCCCCGTAGGTCATGACTTCTCATCAGAACATCGAGAACCTTACTTCGAGAGAATTAACTAATTAGCATTGCTCAGCGACGGCACTGGATGGAGGTCGGGTATATCGCGAATTGAGAGAAGTAGTAAAATGTGGACTATTGGATTCCAATGCAGCGGCTTGATAGTAACGAGCTGAGGGCCTTAGATGCATTGCTGAAGCGTCTCGAAATAAGAAGAAAGAGGTGTCTAGTACTCTCAAGTCTTCAGTAGTGATCCAAATGGTCAGTCCATGATGAACACCAACTTGAAATCAATAGATCAGTCCCCAAGAACCTCCAAATTGAAAAACAACTGTAGTACAAGAGGTCACAAAAGATTACAATTTGAATGCATAAATTGAACGGAAACACCTAGAAAACATTTGCTGAAGTTCTAGAGGGCGAAAACCCACCACTTTTATTGGTTTTATTAGTCATGACGATGTTAGCTAGCTAAATTAGCATCAAATTGCACCGTAGCATTTAAAGATTCCACTCTTTCACATATCGCAAAGCCTGTGATTTTTTTAGTATCTGGAAACCATAGATTCATGCATCCAGAACAAAGTAATCTTTTACTTCAGTTCTAAAATGTGCTAACCATTCCTCTTTTGTATCTTTTGTTTAGCCGTTTGAGTTACAAAGTTAACCATTGCTTATTGAAATCCTATTTTCTAGGTAAACTACTTTTGAGTAGAGGTCATTTCAAGTAACTGAATGATTACAATACTTTTATGAAAACATTTTTAAGTTGTAGTACTTAGTCTTATCAGACTGTCTCACTCCAGTTGATATTTTGACGAGTTTTCATTTATGTAATGAAATTAATTGAAACTGGTCAATTCATTTATGGATTCAGTCTGAATGATAGAGTTCTGAATTATGATTCTCAAATCAGTATCACTTTGATAAGAAACAAGATATGAGAAAAATAACTTGAAGTTCAATAACTTCTAGTAGGGTACAAGTGAACATCTTGTAGCTAAGGATTGTATTTCAACCTATGTCTATGGTATTCATGTCATGTATTTATGAGGATCCCTCAAGTAGTCTGTTTTCAGAGCGTATTCACTCTACGCGAAGAATTACTGAACACTTGGACAATAGACAACTTATGGTTTAAAGCAGAAAAAAAATGAGCAAACTCTTCAGGGATTTACATCATCTTTATTCAATCTCTTTGCAAGTCACTGGCAATATATTACACATACTTCAGTTGATCGCATCAATAAATTAACCAAGAAATGGTAATATACAAGATAAATTCAAAGATGAATTGTTTTCATAGTAGTAAAATAAGAATAGTTATGCTAAACTTCGTGATTATACATCGAGTAAACAGTCAATAATAACCATTCAGACATATAATTAAGTAGATGAAAATACTGATATACTTTGACCCTTAAAGTACTTCTAATCTCTACATCTATTGCGTTACTATTATACCTTTATTTCCAAGCATTCCTAAATTTTTATGTTTTTGTCTATCTGTTTGCTTGTGTGTAAGAATGACTAGAATGCTGTAAATAGTTCGCTCATTATTTGTTTGTACACAGTTTTAGTTTTCAGTAGGTCATGTTGTAATTAGTTCAGTTCATATACTAAGATCACAGGAATGCATCAATAATTAATGATGTTGTAATAATCATAATTAATATTACCATTACTGATACTACTCCTAATATTAGTGATGAGATTATTCAGTTGTGTAAAACTGCACTAAATGCACATAAACATATATAGGTATATACTTGTGATATGATATATTTGCTAATATGTAATTACGCAAATAAACTGATACATTCATGTACAGACATTATATCAAAAACATCTTGATCTTGACACGTATTGTATTTACCTTCATGAATGACCTTTCTTTACGTAAAAAGAAGCTTTAGATCAGTATTAGAAAATATTAAAATGATAATGATTATAATTAGAGATATTATTAAAATGGTGAAAGAGGTGAAGTGGAAGATGAAGGTACTATTAAGCATTTATTTTTCTGATTTGGGTATGATTATGAAGATTATGTAAGACGTAAAAAAGATAAAATACTGAGATAAAAAGTGTAAAAATCATTTCAGTGTACTTCTAGTTTACTAGATTATATCTCGAATGTACTTTTTAGCATATATTAGAAAATAAAATTAAAATAAAGGTTAAATCTCATTCCTATCATAGACGTAGATAATCAGTTCGACAATATACCCAATACATTACTTGGTTCTATATTTAATTGATGAACAAAGTATTGTCAAGATCTCCTGACAATGGTTAAGACTGTTGATAATCTCCAGTTGAGAAAATTTGTGAGCACAATGAAATATTGAATCAAATCAGATCAATCCACATTGTAACGCTGTAATGTGTTAAGTGGAACGAGAAGAGTTCCATCCCTCGTCTTTTCAGTGAGCATTTATTTCTGAAGTATGCGTAAACTGATAGATATTGTCGCTGCTTACAGATCATAGAAATCAGAATAAACCATCATATGTCACCTCAAGATGTCAGTAAGGTTAGCATTTATTTGTCGAGGTGACTTTATTGCATGCATCGGTCATGTTTTCAGACATCCATTGAGGTGATAAAAAGCTTTTACGATTTAATGGAAAGCTATCCATCCTCTGTCATAATAACTTCCAGCTTCTTAAATACGTTGCACAATTCCGATTAACAACAACCTTCGAAGCATTATGTAATCGCAAGACTACACTCCTATTTGATTCAAATGGATAGTGGATATTAAAAGACCATGATCTGATTATCGCACACATATAGGGACGGTTACTGGATTATCAAACTTTGAATAACTCTATTTCAAACCTGTTGTATAACTCCCTACTTGAATATTTTTCAACTCAGTTTCAAATGTCTTAATCTCTCACCTATTGTATTTAACGGAATCATTTTCAATTAGATGTGAATAAACTAGTTCTCTTACTATTAATGTTAGACAGTGGCTATCTGTGTAGTCCAGGAAGCGTGTTTCATTTTATTTGGGACTTATTAATTGAGTGTACCTACGTCATAGTGAGGGATGTTGTTCACACTATGATTTGAACCCGTGACCGATCGTTTGAAACGCCAGAGCCTTATCCATTAGGGCGTTTAGTCACAATAATTTCCTCTTGTGCGACGAGTATGATTCTTATGTTGTTACTTGAAGTACCCCCATCGTTGATTGGACCAAACTGATAGGTCTATATTGGATTTTGACTCGTACGTGGAGGCCGCTAAATGGAGGCTGTTTTTCATATCTCAAGAATACATGTTACTTCATATTCATTACATCACTTGGATTTTGATTCCATAAACTAAAATTCGTTAATCAACTTCTGCTTCTATACAAACGTATTGGCGTTTAGTACTGTCACTTTGTGTCCACCTGTTGTGTATCAATACTTGCTTTGGGATAGTTTAGTTTCATCCTAGATAAATTCTTCTAGTGAGCTTTATCTTTCTAAGTGTATCTCAGTTTTTGTTCATAATAACTCTGCAACTATTGTATATCGTTATTCACCGAACATTTTTCATGAGATTCTTACTTTTTTTTTGTTTTGACAATTTAAATTTATCTTTTGAACGAATCATGCACCTTAGAAGACTTTAAAACTGTTCTCAACTCTCCATTTCTGCAGAAAGTAACAAAGCAGAGAGAAAATGTTACTTTATATAAGAGTGAAGTTTTCAGTGCACAGTAGTACATCATATTTCTATCCGTCAGAAACTTAGCTTGAGTTGTAGATCTTTGTGCCGGCTGAATGAATTATCACTATCAAACTTACGCTTGGATTTCTGTTGATTCTTCATTATGGACCGGATGCCTATTCAGAACCAGCTGGCTATTTCACAATATTGTCTTGAATACTGTTATTATTAACATCATTCCGATGCAGTAAAGATTTTGCCTAAAAATATTGTTCTAGGACTGAATTCGTTGAAAAATTACATGCTGAGAATTCCATACGGTCATACTTATTGTTTGGAAAAAAGCGATTATTGTTATTATTTCCTAATAAACTCTAGAAGATAACCGCTGAGTGGTAATGTTTTCTTAACACGTTTAAACTACTTATTAGGACCCTCGGTTGATCTTTCGGCTTTTTAACTCAATTTTTGAAACATTTTACTGAACCTGCATGAATTAGTGTTGGAGGAATAGATCTGATATGCATTAGAATGTGTTACTTTTCTGCAGGCGGTAATGTGTGAACCATCGAAATGTTTCCATTCTATTTTGCTACTCAGAGTAGTTAGCTCCTTTTATTGATTTTCGAACTCATAGTGGATTAGATTGACTTCAGTACAACTGATACGTCATGAATGGATCATCGCTGTATCCTGGGATTAGTATTAAACGTTCTTGAGGCCGTGAGTTCCCACCTATCCATAAACATGTATAGTATGATAGGGGAGACTGGTGATCCCAGATTCTTTTGAATGTGTAGAGCACTTATAAACACGGAATATAAACAGATTATGTGACGAAGTAATGGTTGATATTGAAATATATATAAAGTATAATCACGTTCGTAACAAGGGTTCTTGGTTTTGACTAAGAACACTCCTACTGATAACTTATTTCAAGTAGAAATGACGAAATAAATGGATTAGCATTTCACTAGGAAAATGCCATCTGTGTATGTTTTGCAGTTGCAACTAGGCCTAAAATATAATTTTTCTTCAAAGATTGGTGTGTTATTATAGACAATAGGAGAGGAAATGAGTAGAATACAGTAAAACTACTATTAACGGCGACCTGCATGAACTTTAAGCTACCAATGAAATTTTTTACCAGACATATTATATCAACTTTTTTGCATTCAGTTTGTTTTAATCTCTCAAATATATCCTCTAAACGTATCATATACTCTTGGGGATTTTTAAAATGTTCTGAACCAGTCATTTTTTGAAGTAATAACGAAAAGAAGGAAAAATGTCCTAAAAGACGAGATGGACTTTTGAATCCATAAAAATACATCATATTTCTATTCTTTGGATATCTATCTTGAATAGTGCATTCTTTCACTGGTTGAATGAACTGCCACCACTAAACATCGAACGCTAATCTAGTACAAACCAGCTATTTTACAATATTATCTTTGATATTCTCGGGTGGCCTGCTTAAATCTTGAGCTACCAAAACATTTTCCATGGAAAATATATTTCATCGAATTGTTCCCTTTCAGTTTATTTTAATCTTTTAAATGTCATTTGAACGCAGCAGGTACTCCTGGACGTTTTTAAAATGTTTTCAAACTTTTACTTTTCAAGCTAAGCATAAAAGAGACGAAAAACTTTACACCAGTTGGAAATAGATTTGTAAATGCTCAAAAATACAGCACAACTTCTAAACAACCTATACGGGATTGTGAATTTCTGTGCTGGTTAACTGAACTACCATCATCCAAATACAACCGATTTTTGTTCATTCCCGGTTCAAGACCAGATGCTTATATAACACTAGCTGCCCATATCACATTTATGCCTTTAATATTGTGATTATTAAAACAACTCAGTATGTAACAATTATTTCTTTTCAAAATATTTCACAGAAAGCGAATTTGTTGAAGTACCCCATGCTGAAAATTCCATACTGTATCATTCATGTTGTTTGGAACAAAGAGATCACCATTATTATTGTTATTATTATTATTATTATGGACATCATTCACACGTCATAATCATTATGTTTGAAATTATTGTTCTGGGAGTAAATGTGTGAATTTATTACATGCTGAAAACTCCATACCTATCAAATACGTTGTTTAGAATAAAGCCATTACTATTACCATTATTAATATTATTACTGTGAGTAGTAGTAGTAGCAGTGTGAGTAGTAGTAGTAGTAGTGGTAGTGTGAGTAGTAATAGTTAATATTGAACATTTAGTAGTTGTATTAGTCAAACAATTCAGATTTGAAAGCAATAAGCAATGCAACAACGTTGTAAATGCCCATAGAAATTTTGACTACTTCTTCTTGGATAATATGTGAATTCATAAAAAAGGATACACTTTAATTGTAAATAATTCCATTTCTATCCACTTTCTTCGGTACCAGTTTCGTAAATATTAACCATTAAAAGGTAACCTTCGAGGTATTTGTTTGTTCTACTGCATCATTAAACTTTTTTATTCTACCTAAGGTAGACAACAGAGTTCAACTACCAAGCTGATTTACATCATTCTGCGTATTATTTTACAAAAAAATATTTCGAAGAAGTTTACTCTTTTCGTTAAAGTTAATTTCATTGTTTATATGAGAGGGATTGGATTTAATACGACAGAGTAAATTATAGTGTAAAGGTTTTTTAAAAAACCACTTTACATGGTTTCAAACAATTCTCCAAGTGTATACGGTTGGCAGTTGATGTGGATTTCAAAAGTTCTGCCTTCAAGTAAGTCTCAGTAAAGATCAACATAATTCATTACGCCGCTAGAAATTAGGCAAAACTATAAAGATGTCTGAATCTTCTTTGTAAATTGAACTCAAAACATTACCTTAGATCAAACTCAGAATAGTCAATCATCATGATATACTTATCACTACTCATATACTACTGTATTGGAATTTAGTAGTATATGTTTTCATTTTCTATCAATTCATCAAACTGAATGATCATCATACAGTGTTGTCTTTAAGTAACCATTTTCACATTTGACTTGGTTAGTGCTTCTCTGTCTTCTTGAACATCTCTCTTCTAAATAAGTCGACCGATATTAATAAAAACCAGCGTATATATTTGATGTTTATTTTTGTAGTAAGGTATAAAGTCTGCGTATAATTTACTTCATATTTTCACTAGAGTTGTGCATCTATAATACACACAGTACAGACCAATATAATCTGAATTAAATCCTGCAATTTTTGCTACTGTTTTCTTTAGGTGAAGCAACATGAAACGTTTTGGAAGATTGCAACTATAGAAAGGTCTTACAGATAAGGTGGTAATAAATTGAAAGACAGACAGTAGAACAGAGAAGAAAAGAGAAAGAATGCTCAGTGGCTCATGCTGAGGTTCAAATAATTTTTTTTTCACTGACCTTATTGGGGTTTCTGATGCCTCAACATCTCTGTATCTCAGATTATCCCTATTATCATGATTCATTTCCTGTTGATTTCAGATTCTTTTGTTATGCTGAGGAGATGGTTATCAGTTAAATAAAATGCAAATCATTAATTTCTACCTTTAGGTCTCATTAAGGCCCACTTTAATGTGAACTCATCTTTCCACTCGATTTTCATTCATTGGCTAACATAATTTTTAGGTGTTTTTCATTTCTGAATGGAAACAATATAGACACGATTTTTTAATATACATTCTAATTTTGTGATTCAATGGGATGAGAGTTTCCTAGGAAATGAGAGGGTTTAACTAAAAGAAATACTAAAATTTATAGACATTTATTTACAGAAATCAATCAGTTACTCATTGAAATAGGACAGAGACAGGCAGTTAGTTATTCATATCTCCTCAACTGAAGTAGAATCCAATGATAATAGTTGTTATTAGTGAATCAAAAAGGTAGGCGGATTTATATACGTATAGACTTGCTTAAAACTCAATACAAAAGAACAAGCTAGACTGAAGGTAACAACTACTATTGTATTAGACATGATTATTTTAACAATTCCATTTCAATTTATAGGTTATCTAGTACAGAGTCAGGATAACTGAAACAATGACCACTGCCTTCATGGCGTAACCAATCAAGTAGGGTGTAATAAGAATGAAATTCATCGTAACTGGGTATTTGCATTGGGAAATATCTACCTTAAAGGATAAATAATAATGAATTATAGATAAAGATGGGTTGATAGAAAATCTTGTGTTACTCAACTAACTGAAGTAACAAAAACGACCCTAACTAGTATTGTATACAATTATACAAACAATAAACATTCTAAGTTGTTGCAATATTGATACAATCCCTATCCATACCATCATCTTTTTATTTTACTAGAGTAACTGTGAGGATTGTTACTTCGGAACTTTGCGTTTCGCTTATTAATTTAAAATATATGGACCTTTGGATTCTGACTGAGTGACTCAATGGTAAAGCGCTGGCCACAGGAACCTGAAGGTCGTGGGTTCAATTCCTGGCGGAGTCTGGGTACGCACTGCTGAGGAGTCCCATACTAGGACGAAACAGTTATCTAGTGCTCTCAGGTTTCCTTTGTTCCTCCAACTGATGTCAGTCGACGATGAATAACAACCTGAAATATTAATTTAAAAACCAATAGCTAAAATATGATCAAAACTTAGCCTGTCTAATTTTAACATAATGTTGTTAAGCCTGAGCGTCAACTATCTTTCATAAGTTAAGTTGGAATGCTGGATAACTCAGATGGTCTAATTGTGTTGCCATTCGGGTTACAGAGTCTTTTGGCATGACTTTACGGAAGTCAGACTAGACGCAATCTTCAGTGTTGTTTCACAAAGAAATGAACTCTGGGCATCTTCTAATATTGTTTATCAAGACTTTCAAACAAGCTGAATGAGTATAATATAAACCGTTTAAGCAGAATAATGAGAAGACGAAATTTATCTACAACATATTGTATATTGGCGCTATGCATTGTGGACAGTGTTATCACATATGGACTTGCCAAACTATTTATATGAAAACAAATAAGTTAAATTGATAGGAAACATAAGAATAGGAAGGGCAGAGAAAAAACAGAATCTGAATCACATTAGGATTGGAATGAGAAGTGAAATCAGTACTACTTAAGTCGCATCAAAGTGAATGCAAAGTGTTTTTGTATACATGGAGAAGGTTTGAATTTATGGATGGCTAGAGCTTCAATAAATTTAAGGCACTCGGCCTGATTGCTTTTATGTAGTACTTTATAACGGCTGTTTTCATGTCTATCCTGTGAATATTTACTAGTGTGTAAATGGCAATCGATGAAAATGGACGTCTGTCATCTGCACTTATCACATCTGTTAAGGTAATTTACTTTTAAAGTCACTTAGCTACATGTTCAGCCATCTTCAACTACATTCTACAATCACTCCTCCTTATGTACACGTGTTCACATATAGGTATAAATTGATAAACACAGCGGGATATTATGCAGTCGTTTGTGTTGTTTTTTGGTTTGTGTTATAAGATGAACTTTATTTTCTCTATAATGGCTGCATAGTATGTTTTGCAAGTGGCTGGTCTAAGCCCTGATAAATGATAGTAAAGTGTCAACATTTTTCTTAGGTAGTGAATACTGAATTCTCTTAAATATTACATAACGCTCATACGTATTGATAAATTTCAACAGATGACCATCTTGCATCATTCTTGCCGTCAACAACTTGGTTTCATGTTCCATTAGGTCGTCAGTGCAGATGTCATTTATCCTATTAAACAAGCATCTAACTAAACCGCATTTGTATTGGTATGAAAACTAAAGTACTTCCCTTTCCACGAAGGCTTCCGATAGATTGACTTCTGGGTTGAGCTAATCCCACGTCGATTGAGCAATATGTCTTAAATAATAGCTGGTTATTATTCACAGGTGAGGCTGATGCGATGTTGAGCCGTGTCATCTTCCCCACCAGGTGTATTGCATCAATAAAGTTTTCAGCCACAATGACTATATCATTGACACATCTCTTACAAAGTGAAATGTTTCCGACGAGATGACCGAGTAGGTTTTCAACATATGAAATATATACATCGGGTTGCACTGACCGTAAAGAACTACCAATTATAACGTCATCAATCTGTCGAAAATATTCACCCTCGAATGTGAAATTAACTTTGTCAGTTTATAGTAATAATTAATCTTTTGGATAAGTAAGTGCATTAGAAAATATAAGACCATTTGAAGAAATATCAGTCTTCTTTACCAGCGGCACATTAGTAAATACAGAATTGATATTTCAATGAAAACTTACGTAAATGGCTTCTAACAAAACTCAAGATTATATGGGTGGTTGACACATAGATAAGATTGGATCTAGTGGATAGTTACGTTTATGTGCTTTAGGTAACATATATAGATGTAAATGTTCAGATTCTGCCTTTGGCAACTGTGTCGTTTGTGAGTATTTCATCTGTGCAACAAAACTACCAGTATATCTATGAACTGAGCTAGAAATATATGCCAGTCTATCGGAGACTTTATTAATACAACCGTTAAAGATTCAATTTAACTTAGCTTCCAAAAGAAGCTCAATGGGTACAGAATATTCATGCTCTTGACAACTTTTCTTTCGAGTAAGCCAGTTGAAAATGTATGCTTATCATGCCCAGTACCCGACTGTGGACAGGTGTTGTAAAGAGGAGGCACAGAAAAGGATTTTCAAGTACCACAGTTGATGCGAAACAAATATCAACCGAATTTCAACCAAAATCCATTTTATTTTATAGCTGTTGAAAGTCTTTAGGCGTCCGAAGCGTAAGCCTGAAGTGTCATTATTTTGAACGCCTAAAATTTCCTTCTTTCTCTAACTAAACACGATACCATTTCTGAATGTTAACCACCAATTTGCCATAAGATGCAGTTAGACTAACGATACTGATTTCAAAGAATTATCTTCAAGTGGATTCTTTTTTCTATGCTTGTTGGGCATCTGTATTTCAGATTGAAGATAAGCAACTCACTATATACGTCCGCTGATAACAAATCCTCAGTTTTATGACTTCGCTTGAATCATAATTTTCCGCTGAGAATTACTCTTTTTCAGAGTTGAATATTCAAACAATGCTACCTTGACTTACTAATTGTAGACAAATATCAAACTAGTGATTTCAGTCACTTCATGTAAATGCTGGCAGCTTAAACCAATAGGTCGTCATTTTTACGTTTATAGCGAAAAATACTTTTAATTAGGAAAGTAAATCGCTAAACTTTTGGCATAAACTAGAACAAATGTCTACATCTTGACTCTGATGTTATATATTTTACCGTATAAAAAATTACAGCTCACTAGTAGTCGATTAAACAGCTGTTGTTCGTTAGCCACTACTTTTTTGCCGACTGATGTCAGTTGATTTAAGAACAAAGTGAACTAGATTTTAGAAGAATGGTTTACTTATTAGGCACTGTGTTTGCGACTAGTGTTTCAGGCTTCTTTACCGGAAGAAGCTGATTTATTTTATGTAGATCATTTAGGAGACAGTTACAGAACAGTGATGTCTTTCCTCATTTTGTCTATAGTCATATGATATATTTCCGTCACTTGTAAATTAAATTACAAGTTACGGTTTCCAGACATTTTAATTGCAGAACGAATTGATCAGGGAACCAGTGGACTAATATTTTGAAGTAAAGCGTAGAATTAACATCTTAGATGTTGTTATGATAGTTGTGATTTCCTATTGCTATACATGGCCGTATTGCTCGACCTCTGTTGGCATATAAGCTCCTATGCAGAAGCCTCAACACTACTGAATATTCATGATGTTATACTGATCTTGGTGAATAGCAGTGGAATCCAGGACGCACATTTCGTCCTGTTTGGGACTCGTCAGCTGGATTTACCTGCACCTCAGTGATTAGTGTTGTCCCTACCCAGGCTCAAATTCAGTACCCACTGCTCCAAACATCAGAGCGCTACCCACTAAGCCACTGGGGCAAGATAGCCGCCACTTGTGCATCGGGTATCATTTGTTGTTATGATACTTGGCTGAATTCCTCTGGTAGTCACCAAGATTAGTATAAAATCTTCTCAGATGATTTGTTGCTATCTAATAGAAATGTTCCTTGACCAAATATCTGTCTTGAATGACCAGTATAATATATATCAGCAATAAACTGTAGGGTGAAGTACAATGCACACATTTAGTTTTGCAGACCAACAGGTTTGATAGAGCTCTGTTTTATGTCACATAGAAAGCGAAGTATACATCTGGAAGGCTGCTGATGCAATAAGAAGACTGTCCTCAACAGGCTACTATTTTAAAAATGCTCATGTTTAAAAAAGACCTAAGTTGTGTAACAAACACTTTACCTACAATGTATCTCTCAACCTAATGGTTGAAGTCAATAGTTAAAGGATGAAATCCTATTGATTCTATCTCACATTGTATCTCAAGCTCACGTGTATTTGTAATGACATAAACAGATAGAATTAAAGGCTTGAATGTTGATGCTTTTATTGCTACATTTCAAACAGACTGGTGACGTTTTCATTGAGCTTGTTATTAATGACAAATATAAAGCAAATCTTGGTTTTTTCGTTAGAATAGAATAAAGAGCTTTTGAAGTTTTCTGAAAAGTCATAGAAAGGATATAAAAATGAAGGTTTTTTTAATCCTAAGGATAGTTTACCATGTAAGCAACACTCATGTATATTCATTATAACATTATTATTTGTCCCTTGGGTTCGTAGTGGAACATGGGGCTTCAGTAGCACGTCTCCATTCCACTCTGTTCTCTGTAGTCTCTTGAAGCTGGCTCCACGACTACCCAAAAGTTTTCATTTCTTCCTCAGGAATTCACTTCGGCTTTCGTCGGAGGGCTTGTGTTCACTGGTAGTTCTGTGACTGGGTTGCTGGTGGTATTTTTGGACGAGTTGCAGGTGATGGTGTTGGTGGTCGATTCAAGAATTCTTTGAAGTGGTCAGCCCATCATTTCCTTTGTTTCTCCTCCTTGCTAACTACGTTTCCTTCACTATCTCTCATTGGTTTCGTTCGCGTTGATCTCTTTCTTACCAGATAGTAACCTGGTTGTTTGATATAATGTTGTCAGGTCTCTGTCTGTCTTACCAGCAGTGTATTATGCTTCATTTGTCAATGTGTCGTGGTGCATAGTTATGTGATCAGCACCAAAAATTTCGATGTTTTTACTTAAATATCACTGAAATGAAACCAGTGTTTTTCTAAATAATGACGTTATACACTGTTTTAGTACATTGAAATGAAATTTTTTTCTCTACTGGTATGTATTATTTTGATTAGTATAAAGTGATTTCTATATATTTTAAGGAGTTATAAATCACCAGTGTTTTCACGTAATTTACATGTTTATAAGTAGAAATCAAGTTTGTACGGTTACTAAATGTCCAGTGAAATATGACGTAAATCGGAACTAATATGAATAATTTGCACTGAGAGTGTAGAAAATGTGAAAACAAAACTGAATTATACTCCCTTTTTTCATCATATTCATTTAGCCTTCATCAAATCAGTTCGCTATTTCACTTTTCACTGTCTTACACTGCTAGTACTCATTTCTTTGGACTGGATTTCTTCCGCTTTATACCAAAGCAATGAAGTAATAATCTCGGTAGTTAGTAATTCTGTACTACTGATGATTTATTTGACATTCATGGATACGATGGAACTCCGTTTCTGATGGCTTACTAGGTATATTATCGTGTTTACGGTAAATGACCCGATTACAGATTTTAATGACTTTGGGAATGATGGTATAATTGTTTTTATATCATACCGTCGTTGCTTGGACAGAACTGATCTGTCTCTATTGGCATATGGTGGCCATCGTGGCTCGGTGGTGTAGTGGATAACGCCCTGGCATTTGAAGCGATCGCTGTCGATTCCGAATCCCTGTGGGAACAACACTCACTAGAAAGAAGGCACATCCAGCTGACGAGTCCCAAATGGGACGAAATGTACATCCTGGATTCTACTGCTAGCCACTATCCATCATTAATACTTTGGGAATAACTTCTTTGAGTAATATATTGACAACTACAACCAGTAAATAATAAATATAGGAATGTTTATTGATAAGAATATAAAACGATTATGAGTTCATCTTGAACGGCACTTATGAAGATCTGTGAAACATGACTTGCATAGATTTGTGTCTCATCTGGTTGAACAATTCGCTTCTGCTAGTATGCTAATGTTGAGATAATGGAGAAGATCTGTAGCTGAAGATGAGATGATCGTTGTGGGAAACACTGATTATTGGAATAGTTATCAATATGACAGCGTCAGAAAATGCAAGTGGCAGTGATCATCTACTGAAGATAATGAAGTGAAAGAGGAAGAATGCTAAGTATAAATATATAGGTCAAGAAAGCTTCACATCGGGATTCGGAATAGAAGAATGCCACCAATGTAACTTAATATCGATTGAAAATTAATGATAGACAATTCAGTGAAGAAAATTTTCTTCCAAAAACGAATCATTTTCAAAGCTGTACATTAAAATCATATTTACAACAATACATATATACTGACTGCGTCACTTTACTAAACTCGTCAGATATGGATTGTGTATAATAACTGTATAAATAGTTGTTTTTAGTTAGTCTTTGTTGTTTCTCATATAAGAAAGAAAACCTGCCTTTTGAATTTATCGTTCTTTTTGTATCATAGAAAGCAAGTATACTACTTTGGTGATCATCTACACATTTCTGAGTGATTAAGCGTTCGTAGTTGAGAAACAATGATTACTTTCACTGTCAAACCCATCGTTTCCGGAGAAACCGAAATGTTTGCATTTCTCAGTCAAGTCAAGATTCCAAGATGTTATAGAAGTTAACCTCTACATCCATTATGACACCGTGATGTTTCTAGATGAATAAACGGCAAATTTTCCTATTTCAAATAAATGTAAACCATATTCACCATGTTCAACAAGATTATCAGATGATACCCCATCAACACATAATCCTAGTACCACAGGTTAACAGTCAGAATGAAACTTCTACCCAGGCTTTAGAAAGCTTACAGTGACGTCACGTGTATCCTAGTTCCTCATAATTTTCTGCTTAAAAAAAATTATATTACACAATGAAATTACTTAATTGTTTTCTTGCCTTTTCAAATGCTGATTAGACTTGTTTTCACAGAAATATGAAGTACATTAGAGACTAACTACAGAATCGAAAACAATGAAGTTACTTTGTAGTCTTCTTGGTGGCTAAAATGTGGAATCCAGGATGCGCGTTTCGTCCTGTTTGTGATTCGTCGACTGGAAGTACCTTCACCTCAGTGAGCTATATTGTTCCCACTGTGAATCGAATCAGCAGCCATCGCTTCAAACACCAATGCGCTATCTGCTAGTCAGCTAGGGGATTTATCTTCAGATTGTCTTTAGACTTTTACAAGCATTCAAGCAGTTGACCAAACCAAACTGTTCTTTACACAGAAGAGTTTATATACTTCTTCTGTGGTGGTGATGATATGGTTACCAGTATTTAGCTGAAATGTAACACTCATAACGAGAAATCGGTGCACCATTTTACACTCCATATTACTTTACACATAACATAACACCGAATGCAGAAACATAAATCCTTGAGACTTTTAAGTGTCATCCCTTTCATTTTTTTTCTCATTGACAACAAAACTTACAGAACAAAATGGATTAATTCCATTTTGAGGTTTCTTATGATTTGTAAGCGTTTCAAATCATAAAGCTCGTTCGTTACAAGTGATAAAGGAGTGGCGTAGTTCAACTTTCTGAAGCCATAACGAAGTTCGAAATTCAATGGCAAATGGAACTGAAGAACAGGTTGACACGAAGTCAATCCAAGTTAAAGCTTCTTTACAGATGATGCAACGCAAACCTCTGGAGTAAAGCGAAAAATAAAAGAATTTAAAAGTGTGGAAATTGGGTGGTATCGTAGTTGTTAGTCAAGTTATAATGCAACTAACCGCGAAAACAAAATTGGTGGTAAGATAAAAGGAAGATGCACGACAGCGCAACATAACTAAGACTAGTCGATAGGGAAGTAAGAGGTTCCAGTTGGTCGAGGGAAATCTGTAAGAAGGCCTGGTTCCCCTAATTTCCCTGCTTGTTGACACTCGTTAGGGAGGCGTACCTGTGACCTCGAAGGGACTGATCGCTTCTCTGAGATTCGAACTCGAGTTATCCCATGTTGTAGCCAGCAACATTACCACTGCGCTGTTGGAGCCACTATCTACCTCCTGTAGGATTGGATTAGATGAAGTGATTAGTCACGGAAAAGCAGCAATCTCATGTTTTCCACTCCTGAGTTCTGACCAGATTCTGTCGATCATTTTGCAATGTAGCCATCAAACTGAGAGGTCCATCATGTCAGTGGAGATTGGTAGATGTTAGTTGGTTAAAGGTGTCTGCAACGCCTTTCTTAAACTTACAGAAGCCAAGTAAAAATCATCGACCAGCAATGGTTTCTGTCAGAGATATTTATCTTAGTATCTTGAGTGAATTATTTATTGGGAACGCCTATTTGACCAAGAGCCTGCATCCTGGATTTGTCAGTGTATCCATATTGAGCTGATAAATTCAATTTTCTGCATGACACATAATTCTTTTGGAACATTTTCAGCAAATTTAGCAGATGCCGCCATCTTAGTCCTTCCTAATTACTTAGTGTTGCAGTTTCGAATTATTTCGCAACTGTAGTTGAAATTGACATTCTCATGGTATTTACTTATTTCCCAGTTATTTACTGATCGGACTTTGATATGTCTGCCGTAAAATTTGACCCTTATAATTTCTAATGCTTATGAAGTGTTTATTATATGGAGCTGAAAGACTTCAAACACCGAAAACACCAACTGTCTGGTGTTGTCTGATTTTCACTGGTTCTCAGACTTATATAATTTTGCGAAAGATGTTAATTCTTTGTATAAATCCTGTGATCAAAAGGACGTAACAAGCTGAATACAATATCCCCAATTCGGTACCATACTTTGTATATAAAAAAGGTGCATGATAACTACATGAAAAGCATTTTTGCAGATTAAGGGAATTATTAATTTTACTTATCTAATGATTCATTAAAGGACTTATTACAAACATTTATTTGTATGTAAGAGAAAAAAAGGGACGGTTTAACATTCATAATAAAACACCAATGGAATCCTATTTGTATCGAAGTGAGAAACTTCAGCACATCGAAGTTTCTGAAAAGATATTTTCACTATCGTTTACATATTTAAAGCAGCTTAAGAATGCTTTAAAGTATGTTTCTTATTCAATACCTCAAAGGAAACAGTCTATAAGTGAAAGTGAAAAGTTACATTTTAGGCTATGATGTTTGCAGATAACCAGATTTCAGCGTTAAATAACCGTAGGGAATATGTAATAATCTATGAATCAGTTAGCCCATGGATGACACTGTTGAACGTAACAAGGTAGACATTTCCATCAGCGAAGATTCTGACAGATGGAAGGAGTCAAATATCCTATGGGAACGCTGAAAGTTTTAAGAACATAAAAATCAACTGGAAAAAAGCAGAAGTCAAGATTTTTTTCAACTGCTTCCTTAGTTTCTGTGAAATCAGTGAAAACCTGCTTATTCGTTACCGCATAAAAAAATAATATTCAACCTTTAGACTTTTTTTATAACTGTGTGAAATAAAAGCGCTTTATTCCTCTTGTAAGAACACAGTGCATAAGAGTTAATCAGTAAACTCTGACGTTGATCTGGTTTTAAATAAGATTTAAAGCTGTCGGAATACGTAACCAGTACATCATATTCTAACGCCTGAATCAGACACAACTGGTTCATACTTTCATCCTTCTTTAATTTCATCAATCTTCATCAATTTCACCAGTCTTTTGTACAATGGTTTACAAGGGGAGGTTATAAAAAATTCAGTTATAATGTAGCTATAGAGATTATTCTGTGTTCATCGGTCCTAAGTGTAGGCAGCATCCACACAACGCAGCAATTATAGACTAATTTTTGACAACTGGGGAAGTTTCGTCAGTAACAACATTACTTTCGACTGTTAAATCAAGAAATTATGGTGCCAGCCAAAACTTTTACATTAGACAATCAATGTAATAGATTCAGAGTAAAGTCTACTGTAAACTCATTAATAACACGAAGGTGTGATAAAGCTATACAGTTTTAGATAGCAATGATATTGTATTTTCTTATCTGGGTGGTTTACTCGTGAAGGATTCACTGTCTTTCTGGACGATATCAACAGCGAAAACTTTTGAAAGTTTCACGATTAAACCATCCAGCTCAGAGGACACAACACCATCCAAATCATCCTCCTGAACTACAGATATTCCCTATCATATCGAAGTTTAAGATTACATTGACCTATGCGGCCGAAGTACTAAAGAAATATGATGGTCATTGCTAAATAATTATTGAGAAAATTTATGACCAGAGTTGGTTTTGAGTGTTAATTTAACCTAGTTAGTGAGAAATGGAATAGATACAGTAGTGCATTTGCTAAGTTTTGAAAACAACAAAATTTTGATGATATGAACATCGATGACATTCAGGAATTAGTGGTCGAAGGAGAGATTTCTGAAATGTATATGGTAGAAATGGTATTTTTGAAATAGAAAATTATTCTAAAGGGTAATTAAGTAAATGAAATTTCCCTCTAAACGCTTAGATAAAATCTTGGATTTACTTGAAATTAAACTTTAATATTCTAAAATGGAGTTCATTCCATTAGAAAGTTACTAAATTTAAGTGCTTAGCTCTGTACATCTAAGCCTAAAACGTGGGAAATAGAATTTAGCACACTGCTAAGCAAAACTAAGAATACGCAGGTATTTGACGGAAAAGAAAATACCTTCCATTGTCATTGATTAGTATGTTATAATTTTTATCATTTCTCGCTGTAAGAAACACAACTATTGGTTGCATTGCGTTCCCTGAGCTGGGTTGTTTAAGTGTGGAGCCTTCATCGTCTTTCTCGACAACTTCATCAGCACCAACTTCAGTATGAAGTGAGCTGCCAGTGTCTCTCCGTGAGTAATTTAGTAGCTTGCCCGACCAACTAGCTTGTTACTGGTTGTTTCCTTTGATTGTTGTGTCATTGGCTGTATAGACATTCCTGTTGGCTCTTACTCTGCTTGACCGCTGACTTTTCTACCGTTTATCCTTTTTCCCATTGATTCATAGACTGGATCTATGTCCATATATCAATTAATTGCTGACTGACCTGAATGCCAAGCTTCCAGGAATTCTTCGACATTCTTTGTGTTTCCTCTCTCCATCCAACATTTCTACATTGTCAAAAATCAATTCATGTCCATAGTTGTCATCCACATGAATTGAGATGAGTGATGTGATGTCGTGTGTGACGTTTAATAGCCGATTAATGTTCATGTAGACGAAGGCGAAAAGGGTGACCACCTTGTCCAATGTACTGTTAACTACAGTTGTTACAGTTGATTTTGTAAATGATATTCGGTTTGTCTTCTTTAGTTGTTGTATACCTTGGTCTGCAGAATAGTGTCTGCAGGGAATTTGTTGGTTTATCAGTCACACCAATTCCAAGTGATCTCAGTAATCTTTTCACAATCTCTGATACATTCTTTATGCATAGTAGGATGATGCATTTGTTTATTTCTGTCGATGACTTTGTAGTTGATGATGTATGGGATATGCATCTTGTGATAAAGTTTCATGGGTGGCCGTTCTTCTTTGGGATGGACATCAGGTAATTTTCTTCTTTTCTCTGTGAAGTTGTTGTGCTGTAGTGTGTTCTCGCTCTTTTGAATAGAGTCTACACGCAATTAATTTTATGCATTGTTGGGTTGTTATTACTATAGTTGAGGATTTGATCAGTGTGTGTTGGCTTCCTGTACACTTGGGTTTCCAGCTTTTCGGCATTTGTTCTACTGACCAGAATATCAAGGAATGGCAGCTGGTTATTTGACTCCTTCTCCATTGTGAGTTTTATGTCACTGAAAACGTTGTTGATCAAACTGTGAGTGTTTTCTATATCCTCCTTTTTAATAATGACAAAAGTGTCGTCCACACAGCGAATCAAAATTTTGGTTTGATCACTGGTAGAATGATGGTTTCCAGTCTTTGCATCACTGCTTCTGCAATTAATCCGGATATCGGTGATCCCATTGGAGTTCTTTTCATCTGTTTGTATATCTTGCCGTTGAATTGGAAGTACGTTGTCATACAAAGGTCGATGAATCCCATCGGAATTGAACATTTAAGTTTCGTGTGTTCTGAAAGGTTTTTGTCTTCTTTGAGGAGGAGGAACATCATTTTCTTGGCCAACTGATGTTTGATGGATGTGTATAATGCCGTGACATCGAAGGATATCATTAATTCATCGTTTTCTATGTTAATGTTTTTGATCTTTTCTAAGAATTCCGTTGGTGACTTGATGGAATATACGCATGACATAACGAGGTGTTTCAATTTTCTCGAAAGTTCTCTTGATATGTCGTATGTTGGATTTCTCGGAAGTGAGACAATTGGTCGTAGAGGGATATCGGGTTTGTGTATTTTGGTCTGCCGTAGAAGCTAGGAAGGACAGATCCATTCAATTTTATACGCCATTTGTCTTGCTTTGTTATTTCTTCTGCTTTGAAGAGTTTGTTCATGGTTTTATTTATCTTGTTGTCAAATTTTTGGATAGGGTTAATTTCAAGTGAATGATACACATTTTCGTCTTTGATGGTGTCGTCCAGAAAGACAGTGAAAGCTTCACGATTAAACAACCCAGCTCAGACAACACAATACAACCAAGACCATCAGCCTGAGCTACAAATATTCTCCATTATTTCAAACACATTTCTGTTAGTTATAAAATGCAAATGATACGGATTTTTGACTTCGGAAACTAAATTCTTCGCTTCTATTAGTTTTTATTGTTGCATAAATAAAATATGCATAACTTGGTATGTTTAAGAACGAATGGATCATTTACGCGGAGGTTACCTGTATAACACTTATTAATTGAAAAAGGAGTGAATGAATAGTTGGATTATAAAAATGCCTAAGAGTATATATTCAAGTATGAATGGATCTTAGACAATTTCATAAGTGTTCTGCATACACTTTATGGTTGACAAAGTATAATGCTAATACACAATTAAAAGTACTCTGAGAGAAACTTCTATGCATTGAACTTATCAATCTAAGCAATAACACAAAAAGTATGAGATCTATCATGAAGAAAATTATCCAAGTTTTTTCAGTAAACCTCACAAGTTCAAATGAAAAGTGTATCAAATTGTTCGGTGAAGAAAATATGTTATTGAGTGACCCTATATCTTCCTGTCTCTCAGCACTCTTCCTTCGCCCTCTCACTCTCTCCGTCACTCTCATTCAAGTGAAGAGGTATACAAATAAATCAAGTCATTTAGAGCACCAGCCTATTTTGAACAAAATCACGAAAATTTAACAATTACCTAGATTTCATACGAATAAATTCTGTCGATCGAGGTCTTAGCGAATCTGTCTAAACACCCTTCATGACACCATGGTATCTAAAGTTTTTTTATCCTCTTTCAACGATATGATAACAAGACTACACAATCATTAATCGGAATAACGAAAATTTCTCTTCTTATCAAAAACAAACTATTGAATTTGATAAGAAATTTAGTTTCCGTATCAGACAGTACTGACACCTCGACAGTCGAAAATCTTCAAACACACTGTCACTGTTCTCAGCATCGTAGGAAACTAATTACTCAATACGTGGTTTACACGACCATTTCTTGGGTTTCTTCATGATCATATACCCGACTATGACTGTTTCGTCATCGAATCTGTGACTTTCATCAGGAAACAATAAGATCACGAATAAGGGCTACATTTTAGGATTATGTAACCAGTATGTCCTTTGTTAGGCACACATTTCTATTACAACGAAAGGATATAGTCTGTAAATTGTCATTTTTGTAGTGAATAGTAGTAAAGGCAGTTTATATATTGAAGTGAATGGGTGTTATTAAACTGATTACTTTAAAATAAGCTTGGTTAACTTTGTAATAATTCAGTCATTACATAAGCTATGGCAGCTACTTTAAATGTTGGTAGTAATTCTTGGTTACTAACAGCTGCGTACTTTGCTCTCATTGATTTTACTTATAGAAAAACTGGATGCATAAACATAAAGTATGAACATAAACATAAAATATTTTATTGCTATAGACAATTTTGAAAAGATAGCGTATATACATAAACACACAGCTTTGTACATGTTTTTTTTTCATCACACTTTCTCGTTAAGCTTATAGTGAAATGACCAGTGTTACTGTATTTGTTGTTACCAGTTAAAAAGTAATTAGAATCTAAGTGGTACACTCGTAACTGTTTTGTTGCAAATCTTAGGCTTTATCTAGCCAAAATCTCAGCTGTGATCAAGTCACGATTGTTTATGTTTTGCGATGAGTACATTACCACCATGTTGAAAGCCTTTTAACCACATTTTTATACTTGCTTCAGTTTCTAGTACTACACGAACGTAATTCATTGTCATCAACTAGCGATGTTCATTCATTCCAAGTTGGTTGACATTTCATTTCATGTATCACTTACTGAAACCTCGAGAAATCCTCCTCAGAGCTAATCAAAATAAGGAATAAAAGTTAAAATGATACCTAATTATCCTGCTTCAAATCCTGTATAGATTTCTTTAAGCGAGGTCTACTGAGCACTTCTGAATTAGGACGGTACAGTTGCTCACTATCTGATGATAGACAGATCATTGACAGATTCACCCCGAAGTACTCACACACCTTGAAAGTAGTAGGAATTTCTATTCTTATTCAGGCAAGAAACTATTCCCATTTTGCGAAAGTTCTTCGGTCAACAATATCGTATTTATGGCAATTTAGGCTAAAGAAACCAGCAAATGAAACTGTTGGGATTAGAAAGATGGTATTCATCACTGACTGACATCAGTTGGATAACCATCGGGAACCTGGGAGCGCTGGATAGCTGGTTTGTCTCAGTGCGGGACTACTGTGATAAGTACATTCATGACCTTGTCACGGATTAGACCCAGGACCCTAGGCTTTTGTGACGAGCATGTTACCATTGAGCAAGTGGATCTAGGTTCAGTGGTTCAATTTTTCTATTTCTATCAATTCTCGTTATAGCGTGACGTTCTGCTAGATCCATTGTTGAGTATTGTCTTCAAGCCCAACTTGGCTTGACTCCTCGGTCACGACTTCTTATTTGAACTTCAGGAAATCTCATTTGAAACCATTTCATCGGTGATTCATGGACAGTAATTCAATTTGCAGGTTTCTGGGGATTTATTGATTTCAAGTTGGTATGCATCAAAAACTGATCCAGTGGCTGAACGGTAGCTTGACGGTAACCTGAAGGTTCTAGGTTTGATTCTTGACAGAGTCTTAGGTATGCGCTACTGTGGTGCAAACGAAGTCGGTCATAAGGACTTATATTCGCCGATGGTATTAGATGGTGGTGCTACACCTTGAACTGATGGAAGCAGGAGAATGTGGACCTTCGTATTCTAACCCAATGGTTGAATGGCAACCTGCTTACACCTATATTTAACTTTCTTTGGCTTCGACTCCAAACCTGGAGAAAACAGCTGTGTATTGCTTCTAGGTTTTTGATATTTCCTCTCTTGCGCACATGGATAATACTGTTTAGGTAAAAGCTAGACGCTACAGTCCACCTACTGTTTACTTTATTCAATAAAAGAAAATGAAGGCCATAGTTATTTATTTATTAAAAAATTTACCCTACTACATGGGATGACGAAGAAAAACGTTAAAACTATTTCACAAATTATTTTTTCTTCTATCAGATCTGTCTTATGCTATTCATGTATATGAGTGATTGCAGGAAAATAAATAGAGTCGAAAAACGTAAAGAAACGAGCAAACGAACTTTCCTTATCTAAATATAAACAAATCATTTTCATTTCCCACTCATTTAATCTGTTCAAATAAACATTGTTAGAAATGTTTATTTTTCTTAGCAAACTAACCTTCTCGCTTAAGGTACAGTGTATGAGTATTGTCGTTTGTCCACCTGGCTACATATTCTAGACGAAGAGATTATATGTGATCAGAACACTAAAAATCTCCAGTGAACTAGAAGGTTTTGCTAATAGCCTACACATCCATTTGTAGTTGGATAGAAATGTTAAATAATTGATTTGCACTTTGAAAGATAGTAGCTGAAGAGACAGATTGTCGTCGCAGTGCATTGGTCTACCTATATGCACCTGTTTGTACCATGTCTTTATGAGTGTTCTTATGACCTACCATCTCATCCTAATAATAATAATAATAATAATAATAATAATAATAATAATAATAATAATAATAATAATAATAATAATAATAGTGGTATTGATAATAGTAGTGATCGTTTTGTCCCAAACAACATTTATGATACACTGTGAAATTTTCAGCAGGTTATATTTCAACAAATATGCTCCCCGTAGAATATTTAAAAAAAATTTTTGCATCTGAATAGCGCTAGTAATCACAAAATTAAAGGTGTTAAACTGAAATCAGTAGCAAGTGTTACGTTAGTGTCTAGTCGGGACTTATCAATGAATACGAAATCATTCTTGTGGTACTTCAGTCATTCACAGTAAAATTGTATTTTAAAGCATCTATATGTTCATTTCCCAGCTGCCTACGCTCGATACTGAAGATCAGATGACCAGAAAGAATAAGCAGCAAGGAACTCTAGTTGGCAGCAAACTAACCAAGAACCTATCACCCAACAAATATGCAGAAGGAAGTGGAGATGGATTGGGCATACACTGAGAAGGCCCTCGAGCAGAATCCAAAAAGGAAACGACGAGTTGGGTGTCCGAGGCGTGGGTGACATGGAGGAGATCATGTGAGGAAGAAATGAAACGTTGTGGGCAGTCGTGGAGCGAAGTTGAAAAGATTGTGGAGAAGAAAGTGCAATAGAGGCGTGCTACTGAAGCCCTATTTCCACTAGAATCCCAAGGGAAAAATAATAATAATAATATGTTGATTTCCATCCGGTTCAACGTTTTTCTTTTGTTTTATTCTTAGCTTGAGTAACGAAGGTTTAAAAACATTTCAAAACAGTGTAAGAGAACGTGATACAAGGATTAAAACAAACGGAAAGGGAAGAATTTGATGAAATATTGTCTATGGAAACTTTTTTGGTAGCCTATAGTTTGAACAGCCCTCCTAGACGTTACACTGCTTCAGTACATGAAGTAGCGCCACACTACAAGTGCATAAATGTAGAATGCTTAGTATTTCAGATGGCATGCAATATGAACTGATTTTTCAGTGCTACCATCACTTGAGTTGAGCGTGTAATATTTATGTCAACATGGTGATTTAGCTACTTGCAAGTAGTAACGTAGGAAGGGTTGAAAAGCCTAGTAAACAAGGCAATCTGATAGATGATAGTTGGATGGAGGCAATCGGGAAGAAGCCCTGTAACTAGGTTTCGTGTTTGCTGGCACTCATCAGCAAGGTGTATCTGCAACCCCGACGGAACTGATGTCCCGCCTGAGATATGAGTGTAAGTCACGCAGTGTTGTAGTCAGCGACGTTACTAGAGTTATTCAGGTCGCGATAGATTGATTGGTCACCGGAGGGCAACCAACTTCATATTGTCTAGTCCTCACAGTTGATCGAATTCTGTTGACCACCTTGCAGTGTGGCCACCAGACTACGTAGCTCAGCATCGCGATGCACTTTGATAGATGTTAGTTGGATAGAGTCAGTCGTTTGCGTGGACATATACACTAAGCCACTGAGGCACGATAGCCATCTCTTGTGAAACTGGTGTCAGTTGTTGTAATGATACTTGTAATTTTTCGTTGCTGTACAGTACCTAGTCTCTCGACAACAACGTTACTCACTGGGGTGCAGGTACATCCAACTGACGAGTCCCAAATAAGACGAAATGTGCTTCCTGGATTCCACTGCTACTCGCTGAGATCAATATAACATCATGAATTTTCAGTAGTATTGAGGCGTCTGCATAGGAGCTTATATGCCAGCAGAGGACGAGCAATTCGGCCATGCATAGCAACGGGAAGTTACAAGTATCATTACAATTACTGCAAGCTGTTTTCTTAATTCACAGATCTTGAGGTTTCTTGTGGTAGGTCAAAATTCTATCAAATAATGTAGGTTAAAGACTGCTGAACAGTGATTTTTATTAATTCCATAAGAAATAGTGACTAGAAGAATCATTGTTAAATGCTCTCTATTGGTATTTGAGATATTATAGTGAAGATATAAGAAGAATGAGAAGTTGAAAAAAATCGATCCACAAAGTAAATTCACTGAATAAATAAGAAATAAAACTGACAAAACGTTAAAAGTTGAGATCAGTAGATCTGAAGTAAAGCTTACTGTAAGGTGATTAATCAACAAGTAGTCAAGAAAATACAGACAAATTGCCATAGTAATAAATATTTAGCTACCAGTTGGTTGTTGAAATAATAAAGTGACTTCAGTATTCAAAGTATACAGAAGGAAGTTTGTACTGCTTTGTTTGATATATATCTGAAAGTCTTTAAAGGTAACAATTTGCTGTCGTATATACACAGGAAATTCGTGAAACCACAATTGTGTTGGTTTTAGGAAAGGCCTAATTTGATTGCACGTATCTTAGTAACTAACTAGAATTCTAGTGCTTTGAACTGTTTCGAATTTTCAGTTAAATCCATTCTGATCAACAGTTGATGAGTTTAGTCCAAAATGAGCAAAACAGCCTTAAATCAGTTCAATCTACCTAGCGCACAGTCACTGCTGGCCTCAGTGGTCTTCAGCTGCTCATACTAGACCTTAGTGAATGTCAAATATGAAACTGATAAGCGCTTTATTTAAGTGAATAACTTGTGCTAAACGTGTAAGCGTATTGCTGATAATTGTCAGACAAAGTACACAGTATACATTATGCATATGTCAAGACAGCTACTGAAGGATAAAACTGAACATGACTCCATCTTGCTTAAATGAAATATAGTTGATCATCTGTGGGGACTGATCGACTTCACGGTAGCATTCATTAGGGTCCGATGTCAACTGGAAAATCATATCAAACCTGGGTGTACTAAACAGCTGTTTCGTCTTAGTATAGGACTTCTCAGCGAAGTGCACCTTTAACCTCATGAAGCACCAGGCCAAGGACCATAAGGTCACACAGTGAACACACTGCCATTCAATTCCTTCGTTGGAATCCAGTGGTCCGCATTTTCTTACTTTTTTCAGTCCATGATATATCACAACTATCATTAAATATCATTAATGGTTAACTGTCTTCGCTCTAGACTTGAGTGGACCTATGGGATGTGCACGTTCATGGCTCCAAGATTTTCAAAAGTTATTCAGCTGGTATCATACCGTGAAGGATACTTTAAATGAAAATTAGTTTTTTTAAATGCTGAAAAAATAATAAATTTACTTTGATTTATCCCGAGAGAGCAATCAGCCTTATGTTCTCTAGTCCTGGATCCCAAACGAATTCAGTCTAGACCTGAATAGCTCAGTGGTGGCATCACTGACTGTAACACTAGGTGATGCAGGGGACAGATATGCCTTGCTGACGAATACCAACAATCACGAAACCTAGTTGAAGAAGAACTTCCTCCCGATTACCTCGAACAAACTAACAATGATAAATTTAGCTATATAAGATTCCTAGTAAACAATAAACGAACTTCAGCCAGTGTTCAGATGGAAAAGTTATATTCAATTGAATACTCATAGGAGACTCTGATAGACAAATTTACATTGAAGAACATTTTTACTGAACACATTCTCAAACGACTTTTCAGAGAGCAGTAGAATTACTAAATTACATATTGGTTTTTCATCTCTTCCCAATGTTATCCTTAAAAATGTCGATGAATTGAAATTTCGAACATTTGCATATCTAATGACAAGAAATTGTGGTTCTAACAGTTCACCTAGAAATGGACATCATTTCTAGAGTCCACACTTAAATGATTCTATACATATTATATAATATATGTTACACACTGAGGACATCAGTATAATATTTGGTTGCAGGAAATGATTACTATTCATCGCTGTCAAGATTATCTTATGTCCGAAATCGAGATACACTTATGCATCACATGACTAACTTTCCTAAATAATAGGCAACTTTTGCTTCGAATTCCTATTGAAGATAACTATGCATGCTATTTGTTTTATCATAACTTGAAAGATTTTAAGTTCTGAAAATAATATTAATGGAAACAAAAGTTAGTTAAATGTCAAAGAAGTACAATAGTGACATTTTCGGTTAAAATGTTAAATGAAAATGATAACGAAAGTTTAAATAAGTAAAAAAAAATGTTGAAAAAAAAAAGAGAACAAGCTCTGGTAGCCTCTTGCCAAAAGAAATGAAACCACCTCTTAAATATCTGTAAATAGTTAAACTATATAGGTAGACTCCTAATCTTGGCAATATTTCATGTATGAAAATTCTTGACAAAGATTAGAGCTCAGATTCAGATTCTTAAACTTTAGTCAATTTAATCGTTCACAGGATAGTTTTTCAACATTCATTGAAGTATTTCATTCTTAACGATTGTTCATCTTACTCTACAAGAAACTGATGGCTCATTATCATTTCTCTATTATGTATAAATTTGTAAAACAGAACCAATGAAATGCAATTACCATGTAAAGTAAAAGGAAAGAGCCAACTAGAAATCTCTCAGAGTTATATGGTATTGATATTCATGTTATATCATCCTTAATTATGGGCTAAAGAGATTTAATTGTCCTCCTCTAAGAACAGTGCTAACAAATATATATGTAATAGACGGTGAAAGATGCACATTGAGTCACAAGGAAAGGAAGAGATAATTAAGCGAAAACAAACATTTTTTATATCGGCTGCCCAAAGCGCACACTTTTCAGATCTATCTCTGAGCACTTCTATATTATTTTCTTTTCCTTTCTCGATCTCATTATAATTCATCATCATAACCTTTGTTCCTTTCTTCACTTTCTTTGCATCTATCGAGTGGATACTCAATTATCATATTTCATATCCAACAACAATTTGAATCCTCAATTCGGAGGTTTGTGGGGATTTATTGATTTCAGGTTGGTATTCATCATGGGCATTTTCAACACCAAGGTCAAGTCAGTGCTTCTATGTGATGGTTCAGAAACTTGGCGTGTCACGAAAAGCAGTTCCAACAAACTGCAGACATTCATCAACAGCTGCAGCCTACGCTCACTCGATACTGGAGATGGAGATCAGATAGCCAGAATAATAAGAATAACCAAGAAGGAACTCTGGTTGGGTGGCAATGAACTAACCGACAACCCATCACCCAACAAATATATAGAAGAGGAGAGTGGAGATGGATTTGACATGCACTGAGAAGACCATTGAAGGACATAATGCGCCAGGCACTACAGAGGACTCTAAAGGGGAAACGATGAGTTGGGCGTCTGAGGCGAGGGTGACATAGAGAAGCTCGTGTGAGGAGGAGATAAAAGCTAGTGGGCATTTGAGCAGCCAGGTTGAAAAGACAGCAGAAAAGAGAGTGAAGTGGCTATGTGCTAGTGAAGGCCTATGTTCCACTAGGAACCTAAGGGAAGATAATGATAATAATAATAATTAATCATGGACTGGCATTAGTTGGAGGAACATTGAAAACCTGGCTCAATGGTACTTTGCTGGCCGCGAAACCTGAAGGTCCTGGGTTCGATCCCTGGTGGGGTGAGGAGTCCCATACTAGGATAAAAAACAGCTGTCTAGTGCTCCCAGGTTTCCAGTATCCATGCAACCAATGTCAGTCCAAGATGAATACCAATCTAAAATTTCCATCTTGTCAAACTCTTTGTCTTTCTAGTTAATTGCGTTGTCCAATGGAGCATTATGCAACTCCTTTCCAGTCGTCTTTTCCTTTTAGTACTAAAGTAATGATGCGACTATTTCCTATCGTTCAATAACGGACTGTTTCTTCGCTCACACTGTTTGATATATATATATATCATCCTATGTTTTCACTTTTGCAACCTTAGAGCTAACTACCTTCATTCCCAGTAAACAGAAGTGACGAAGAAAAGAATTCTTTGCGTTACAGTTTCTGGATGGTAAATAATTCAGTTTGGGGGAGATGTAAGACATTATCTCTTCTTGAAGCATCATTAATCTTTTCTTTAGGTTTAAATATTTATTTTTTAACATTTTTTTCAACTAAATCGTTTTTTTGTGAACTGTAGGCGCTTCTGTTAAAGATTTACGCCAATCTATTTGAATCTAAATATTGAACATTCTATATCCAAGTATAATTTACATTACACAATCTGGCTGACAAAGTTTGAAGATCGGCATAATTCGTTGATGTATATTTCCTTTATACTGTTCTTATATCTAAGTGGTCTTTGAGAATATTCTTAGTTTACACATGAAACTATCCTAGATAGCTGTGGTTCGATAGGCTGGAATTCGTTGTAAGGGTTGATAATTAAAGTTGGGTGCAAACTTTTATTCAGGGTACAATTCAAACAACTGGCCTATGGACTACGTGCCAAGTAGTTTACCTACTGAGGTGTTGGATTCATATTCTTAACCAGCTTTAATTTCATTTCAGTCACGTAGGGTTTTACCTAGCTAAGTACTATGATTACAACAACAAATAACTAAAATGTAACACTAAAGGCAATCATAATATTCACTAGGAAAACCATAAGAGTGTTTCTGCAGCACTAATCTTGATGACAAGCACAGGAATTCAGAACGCTCATTTCGTCCTATTTGATACTTGTCAGCTGGATGTACCTCCACCCAACTGCGTGATGTTGTTCTCGCTGAGATTCGAACCTAGTACCTATCGCTTCCAGAACGTTATCCACTAAGCCACTGAGGCACGATAACCAATCTATCTATAGAGGTCGAGCTATTTAACCTTGTTACTGAAGCAATTTAAGACATAGACGACAGCGTTAAATGATTAGAGGCAATTATAAGCACATGATAATGGTTCACCGATTTATAAGCATTGATATTTTGTCGTGTACTTTTTATTACCACACACAATGACGTAATCAGCATCTACATAATGAAGAAAAGTGGCACACCTAATAGGTTGCATGAACATGTTGCCAGTAACTTCACTTATCTAGTGCGTTATCCCATTGTAAGTTGGGAAGTGGAACATAGTCAGAATTTATCCTTGAATCCCATTGTTTCACACTTAAAACAGGATCTTTGATGTACTAAAATTGTGCTGTTTGTTTCTGTCACCACACTTGGTCACCAATTTACTTGTTTAGTTTTTTTGTTTTGCTGGTACGTGGTCGTTTTCTTCTTCAGATAACTTCGGATTCTATCTATATCTATATGTCTTCTGAAAGATTTATAGTCCAAAGTCCATGTTCCTAGAAATTCCCTTTCAGCTTTTATAGTTGCCTATAGTGGGATTTCCTCATCCTGTCAATCAAAATTATGCTTGTGGTTGTCATAAGCGAGTTGAATTCAAGGATAATGCATCACGTCATTGAACAGGAAGTTGATGTTCATGAATTCTATGACCAATATAGTGGACAGACTGACCAAAGTAGCATTGCATCCAAGCTTTACAGTTGATATTTTCAAGTATATTTGAAATATATTTCTTTGTCTACTAACCTTTTGCTCTGCATAGAATGCTCCGCAGTGATTCCATTGATTTTTACTTCATTTGAATCCTGACGGAGCATAGTGGTCTGTTGATGATTTCAGAAACATTCTTTGGCAAGGTGAAGTAATCCGGTTACTTAATTGAAGTAATTGTGCATTTCTTTGTTCAGTCAATAGAAAATTTGTGATCAATGTGATCTGATTATCGTTGGCTTTGAAAATCTTGTATAAGTAACTTTTCTCATACGTCCGAAGTGCTCATGTGTTATACTTGGTCCTGTCTTTAGGAACTGGTGTTTTATGCAAAATTTCTTGTAAACTGAATTAGAAGAACTTCTCTAGCCAGACAAATTTCAATAAAAAACAGCATTTCTTTCCACATCTTACGACGGTTTAATTAATATTAACTATTAATGGTGAATAGTGGCTAACAGTGAAACCTAGGTCGGATGTTTCGCCCTATTTTAAGTATTGTTGTTCCCAATAAGACTTGAACCTAGGACCGATCAATTCGGTCCAGTGAGCAACGGGATTATACAAGTAACAACGTAACCCACCAACAATCCTACTGAGTCGGAGACTGGACGACAAGCCGGAGAAAAGTAGTCCGAAAGGTGATCTAGGACGGACAAAATAAATTAATCAAATACAATAAGGTATTTATGAATAGACAGAAGATAAGTGAAGCAACTGTAGGAGTAGAAATGATGAGTTGATTGACAACAGCCATCACCATATCAGCTGGTATTCAAGTAAAGAAAAAGAATAAATTATGAATTACTCAAACTATCGAGCTGATTGAAGAAAAAAAAGCGAGATCAGCTAGTCATTTTTCCAGAAAAACCTCATTCAGAGATAGACTACAATTCTCTCAAAGAAGGACTGAACTATAGCACTGAGAATGTAAGCGATTTCCATTTCTGTGTACCACTGTAATCTTCACTAAGAACCTCATAGGTGAGTGGTGAATAGTAACAGGATTTAGGTCAATCAACTTTGCCTGTGATGAAAGTCAAAAGAACTCAACCGACCAAGGAAGGAATGCTGTGAAGTCAATGACCAGCAGGACGACTTTAGTACTGCTAGCTAATAAAAGAAAGAATATTGTTGTTATCAACAAAACAGACTAAGTTAAATAGTTTCAGAAACGGCTGAATGGCAGAAAAACTTACCAAACACTGGATAAATCTTGAGTCGAAAAATTGGACTACTAGATTCCTAAGTAATCAATTTGATAAAACTTGACTAAATGATTAGGAAGAAACTGTGGGTGAAGATAAACTGACAATACTTTCCGATTCTCTACAACTGGTCGAAACAAATTTTTTTTCATTGCTACCAATATTTCCACTGTATGATGTGGCCTTAGTATGTTTGTCAAAAAAAATTGTTCAGTAAGCTGGACTGCCTAGTAAATGGAAGTGAAAACTCAGTCCATCAACTGAACTTCTGAATAAAATGAAGACAGTGAGGATAAATTATAGTGAAATGATTCCAATTTTAAGATAAATAACTTTCTTTCACTTTAACAGATCCAAATCTAGCCAAATAAAAACAATAAATACTATTTCTCTTTCTCCAAAACTATTCAAAAATCACAGTCTCAATCTTAACAGAACTGACTGATAAACTGGTTGGTTGTGGCTAGCAGTAGAATCCAAGACGTACGTTTTGTCCTATTTGGATGTACCTGCACCCCAGTGATGTTGTTCCCACTGGGACTCGAACGTCGTACCCGTCGCCCCAAACGTCGAGGCGTTATCCACTATGTCACGGAGGAACGATAGCCACTTCTTGGACAACGGGTAGTAGTTATTACTATTTATTGACATACTTTTATTCTCTGTTGTTTTGTTCGATCGAATTGTTTGACATCTATTGGCATATGCGCTCCTATGCGAATACCTCGATATTGCCTGAATGTTAATTATGATAAATTTGTTGGTTGTGGCTAGCATATGCCAATAGAGGTAGAACAATTCGATCGAACAAAACAACAGAGAATAATAAGTATGTCAATAAATAGTAAGAATTGACTGATTTATTCAATTACGGAATCACTGATGTCAGGACTAACTGCTGTAGTGGTGATACAGTGATAATAGCTTCTCTACTCTAGCATAATGTAAGTACTCAGAACATCAGTGGTAATCACCGCCCCACTTTGTCAACGTAAGTGATTTAACTAGTGTATTACGAGACAAAGTACATTATCTAACTACTGAGTGAATTCCTTATCAGCATATATAACACACTGACCTATCAAAATTGTCATAATCATATAACTAAGGTAATCGGTTATTCAAAAACTGTTTACTTGTAAGCAGAACTATTAAACATGCAAACTTAAAAAGCGAAATAAACAAGCTCGTTAACAGTATGTAACAAAAAACATTATTTTACATTTTGTGAAACTTACCAGTCAATCAAAACCTCATTAGTTTTGATATATATATCTACCTTAAGCTGAAATTCATAATACATTGTATGCTTGTTTTTGTCACTGTTTGGCTTGTCTTTTTTCCTGACTACTGGATAAATTTCAGTTAATTTAAGAAAATAGTATGGCAAGCTTTGCAATTACTTGCTTATAACTGATGGTATCAGTCATGTTCATACTATTGACCGATAAAAAGACCCCAGAAGATTTGGATTTCGCCGACGAGTTATGTCTAATGTCTTGTAGCACAAACTCGAAGGTCTACAGGCGGAAACTACCAAGTTGGCAGGAGAGGCAGCGAAGACGGTACTCCCCCCAGGTGAAAGTAGGGAAAACAGGTGATGAAGATACCCAGCCGCTACCGACAACAACAATAACAACAAGCGTCAATCACCATGAACGGAAGACATCTGAAGGAAGTAGTCTCTCTCACCTACCTAACTACCTACCTACCTAGACAGCATCGTTTAAACTACAGGCAGCAGTGGCGCAGATGTGGATGTCAAAGCCAGCCAGGATTGGAAAGACAGCAAGACAGGCCATCATTTATCTGAAATCAGTCTGGAGATCTACTGCACTGCGTTGCACTGTACTCAGCATAAAGAATAAGACCCAATTTTCAACAATAATGTCAGTCAAGTCAGTGCTTCTATGTGATGGTTGAGAGACTTGGTACTTTACAAAAAGCATTTCCAAAAAACTGCAGACATTCATCAACAACTGCAGCCTACGCTCACTCGATACTGGAGATGGAGATCAGATAGCCAGAATAATAAGAATAACCAAGAAGGAACTCTGGTTGGGTGGCAATGAACTAACCAACAACCCATCACCCAACAAATATATAGAAGAGGAGAGTGGAGATAGATTGGATTTGACATACACTGAAAAGACCTTCAGGGACATCAAGGACCAGGCTCGGCAGTCGAGTGGAATCCGAATGGGAAACGACGAGTTGGGCGTCTGAGGCGAGGGTGACATAGAGAAGCTCGTGTGAGGAAGAGATAAAAGCTAGTGGGCATTTGAGGAGCCAGGTTGAAAAGACAGCAGAAAAGAGAGTGAAGTGGCTATGTGCTAGTTAAGGCCTATGTTTTATTAGAAACCCAGAGGACAAATAATAATAATGTCATGTTGCCATGTAAGCTTAACTGTAGTGTGATTGACCTCACTGGTTATTATTCTGTTAAAGTGATCTGTGAAATGAGTAATCTTAAGCATAATTTTAATTTACCTGTTCATTTATTGTAATTATAATTGTGAGAATGCCGCATTAAGCTTCTAAAGCAGCATGTCGGATAAAGGTGATGCTTTCTAACTAATCAGAATATATTTTTACTTGACTGTTGTTAACAATAATGCAAATCATTGGTGCATAAATCTTTCTTGTACTCGATGTGATAATAATGTGTCTGGTCAGTTTATTCACTGCATGCACCAGCTATAGACTGTAGCATAACTTGAGATAAATTGACAAGCTGACAGATACTTGTGAGTTTATCTAAACTCCATTTTCAGCGTTATCTTTCATCATTAAATAAAGCCTATGACTGATGAAAGCTAGGTGCTCTGGTTTCTCAGTTAAAGCCGCTCATATACAAACTTTGTTCCATAAATTTGATTATTCAGCTACGTTACTTTGATCTTTAACTAGAAAACTTCTGATTGAAACAATCATGTTGATTTGTTCTCGAAGGGCTGGATTTCTACAGTACACACTCAACAAGATGTTATTTGCCTCACACGTTAAACCGAGATTTTAAAAGCATAGTGGCGAATCACGGAGTCTATTGTAACAAACGAAAGAAACCGTTTAGTATCAGTATAAGACAATTTGTAATCGATTTTATTCCTGAGCTCACATAAATGAAGAATATCAGTTTGACAGGCACTTTTACGTTATATATTTATCCAGGTGAACTAAATGTCACCTAATTTGTGTTTTCATTCAAGTTGTTGAAAAAATTATATCACTTTATATGGAACATGTTATATTCAACTGATTAATCAGGAATCTGTTTTGGGAAATACTTCTACAATGGTGCACAACTGTTTGCTGTACATAGAAAAACTTGCATTCAATAAAACAGGTGTTGCCTGCTATATTACGATAAATTTTGTTCAACAATACCATATTATATAGAAAGTATAACCTTTCATAATAATTTGAAGATAACTCACACTTGGGATCGAATCATAGTCAAAGGCTAGCGTGGGACATTTAGTTATGAAGCAAATATGAAATTGTGATTGGGAGACAAGGGATTTTGTATGTGATCTGTTCAAGACCACAAGCGGGATAAAGACTGTAAGCGCGGAAGTTGTGTTACTGGAATGGTGGGGGTGTTACTTAATTAGTCTGTTATAAGCCTAATTAATTGACTTCATCAATAAGTACAGTCATCATAAACTCGTTGGAGTAACTATTAAGGGAAATATCAAGGTAGGCAAATGACTCGTTATCTGACACGGGTATTTTAAGCTGCTGGTCGAGTGCTTATTTGACTGTGCACATTTAGTCATCATGGGTTGGATTACCGGCTTGCCTGTGATTCTGGTGGCTATGTATTTAGAGTCACCATTCAACAGCTTCATGGACTGCGCACATTTAGGTCATGTTCTATGATCAGGTGTTTATGAGAAGGGGGACTCTAGTTACACGACAGTGAACCTTCTTGTGCTTCCCAGTAGTTAACAGATATTCACCTTCGTCCAGCGCTAGGGTTCTGAAGTGAAGACAGAGCTATCCAGAAGTACGTAAATCTTCAGCAGTGCCTAGTGTGTAATCTCAAGGTGGTTCTTACGGTGATATGCTGTTTGGTATGTCTTCGGTGATGGGAAAGTGTGCGTCTGATGTTTCATATATGATGGTGATGGATTATCCGTCTCGGGTGATATACTATTAGAACCGAGTTGGCGGTGCACTTGCCGATATATCCAGTATGCGTTACAGATCAATGGTGAGGTCCACCCAGCTGACGCACCATAGGTGGTTATCGAATGCTTAAGGCGATGTAGCTTATATCATCTTCCCATGTCGGGGAATGACGTCTTCCGAAGCAGTTGCCGACTGATTCTTGAACCTGGTTATCTACCTGCTAACCGTGCATGCAGTAAGAGCTAAAATGTCTGGTTGCTACCATTTAGCCAACGTTGGAGGGGGTTAGTATTAGGTGAGTAATGAGCGGGATAAAGTAGACAGGGCACTTGTTGCTGTCCATACTAAGGAGGTACAGGTAGACACGTGGGACTTCGGAGTCTTCTCTGTTAGTAGGAGTGGATAGCGTATCGCGCACACCGTTTCCATGCATATACGACTTATCGTCACTCTGCTCATTAGCAAGTAAAGATTAACTGACTTAAAACCAGGAATGGTTACCGAAACCACCCTGTACAGACGTTACAAACTCATGGAAAGTATTTGAGATAAAAATGAAAATCTCATGTAACTGATGACAGCAGTTGGCATTCTAAAGCTTTACATTTTGACATTTTCCGGACGTGATCATCATAAACTTAATGAATAGTTTAGAAGTTCGTCAGACCAATCAGTTGTCTCTCTACACTTCTCTTGGTTGATAGTAGATTTTTGTTAAGTAAAAGCCATATTCTCAGTCACAAAGAACATGATCACTCATCCAATGTTTTCATGGTTTACAAAAGTATATGATACTCACAAGAACAAAGAGTTTTCTTATATCTGTTCAGTACTTTTTGGAATGTATGATAGCTCACTTGGTTAATCTCTCATACCTTCTAACGAAACTAACAGTTTATAACTCGAAACATAAGAGTAGTCACTAGTTATATCTCATTAGAATAAGTACAGGCATACTGTACCATGAAGTAATTACATGTTAAAAGTTAAACGGTACACCACAAGTACCGAAGCTTGCTATAATATCTGAAGACTGGACTGGACTCATTGAATATTTATTTACCTTCAGAGTACATGAGGTGTCAAACTGTGTCAAAAACTTCACACTGCGTAACCTCTTTTACAACGGAAAATAGTTTATTCCATATAATGAAGTCTGTATGAAACAAGCATAAATTAGCTATCATGTAACTTAACTCTATCATCAAACTGAAGAAATTTAGTTCCGACACTTAACTTAGTACCAATTAGATTGGTTACCTCACATTGATCGATTCGTGTATTAACAGAGGAGTGTAGTGGCAGGGTGATGCAGGTCCAAATAAATGGAGGAAACTGAACATCTTCAAGGTCAAGGAAACTCAGCTGACTGAAGAATCCTGATGAGCACATAACCTCGGTTGGGCATGATTTGATGCCAACTGAATGTCAAACATAAAATACCTACTAATTTGTTATGATTAATTTCTCAATAATTACATAGTTTTCTATTTCACTTCAGTTACCATGGGTTTTGCATGACTACCATGTGAGTTTCTGATACATCACTACTACTTGATCCTATTCACTCCACTTGTCTGGTCAAGACTCCTCATCCCAATCGAAATGTGAGTGAATTGGAGAGGTGGTAGTATCATATTGATTATGATTTTGACTATCTGAGATAACCGTGGTTTGGTAGACTAGTATTTATACTGGGTGATGATTGAAGGTGAAATGAAAGTTTTAACCGAGACCGAATTCGAATCAGCAATCACTGGGTTTTTGGTCTGATACTTTACCAGCTGACCTAGGAGGTCTGACTGCTGACTAGATTTTTATTTCACTTCAATCACGGTGAAACTATTCATTTATTTTAATTCAGTTCAAATCATACTACTGAACAAGTTGAGTACTTACAAACTCCCAAGGCTAATCCGTAGATTTCACTAGCCAAGTTCAGAATGATTAAAGCATCAGACAACTGTTTCACCCGTTTGGGGCTGATTATTCATCAGCTAGCCTACCCAGACAAATTCAGCTTACACAGCCTAATTAGTTTAGATCTAACTAGCTGACTTGTATGTATAGAATGGTATAATTTAAGACGATGGTCAATTTGCAGAAACGATTTACAAGTTGATCATTTGTTTTGATTAAATCCACCGAAAATAAGATAGATATCTGGGTAAATTTTGGAAGCAGATATTACCTGCATTCCTCAAAGTGATCTCGATAAATATTCTACTTCTAATCAAAAGATGAACCTCGCCTGATTAACTAGTTCACTAGTTACTAGCCGGTCGTAAGCACGGGTAAAGACGGAAGGTTGGACATAGAGCTAGCAACCCTACCCCGTAAAACCAATCCAATCGCTAAAGAAACTTCAAAGCACAAACAAAATATAGAAAATAAAAACAAATTTATTCCTCTGTAGAATCGGAGCGAAGAAATGACGCCAGTTGGTGAAAGCCTGCCTTCGGGAAGCCAATTGGCCGATGTGTCTCCTCTCCCCCAATGAAAGCGAAAGTAAACATAGGGACATGGAATGTACACACCATGTTTGAACCCATCAAGGCTGCCCATGTTGCAAAGGAGATAAGAAGGTATAGCACTGAAGTGTTGGGAATTCGCGAAAGCAGATAGAATGGGAGTGGACTCTCCAAACTGTCAACTGGAGAATCAATAATCTACTCCGATGTTGTCACCCAGACGACACGACAACCACGAGCACATTAATTTTTGGAGTGGTTATCGTTATGTCCCCAAAAGCATCGAAGGCTCTCTCTCATGCAGTGGGAACCAGTCTCCTCCACGATCACGATCATGACAGCAAGATGGATTCAACTCAAAGGGAAGGAAGGTCACAATCATACAATGCTACACTATGCACCTACAAATAATGCAGATGCAGATGAAGAGAGGAGGAGGAGGAGGAATTCTACAGACAACTGCAATCAACACTGGACAAGACCCCACCCAAGTTGGCGACGGCGACATCAAAATTCTAATGGGTGGGGTGACATGAATGTGGAACTGGGAGGGGACAAGACAGGAGAGAACTAACCATGGGTGGAGAAGTGCTCGGTGAGGTGATGAACGAGAATGGAGAATTGTTTGCAGAATTCTGTGCATTCAACGATTTGATGATTGGAGTCAGTCAGTCAGTCAGGCAGTGTGTTCAAGCACAAGGATATCCACAAAGCGAGTGACATGGAGTTGATTTCACCAGACACACACTACACTGAAAATCAGATCGACTTTATCTGAATATGAAGAAAGTGGAGACGCAGTCTACTTGACACAAGGTGAAGAAGAGGAGTAGATGTAGTTTCACACCACTCACCATCTGGTGCAAGGAACCTTCCAAATCAAGTTGAAAGCCTTCAAGGAAGCTGGTGATAGACCTCAGTTTAAGTACAACAGTCGGAACAGAAAGTGAAGGATGAAACTACAAAGGAGATCTTCACGTCAGCCATGAAGACAAGATGGGAGATATCGAGGAACATCCCTGAAGAAACCTTTGTGGAAGAACACTGGAACTCTTTAAAAGCTATGTAGGAGGAGACCTGCATAATCCTATTAGGAAGGAAGAAGAAGAGACAAGATGAGGAATGGATCTCGATGGACACATGGAAACTGATAGAGCAAGGAGAGGAGGATGGTGAAGCAGAAGATGAAGCAGTGAAGTGCAGTGCAGAGAAAAACAACAAAAAGAGGAAGTGAATACAACCTATAAAACACTACACTGGACAAAGAAGTGGAGAAGAGTGCACGGGAAGACAAAAGACACTTCTATGAAACACTTGCAAGTGAAGCAGAACAGGCTGCAGGTAGGAGGAAGAGAGATTTGACATTGTATCAAATAACCAGGTTACTATGTGAGAAGGGAAGAGATCAATACAGATGAAACCAATGAAAGATGATGAAGGAAATTTAATTACGAAAGAAGAGAAACAAAGGAAACGATGGGATGACCACTTCAAGAAGCTCTTGAATCGACCACCACCACCTGCACTTCGTCCAGAAATACCACCTACAGCCCAGTCACAGAACTACAAGTGAACACAAATCCTTCAACAAAAGTGGAAGTCCTGAATGCCATGAAGCTACTGAAATGTGGGAAAGCAGCAGGACTAGATGGAATCCCACCAGAAGCACCGAGAACAGACGCAGAGACAGCAGCGGACATGCTCACACCACACCCTTATTGCAGAAGGTGTGGAAGGCAGAGAAGGTACCTGGCCATTGATTGGAAGAAGGGTTACCTTGTCAAACTCTCGAAGAAGGGAGACCTCAGTGTTTGCAAGAACTGTCGCGTAATCACTCTCCTGTCCACCCAATGCAAGCAAAATATTGTGCCGCATCGTCTTGGAAAGACTAAAGGATACACTGGATTCAAAACTACGACCGGAACAGGCTGGCTGGCTGGCTGGATTCAGGAAGTACAAATCATGTGCCGACCAAATCACAACGCAATATTACACATCATCATAGAACAGAGTATAGAATGGCAGTCAACGGTCTCCACCTCAACTTCATCGACTTTGAGGAGGCCTTTGACAGCGTCGACCGAGAGGTAATTTGGAAACTGCTTCATTACTACGGAGTATCGCAAACCTTTATCCGCCTCATCTAACAACTATATGAAGACGCCACATGCCAAGTAATTCACAATGGGACAGCTCAGTGATGCATTTGAAGTGAAGACAGGAAGGAGTGAAGCAAGGTTGCCTACTATCCCCCATGATATTCCTGATTGTTTGTGGTGGACTGGATCATGCAGCACAGCAGTGGGGAGTGAGAAGATGGGGATACACTGGCTGGAATGCGGAAAAGAAACTGGAAGATTTGGATTTCGTCGATGATTTGTGTCTGATGTCACACAAACTTGAATATCTACAGGCGAAAACTAACAAGTTGACAGAAGAGGTGAGGCAGCGAAGACGGGACTTCAGGTGAATATAGAGAAGACAGAGGTGATGAAGATACCGCACCAACAACACCATCAACAACAACAAGCTGCAATCACCATGAACGGGAGAAAGTTAAAGGAAGTAACCTACTTCACCTATCTAGGAAGCACTGTTTCAACTACAGGCGGCAGTTGTGGCACAGACGAGGATGTCAAAGTCAGAATCGGAAAAGCAAGACAGGCGTTCATTAACCTGAAACCAGTGTGGAGATCTTCTGCACTCAGCATGTGGAACAAGATCCAGATTTTCAACATTAACGTCAAGTCAGTGCTTCTGTATGGTTCAGAGACTTGGCGCGTTACAAAAGGTATTGCCAACAAACTACAGATATTCATCAACAACCGCCTACACTGGCTCGTTACTGAAGCTCAGATGGCCAGAATAAGCAACAAGGAACTCTGGTTGGCTGGCAACGAACCAACCACGAAGCTATCGCTGAACAAATATGTAGAAGGAAGGGGAGATGGATTGGGCATACACTGAGAAGGCCGACTGGGGATATCACGCGTCAGGCCGTCGAGTGGAACCCAGATGGGAAGCGAAGAGTTGGGCGTCTGAGGTGAGTTTGACATGGAGGAGATGATGTGTGAGGAAGAAATGAGAGGTTGTTGACTGTGGTGGTGCCAGGTTCAAAAGATTTCAGAGAAGAGAGTGGAATGGCGACGTGCTACTGAATTTTTATGTTCCATTAGGAACCTAAGGGACAAATAATTATAATATAATCAAAAGATGATGATATTCACGAAACTCTAATCAGTATCAGATATGCAAGATAACACATACTGTTAACTGTATTGGTTTAATGTTGTTTGACATGTATGCAGAAGATATATCATATATTTCTATGATCTCAACATGCAAAATAAGTTGAAATTTGGAATTAGATGACATTAGAGATTGCTTCACTTGCTTATCCATAGTTGAATATTGTTCACACAGATCGTAAAGAATGAAAAAACATTATTCAGTGCTATGAATAGACTTAATTAGAATACAAATCAATATCCGCTTGAAGTTGGCCCATATCCTGCCTTGACCCACGTTTCGTTGTGCCTTCACTAGCAATCTCTTCTAACTACATAAGTATCTAAACTGAACTATTCAAACAGGAGATAACACAATTAACCAAATAAAATTTGCTCATCGGTAAACATACCAATTAACAAAAGTATTCATCACAATGGGGGAATATCTATGAATTAGCGATATATGGTTGAAGAAATGTCTTGAAGGTAAATGTTTATAAATTTAGGCTTTTACACTAGAATACATATTTGTGAACAATAATAAAGTATGAATCTAGATTAACAATAGAAAAACGAGCATATTATTGGATTGGTTTTGTCGTTTTAAGGTGTAAAATTAACCCGTTAAGTGATTCCGGTGAGAAGTGCAAAAATCGAATTAATTTGCTGGAAAAAGCCCCCAGATATTCGCTTAGTTCGATTAATTATGACGGTTTCATTTCTTATCTTGTACTCTATAATCATTTATATTCCTTTAAAGCATATTGTGTGGAGATCTGCACTCAGCATAAAGAACAAGATCCAGATTTTCAACACTAATTCAGTCAGGTCAGTGCTTCTACATGGCTCAGAGACTTGGCGCGTTGCGAAATCATTTCCAGCAAACTACAGACATTCATCAACAGCTGCCTATATTCAGTGCTGATGACCAGATGGCCAGAAAGAATAAGAACAAGAAACTCTGGCTGGTAACGAACCAACCAAGAATCTATTGCTCAACGAATATGCAGAAGGAAGTGGAGATGGATTGGGCATGTACTGAGAAGACAATTGAAGGACATCACGCACCGAATACTTGGTTGGAACCCAGATGGGAAGCGAAGAGTTGGGCGTCCCACCTGAGTGTGACATGGAGGAGATCGTGTGAGGAAGAAATGAGAGCTTGCGGGCAGCTGTGGTGCCAGGTTGAAAAGATTGCAGAGAAGAGAGTGGAATGGGGACGTGCTACTGAATTCCTATTTTCCACTAGGAACCCAAGGGACAAATAATAATACGTATTGTGTTTCAATAAGTGGTATACGTAATATAAGTAAACAGGAATAAATTAATTAGGAGTTAGAAGAAGTGATTTGTAAAAGTTAGGATAACAATTAATGATACCTTCCTTTCCTAGTCTAATTAACAGCTCTGAAGTTGTCTTATTTATACGCCTTCATTAGAGCTCTGTACCGGTCACTTATAAACAAGTCAATGATTAAAAATCATTTGGTGGACTCAAACATATTGTGTTGAAAAATTACGAAAGTAGCAAGATTAGTAAATCACAAGCCAGATATATAACTACGTTGAATCTAAATCAGTACTCTCCAAAACTTCAACCACACTGGAATGAGATCATGATGTGACAGTAACTACATCTAGCTGATGGCTCTAAAAGTAGGACGCATTACTGATAAGTGTGTGATCATGTTTTCCACTGACAATTATGACTGTAGAAACATAACCAAAGGTCACAACCTCCCATTGTACATAGGTAAACAAATCGTAGAACTTCTAGTCTTGAAGAAATATATCTTAAAAACTACATCAGGAATTGTTGACAGAGATGATTCCGACCGGATTACATTGAAGACGGCACGTCAGCATTCGTCTCCGAAAGCCGTCCCTATTAAGACTATGTTTGAAGAACAGAAAAGTTAATGAATCATCTGACACCTGGCCTAATCTGAATCGTCACAATGAAAATTGATGAAAGAAATATATCAACCAGGTTGGATATGAAAACAAATAGTCAGTGATGGCATTGGGTGAAGATCCCCCTATATCGCAAACTGACAGACGTAGGAAAGTAGAGACTATTGAATTCCTACCCCATGGTTCAGTGATAGTGTGCTCGCCATGAAATCCGGAAAGTCCTAGGTTCGACTCCCGGCGGGGTTATGACGAGCTCTGCTGAGTCCCTCACCAAGGCGAAACAGCTGGTCAGTGTTTCCAGGTTTTTAGTGATTCTCCAACTGATGTCATTGCCTTATGAATGCCAACTGGATATCAAACTCTCTTATTTATTAAGATTTACTTTAGATAATGCTTAGCATGAAACATCTGAACTCGGAAAAGAATTGAACTAAAATATTATCCTCAACCAAAGCTGGAAAATATGTGCCAACATTTCAAAAATTATTTCCATGATAGTTACTATGGGTTTTAGTTGGTTATTTTGTCCAGGATACAAACTTTATCTAACCCCCCGTTGATTAGGCGTAAGCACAAACCTACTTTAAGAATCAAGAAATAACAAGATTTATTTAGTAGCAATTACCACTCTGAAATGAGGTCAAAAGTTCACAAATGTGGCATTTGCTGTACAAGAATCTGATTCAAGTTTTTACTGTAGGGCTGTCTTTGAATTCTGGTATTGTTGTTAATCCACACCTATACGTATGCTTGTTCACTTTAAGAACAATATTGACTTATACTGGGTCATGATTGGAGGTGAAATAGAAATTTGGACTACGGCTGGATTCGAACCAGTGACCACTGCGTTTCTGGCCCGATACTGTGCTAATTGAGCTACAAGGTCCGACTCCTGACCAGATGTTTATTTCACTTCAGTTACCATGGGTTTTGCATGACTACCATGTGAGTTCCTGATACATCACTACCACTTGATCCTATTCACACCACTTGTCTGGTCAAGACTTCTCATCCCAATCGAAATGTGAGTGAATTGGAGAGGTGGTAGTATCATATTGATTATGATTTTGACTATCTGAGATAACCGTGGTTTGGTAGACTAGTATTTATACTGGGTGATGATTGAAGGCGAAATAAAATTGGGGCCGTGGCCAGATTCATCCATCTTTTGACTCTGAACATTTTTTGTGAAGATAAAGGTGAAAATGTGAAAGTGTCTGCACAAAGAACCGACATAAGAAGAAATTAGAATATGGTATTTTTTTTAGTCCATTTGATGGCTAGTAATGGAATTTAGGACGTACGTTTCGTCCTATTTGGGACTCACTTATCAGCTGGATTTACTGCATCTCGGTGAGTGATACTGTCCTCAGTGGGACTCGAACTCAGCACCCATTGCTTCAAACGTCAAAAGTTATGCACTAGGCCACTGGCGTATGGGGACCATCACTTTCGCAATAGGTATCAGTTGTTGTTTTATTGATAACTGCACTTTCCCTTTAGTACGCTGGGCCGAATTTCTCGACCTCTGTTGGCTATAGACTAAAATGGAATTTCAGTCTGCTACAGTACCCAAGTTTTACCACAGTGTTTTGTCTTTTTCTTCATCCATGATATAATGCTTGATCGGTCGCTTTTAGCATTGAATTCGGAATCGTCAAATTCCATAGTAAACTAGGGTGAGACCGTGAACTATAGGTGAATCTTTTTCAAAGTCAGCTACTTTCATCATTTGTTGGTTTCGCAGTCTAATACGATTTCTATTATCATTTGATATTTGATGGAAAGCAAATGGAAATTAAGATTAATTTCGTTTAAATTTACAGTATCCTTATAGTAACTCTTTATTCTTTCGGGAAGACGTGCACCAGTTTACTTGTTCCTCATTAAACCGCTAGTTTCACAATCCCTCACTAATAGTTAACGATATATACTTAGTGCGCTTTGACAAGCCATGACCTGTGGGGATTAGGCAACTTGGGAGTACAGATTGTCACCCATAGATAACACCAGATGCCAGTCACACTATATTGTAAAAATAAAGCTTTATAAAGTATGGACTGCTGAACTCAAAACCAGTGGTACAATAGTCATTTAGTCGGTCTTAAATCAGACGGTCATGTGCTCAACCACATGTTAGGTCTTTGATGTACACTACTAAAAATGAAGCAGTTAGTTATTCAGCGCTTATGCGTGTTTCATTTCAGTTCTGTAGCTGACTACGTATTTAGATGAATAATATCTTTAACTCAATACAGTATCATAAGTTGACAGAATATTTATCAATATAATGTATAGAACCTCTATCCAGAAATTCGTGATGACGTTAATGGTCCTGATTTAATTAACACAATGAATCAAAGCAGTAAGCAGCTGGGGAATCTGAAACGGTGGCGTTGCACGAGTTTGGAGTCACGTGATTTTCACTGATGTTGACTGACCAAATCAAGCATGAAAGTAGAAACATTCTTGCGTTATGGCCGAAATACAATGGGGACTTTTTTTAGGTAGGCATTGAATGCATCTAACGACAAGTGTTAATACAAAGTAAAGTGTATTCTACATACCTAAACTAGTCAACGAGTGTGCGATTCAGATCTCTCTTCCAAGAAAACAGAGAAACTAGGTAAGCGAATGTTAGTTGGTTAGAGAAAACCCTTCTTGGCCTAGGTTTCATGCCTTCTGGCACTTGTCAGCAAGGTATGTCTGCAACCATGACGAAACCGATGTTCTCTTTGAGATTCAGACAGGCGTCTTGGAGCCAGCGACATAACCACCAAGGTATTCAGGCCGCTAGTGGCCTCATGTAGGACAGGATTACATGAATTGATCGATCACTGGAGATCAACTAGTTTATGTCATCTAGTCCTGAGTTCTGACTGTTAGCAATCACAACTAGACGACATAAGATTGGTTTCTCTCCAGTTACCGACCAATTTAGGTAAACAAACTTTTAGCGCGATATGGGCACTACAAGGGATGAAGTGAATAATTCCCACAGGTGTCACATATTTTCACTGTTAGACAAACTTGTCGAAGTTTGATTAATATAAGTGTAAAACTTGGGCACTGTGGTAGAATGTAATTCCATATTAGATTTGTTTATTTGATATATAGCGCACAGTGATACAGTATTATTTACTTGATTACGTTTCGAGCATAAATTATTGCTCATTATTATACCAATGTATGATGAGCAATGTATTATGAACAATAATTTATGCTGGAAACGTAATCAAGTAAATAATACTGTATCACTGTGCGCTTTGTATCAAATAAACAAATCCAATATGGAATTGTCGAAGTTTGGTTGTTGTCATTACTATAATAGGTGATAACTGAAGCGGAAATGAAAATTCGAGCCGCGGTAGATTTCGAACCAGCATCCACTGGATTTCTGTCCCAGTGCCTTACCAAATGAGCTACGAGACCCATTTGTTGGCCAGATTCTGATTTCACTTCAATTACCAAGGGTTTCACCCGACCGCTATGTGAAGTTTTGACGCGTTGCTATCGTTTGATCGTAGACACATACTGGCTGTGCAGTCAGGACATCTTATCTCAGTCCAAACCTACTTGAATGAGAGAGGGGTGGCGCCAAATCACTTATCAGTTTGACTATTTGAGATAGCGATAGATTAGGAGGGTTGTGTTGATGCTGGGTGACGATTAAAAGTAAAATGGAAACCTGGTGAACATTCGAGTTTCGTAGATCAGCAGCATCGGGCCGAAAACCCTGTGGTCGCTGGTTCGAGTCTTGTCATGGCTCAGATTTCTATTTCACCTTCAATCATCACGCAGCATTCATACAAGTCTGCCGAACCACAGCTGTCTTACTCAGATGATCGAACTGATATTATTATTACTATTATCCCAATAATTAGATAATGTTGTTTTAAATAAGGTCTACATTAATCTACAAGTGTTCACCAAAGAAATTTATTAAAAGTACATGGTGAATATCAAATAATAATAATAATTATTATTATAAACTACACCGACCAAGTCAGTCAATCTAACCTCTCTTTCTCTCTATGGGATCAACAGGATCAAATCAATCCTTCTTCACCTTCATATTTACCTAATTCGGGTGATTTCAGAAATCCTTTTAAATCAGTGGCATTTATGCACATGCTTGGGTACATGTTTAAACTACAAGCACGTGTACTTGCACATCCACACAGTGGGATACTAGAACTTTCTACTTTTCCTTTACTGCCACATCTCAGTGTTACAGTATTTCAGCATTGTAAGTTAGTATTTAAACGTGAAGTAGTCCTACCTATTAAAACAATATTATTATCAATTAGGAAACTAAATCTATCTGCTCTGTAGTGTATGTAGAAATTCTGACATGTCTATACGCTGGGTCACATACATATACACGCATATACATTGAAGCAGTAACGAATATTCGAAAACTGACAGTTGTAAAATCCAAATTATTTTACACAAATGCAACATGTAATTACAAGTAACAGAAGAAAAGAAAAAGAAAAACTGAATTGTTGATTGTAAAGTAAAAAATAATCCCATGAACTTTAGAATATTTAGTGATCATCATTTGACTCTCTGATATAGCTGTGGTTTGGCAGACATGTATTTATACTGCGTGGTGATTGAAGGTGTGATGAAAATCTGAACTGCGGCCGGATTCGAACCAGCGACCACCTGTTCGAATCAGGCCGCAGTCCAGATTTTCATCTCATCTTCAATCAACATGCAGTATAAATATTTAAAGATCAATATATTTTAGCTACAATTATTTAAATTCTCATTGGATATAAATGTTTGTTTTTTGTATCTAACACTTGAAAGCTACTTATATTGATTTGTTAGTAGACAAGGACAACTTAAAAAAAATTAATGTAACTCCACCCGGTGTAGGCGTTATGCATTAATTTGAAACTTAGGTATTGCGTGAGGCCTAAAGATAATCCACCTTGTCATGAGCTGAAGTAGGAGGAATAGAACTTCGACCGAGGAGCTATTGGTCAAAAGCCTAGTGGTTGGCTTATGAGCCTGATCTCTACGCGCTACTGTGGTTCACTAAGGTAACGGTTACTATGCTGAACGTAAGTTGTAAGTCAGTCTGTGTGCTTACTTCAGTCGTCATATATGCAGAAACCACGCATTTAAATGGTTTTTCGGCAGCTATGTCTATACTGAACCATTTGAGGAAAGGGAAACTATCGATATCATGATGCTTTTTATTAATAAAATGCAAAACTTGGGACGATATGAGCACCAAGAAGCGTACAATACAAAAAAACAAAGCAATATCAAGAAGATCCGAAAAGTGGAAAACAGAGGGCAGGAAAATCATATGCGAATCATTAGAGGGGCAATTTCAAAAACACATACAAGAAGGCGTGCATCAGTTTTGTGTTGTTTCAAGGTGATAGAAATGGCTAGAAACCTGCCGCATGGTCACCACTGGTTTCGACTCTGGGTCGTGTCTGCTGTCGTCTCAAGTCATTGAGTTGCTTGACCTTTACAACCCCATTCACGGAGTTGTGAAGCACCTGCAGATGGTAATCAGTCAAATTATCCATCATCCCACCGCACCTTGTCATACATTGGTGACCTATCCACTTCTTCGAACCATTGTGAGGCAACCGAACAATGAGCAGTGTGGGAGCCACTGGAATAACATACACAACACATAGCCAAGCCACCGAATCCAGAGTTTCATGGTGACTACACCCAAGCAGTGATAATTTTTGTCACACTTAGATACATGCCACCCCAACCCGGAATTACTTACCTAATGTTCCCAACGAATGAGAGTATTTGTAGGGAGATAACGGCGATCGAAAACACAGAGTTATCGGATACCATATGCTCATGAAGTTACAGTGGGACTACTCTTACCGGTGCGCTGTACGCTGAAACTTTTACCACGATGTTGAGGATTCTTAGGGTCCACAGTTGACCCAGAATGACTTATACAACTCTGGTTTTCGGTTTACAGTTGGAAATCTGACAAGTCACGCCTCCGGCGGCACTGATGTAACTAACTAAATTCACAAACTTTTTGGCTACTTTTGATGGTTCTTGATCAAGAGTGAGTGAATGTACATGCTTCTGCCAATCTTGCAGAGACACTTTGCACTTTGACGACTCGAAGCAAACATGATACCTATGGACAGTGGTTGCTGACTGGCAATGCGAGTTAAGTAGCCTGTATTCTATTATACGGCAAAAACGAGATCGTCTTCATATTCGAGGCCGAAATTTCTTTCGTCTGGCAACAGGTCTGCACCACTACCTCACTTATCCTTCAAAGTTGTCTCAAGGATGGCGTCACTGGAAAATTTGAAGACAAGTAGCGAAATCTAGCAACCTTGCCTAACTCTACCATTGGTTTGAAACAATATAGATAGATGGTTAATGGCCTTCACTATATCCGTGGTTTTGAAGTAAAGGATGCTAACAGACATTTTAGGAACACTTCTATCTAACAGACAGTTATAGAGCACAGCCTTGTTCAACGAATGAAAAACTGCCTCATCACCGGAAAATGCAACGATTGTTGGCCTGCAGTGTGCGTGATAGTGTTCAACCATCTAGGGGAGGATGAATGCATCCGCGACCCGAACATAATCTGACTTTTTCCCTGCGAATCATCTTCTGATACATTTTTCAGAGCTTGCAAATTATGATGCAACCAATCTTTTGGATGTTACCGGCAGCAGACTTATATCCTGATGATGATCAGATGCACTGCGTAGACGTTTTTAAAGATGTGTTCAGCAAAGGCTTCATTCCACAGTGATGGAGCACTATTAGTCTGATACACTTTCTGAAACAATGTAGTCAGTTTTATACTCCAACTGCACCTCCATCCTTGGGTGATCTGTGGCAAGTACCCCATAGAGGTTTGTAACTCTGAGCTCCCTACAGGCGTCTGATTTGTTATATTGGTCGATGTTAACTGACCAAGGAGAACAAGATATTGAGATCGATACTGCTGGGCGATTCTTTGAAATGTGTTCCAGGGATCTAAGAAAGTTGTGGATCAGGGTTTCCTCTGCAGCACAGGGCACCTCAAACGCATCCGTTCTCTTGCTGCTGGTGGCTGCGATAACCTGGACAATGTCCGGCAACAGTCAGATGCTGCTGATTTCATCTCAGTCGTGGGTTCTGATCACCTGATCTAGGGTCTCTGCACAAATACTGGTTCATCTGCCACACAAATGACTCATATCAATGTACCAACTGTCTGCCGCAATAGAAACACCCTGTCTCAAAGTTGTGCAGTTATCTTGATACAATTATGGATGGTAAATAACGTCCTTAACGTGATCCGGTAAGTAATGCTGTTCCACTATGCGATATATTTAATTAATCAACTAACATGGAATTACATTCTACCACAGTGCTCAAGCTTTACTTTGTGTTATTTGGAAGAAGAGTCTATAAGTGTTGGAATCCCGATAGATATCCTCAAAAATCATTCCTCAAATGCACGATGAATGTTAACATTAAGTTTAACAGTGAACTGTGCATACAACTAGATGGAGTTGGAATGGGCTCAGCACTGGGTTGCATATTAACAGACCTTAATCTACAGAAATTGAAGAATGGTTTGCTTGAAAAATCATACCAGAGAATTTTCTGCTTGCTGTCCAGCGGAAAGCCGCTATACTATCGGCTACGATTTAAGGGTGAAGTGCTTAGCGAGATATTAATTCATGAACTATACAGATCAACCTAGAGAACTTTTACTGCTGGTAAACTACAAATTTTGTCTTCCACATGCCTGCTGGTCACATCGAGAGTGAAAGATGAATTGCCTAGACTTGCCATTTCTTGTTGCGTTTGTCAGTTTGACTGCTCCTGTGAAGCCAGTTTCGTCAGTCGCTGCTGTAGGAATTTAGTTTTTCGTGTTCGCGAACTGCATCCAGAGTAGTTAAGTGAAGGTACGGTGAAGATCATTACCAACTGAATATTAGCAAGCTGCGCTGATTGCAGAAGCAGTAACAATGAGGACTAAACAATTTGAGTTATGTGTTGAAAATAAGCAAGTATTGCAGCTGAAACTACCATGGCCCTATTCAGTTAGCACGAATTCCTTACCATCTCGTCCTAGGTCATTTAAGTCCATAATGTAGACATCAACTCAGCCCTATGGTCTGAATTAATTCCAACGAATTCTCTTATTCTGCTTTATCTCCCAACATGATTAACATTCTATCAAGCTACTATTCCTCAGATTATCTTTCCTAGATTATTTCAACTAACTTTCATAAACACCGTATTGTTTTGTTAAAGTATCACCTTATTGTGTTACCTACGCTGTGTAATGGTTTAGATAATCAGTTATTTTGAGTTAAATCCCAGTAACAATTGATTCCATCCTTAACATTCATACAAGACTTTTATGAATTGAATTTCTCAACTGTATCATTTATTTTAATGATGGATAGTGGCTAGCAGTGGAATCCAGGATGCGCGTTTCGTACCATTTTGGACTCGTCAGCTGAATGTACCTACCTCCCATTGAGTGATGTTGTTCCCAATAGAACTAGAACCTGGGATCAACCGCTTCAAACCCTATGTCCGTCACACAAGAAGCGGCTATCATGGCTCAGTGGTCTAAAGGATAACACTAGCGTTTGAAGCAACCGGTCCTGGGTAGGCATAATCAGCTGACGAGTCCCAAATAAAAGGAAACGAGGATCCTGGATTCCATTGCCAGCCACTATCTATCATAAACATGTAATTGAAACTCAGGCAATATTGAAGCATCCAATTACCAAGCCCATATGCCAATAGAGGCCGATCAATTCGGTCCAGTCAACGACGGTATAATATTACCATTAATATTAATATGTCATTTATTATTAAGAAACTTGTTAGCTTAATCTTAATATTCTTGAAGTATACTTCCTCAGTATATGCATATAACTGTAGGATTTGAAGAATATTCTTTGTTTACTCTAACGGTTTTTGAACTGTGATAGGAATGTCTAATGAGTTGAAAACAGAAATTATTACTAAGTAATAAGGGTGAATAATTGATTTTTTTTATATTTTAATACTTCTAAACCCTTATCCAATAATTATCCAATCAAAAGTCTAGGCTGATGAACAAAGCATTATAAATAAACAGCTTCAAAACAAAGCCAATTATTGGGTATTTTCTTTTTACATCATATGATTACCATCCAAATAGTAGGTTATATCACGTGTTAATTATGACCTAGAAATTGTAAACAAATTCACTGTTACAACTATATGATTGATGATATAGGCACCAAAGCTGTAGCCATTGTTGATGTTTAGTAAAATGATAAATGTATCAACAAGAGTAATTTTAAATGCCGCCCTAGCAACTGATGAAACATCGAATCACATTTCTCTATTCGATGAAATTTTATCTTCCCAGCCAAAACATCGAAACCTGATTATTTATTTTGGCATTTGTTAAGTTGGCCTTTAAAGTCACTCATTAATAGTTCAAGTATGAAATTCGAATGTTTACACAAGAAATAAAGTAAGAATTGCATAACTTTTCAAGGTGACTACTGTGGGATGATACTTCTTTGCCAGCAGAAACATTTCAAAGTTGGACAGCAATAATTACCTATTTACTAGATACTTAAATCTATGCTTACCTAACTGATAGATTAGAGATAAGTATAGGAACTCAGATGTTGATGTATGTGCTGATCATTTAAAAATTTTTATTATGTTATAGTTTTCAATGACAGTGACAGTTTGATAAATGTACTGAGGAAATCGAGAAAATTGTTAGCCTATCTACTTAGATACACATTTTCCCACTTATTAATCATATCAATATGAACTTGAAAAGTAGCTAATAAAATAAATTCCAACTATTTTTTTTCTTGACATTTTAGGTTGAACAAGAATAACTACACTACTGATTAGAGTTGTTGAGTAATTATGATAAATAGTCTCTGGAGTATATTGTTAGACTTCCTGTTATTAGAAATGAGATGTGTACAAACAAGTGTAAATACAATCAGGCGATAGTAAAGCGTCACAAATTCACATGGCAGTCAGGCAAAATTCATGGTGATTGAAGTGAAATAAAAATCTAGTCAGTAGTCAGACCTCATAGGTCAGTTGGTAAAGTATCAGACCAAAACCCAGTGATTGCTGATTCGAATTCGGTCTCGGTTAAAACTTTCATTTCACCTTCAATCATCACCCAGTATAAATACTAGTCTACCAAACCACGGTTATCTCAGATAGTCAAAATCATAATCAATATGATACTACCACCTCTCCAATTCACTCACATTTCGATTGGGATGAGAAGTCTTGACCAGGCAAGTGGTGTGAATAGGATCAAGTGGTAGTGATGTATCAGAAACTCACATGGTAGACGTGCAAAACCCATGGTAACTGAAGTGAAATAGAAAACTATGTAATTATTGAGAAATTCATCATAACAAATTAGTAGGTATTTTATGTTTGACATTCAGTTGGCATCAAATCATGCTTAATCTAGGTTATGTGCTCATCAGGATTCTTCAGTCAGGTGAGTTTCCTTGACCTTGAAGATGTTCAGTTTTCTCCATTTATTTGGACCTGCATCACCCTGCCACTACACTCCTCTGTTAATACACGAATCGATCAATGTGAGGTAACCAATCTAATTGGTACTAAGTTAAGTGTCAGAACTAAATTTCTTCAGTTTGATGATAAAGTTAAGTTACATGATAGCTAATTTATGCTTGTTTCATACTGACGTCATTATATGGAATAAACTATTTTCCGTTGTAAAAGAGGTTACGCAGAGTGAAGTTTTTGACACAGTTTGACACCTCATGTACTCTGAAGGTAAATAAATATTCAATGAGTCCAGTCCAGTCTTCAGATATTATAGCAAGCTTCGGTACTTGTGGTGTACCGTTTAACTTTTAACATGTAATTACTTCATGGTACAGTATGCCTGTACTTATTCTAATGAGACATAACTAGTGACTACTCTTATGTTTCGAGTTATAAACTGTTAGTTTCGTTAGAAGGTATGAGAGGTTAACCAAGTGAGCTATCATACATTCAAAAAGTACTGAACAGATATAAGAAAACTCTTTGTTCTTGTGAGTATGATATACTTTTGTAAACCATGAAAACATAGGATGAGTAATCATGTTCTTTGTGACTGAGAATATGGCTTTTACTTAACAAAAATCTACTATCAACCAAATCTGTCAAATCACGGTTATCTCAGATATTCAAAATGATAATGAGTAATATCAATCAATTTTTGAGGAATGTTTTAATAGGTATCACAAAACACCTATCATTTCCAACAGTTATTGAAGGTGAATGATAACAAATTCTTGCATTATTTTCTTACAACGCAGTATGTGATGAATGGATATCATCCGTATTAGATGGTGTCACATGGTCAGATATATAACAGGTTCCACTGGTACAAACATTTTCATAAGCTATGTTATCCCAGTTCATTAAGGTTAGAGATGTCAGATAGGCAGATAAGGAATATAAACACAAGACCAAGTAAATTTACATCACCTTGCAAGTTAATGCAGTGCACAGTAATATTGAAAAACTATATTTTGGAGAAAGTCAACATTCTGCGTTTGCGTTTGGTGATCATCTGAGGAAGATTCACTAAGTCTCATGAAACTAATGCTTACTGGCTCTTAAAAAATTTTCACTTCGAATGGAAAGGCAAACAGAAATCAACCACCAATCCATTTTACCTGCTGGATGCCCATAAGTATGAGAGCAGGAAGGTATATAAATTCGTAACCAAAATGGAACCACATGACTATCGAATCATATGCCGAGATTTTGAAGAAGCAACACAGCGTAATGCCATAGTGAGCCAAAATACATAGATATTTAAGCATCTACCTCAGTTAAACAAGTTTGGGAAAACTATGGTGGTCAGTAGCAAGGGCAAATATCATTGAAATATAGATCATTGTTTATGGGGAACTATTTGCCGTGAAAGACTTATTGGTCTATAAAATATAACATTTATTTCAATACAGGATGTTGCAACAAAATAGTACGCATAATTCGAGGTTATTTGAGACTGAGCTTGCTTGTCGTTTATTGACTTAACTTACTAACAGGTTTTGATAAAAGACACAGAATGGCAAGTGGTCAGAAAGAAGCTGTGCATTAAGACAAAAGTAAATGTTGAACATCCGTAACAGAACATAAGGTATATTGCACTTGACAAAATCTTTGAGAAACAGGGACTAATATAACGTCCAACGATGGTTCACACTTCATCAGATGGGGTGATTAGAAATCACTTTGAAGAACTGATATGTAAAACTGGTATGCACAAGAGGAAGGATATCCTACCAGAGGGGGACAGGATAAATATAATCTACAAAATCAGTTGCAAAAATTGTTCACGTCACTATGTTGACCAGTCTAGCTGTCTGATTGCTCAAAGCATTCTTGAACACCAACTCACAGTAAAGTGACATGAAGCAACCTCCTTGGTTTCAATGCATACAGACAATCATCATAACAAATTCAACCTGGGTAATGTACAAATCATCCAGGAAGCAGGCTAAAAAGCTGTAAGAGAATTTCTAGAAGCATGATATTCAAACGGAAAGTCAATCAACGGATGTGTGAATATAGATCTAATCTACGACAAGAAAGTAGCCATCCATCAACCACTAGTGAGATGACAAAAATCTCGTTAATGATGCACAGTGTGACATTAACAAACAGCACAATTTCACCTCAAAAGAGATTATCTATCAGCGTCACAGAAGGAAATTTAAGGTTCAAGAGGTCAAGGTTTTATAAAGTTCTCTTCTCCAACTTGACAACATTCGAAGTCAATAAAAACACTATCGAAACATTCGGATATGCTTCAATTCTTTGTGAATTTAGTATGAGAAAATAATCAAGCCTGATGATGAAACATTTACGACAAAATATAAGAGCTCAGATAGCACCAAATCATCACCCTTATACTAAGCTAAAAATCTTTTCCATCATTTGGATCTTATTTTGAAAACACTGTTCATTTTTATGTTATCCATGTAGACCGATATAAGATTACACGAAGTGCTTTGTATTCTGTTTAGGACAAATTAGTTGAAATCACCTGCTGCTCACTATTGACGTTCTTACTGGAACTCAAATCTATGATCTATCACTTCAAACATCAGATTGCCCTTAACTATACCACTGAGTTACGAAACATACCTCTTATGCTCACTGCATTAGTTGTTACCCTTGTTAGTATTTTCCAGTCACTTGTTGTTCATTTTGGTGAACTAGACTGTCTACTTTCTACTGACTTATAGACTTCTTTAAAGGACCCCAAGTAGGCGACTGTCATGACGGTATAGTATAATGGTTAAGGCTGTCAGCTGTATCGGACTCAAATTAAGTACTCCTTTTGAACGGACTAAAGAGCATCTTCGAACATAACTAATTAAGGAATAGATGCAGACGTTTGCAACTCTAACGTAGAAATTGTTTCCCCAGACTGCGAAAGCAGATGCAATCAAACCTATGGAATTTAAAGTGTGTAGTGTTAGGAAGGTCCGTCCACACTTTTGCAACACCATTAAATCCTGTTCACTGACAGACACATTTTTCCAATTTGAAGTCTTATGGGGATTTATTTATTGAGTTCAGGTTGGAATTAATCATGGACTGACATTAGTTGGAGATCCATTGGAAACTTAGAAGTACTGGACACCTGTTTCGTCATAGTATAGAACTCCAGAGGAGTGCGCAACCATAACTGCAGACGGTGTCAAACCCAGGACCTTCAGGTCCCGCCGCCAGCACGTAACTATTGAGCCACTGGGTTGGAATCCATTTCTCCATATTTCTTACTTCTGTCAGTTCATGATATAGCGCGACCATCATTCAATGAGTTCTCACTGTTAAGGTGTCCCATACTATGGCGAAACAGCTTTCTAGTGCTCCCAGGTTTCCAATGTTCCTCCAACTAATGTCAGTTCATGATGAATACCAACCTGAGGTAGATTTTTATTCAGATTTTAACTCTGATTGCAGTCTATTCATATGTATGGCATAATGTATGAACATTTTCACGTTCAGTTGACAAGACTGACGAAACTCCAAGGACAGCACTTATTCACTCAGCTTAAAAGATTGTTCTGTAGCCTTTTTGACGTAACTGAATATGTACTGGGGTTCTGAGATTTCTGCAAACTAGTGGGTTACGAATTAATAACTGTGGTTATATAGCCACAACATTCTGACATATGTCAAGAGATACTGGTCACTGCAAATACTGTCACACACTACTGGAGACATAGAAAAATCAGGATGGGGAGGTATACTCTTTTGTTCCCGGAAAAAAAATCCGGCTGAAAGTGTAGTTGTTTACAGTTATTCTCCTCCTATTAGTTTCGCGATTTCCAGTTTGGTTTCGACTGAGGGAACACTTGAAGATACTTTGTATCTCATAGCAATATCTGTAATCTCCTGAATCGTTCTTCTACTTGTACTTCTCCCAAAAACCTTAGTATTTATTCAGTCACGTCATCTGATGACAGAGTAGAGATTTAAACCCATTCTGGGATGCACTACAGTAGTAGTGGGGACAGTATTTTCAGTGAGGAATATCCATAATCGTGGGTCAAATTGTTGTAGCCGCATAACGACAGTTCTTAATTAGCTACTCATCAGTTAAGAGAAATTCTAAAACCCTTAATATGTATTCAGCCACACTACTATTTTTGTTAAATAACATCTGATACAATGGTAAATCCCTCCATTCCCATTTATTAACTAGTGTAGATGGCAAATTTAACGACGAATTTACATTTTCTCATCAGAATGAAAATAAAGTATTCAGCACTCAAGCGGGTGTTCAGCTGCGATTGAATTCATACAAAATGAATAAGTATGTCCGGTTTTTTACATGAAAACTGAATACTGGTTAGTAATGGAATCCAGGATGACTGTTTCGTCGTGTTTGGGACTCGTCAAATAGATGTACCTGTATTCTATAAAGTCGTTGTGTTGAAATCGGTTAAAAATGTTGTGAAAATGACTTTCGTTTCCATTCCTAACCCATTATCAAGTACAAATAAAAGTTTTCTATTTGTAAAACATTGCTTTTCATCCTTTTTTAATCAACGGGTTAGTTGGACTTGAGATTAAAGTAAATTGTATATAAAGTAGCACTTTGAAAGTAACGATAAAACATAATTTTCTGAGGAATACCAATCTTCTTATATGGTCTTTCCATATTAACAGCGTTAATATGCACACAGTAACAATCATAACAATAATGATCACTTTATTCCAAACAACGTTTCCATACAGTTTAGAAGTCTTTCTGTGTAATGTTGCATAACCGTTAGCTGATTCACAACATTTCCAAAAGTATTAGTTATAATAGTTAGATTATGTAAATAACATTGGTAAGAAAGACAGAGTTACATGAATGGTTAGAATATTTAAGACTGATTACTCACTGTTACGCAGTTGATAAGTAAGTTCTAACTTCACCTAAGATGTATATTGGTTTCAGCAGATTTGAATTCTTGTGTTTAGCCGTCAGAATATAAAGTCTTGTAAAATTGCTTCTTTACCACCATATAGAAGTACAAGGAGAAAGCTTTGAATGAAGATGATTAACAATTTGCGATGAAATGGCCGTAGCTAATTGACTGCATGAGTTATAACGTCTATCAACTACAGTGTTAATCATCTGGGTCAGAGGCGCACCAGTTAACCTCATAACAGCTGTCAATGCAATATTACATAATCCCCTTTGAGCAGATCAGAAATACCTAGGAGTAATAAAGAATAATAGGTAAAATACGGGAATTAATAAATTGTAAAAGTAGAGATTGAGTTATGTCGGAAAGTTTCCTCTTCTTATGCAATATGCTGAACAAATGATTTTCTTTGAAGTCAACAAGATATGATGCAACCAGAAGAGACCAGAAGAAAAAAACTATGGAAGATAGGTAGCATTCGATTCGCTTTCTGCAGTAGTATTATCAATTTTCCAAGGGTCATGGAGTTGAAATAGGTCACACAAGTCTTGTGTAAGCCTTAGACTAAAATTAATAGTCTGGCATTTAGAAAAGTTTAGTTTAAGGCCATTTGAGGAAGGCCACTGACGAATAGCAGATAAGAAATCATCCAGTTGAGAGCAATGCAATTGAGATACAACCGGCTCAGAAAGCATCAGGTCCCCAGTATGCTGAACAAAGGTATGCCATACAAAACGAGAGAAAACAGAAGCGGAGAAAGTACTGCTCGTTGAAGCATGTCGGCTTCAGTTAGAAACGAAGTGGAAAGCTTCTCTTTATAAACAGGAGACTGTTTCTAAATATACAGACGATAATTGTTGCGAATGTCCTGGACAAAGTTGAGTGTTGAGTTTGATTTAATCATTACAAGAAGATATTTTAGGGAAAAATTAATGAAAGACAATCCAGTGAAGAGAATTTTCTTTTCGACAAATCATTTTTAAAAGTTGCACATTGTAATCATATTGCCACAAAATATGTATCCATCGAGGCACGGAATCATGCTCCTGTCCAGCCAAAGCAAAATATTATGCCGCACCATCCTGGAGGAACTAAAAGATGCTCTGCATTCAAAATTACGACTGGAACAGGCTGCTTGGTTTCAGGAAGAACAAATCATGTGCGGATCAAATTGCAGCGATACGCATCATCATAGAACAGAGTATAGAATGGCAGTCAACTCTCTACCTCAACTTCATCGACTTCGAAAAGGGCCTTCGACAGTGTCAACCGAGAAGTAACTTGGTAGTTACTTCAGCACTAAGGAGTACCACAAATCTTAATCAACCTCATTCAACAACTATATGAAGACGCCATATACCAAGTGATCCACAATGAAAGCTCAGTAACGCCTTTGAAGTGAAGACAGGAGTGAGACAAGGCTGCCTACTATCCCTCATGACCGTCCTGATTGTGGTCGACTAGATCATGCAGCAAACCATGAGGAGCAAGAACATGGGCATTTGCTGGCTGGACCGATGAAAAGAGGCTAGAAGATTTGGACTTCGCCCATGATGATGATTTATGTCCAATGCCTTGTCGCAAAAACTCGAAGATCTATAGGAGAAAACTAACAAGTTGAAAGAAGAGGCAGCGAAAACGGGACTTCAAGTGAATGTAGCGAAGACGGAAATGGTGAAGATACCCAACGAATAACAGCATGATCAATAATCACCATGAATGGGAGAAATCTAAAGGAAGTAGTCTCTCTCACCTACCTAACTACCTACCTACCTACACATCGTTTCAACTACAGGCGGCTTTGGTAGCACAGATGAGGATGTCAAAACCAGCCAGGATTGGAAGGACAGCAAGACAAGCCTTCCTGCATTAATCTGAAATAATCAGTGTGGAGATCTACTGCACTGCACTGCACTGTACTCGGCATAAAGCGTGAACAAGATTCTGATTTTCAACACCAATGTCACGTCAGTGCTTCTATGTGATGGTTCAGAAACTTGGCGTGTCACGAAAAGCATTTCCAACAAACTACAGATATTCATCAACAGCTGTCGTCTATGCTCACTCGACACTGAAAATCAGATGGATGGTCAGAAAGAGTAAGCAACAAGGAACTCTGGTTGGGAGCGAACTAACCAAGAACTTATCACCCAACAGATGCGCAGAGGGAAGTGGAGATGGATCGGGCATACACTGAGAAGGCCGACTGGGGACATCACGTGACAGGCCAGGCCCTTGAGTGGAATCCGAAGGGGAAACGACTAGTTGGGCGTCTGCGGGTGACGTGGAGCTGGTGTGAGGAAGAAATGAGAGCTTGTGGGAAGTCATGGCGCCCGGTTTTGAAGACTGCAGAGAAGAGAGTTCAATGGAGGCGTACTGCTGAAGCCCTTTTTTCCAGTAGGAACCTAAGGGAAAAATAATCATCATAAATGTATCTATCAATAACTAATGGGTCAATATAAAGTCACAAGATGACAGCACCTAGAAGGTCAACTCAAGGCGATCAAAAATAGCTTATAGAATTATTGCAAACAAACAAAGAAATGAATAAACCATCTTAGGGAGATCATGGTTAGGAAAAAAATTGAAGAGTGAATGCATCTCTTTTGAACACAAAAATAAGGTTGATACCACTGAATTGCTAAAGCCCCTACTGTGTTTGGGTGGTGAATGAGCACTCCCTTCGAAATGTTTGACTTCACTTTATAAATGACTTTGAAAGAAGACCGTCATGGAGCATAGCGACCAGAGTTAACCAAATATTCAAGAATGGTGCTTCTGATGGCTTTATACTGTGGTTTAGATAGCCATGCAGGATAGTATTCAAAGATGCGTTTGAATAGAACATACTTTGTACGGCCTATGTAACCAGCTCTACATGTGTAAAAGAATTGGTAAACACACATAGGCCTCACAAAGCGTGTTTTATACAAACGTATCTCTTAACGCTTTCCTGTTTGGTAGTCTAAATGACAGTGTAGAGTCGTCACAAGCTAGAATCCTGAGCATTTGGTTAACTCTGGTCACTCTGCTTCATGAGACATGGTACGGCAAACATACTCCACAATTTTGTCTAGATTAGAAATAATATCTTGGTGCAAGACAGTGGCAGGATCCAAATCACTTCTCCTACCTTTATAAACAAACTGTTTCGGATATCTCAAAGCTTTTGACAGAGGTTCAAGCACAAGTAGAACAGATTTCTCCATTTTTCCAGAAAAACGGATGTTTTAGCAATATGTCTGAGACTTACATCTGATTGAGACGACTTAGAAATAGGTAAAATTTTAATTTCATTGCAAGTAGTGGGTATTGTAACTTTGGAAAATGATGCATCAAGTATATCTGTAAGAGGACGGCCTAAAATATCCACACATCTTCTAAACACAGTACTTGAAACATAATCACGACCAAGACTTTAGAATGAGTTGAAGGATTTGAGACATTTGAAAGTATCATTTGTATCAGAACGAAATGAACAACTATCAGTCTTACTGTAGGTAAGATGGAGTCAGCTCGCTAATTGGTTTAATGCACAGACATCAGAACATAACAAGCTTCATAACTTATTTGTTTTCCACCGGTATGTTCATTGAATTATTTCTATATATTATAAGAATTTAAGCATATCCTTATGTATTCTTTAAAATTTATATTCGTTTGAACTTCAACAGAGTTTTATGGTTTTACAGTATTTGATTGATTCTTACCTTGACGTAAGCTAAATGTCTATTCAGTTTCCTTGGCAATCAGTACCACTTGTAGGAAAAAGTAAAAGCTTAAATATTATTCTGTACGCACGTACAGCGATACCTCTGCACACTTTTTTTCTTTAGAGAGTTGTCATCAATTCAAACTGGTTGATTAGCTTCAGTAGCAGTAAGTGTTTGTGTTTCTTCTTGGTAGCTGACACCGAAATAGATGGTGCTTACAAGTCCAATGCTTCAAATAGCCAGCAGCATCGACAACAATGAAACGTAATAAATGATAGGTATCAATTTCGACATTTATTAACTGTGACTACATCATACATAGTCAGTATGTCTGCCCTTTTTCTACCTATATGACCCCTCATGGGAGGTTATTGTATCCTTCTTGCTTTCAGTTTAACAGGTCATCTGCCACTCAAATTTAAATAAAGTCATTCATTTCACTCAATTTTCACAAAACTGAGATGTTGTATTTGGTACTTATCCCCTTTAAATACTTCATGAACAATTTTTTAGATTATTTCACTGTCAGATGACCAGCAGAGCGAGACAGTTTTGCTTTTTACACTGGAAAAAGTTGGAAGCAGTTCTACTTAACCCAGCTAATATGAATTTCACCAGAATCATTTTTCATGTTAACTCCAAGACGGTAATCTCAGTCTACCAGTCACTTTTACAATCAGCTAAGTGATATGAAATCTTAGTGCACTTTTGTTTATTCCTGGACGTTAAAAACTAGTCAACATGATCCAGTCATAATGAACAATGAAGTTAGTTGTAACTTGATTAGCTTACTAATGAAGGGAGAACGGATCCGTGAGACAAAATCGGTTCACTTGAGGATGAATGTGACCAAGCATGTAACTTACAACGAAAGACTTTAGATGGTTGTCTCCAGACACAATGACTAGTCGCATCACTTAGTATCGGTGTTTTGAAATGATAACTAGAGTTCGATCTACACATATGATTAGACGAATAGAAACTTCTTTTATAATTCAGTACAAATGAATCATCGTACAGAACAGTATTTCAATGATAAAAGGCTTTATTACCTAAGTGGTTGTGGGTGCGTGCTGCTGAGGTATCCATAGTAGGGCGAAACAATAACATATATTTGAAGTTTTTGCTGATGATGTTGTCTAGGATGATAATGAAAGCTTCACGATTATAACATCCAGATCATAAAAAATAGCACTAAAATGACTCCAATCCTAATCATTTTCATCTTAAAATTTTACTTGATATAAAATAGCATGATGGGTCTCTTTTAGATAACTCTAAACTTAAGAACCGTAAAAGCCATTAATTAGGGATTCAAATTCAACTTTTAAACCCCAATACCTCCTATTTCTTTTTTTTTTTCTTTAGAAATGGTCAATAAACGCTGATGAATATCCTTAATTCAAAACACAAAAATCCTTTAATAATTTCACGAATAAATCTAAAACAGAACAAAATAAGTGGTATTGACTTTACTTAAAAAACATATTAAAGTTATACAGTATATGAAATCTTTTGAAAACAAATGAATGACCTTGGTGTTATTGATCCAAATGTAACATTCTCAAGGTGATTTATAAATTTAATGATGAAGTGTGTTCACACTTTCAATTACCATTACCAAAGTTTAGTTGAACTGAACTCCTTTACCAAATAGCTATTTACGACTTGAACAGTATTCGAAAGTTATCATAGATATTATCAGTCTAACTGTCTGAGATCACTGGTTTGAATCTTGCCGCAGCCCAGATCTTCATTTCACCTTCAATCATCACCCAGTATCAATGATACAAGCATGCTAGATCATAGCTATCTCAGACTTTCAAAATGATAATCAATATGTAGCTCTCCGTTGCTAAATGAGGTTGACTTGAATTGGGATAAGGATTCCTGACTGAGCAACCAGTATGAATATGATCAATCGCTTGTAAAGCATAACGAATTCACATTGCAGTCGGGGGAAACTCCTGATTTTTAAAGTAAAATCAACATCTAGCCAGCAGCCGAGTCGCAAAGCTTAGTCGGTAGATTGTCCTACCAGCAACCCGGTTGTCGCTGGTTCGAATCCTACTTCGACTCAGATTATTATATCACTTTCAATCATCACCTAGTATTACGGATATATTGAATAAATAAAACTTCTTGTATATAGTTCAGAATTTTATGTCGATCCTAATAAGAAATTCTATCAGTTCCCTCTGTGAAAACACCATTTTAAAAAAATCATTGAATATTATTTCTGCGCATTCGAGTTTCTTTGCTTGCAGTCTGCAGATTTACTGTCAAGTAGACAGAAATGGATGATTAATGCTGTTCAAGACTACTTGTTCGTTGGTCTACTGACATCCAGTTTCTGATTCTTTTGTTCATGTGTTCAGCATAATTATACTGACTAGATTATGTATTGATCGACTACAAAAAGATAGTTTCATGTTATGCTTTGCTTGTCGAATACTTCATACAGTGAAACATTATCTGCTGAATTAGGTTGCGAATACAGTTTATTTTTTTCATATTAATAAAAAGGTGGCTTCAAAACCTTTAAACTTTTACTTCTTCTCCATCATTCGCAGTATGGGTAACTGAATTTTCCAAACAACTGCAATGACTAGTAATCGCGGATAGGGGCTAGCGGTGGAATTCAAGATACCTGTTTCGTCCTATTTGGAAATTGTCAGCTGGATGTACGTGCCTCCCAATGAGCGAAGTTGTTTCCCCCAAGCTTTGAAGCCAGGAGCGCTCAATTCAAATGTGAGTCCTGGATTCCACTGCTAGCCATTTTTCATCATTGACACGACAGGTAATATCGAGGCAACCGTGTACAACTACATATGCTAACAGAGACTGATCAGTTCGGTCTAATCAACGAAGGGGTAATACAAGTAACAACATATCTCAAATAATTAAATCTGTGGGTTTGTAGAGATTTATTAATTGATTTCAGGTTGGAATTCATCATGAACTGACATTAATTGGAGAAACATTGGAAACCTGAGAGCATTAGATAGCTGTTTTCGTTCTAGTCTGGGACTCCTCGACTATGCGCACCCATCACCCCCCACCGCAGGGATCGAACCCAGGACATTCCGGTTTTCGTGGTCAGCACGTTGTCAGTAAACCACTGAGTCGGAATCCAATGGTCCATACTTCTTACCCCTATCAGTTCACGATGTATTCTGCGACCTTCATCCGGGATCATCATTGAGTGACTATTTTTCATGTCCGCCTTCCTGAGCTCCTCTGGTCGTGACTTCTATTCGGAACTATGGGGAATCACCTCTTGGAGCTGGTCACCAATGAGGGCTAGGCGACATAGTATGGAGGTCACACTATACCGTGAACTGATATTAGTAGGGGATATAGATAGCTGGATTCCTTCCCAGTTACTCAGTGGTAACGTGTTGACCACGGGACCTGAAAGTTATGGGTTCGATCCTTGTGGTGTGGGGTCATGGGTGTCCACTGCTGAGAAGTCATACGCTAGAACGAAACATTTGTCCAGATTTCCAATGTTCCTCCATCTGATGCCATCCTATGATGAATTTCAACCTGAAATCAGTTTCTAGAATAAGTTTAGACTCATTTCTATTGAACGTGTTAAATGTCAGTTTGATAAATAGGGCTTCATTTGTCAATCCCTGACAAGTTAACCTTATAAATATTACTCTGTCATATATGATTGCACGTCTATATGACAGTATGCAGTACTATGACCGAGCTTTTCTCTAGATTTATCATCTGATCACTATGTACCATTCCATATGTTATCAACTTTGTGGATTCTGTTATTGTTCGATATATTCAATCTCACAATTGATGCGCTGACGCTGATATAATGAATTGTTTTGTTTAGGGTTAAGAATCTTGTGTAAACTTCCTATTGTCCTTTCCTTGTATGGTAACATTATTAGTATGCAGATTATGTTTTTGTGTCATTCATCATTGTCTTACAATTTCCTATACATTTCTGGGTCATATTTTCTTTTCATAAATTTTTCTATTTACTGCTTAGACATTTTGCCAAATTATATAAACATTTCTTTAAACTTATTTTAACTGACATGAGATGATATGACCTAAGTATCGATTTAGAAGTGTAAGTTTTCAGTAGACTTTAGTGTATAAGTTCAATCTTGTTTCATTTCATTATGCATTCCAGTGGAGTCAGGTCTCCTTCATCACCCTATAATTAATAAATGGACTGAAGTTGGAATTGAATTTATATGTCCTAAGCGCTCAACTGAATGCTCTTACTTCAACATACTAAATGGGTCATCTATGAATCTCCACTGTGTTTTAGGAACAGCATCATATTTCCTGAGAGCTATTTGCCCCCAGCTATTCACAGATGTCTGCCATGGTTGGGGATATTGATCTTATAGCAACCCATTTTGTTTGTTTATGTATGTTTTCTTGAAATTATGGTGGAGGGTTTCGGTATCACTTCTGGAAGATATTCATCAATGAGCACTAGATATTTTCATCCTTTTGATCAATGTTGTTATAAAGTGCAGTGATCATTTAAATAAGAACTACTCAGGTAAACTGATTCATTGACTGTAGTGAGATTCGGTTTATAAATTCACTGATTTCTTCCTGTTCAAATAGCTCATATAACTTTCTGATTGAACAAATTTCATTAAAATCAGTTTATAAAAAGCAACAAACTGAATGAAGAATATTCTTCTCAATAAATTCTCTTCACTTTCTACAATTATAATATGCATTTTTACAACCTGAAATCAAGTCAGGTTAGGAGAAATTACATTTCCAAAAAGGATTGAAATTTAGGGACAGGAAGAAAATCAACTTATCCTTTGTAAATTAGTCAATATAGGGATGATACATATACAGAAGAATGATATGATGATGCTGAATAAAAACATAACGAATAAGATGACAGGAATGGCCTTTAGTTAGCTGAAGGCCAAGGGAGAAGTAAGGCTTGGACACGTTCTTTCTGAATGTAGAGTTCAGGCATTGTCAATCTGATTGCGACAGTCTCCACTATGTTGAGTAGGCGTTGGGGAACTACTTGTGATGTCGTTTTCGGAACACGATGAATCATATTGAAAGCCTTGTTTCTGCGCTTACAACTCAAGGGAGATGTTGCATGTGACATTCTTTCACTACACCTAGCTAGAGCAGTCAAAAGGATATTTAATGCAGGTCGGCTTTGTATATCATTAGGAAGTCGCCCAATGCTCATTCCAAGACTAAAGGATAGCCTACCCAATCTCAACCCTCATCTTGCATATATCACTTTAACTGTTTCCTTGGGACTAGTTACATAGGTAGTACAATTGGGTAAGTGCGTTTTTGGATACAAGAGCATTTACCAACTTGGTTCGGAAAGGGTGCAGTGAAAGTGGTAAAAACACTCGGTCCTAGTGTATCTACTTGACACAGGGCATCACACAGATGCTAACAAAGCTTTAATTGCCATTCATCATGTTCCGAAAACGACATCACAAGTAGTTCCCCAACGCCTACTCAACATAGTGGAGACTGTCGCAATCAGATTGACAATGCCTGAACTCTACATTCAGAAAGAACGTGTCCAAGCCTTACTTCTCCCTTGGCCTTCAGCTAACTAAAGGCCATTCCTGTCATCTTATTCGTTATGTTTTTATTCAGCATCATCATATCATTCTTCTGTATATGTATCATCCCTATATTGACTAATTTACAAAGGATAAGTTGATTTTCTTCCTGTCCCTAAATTTCAATCCTTTTTGGAAATGTAATTTCTCCTAACCTGACTTGATTTCAGGTTGTAAAAATGCATATTATAATTGTAGAAAGTGAAGAGAATTTATTGAGAAGAATATTCTTCATTCAGTTTTTTACTTTTTATAAAATTTCATAGGAATCTTTACTACTTTAAAATCAATTGATTTCAATCAGAAAAGATTTAGTCCTCTCCTAGTTCATTAACTTACAAAGAAATGACAAGGAAACAACTAATTTTATACAAAAATACATAATTATATTTATTTTAATCAAAAAAACTTTCATTAAATAACTGTCAGGATGAACTTTCTATTCACAGGTTAACCCCACCAACTATAAATTTCAAGTTTACAAAGAAACTTTCAACTCTGAAGATAACTATTCCAAGACTCAATGGACTGTGAAGTTTAACACATGATTGATTTGGTTCATTATTATCACCTCAACATCATTTTTTGAAACTAAATAGGTTTAATGCAAAAGAAAGATGATCATTGTTGGTAGATAAGAAACGCAAATATTGAATGTCTACTTACATTGCCAAGTGGCTGTCTGATGTCCTGCAACCAGTCAGAAAACAGCTAAGCACCACTTGAACTGTTGCTGGCTGATTGCTTTATGGCGAAGCTAGAGAATAGTGTGCTGCATTCAACAATTGATAGTTTCTACCTATATAAAAAATATATGGATGATACATTCATCATAATCGATCAAAATACAGATATTGAGACTGTAGTTAAACAGTTCAATGGTTGTCACCCATCGATCAACTTCACATCAGAATTTGATGAGAACTCGGAATTCCATTTTCTCTATGTTTTATTGAAACGGAGACCAGATAGTTCCCTTCAGCGATCAATTTATAGGAAGCCTACTTGGAACGGACAATATTCGAATTTCCACAGCTGGATGCCTCTCAGCAGAAAGAGGAATCTAATCCATTCTTTATCTTCAAGAATCAAAAGAATCTGCACGAGTGATACTATTGACAAAGAATTAGGTAAACTACGGAAGTTCCTCATGCAAAATGGATATCCATCCAGATTTATCGATAGGAACTTGAAAGTAAATCAGAACACGGAGCGAGTACTCACAGTTCCTAGGAAGACGTTGTCAATGCACGTTGTTTTCAAAGGCGATACGGCAGCAGAGATCCTAAAGAATCGGCTGCCCAGATCACTGAAGAAGACATTCTTCTCTGCGAAACTGTAGATCAGCTTCTTTAGTCAACAACTCATTCCGAAGTGCGTTAAAGAAAAGTTGCCACTTTAGGCCACCTCAATGTGTGTCTACAAAATTTACTTGCTCCTGTGGAGCTAGTTATATACGCCGCACAAAGCGCACCCTTTCCAAACGTATCTTGGAGCACCATTCTGCATGGTTGTCGAGGGGAGAATGCATACCAATTAACAGTCCAATTCTTGAACATTTGATCAACCCTGGACATACAGCTAGACCGGAATCCTCCTTCAATGTCATTTATCATTCCAAACAGTTGTACACAGTGGAAGCATTGGCAATTCATCACTTCAAGTCTGATCTCTGCGTGCAAAAGAAAGATGATCAATTTGCAAATTGTTTACACATTGGATGATTAATTTTGACATTTCTTATAGATGAGTAGTTTTTTTTTATCAACTGACCAACTATGATACTAGTCAGCAGGGTTTGCGTTAGAAACTATCACCCATCAGCCAAGAGCATACAGTTTAGTGTCTGACACAAAGGGTCATACACTTGATAGTTTTCACCTGAAACCCTATTGACACTAAACTTGAGCAGATGGAAGGCTATTCACGCTTAAGAAATGCCAATATGGATCATGAAATTTGCAAACTATTTGCAAATTGATCATCCTACATTAGGTATTCCGGTCCATACAAATCAGATAGTCAGATTCAGGTGATCTAAAGTAATTTGACTGCGTCAGCTGAATTTTTCCGGGTACGCTGCTGATGAGCTCGAACTGAAACGATCGAGACGGCCATCCGGTATTTAGATCACTGTGATCTGGCTGATGAAATCTAAAGATCACCCTGAGACATTTCTCACTATTCAAGTTGTTCAGTAGTCTATTTTGATGCAAAATTACTTAAATGTTACCTGATTTATAAATTGGTTAAATGAACTAATCAAATTGTAGGAAACTAGTGTTCCTTTCCACGTCTAGTAATCAGTTATTCCACATATTTACCGAGGTTTATTGATTACACAGAATTTATGTGAAAAAAATAAGAAGAACCAAACCAATCAAATCATACTATACACAGTTGTCAGCCAAGTAGGCTGTGCAAGGTATGAATTTTTTTGGAGAAAGGCTCCTCATATATGTGTGTACTTTCCCAATTTCCTTATATTCAGCTTGTGAACTTAACAAGTTGTGTATACCATTCATATTCTACAAGCGTATAAAGTTTATCACAAGTTAATAAGATTTCACATGCCTTACAAAATGCTAAATTATCGTATTATACTGTCATATAGAAGGGAATCAAACAGTATGATTTTGAATCGAAGGATTTGTCGTAAAAAAACATGTTATGCATCTAGGCTTATCATTATTTAGAAAACCAGTGCATGCTGCGATATATACCTCATCAACTTATGGATTATTTCTTCACGTCTTATTGCGTTTACCACCATTACATATTTGTGTGGGGGGATACGCGCATATTGAGGGTTTTCAGTATGTGTTTAAATTTCTGCAGGAGCAGTTAAATCCTCAAACAATGTCAATAATAAGTGACAAAACAGCCATTCTGAAAACAAAACATTTCACTGTTATAAGTCAGAGTCTTTATACTTGTGCATTGTCAAATTAGATTTATTAAAGTGTTAGTCAGTTACAATTTTCAGCCATTCTTGTGTCTTCAAAAATGATCTGTTCTATAGTCGAACTTTCATTCTAATTATTTATCTTATTAGCAAGGCTTTGGTTCGATCTCATTTGGTATTCAAAAGAAAGAATGAATGAATAAAAGAATCTCTTAGTTGTATTGTATTCTCTGAGCTGAGTTGTTCAGTTGTGGAGCTTTCATCGTCTTTCTAAACGACATCATCAGCACTAACTTCAGTATGAAATAAGCTGCCAGTGTCTCTTCAAGAGTGATTTAGTAGCTTGTCCTGACCAACTCGCTTATGGTTGGTTGTTTCCTTTGGTTGTTGTGTCACTGAGTGTATAGACTTCCCTGTTGGCTCTTCCTCCGCTTCACCTCTCACCTTTCTGTCGTTTATCGTTTTTCCCATTGATTGATAGACTGGATCCATGTCCATACGACAATTGATTGCTGACTAACCGACTCGAATGGCAAGCTTCTAGAAATTCTCTGATATTCTTTGTGTTTCCTCTCTTCGTCCAACATTTCTACATTGTCGAAATTGAATTCATATCCATAGTTGTCATCCACATGCATTGAGATGAGTGATGTGATGTCGTGTGTGACGTTTAATAGCCGATTAGCGTTCAAGTAGACGAAGGCAAAGAGGGTGACCACCTTGTCCAATGTACTGTTGACTACAGTTGTTACAGTTGATTTTCTAAACGATATTCGGTTTGTCTTCTTTAGTAGTTGTATCCTTTGCAGGGATTTTGTTGGTTTGTCGTCTGTATGGCGAATCCAAATTTCTGGTTTAATCAACGGTGGAATAATGGTTTCTAGTTTCTGCATCACTGCTTCTGCAATTAGTCCGGATATCGGTGATCCCATTGGAGTTCCTTCCATCTGTTTGTGTATCTTGCCGTTGAATTGGAAGTATGTTGCCAGACAAAGGTCGATGAGTTTCATCAGACTTGAACATTTAATTTTTGTGCATTCTACCGGAGAGACACAGTTTCTTTGGCCAATTTGGGTTCGATAGAAGTGTATAGCGCTGTGACATAGAAGGATACCATTAATTCTTCGTTTTCTATACTAATGCTTTCTATCTTTTCTAAGAAAATTGTTGGTGATTTGATAGAATGTCCACAAGACTGAGCCAGGTATTTCAGTCAACATTAAAAAAGATGATATAGAAAACACTCACAGTTTGATCAATAACGTTTTCAATAACACCAAATTCCCGATGGAGAAGGAGTCTAACAACCAACTACCATCCCTGGATGTTCTATTCAGTAGGACGAAAGCTGGAAACCCAAGCCAACACACACTGATCAAATCCTCAACTACAGTAATAACAACCCAACAACACACAAAATCAGTTCCATGCAGACTTCATTCAAAAGAGCGAGAACACACTACAACACAACAACTTCATGGAGAAAAGAAGAAAATTACCTGATGTCCATCCTAAAGAAGAACGGCCACCCATGAAACTTTATCACAAGATGCCTATCCCATACATTATCAACTACAAAGTCATCGACAGAAATAAACAAATGCATCATCCTACTATGCATAAAGAATGTATCAGAGATTGTGAAAAGATTACTGAGATCACTTGGAATTGGTGTGACTGATAAACCAACAAATTCCCTGCAGACACTATTCTGCAGACCAAGGTATACAACAACTAAAGAAGACAAAGCGAATATCATTTACAAAATCAACTGTAACAACTGTAGTCAACAATACATTGGACAAGGTGGTCACCCTTTTCGCCTTCGTCTACATGAACACTAATTGGCTATTAAACGTCACACACGACATCACATCACTCATCTCAATGTATGTGGATGACAACTATGGACATGAATTGAATTTCGACAATGTAGAAATGTTGGACGAAGAGAGGAAACACAAAGAATATTAAAGAATGAAGTAACATTTTGTGTTAATTAAGTCCTAACCAGTCAGCGCCAAAGTACTATTCAGTTTTCCGTGTGTATTTAGACAGTGTGATTACTAGATGAATTTTATCTGAACAATGTGGTTTCTTTGTGTAGTGCATTTCGAACAGTCTGATCACACATTCACTTGTCAAGTCAATTTATATTAAGCCGAAGAGTGGGAGGGCGAATGCAATAATAAAATAATACGGGATTAAAGTTGAGCAAGATCAGAACAAAATGAGGAGTGAAATAGTTGATCCTAAACTTAGTAATGAAGGAATGCTCAGTGAGGTGAGTGTAGCGTAAGAACAGACTGTTTTTTTAAATATAATTTCAAATTGGGCATGGTTGTCTCTACCGAAAATTTTATTCAGGGAAGTGTGGGTTAATTGTTGAGGATTGATTACATACTATGTGAAACAAGTTACTGAACAGACTTACTGACTAAATGACTGAAAAAGTCAACGTAGAAATCCCTCACATAAGTGCATCAGCTCAAGTTGCCACCCTTCACAGAAGTACACAAAAAATAGGTGGATAAAAAGGAGTGATATCAAAGTAGATAAATTAGTATGAGACACTAAACAATCAGAAAATAAAGGTTAGTGTGAATATTCAAGCTTTAGAAGATGACAAGGGGTGAATACATCTGTGTCGTTGTGGCCAATTTTCAGCCATGTCACCAAGAGTTCTCAACCATTGATTCCTCTCAGCTCAGGGATTCTAATCAGGCAGTCTGCATCTCCTCACACAGCTCAAGTCAACGGTTAGAGACTTTATCGACTAGAACCAGTCTTGATCTGGCCACCATGAACACTTTTCCATCCTAATGCAAGATCTCCTAGTATGGCATGTTGATGTGGACAGTGGCTTGGCATGTGCAACTCATTTTGAAGCCATCTCAGTCGATGAAGGTTCACAACCTCATTAATCGACTTGTCTGTTTTGCCTAGTACGGTTGGCCTGACTTCAGCATTTCTCACATGTGATTCCACTGAAGGTGGGCAATGCTACGAAGACACGTGTGATCAAAATCCTGTAACCGCTTCGTGTCTCACAGCCGTACGACGGGATAGGACGGACTGTAGTGCAGTATACTCATATTTTGATAGATAGTCGGGCATCTCGCCAGTCGGTGCTATAGGTGGCGCAAGTTGGCAAATGTCAAACGGGCCTTCCGTATTTGAGCTGAGATTTTGTCAGCAACCCCCCTATTCGAACTGTGATGCAACACCTCAAGTAAGTGAAGTGTCCTACACATTTCACTGCTTCACTTCCTATCATTAACTTGGGAGTACTTGCTGCGGACCACTCCTGGAACATCATCTTACAGTGAAACGCATCTCAAACAGTTGCATTTCTGCTCAACGTGTTCAAAAGACTCTGTATTTTGTCAGCATCTTCACAGAGTAGAACGAATGGCGTCTGCATGCTCCAGTTCAGCCAAACGACCTTCAGGTAGTAGGTCAATCACTCTGAAGTCAGACTTATCTAAGGTTATGTCCATTAGTAGGTCTATGAGGAAGTTAAATAAGAACGGCAATGGTGGACATCTCTACTGGACACCGCTAACTGATGTCAACTCACTTGACAACTTGCCCTTAGCCCTGACACGGTTGCGTGAGTTCCAGTATAGAAATTTGATAAGCGTTATATACCTTTTAGGTACTCCCTTCACAGATAGGCACTGCCACAGCACCTCGCGGTTGACAGAGTTGAGTGCTACCTTCAGGTCAACAACTTAAGAGAGAAATGTTTGGTCAACTAGTCGAATGCTAACAATAATCCTATTAGAATAAGGTGATTAGAAGCACGTACATAAAATCCTATGTTAGATTTGTTTGTCAGATAGACAGCTTACAGTATTATTAACTTGACGACGTTAAGAGCACAAATTATTGTTGATGGTCATATCAATGTAATCAAACTACTTTCGACATCTGCTTTTTATAGTCTTGTCACCTGATATTCTTTGTTGTGATTCGTAGTAAAATTTCCCATACCTCTGGTATAGGTGTTGAGTCATTTTTATTATATGTGTTGGGTATTGATTTGATGAACAAAGATTCAGTAATCAATCTCTGCTTAATTATATCTGACTTATATCCAGCGGTTTCATCTCACGTTATTTTGTAGTTGCGTTTTAATGTTTACACTGCAGTAACCAAGTATCTTTGTGGATTACTAATCCTCTTAGAGTCTATCATTGTATATTTGGCTAAATTTCAATGTTTTGATGATCTAACTGACTTCAATCGACCACTTAGCTCAATTTATTTGACCTCATCGTCATTACATCGAATTTGGTAGGTTAAATTATTTTGTTTAATTGGTTCTGTTGGATCCTTAAGTTGACAAAGCTTATCTTCAAGTGAGTGTACAGGTTTAAATGTCACTATAATTCCAGCTTTGTTGAGAATCCAACGTAAAGTTTCTCATATTTCTTCCTTATATGGTAACACAATAGAGGTTTTGAACTAATTTCTACTCGTGTTATCGCTGTATTATTTGCATTTGTTTTACTGTTATTATTTGACTTCTTTTATCCGTACGAATTTCTTAATGAACTGTGGAGGATAATTATTAACGCTTCTGTTATGTGTTTTAGTTCCTTATTTAAGTTCGGGTATTGTTTATTGAGTTCTCTAGCTATATTGTTTAGACATTTGACTAAACCTGCCTTAACTAACATTGGATGAGATTATCTGAAGTCTAGATACCTGTTAGAATGTGTCGGCTTCCTGTTGACGGTAGTATCTAAACCAGCCTCTGTTCTTCGCTTTACTCTGCAATCTAACATAAATAATTCCCCTCTGTACATTTTCTGTCTCATAAGTGAATTGGATTGCATCCACTACTGAGCTTATATGTGTGAGGAAATTGTCTATATATTTTGATTTCTACACAGCAAATGTGTCACGCACATATTGCAGGCATATCTTAAATGTAGAATTAAAAGTTTGTAAAGTAATCTTTTTCGTTTGTCTGTATATTTTGTCCTGAAAATTGAAGACGGTGGAGGTCAGACACAACTGTACGCCTAATATGTTCTGATCAACCAATATCTTAGTTCTATGAGTAAGTTCTAAGTCAGTATTTAGTTGATTTCTGACTGCTTCCAGTGTCATATTCAGCACTGTATCAAATTAACTATTCTGATATGGAATTACATTCTACCACACAACCCAATTTTATACCGATAACAATAATAAGTACATGAAAGAATGTTGGGTAAACAGAGCGAAGGGTGATCTGTAAACACCATAGACTACTGAATGAAGAATGCAACTTTGGACAATTTGATTCATACGTCAGATTGAGTAGCATAACTGCCTTGTTAAAGTCTTGTTGACAACCAGTATTATTTAGGTTTGAGAATATGCAGCTCATTATTATCCTAATCCGTTTATTTCTTAGTCATGATTTAATACTGAGAGAAAGAGGACTATTCATGATCCCATCAAAAAATGAAATGTTCCTATAACTTTTTTATCAAGTTATAAATTGATGGTATAGTGACAAGAAGAAAATATCAATAAGAAAGCAATTCTAGTACTTAACATTAATGTAAACCGATCAAAGAAATGTTAATAAAGCATGACAGTCAATCAGTTGTATGCTTTGTCAATCAGTAATATTACCATCAGATATAAGTATTTTTCAATCAGCCGCTATGTGACATACATTAGAAGAAGAAATCTGTGTTTATATCTGTTCCACAGCGAACAGAAATCATGCCAGAAATCCTATTACGTCAAATTTTCTACACGTTTTGCTATCTTCTAAAAGTGTTTTTCATGATCACATCCAATTACACGCTAAATTTAAGCCATTAACACTTCAGTTTGAATATTGTTTTGAAGGAGACGTTGTTAATTAACTATTCAGTTTATCAGTGAAGTCATTAATGAAGCTTATTGTAAGGATTGTAAGCTATGGTAATTTTCAAAATCACCGAATCATAATTTTTTATTAGCAGAACTACTGAGATATCAGTTACTTTGACTAGTCACTGCAGAGTAAGCAATTTCATCTTGCATAATCATGAGTGCTGACGGAATTCTATCGATCACTTTTGCAATGTGGCCACCATGCTAGGAGACAGCATTGCGATACACTGAGATAGATGTTAGTTGGTTACATGGAAACGACAGGAAGCCGTAGACCTAGGTTTTATGCTTGTTAGCACTTGTCAGCAGGGCATGTCTGCAACCTCGAGGGAACCGATGTCCTCCCTTAGATTTGAACTCATGTCACTCAGTGTTGCAATTAGTCGACCATGTCCCGAATAGCTCAGTGGCAACTTTGTTAAGCGTAGCACTGAGCGAAGTCGGTTCAAATCTCAGAGGGGACATGACTCCCTTCGTGGTTACAGCTACGTCTTTCTGACCACTACTAACAAGCATGAAACCTAGGTCGAGCAGAGATTCCTACTGATTGCCGCCAACCCACTAACATCTGTGTTCCATTTTAGTCTGTTTATTAGAAATATCACACAGTGAAACAGTAGTATTTACTGCATAACGTTTCGGACACGATTTGTTGTCCATATTCATATCAGGTAACCAACTCCGCAACTTCGAGGCAGACTTTATATGTTCCTAATTCTCTATCCTTCTCTGTGATGACAAGGGTAGTAGAATTTTCCATATATCTGGGACAGTTGCAGAATCATTTGGATTGCATGTGTTTGGTGTTGATCCGATAAACAAAGATTCGGTTATCAATCTTTCCCTCCACCCAACTAAGTTAGTTTTCAACACTGTGGCCGTATCCCACCCTACTAAGTGATTGTGTGTCATCGCATGCAGAGCTATAGCCGAGTTTTTCTTTGGATTTCTTATCTTATTAGGATCTACTAATCTTGATTTAGCTAAGTTTTTGTGCTCTGTTATTCTAATCGACCCTGGTCGACTGCTTTGACCTATATACTTGACCTCGCCATCTTTTCAAGGGATCTGATAAACCAGATTATTTTGCTTAATTGCATCGATAGGGTCTTTTAACCTACAAAGCTTGTTTCTAAGATAGTTTGTTGGTTTGAATGCCACTTTAATCCCAGCCTTATTGAGAATTCTTCGTAGTGCTTCTGTGGTGCCTTCCTTGTATAGTAACACAGTAGGGGCTTTGAATTCTCTCTTAACCCTGTAGCCATTATTACCATTAGTAGTGGGATTATTATTAATCACACCTGCATTACTATTACTATCACTGCTAATATTTTTCTTTCAATTTCTTATGAATTTATTTATAACTTTTCGTGGGTACTTATTGAGATGTAGGGAATTCTTGATGTGTCTAATTTCTCGTCGCGGATTTTCCGATCTTCTAGTAAGCTTTTTCGTTCTATCACTTGAACATTTAACTAGGCCTACTTTAACTGAAATTGGGTGGGATGATTCGAAGTCTAAGTAGCGATTCGAATGGGTAGGTTCCTTATAGACACTAGTCATTAGATTTCCTTCTTGGCACATATAAATTCAGTGGTAAATGCAATCCAATTTGCCTGTGACTTAGAAAGTAAGAAGGTGAGCTATCAATGTTGGATTGCAAGATTAAATGAACACAAGAAGGAATGAAACGATTAAACCATCCAACTGAGAAAACACAACACAACCAACGTCATCCATTTAAGAATACTTAGGTAATTCAGTTGGGAGGTTTTGTGGAGATTCTATTAATTCAGGTTAGTATTCATCATGTTCTGATATGAGAAATCTGAAAACACAAGAGAACTGTTTCGTCCTAGTATGGAAGTCCTCTGCAATGCACATCCATGACCTTATCAGGGGTTGGACTCAGATCCTGCTTGAAACTTGGGTTACTAAATTTATCCATGGAAGATTTTTCATCAAATTGTTTCCTTTTAGTTAGTTTTAATCATTTAAACATCTCCTTTGAACGTATCATGTACTCATGCACATTCTTAAACTGTTTTCGACTCTCCATTTCTAGAGTCAATAACAAAGCAGTAGAAAATAGTTACGTTTTGTAAAAATGAACTTTTCAGTGCTCAAAAGTACATCATATCCGTCAGATGCGTAGCTTGAGTTGCAGATTTTTGTACTGGCTGGATGAACTGCCACCATCAAACTTATGCTTGCATTTCGGAAATGGTGGAGAATATTTGTAGCTCAGGTGGATGATCTTGGTTGTGTTCTGTTTTCTGAGCTGCTTTGTCTAGTCGTGGGGCTTTCGTCGTCTTTTTAGACGACATTTTCAGAACTAACTTCAGTATGAAGTGAGCTGTCAGTATTTTTCCGTGTGTGATTTAGTAGCTTGCCTTGATCAACTAGTTTGTGACTAGTTGTTTCTTTTGATTGTTTTCTCAATGATTGCATGGATTTTCCTGTTGGCTGTTCCTCTGCTTGTGGATAAAGTGGTTGCCAAATTCGCCTTCGTCTACATGAACACTAATCGGCTATTGAACGTCACACACGACATCACATCACTCATCTCAATGCATGTGGATGACAACTATGGATATGAATTCAATTTCGACAATGTAGAAATGTTGGACGAAGAGAGGAAACACAAAGAATATCAGAGAATTTCTAGAAGCTTGCCATTCAAGTCGGTTAGTCAGCAATCAATTGTCGTATGGACATGGATCCAGTCTATCAATCAATGGGAAAAACGATAAACGACAGAAAGGTGAGAGGTGAAGCGGAGGAAGAGCCAACAGGGAAGTCTATACACTCAGTGACACAACAACCAAAGGAAACAACCAACCATAAGCGAGTTGGTCAGGACAAGCTACTAAATCACTCTTGAAAAGATATTGACAACTGACTTCATACTGAAGTTAGCTCTGATCGTGTCGTCTAGAAAGGCGATTAAAGCTGCACGACTAAGCAACCCAGTCCAGAGAACACAACACAACCAAGCCAGCATTTCTGTGGATTCTTCATTATAGACAGTACGCCCATCAGAAACCAGCTAGGTATTTAACATTATTATTATTTATTGTTTTCCCCTTGGGTTCCTAGTGAAATATAGGGCTTCAGTAGCACGTCTACATTTCACTTTCTTCTCTGTAGTCTTCAAAACCTAGTGCTACGACTGCCCACAAGCTTTCATTTCTTCCTCACAGGATCTCCTCTATGTCACTCTCGCCTCGGACGCCCAACTTGTCATTTCCCCTTTGTATTCCACTCGAGGGCCTGGGGTATGATGTCTCCGAATGGTCTTCTCAGTGTATGCCCAGCCAACCTCCACTTTCTTCTGCACATTTATTGGGTGATGGGTTCTTGGTTGGTTCGTTCGAATTCATATACTAACTCCAATTTTGCAGATCAATTCATTTATCAGTGCGACGTATTCGATTTGAATTCGAGTTGAATCTTGTGGTCATGATCCTCATTCTGCAGGAGGAGATTGGTTCCCACTGCATGAGAGCCTTCGATGCTCTTGGAGGCATCATGATAGCCACTCAAAATCTCAGTGTGTTCGTGGTTGTCGTCTGGGTGACAATATCGAAGTAGATTATTGACTCTCCAATTGACAGTTTTGAGAGACTACTTCCATTCCATCTTCAGATTCCTCGCAGATTCCAAGCACTTCCACGCCATATCTCTTCATCTCCTTTGCAATCTGGATAGCCTTGGTAGGTTCATACATGGAGCGGACATTCCATTTCTCATCCATACTTTCGCTTTCATCAAGAGTGAGAAGACAAATCGGCCAACTGGCTTACCGAAGCCTTTAACCAACTGGCATCATTTCGTCTCTCCGATTCCAGCGGGAAATAATTTTATTTTATAAATTTTTTTGTGCTTTGAAGTTTCTTTAGCGATTGGATTGGATTTCCAGGGTAGGGTTGCTGACCCTACGCCCAACCTTCCCTCTTTACCCTTGCTTAGGACCACCTAGTAACTAGTGAACTAGTTAACCAGGCGAGGTCATCTAACTATAGTAAGGCTTTAATCATCCTGTATGTACACCAGCTAGCATACTGATCTAAGGGATGAATGATGGCTAGCAGTGGAACCCAAAACGTGTGTTTCATCTGATTTGCAGCTCATCAACTAAATGTACCCTCATCCAGGTGAGTGATGATGTTCAATTCGGGACTAGAAACCAGCACTCACTGCTTCAAATGCCAGACCGTTGCTCACCAGTGGCTAGCAGTGGAGTCCATCCTCTGTATGAAAATGAAATCGCTCGTTATATATAAGCATCCACAGAAATCCCAGTGTGCCAAATAATGTTAGCCAACAAGATGAAACAACGAGGTGTAGTATAAATAGCATATGACCTAACCACCCAAACCTGGAAATAACGTTATCATTCAATTTCTATATCTTGCTACTTTATTTCAACACTGGCTATCGCTTCAAAGAAATTAAATTTTATTCATTACTACTATAAATGGAAGAAAGGGTATCGTCCTAGTAAAATTTAGTCCCATATGTCGTCATTATTACTCCAGTTACTGGACAAATGTATAAGGTAACACAACATCTGTTAGGTGTTCCTTTGTTTTTCCATATTTTCAAATGATGCAAGCAATAAAGAAGACATTACCTGTAGTATACATTAGGATAGGACAATATTCTTCTTTACACTAGAATATACACTGACAGAAAACATTTTTCATTGTCTAGTGTCATTAGAAATGGTAGTGACCGAATCGCTTAAGATATTTATTACGGAATATTCGGAATAAGTCTATTACAGGAGTTTGTTTTTGTGGATCGTGTGGCAACTAGACAGAATTACTCTGTTAAGAATAAGAATTTTTATTGATAGGCAATTTGATCGACCTAAACGAAAATCTTGTCTTAGAGGTTTGTGGGGATTTATCACCTTCAGGTTGGTGTTCATTATGGACTGATATTAGTTTGAGGAACATTGGAAACCTGGAAGCAATGAACAGCTGTGCACAGCAGTGCGCACATATGATCCCACTAGGGATCGAACCAAAAACCTTCAGGTTCTGTGGGCGGCACATTACCATTGAGATGGTGAGTTGAATTCGAATGGTGTGCATTTTCTACTTCTGTCATGTTATGATATGGCGCGAGCTCCATCAAATGCCATCACTTAGTAACTAACGTCAGGTTCAACTTGTTTGGCTCCACTGGTGACCAATGAGCACTAGATGAGTTCAGTTTTAAGGTTTGTAGGGATTTATTATCTTCACGTTGGTATTCACCATGGAACGACATCAGTTGGAGAACCATTGGAGATCTTGGAGCAATGGATTATCATTTCATCCTAATATGGGAGGGACTCCTACGGAGTGTGCACTCATGACGCCGCCATGGATTGAGCTCAGGGTCTTCAGCAAGAAACCATGATGAATACTTCAGTACACAGTAGACCAGAACAAAAATAATTAGGAGAGGTATACTGAGGCTAACGGGGAGTTTTATAAGATAGTGTTTATTATGGACTGATAGAAGTTGGCGAGCCCCTGAAGACCTGCCAGCTAGTATAGAACTTCTCAACACTATTCATCCACGAACTACCTCTTCCAGGCTTCGAAACCAGGAACACTAGCCGTCGATCACGTCGAACACGTTAACCATTAAGTCAGTGGATCAGAGTTCAGTAGTCTACAGTCTCCTACTTCCATCACTCCGTGATATATGGTGACTATTATCGAAGATTTTCAGTCGATATCCACTTCAATGTCGACTGGTTGACCCCACAGCTCATGAATTCTCATTAAACCTTCAGCATATCCACCTCGAAGAATGTCGTTAATGAGTACTGTGTGGCAATTTAGTTTGAGGTTAATTGGATTTTACTTTTTTGTATTATATTTTTTTCGACTTAGACGTTTCATATCAGAACGAAACAAACACTCAGTACTCTTAGGTTTGCAATGTATCTCTAACTGATACTAGTCTGTAATCAGTACTACCTTAAAAAAGAGGTATATTTTAGAAAATGTATATATTTAATATTTATTTATTAGTCCCTTGGGTTCCTAGTGGAACATAGGACTTCAGTAGCACGTATCCAGTGACCTCTGTTCTCTGAAATCTTTTGAACCTGGTTCCACGACAGCCCACAACCTCTCATTTCCTCTTCGTACGACCTCATCCATGTCACCCTCGGACGTCCAACTCGTCGCTTCCCATGGGGATTCCACTCGAGTGACTGGCCTGACGCGTGATGTCCTCAGTCGGCCTTCTCAATGTATGCCCAATCAATCCCCACTTCCCCATTCTGCATATTTGTTGAGCGGAGGTTCTTGTTTGGTTCGTTCTCAGAGCTCCTTGTTGCTTATTCTTTCTGGCAATCCATCTGATCTTCAGTAGTGAACCAGCGTAGGCAGTTGTTGATGAATGTCTGCAGTTTATTGGAAATCACTTTCGTAACGCGCCAAGTCTCTGAACCATACAGAAGCACTGACTTGACTGAGTTGGTGTTGAAAACTCGGATCTTGTTAACTCTTTGTGCTAAGTGCAGAAGATCTCCACACTGGTTTCAGGTTAATGAACGCCTGTCTTGCTTTTCCGATTCTGACTTTGACATCCTCGTCTGTGCCACAGCCGCCTGTGGTTTATACGATGCTTGCCTAGATAGGTGAAGGAGGTTACTTCCTTTAAGTTTCTCCCGTTGGTGGTGATTTTAGTTTGTTGTTGTTGTTGGAGTTGTTGGTTGGGTATCTTCATCACCTCTGTCTTCTCTATATTCACCTGAAGTCCCGTCTTCGCTGCCTCACCTCTTCTGTCAACTTGTTAGTTTTCGCCTGTAGATCTTCAAGTTTGTGCGACATCAGACATAAGTCATCGTTGGGGAAATCCAGATCTTCTAGGTTGTTTTCCGCAGTCCAGCCAGTGTATCCCCATCTTCTCACTCCCCACTGCTGTCTGCTGCATGATCCAGTCCACCACAACACAATCAGGAATATCATGGGGGATAGTAGGCAACCTTGTTTCACTCCCGTCTTCACTTCAAAAGTATCACTGACCTGAGCTGTCCATTGTGAATTACTTGGCATGTGGCATCTTCATATAGTTGTTGAATGAGGCGGATAAAGGTTTGCGGTACCCCGTGGTAGTGAAGCAGTTTCCAAATTACTTCTCGGTCGACGCTGTCAAAGGCCTTCTCAAAAATGATGAAGTTGAGGTAGAGAGCTGATTGCCATTCTATACTCTGTTCTGTGATGATGTGAAGCGTTGCAATTTGGTGTGCACATGATTTGTACTTCCTGAATCCAGCCAGCCAGCCTGTTCCGGTCGTAGTTTTGAATCCAGTGCATCTTTAAGCCTCTCCAGGATGATGCGGCACAATATTTTGCTTGCTTTGGGTGGACAGGAGAGTGATTCCACGCCAGTTCTTGCAAACACTGAGGTCTCCCTTCTTCAGCAGTTTGACAAGGTAACCCTTCTTCCAATCAATGAACAGGTACCTTCTCTTCCTTCCACACCTTCTGCAACAGTGGTGTGAACATGTCCGCTGTTGTCTCTGCGCCTGTTCTCGGTGCTTCTGGCGGTATCCCGTCTGGCCTGCTGCTTTCCCACATTTCAGTAGCTTTATGGCATTCAGGACTTCCACTTTTGTTGAAGGATTTGTGTTCACTTGTAGTTCTGTGACTGGGCTGTAGGTGGTATTAGTGGACGAAGTGCAGGTGGTGGTGGTCGATTCAAGAGCTTCTGGAAGTGGTCGGCCAGCTCATCTTTTCCTTTGTTTCTCTTCTTTCGTAATTAAATTTCCATCATCAACTTTTGTTGGTTTCATGTATGTGTGTTGATCTCTTCCCTACCAGAAAGTAACCTGGTTATTTCATACAATGTTGTCAGGTCTCTATCCCTCCTACCTGCAGCCTGTTCTGCTTCACTTGCCACTGTTTCATGGAAGTGTCTTTTGTCTTTCCGTGCACTCTTCTTTACTTCACTGTCCAGTGTAGTGTTTTATACATTGTGCTCAGTTCCGCTTGTCTTTGAGCATCCTTGAACTGGTTCATCTTCTGCTTCACCATCATCCTCTCCCTACTCTATCAGCTTCCATGCATCCGTCGAGATCCATTCCTTGTCTTGTCTCTTCGTCTTACTTCCTAATACGCTTGGTTATGCAGGTTTCTTTCCATATAGCTTTCAAAGACTTCCAGTGTTCTTCCACACAGGTTTCTTCAAGGATGTTCCTCGATATCTCCCATCTTGTCTTCATGGCTGACTGATGTGAAGATCTCCTTTGTAGTTTCATCCTTCAGTTTCTGTTCCGAGTGTTGTACTTGAACTGAGGTCTATCACCAGCTTCCTTGAAGGCTTCCAACTTGATTTGGAAGGTTCCTTGCACTAGATAGTGAGTGGTGTGAAACTACATATACTCCTCTTCTTGACCTTGTGTTAAGTAGACTGCGTCTCCATTTTCTTGAGATTGAGATAAAGTCGATTTGATTTTTAGTGTGTCCATCTGGTGAAATCGATGTCGCTTTGTGGATATCTTTGTGCCTGAACACACTGCCTCCAATTACCAAATCGTTGAATGCACAGAATTCTGCAAACAATTCTCCATTCTCGTTGATCACCTCACCGAGCGCTTCTCGACCCATGGTTAGTTCTCTTCCTGTGCTGTCTGCTCCCAGTTTGGCATTGATGTCGCTCACTAGAATTTTGATATCGCCAACTTGGGTGAGGTCTTGTCCAGTGTTGATTGAAGTTGTCTGTAGAATTCCTCTTTTTCCTCTTGCTCTGCATTATAAACATTTACAGTACAATACTTGTAATTATAAGAGAATGTGGAGATCTATTTGAGCACAAAATTATTGGCATACGAAACTTTAAGACATGGTGAACACTAAATGTTTGTTTCATTCTATTTTGGATATAGTTTCTGTTCTACAATAGTATTATAGCAAGACATTAGTTGTTCAATTATCATTTGAGTTTTATACTAAAGAGAGAATAAAAACACGATTGAAAATATATCCAAATAATCGACACCAATTTGAAGGATATCGACGTTTTGAATTTGAGGGATGACAGCCATGTACAGAAATACATATGTGTCACGACTTTGCTTAACACCAGAAAATGCACTTTTTAAAAACAATACTGAGTTTTAGGCTAAAGTGAAGATAGAGGACACTGATAATGACCGGAATGCATATCTTAGTTTCTCAATAGTGTTTTACGATATCATGTGTCCTTAGACTGGTGCATACTACAGAGAATAGAATGTATAAGTAGTGGCAGTTCTCAGTATACATAGGGGAGTTTCTTCTCCATGTGGTATTTATTGTGGATTGAAATCATTTAGAGAATCTTTGAAAATCTGTGATGACTGGAGAGTAGTTTTGTTCTAATATGGGCCTCTTCAACAGTGGGTACTTACGACCCCACCGGAGATCGAATCCAAGGTGTTCAGTTTCCGCAGTCAGCACGTTGGCATTGAGCCACTAGCCGCGGAACCTGAAGATCATGGATTCCATCCCTGACGGGATCATAATTGTGCACTGCTGAAGAGTCCCATACTAAGATGGAACGGTTGTCCATTGCTCCTCGGCTTCTAATCTTTCTCCAACTGATTTCAGTTCATGATGAATTCTTAACTAAAACCAATAAATCCCCATAAACCCCAAATTAACCTAATCATAGCAAAGCGATTTCGAGTGAAGGTATCACTCGTCAACGCGAGATAATTTCCTAAGACAGACGGATTTTGTTTTCTGTATACATAGGTGAAGGATTAAGTGTTGGATGTTAAAAAACTCAGCAAAACCAAGAAGAATAAGTATCCATTTAACTTTTGCTGAGCAGGAGACAGTCAAAGTATTTAGGCTGTTTATAAATATGATTAGGTGGCACGATGTTTCACTCTTGACGGGCTAGGAGCATCCTAATTTTACACTCTTATACTTGCTGTTATTCAGATTATCTGTGGAAGCAACACTGAGAGAATGATTGCAGTATACAAGAATAGAAAGAGAAGCTGAAACAGACTTTGTTCATAATTTTAATATAATTTAATATGACTTATTCTATTATTGCATAGATAAGTAATATGGAAGTTACTTCCACGTTCATCCTCCATCGATAATGACACGTTTAAAGGTTCATTGCTGAGTATAATAACAAATCCGAATACGTGATTCATGTTAAGAAACATAAACGTCTCATGGGAACGATTACTTTCAAATAAAATAATCTCATTTAATTAGACTACTAGTAAGTAGTGTAAATAAAACCTAAAAATTATGCATTGGAATTAGTGTCAAGGCATGCAGTCCATATTGGTTGTTTTTTGGTTTTGTAAAATATTTATGCAGACCCATTACTTCAAGATCATAGTTTAGAGATTATGGGGGAACATACTTCTTAGTGCATCATTTACTGCTATTTATATGCTGGTGAAGTTTTAGTGATTCAAATTTAAATGTGCAGATCAACCCTTCTGTCTTTTGTTTTATGTACATAACTATGAATCTAACGTAATCCATATAGTCTTTTGACTTCATTAGGTTGCATAAGTTCCAGCAATTGAACAGAGGTTTCTTTTCGTAGCTCATCTGGTTCTGAAATTCCCAGGTCAGTGCAAACCTCTTTGTGTATCAAAGCTAGGGCATCACAAATCAACACAGTAACCCTGTAATTCTATGCTCATCGGAATCCATATTCACATTGACTGTTCTTCCATTACTACTATATTTACTATCATTATGATAATTTCTTTGAGATAATATTTCTACATCATTGTATAATTGCTTCTGCTCACTGCTAGTCATATATCGTTCATTCGTGAACATTCCTCACCTTGTTGCCAGTTGGTATCCTGATGTGAGTCAGATTTCCATTTCTCCTTCAATCATCACCCAGTAGTGATAGTGCAAGTTTACCAAACCAAGGCTATCTAAGATAGTCAAATTACTAACTGCATAACATGTGTCTAGTTTGACCGAATTTATTACTCTAAACTCTATGCTTTGAATTCTACTGTTTCATCTATTCTTCAAAACAATAATTGGTATTTTAAGACACTCAACATGAGCTGTGTTAATATTAGTCACACCGATTATTTACCTATTAAAGAAGGTTGTATGCGGCTGATGAAAATCGCACGAAGCAAAATGGTTTTCCCATTGTGCCATTCAAGTTCATCAGCAAAATTAAGTGTACAAACTACACTAATAACCGACTACTTTACAAAAAAAGAAGGAGCAAAATTAATCCTTTGAGTAGTTTTACAATGTTTATTCTTCGTACCAAATACAATCTGTTCAATATCTATTATCTTTTGTAAAGTGATAGCGTCACTAAGGCAGAGAATATAGTCCAATACAACGTCATCAAATTTATCCTTGTGCATAACTATTTTCTATAAATTCATTCTCTATTGTATATTTCATTTGCTTTAAGCGAAAAATTATGGTCACATTTTCAGAATCAATAATAATATTTATTACATGCTCAGTTTTAAACGCCCTAAATTAATTTTCTATCAAATTTAACACTAACCTAATGGCTCAGTTTATGCGGGGTTAAAAATTAGTGTTTTGTTATCCACAGAATTTGATCAGTGTACTAACTTTATAATTCCATGTTGAAGGTGATTGTCATACTCCGGTGGCCTAGTGGGTAACACTCCGCTAGTTAAGGTGACGAGTACCCGGTTTGTTTCTCGGTAGGAACAACATCACTCACTTAGATTCAGCTGACGAGTCTCAAATACGACGAAAGGTGTATCCCAGATTCCACTGCTACTCAACAAGATGAATTCATGTTAGTTTTGATCACCTAATATAGTACACAAGAATATAGCATTATTTAGTCGGTAATGTCTTCGGATATAGTTTCTGTTCTACAATAGTATTATAGCAAGACATTAGTTGTTCAATTATCATTTGAGTTTTATACTAAAGAGAGAATAAAAACACGATTGAAAATATATCCAAATAATCGACACCAATTTGAAGGATATCGACGTTTTGAATTTGAGGGATGACAGCCATGTACAGAAATACATATGTGTCACGACTTTGCTTAACACCAGAAAAATGCACTTTTTAAAAACAATACTGAGTTTTAGGCTAAAGTGAAGATAGAGGACACTGATAATGACCGGAATGCATATCTTAGTTTCTCAATAGTGTTTTACGATATCATGTGTCCTTAGACTGGTGCATACTACAGAGAATAGAATGTATAAGTAGTGGCAGTTCTCAGTATACATAGGGGAGTTTCTTCTCCATGTGGTATTTATTGTGGATTGAAATCATTTAGAGAATCTTTGAAAATCTGTGATAACTGGAGAGTAGTTTTGTTCTAATATGGGCCTCTTCACCAGTGGCACCAACGATCCCCTGCAAGGTCAAACCCGCAGTCATTACTTATCGCCGCGAGCACATTACAGTTCATCCACTGTTTTGGGATCTAATATTTCAAATTTTGACTCTTCTGTCCATACATGATATAGAATAAGCAACATCCAATGCCACTGGTAAGTTTTCGCCCTTTCGCTCGACTTAGTCTGCCGTGCAAGTTATGGTTTATCGTCAGGGCTGAGAGAAATTCATCTCGTTGTCTATTAATAATAAACATTAAACAGTAATTTATTTTCTTTTAATGAATATCATACTAAAAACTTCAATGGCATATTGAAGTTGAGATTGCTGTAGAACAAAGTCTTGGAAATCAGTTGAAATTTTATTTGTCGAAAGGATTCTCTTCAATTTCTTACAATCTGAATATTTCTCAAGGTGATAGTGACATACTTTTATCAAGTTGTAATGGAACTATCTATGGACATAGAAGATAACTGAAATATCCAAACCAGATAGGAGATGGTAATTAATATGTTAAGAATATCTCCTGCTTCCAAGATGATTACTTGAATATGCTAATAGTAGGACTTTCAGAAGTGGATAAAGGTGACAATTTATTAGTCAGGGAAAATCAACATCGTAGATTACATAATCGTACGCATTTTCTGAACCTAAACAGGATTAAAAAGTAAGATAAGCGAATTTCTGTCAACAAACTTTAGGATTTGAAGTGAACTACAAAAGTGGATAGAGTTAAGAAGATAACGACACTATGTAACAAACTTTTAAATATTCTACTTGGTAGACTGAAGTAATCCAAAACTGATAACTATGTCCTTTAAAATATTTAAATTAGGCCTAAGTCTTTTGGAAACAACGTCTGACAAAACTGGGCAACTTTGAGTACTTGAGTCTGTTCATTAATCTGTGTAACTCTAAAGTGTTTACGTCATGTTGATTGTTGAACAAATGACAGATAATCAAGCTTCTGATTGTTTATAGAACCGGTAATATCCAACTCCTAGAAACGTAACCAGCAATGCTAGAAAAGCCCATTCTTTTCGTATTGTTTTAGCACACACATACATACATACATACACATACATACTACATACATACATACATACATACATACATACATACATACTGGTGAGCATTATCACGTGTAATTAGAGATGAAACTTGTCCTCATTAAGTTGAAACAATGATAGATGGATTTGATAAGGGCAGGTGGGTATGACTGCTGCTTACCTACAAGGATAAAGAAATCCCAGGAAGAATTAAGTCATGATTGACTGCCTTTCATATAATACGCAAGATGTTTACTCCTTCATTTAGACTCTCAAAATGATAGACTAAATTATTTTATGTAAAAAGTAAGGTAATGCGAATGACTGACTAAGCTAATCAGTCAAGAAGCGGACAAAGATACTGGAGGAATATTTCATTCCAGTGAATTGTTTGAACTTGTGTCATCTGCGGCACCGAGTGGAGAGATATCTCATTATTGATCAAAGAACGAGTACACTATGCTGTGAGACATGGCCGTTGAAAGTTAAAGACATGGAGCAGTCACAGGACTTTGACTACAGCTGTCCTCGTAATACTGCTCACCTTCAGTCGAATCACATGTGAGAAGTGCTGAAGTCAGGCCAACCGTACTAGGCAAAACAGACAAGTCGATTAATGAGGTTGTGAACCTTCATCGACTGAGATGACTTGGACATGAGTTCCTCATGCCAAGCCACTGTCCACATCAACATGCCATACTAGGGCATCTTGCATTAGGATGGAAAAGTGTTCATGGTGGCCAGATCAAGACTGGTTCCAGTCGATAAAGTCTCTAACCGTTGACTTGAGCTGTGTGAGGAGATGCAGACTGCCTGATTAGAATCCCTGAGCTGAGAGGAATCAATGGTTGAGAACTCTTGGTGACATGGCTGAAAATTGGCCACAACGACACAGATGTATTCACCCCTTGTCATCTTCTAAAGCTTGAATATTCACACTAAACTTTATCTTCAGATTGTTTAGTGTCTCATACTAATTTATCTACTTTGATATCACTCCTTTTTTATCCACCTATTTTTTGTGTACTTCTGTGAAGGGTGGTAACTTGACTGATGCATGTGTGTAAGGGGTTCTACGTTGATTTAGTCTGTCTCTCTGTCAGTATCTGATTATGAAGACGTAAACTTGTAAAGTAATTGATTTATCAGGGTTTTGCATTTACAATGTTAAGATTATTCTAGGGACTAATCTTCATCAAAGATGTATTCAATATACTGCAGAGATTCACTTAGTCCTTGAAAATCTATTGGATACATTATTTGTTCTTCTTTTTGTCAAATTAATTAGATTATCTAGGGCATAAAGTGATGGTAACTGCCAATGAAATGACCTGATAAATATCGAAGGCGAATCAAATAACAAGAGGTGAATACTATCAACCTATTAATTTTGCTCGCTTGAAAATCGAAATATTTTTTGTCATTCATATTATATATTCCTAGTGAATATTCAGTACTATATACTAATGATTAGATTCTTAGGTATGTTAGGTGTTTGTGACGTTCATCTGTTAGCGGGTGTAAATAATGAGTAAGGAAATAAGTGAACTTACATGCTGTTGGAAGCATCAGTTAGCAGTTAAAGACTAATATACAGACTGTCAAATATTATCCTAATGATGTTCGCTTCAAACTGTGCAAAACTCATTTTAGTGTATGAGTTGTGCACATTCTATTTTTAATGGATGATAGTTTTCCGTTGATTTATTTAACTGATTTTCTGCTATGATCGTTAATGCGACTGGCCTAGCAATCTATGAGGGATACGAAGCTAACGCGTACACAAATCTATTCTAATCACAAATCAGATCAACCACAAAAACAATACTACCAACACACAAGAACAACAAGAGAAGACGGACTGTTGACAGACAGTTGTAATTGTATCAGTGACTGCCAAAACAGGTGAGAGCAGTACTGAATATATACATTCTAAACGACCTTGACGAATACTAAATTCACTCATGAGTTAAAAGTTAACAACCAATGAGAGTTCAGCCTTCAGAAGTAGTGGGGAAAACATATATATATATATATATATATATATATATATATATATGCGATAAAAAAATAATTAATTTTTCTAATAAAATGATGTTTCGTTCTGTAAAACACTTTCTGTTAGTTTGTAATACCTAGCTACTGATACATTTGTAAGCATTCTGTAGATAAATTTTTGAAAGAAGGCATACAGAAGCGTATGATGAAGTTTGGCAGTAGTATTCTACTCAATCAATAACATAGTTGGGAAGAGAGAGAAAAAAATAAAGAAAAATAGGTTGGAAATTCATCAAATACACGAGATTTACAATACACATATAAATGACCTATACAATCTGGAATTCGAAACTGACAATTGACTGAGTACGATTTTGAAATGTATTACAGAAGATCACTTCAATAGTGATATATTCCGAATGAATGAGCCTTTATATTCACCGTATTCACTATCAAAAAAAACAATCTATAATTTATAAATAAAAACATAGTCTAAGGAAATAAAGGAAGAGATTACTAGAATAAAACCAAGTATAATGACGTATTGTAAACTACAACACAGCGAAGCTTAATTTTAACTAAGTAAACAACACATTTCCAAAGTGTTTTAAATAACATGTATATTACATTCAGCTTCTTGATTATTCATAGACTTCGATAAATTCTGATTCTGTTGAAAATCTTTGAATGGAAAATAATATGCTACTAAATATTGAGGGTATTAGTAGTATTCCACTCTATTCAGATCTGTTAGCTAAAAGTATAAGTTTTTATCTTTCTGTTTCATTTTAGGTTTGAATTTTCCTCAATGGATATGAGTGAGTGTAAAGATAGCCCCAGAAACTGTTGAGATAACCAGTTTTGCTTCTCTTTTTCATGGAAAACTACTTTCTCAGTCAAAATCCAGAAGTCTAATTGGTTATTTCAGAAGTTGCTAGGTTGATTTTTAAAATCACTCCAAACTTGTTACTAAGTGGTGATAACCAGGTAAACTGTTTAACAAATATACCTAACTATTATGACCCATAATCTGCTTATTTGATTTAGCAGGTAGGAAAATGGTAAGTTACTTGTGAACCCGCCAATACTCACTCAGTTCTGTCAACTTCTTTACTGATACAACGCTTAAAATATTGTCTTAGTAATGTTAATTATATTTAAACACGAGTGTAATTTTGTAAACGTCTCAAGCGGTTTGTGAACGTGAAATATCAAGGATGATAAACCTGCATACACTGGATAGTGAACAATTTTTTCTACTTCTCTTAACTCTTTATACTTTACAAGCTATTTAAAGAGAGACTATAAAAATTTTATCTAACTGATATATGTTAATATCTTGAAACACTGGTATTACAAGTTGTTGACCACATTATAACCCAGTTACAATTTGGTATTATTAGGGTGAGCTCACCACTATCTTTTCAAGGAAATCACAGATTAATTGTGAGCATTTTACTTTTTCAAATGGGACTACATTTATCTCTGGATCCTCTTTTACAAAACTAGTAATATGTTTTTTTTGCCATATATCTCTGCCGATGACTTAAGAGTATACTGCAATCATTCATTTGTAGAATAGAATAATTTTCTATGTTCTCGAGAGGCTTAAATATCATTTAATATCTCCTGTCTTCAATCTTCAATTTTGTAAACTTCAAATAATCCTTAAGTTTATATCATTTAACCATTTTTTGCTAGATATCACTTGGGAACACGTCTCCTGACCCATGAACCAAGAATTAGAAAACTGAGTTACAGACAGACCATTATCTTTTACATCCCGTGTTCTTAAATTCACACAAAAGTGGATTCGCTTTCAAATTATTTACACAGAATCTGAAAGCGGATACGTAGAAAATACTGTGGATTACTTTCCAAATAAATAAAATTGTTAATTATCCCTTGTCATGGCAAAATATCCTTCAATACATGATGTTCTAATGATTGTGATACACATGTAAATAGCATTCTAAAGAAGAAAAATTAAGGCCACCTTCTTTAAACAACCTTAAGATGAACTGATCATAAATTGATATTAAACGAGGAAGAATCCAAGATATTGAGAAATATACAAATAGATGCTTCATTCTACTGAAGTAATACACAAAAGTAAATGCTAAGTAGATCAAAATCCCGGGGAAAACCACTCTTCAACAGTAGATGACGCTGTGTTTGATACATAACTAGATGGTCCTGTTATCGATCAATCGTACATCTGAGAAACCCTTGAACAGAATAAAACAAACATTTAGTGTTCACCAGATCTTAAAGTTACATATGCCAATAATTTTGTGCTCAAATCGATCTTCACATTGTCTTATAATTACAAGTATTATACTGTAAATGTTTATCAGCAAGTAAAGAAAAGTGAAAGCAGAATACAAAAAGCAACTGACCACAAATTCAATGGTTAAACTGAACTCCTGGTACAAGTTGCAGACGAACATGTAAAGCAATTAGATGGAAATGTAAAAGTGTAGAATAACACAACAGTGTTTTCGGCAAATTACCCACTAAACCACTGAGCCATGAATGCCACTTCTTGTGTGAACAGTATGGTTTTGGTGTTGTTGATTGTATCATCGTATAGTTGAGTTGATTGAACCGAATTGATCTGTCTCGATTAGCATATGAACCCGTGTGCGGATGCCTCAAAATATTGCCTGTATTTTACCTATATACTAATTATGGATGGTGAATAGCAGTGGCGTTTGAGGAGAATGGGCCAGTGCTCTAATGCTGGTGGGAACAACATGACTCACTGGGAGAGAGGTAGGTACACCAGGCTGATGAATCTCAGGTAGGATGAGACGCGCATCCCAGATTCCACTGCTACCCATTCTCCATCAATACTATATATATTTGAAACACAGACAATATCGAGGCATCCACGCACAAGTCCATATGCCAGTAGACACCGATCAATTCAGTCTAATCAACGATGGGATAATGCGAACAACACCAAATATTATATTGGCTGTGAACAATCCGACATAGAATCAATCCATGCACGAGTGAAATAGCCTAGGCTCATTCCTTCATTTTATATGAAACGAAGGAAAGATGTATGTATACAAACCGGTACAGATAAGCAATGACTGACTAGTTGGAAACACCTTTATAGAACGGCGTCCAGGTTGGAAATACTTTTTCATCTGTGGGTTGAAATACGCACCTCATTTGTAGAGGATCTCGGTGGTGTCAGGTATACATGTGGGTGCGAACTACTTCTCAACATATAATTATTATGTGTTTATGATAACACCAGGAAATCCCTTTTGAAATTTTGTCAGTTCTTTCTTAGTCTTGACTCTTATGTATTATTTCAATATTCTGTTGTCTTTCCTATCGCAAGTTCACCAGACTGCTGTTACCATTTCTTGGATTTTCGATGCTACTGTATATACTGCTGACATCCATTCCTATGAGTAGCGCCAACTATATTAGTCCCCTTTGGAAGTTATCAGTGACTTGTGATCACAGGATATTTGAGAATGATGGATGAGTTTGTTGTATACAGAAATGGGGTGGACATACAGTCTCCTTGTTTCATCCATGCAATCAATGAGGATGTCAATGACTGTAGTCAGACATACTCATTCTCTCTCTCTATCTCTATCTCTTTCTGACTCTCTTAATATTCTTCTACACAATTTCTTGATAATATCTTCCATCAAACACCGAAATGCTGATCAGAATGAAATTCTCATCCACTGAATTATAACTAGAGACCTTGTGGAATCGAACACTTTGAGTCATATGCAAGACAACTTGAAATATATTTTACTTTCTCAAAAATACTGGATCAAATTACTCACAGCTTTCTCTCTATTACCTACTTGGAATAAAAACAACACAACAACAACAACAGAATGGATCATCTGACGTCATATACACTGAAGGAATTTGAGTACTTTCAACTATCTCTCTAATGAAAACAAATGAAAAAATCGGTGGAATCTCAATTTTTAATTGAACAACCAGAGTTCACTTCTAGACAGGATGATAAATATTTTAAATGAGAGTACGTCAATAATTTGACTAATTTGAGACTAATCAAATTCTTATGAACATTGTGGTCATTGAATATTAGTGAGTAATAACCTTCCTTACAGCTTTTGATTATCCACTAAATCTTATCGACCTTCACAAGTTGAATACTTTCAATATCCATATGATTCGTTCATAACTAAGTCAATTTCTTATTCACATTGTTTCAGCCTTTTTTATTCAGTAGCATATACTATTACATTGTAGGTTGATAGGAAATTAGGTGATGTGTCAGCATATGCAAGTATTTGTTGCATACTAAACTCAACAATAGTCAGAATAAATATTTGAAGGCTTCTGTTAGGAGTCGAAGAAATTCGACGTGCAATTTCAATGTTTCAGTGATGAAACAGTGTTCTCTAATCACAGAATATTTTTGTATTTCGCATGACAAAATGACCGACATTGTACTAAATTATGCAGACAAATTTTAACATAATACATATATGAATGTACACTGATAAATGAAATGTATGAGCTGTGGTGGGACAGAGTTTTGCATTTGTACTAACACAATTTGAAATATAATAAAGTGAAAATTATTTTCATTTGTGATTACAAATACAATGATTCCTTGAAAATGTTCCAAAATAATGTTGACAATGATATCAAGCATAATGATATGTAAGATAAATGTTGAAAGGAATCTGGGGTAGATTACTTAGTGATTTAGTAGAGGTAAATTGAGAAACACTTTTCTGATTTACATATCATATACATATAGGGGTAAATATTAGTTGAGTTGGTCAGTGTGGAAGTAAAACTTGATTGATTGAATGGTTGAAATAGCTACTTGAATTATTCCAGGTCTATTATCCTACGTTTTCGCTTCAGGTTGCATCTATACCTTACTGATTAGCGAAAAGTGTGAATCGTGTGAATAGTGATATAGCAACACTGTGAGAAATGGTTGATTAGTTGTCTATTGGTTGATAACCAGTGTACCTGTCAAATAATGAATGCTAATCAAAGTCTCTATATAGATCAAGACTGTAATGTAACAACACTATGGTGCTGCATATTTTCGTGTAACTTGTTGGGCGTGAATTATTGCATATTATCTAGCTTTGTATTGGATCAGTCTTGATTAATAAGGCATGGTAGTAAAATGTATCACCTCTGAACTGTGTGATGTAGTTTTGAATCACTACTAAGAGAACTTGTATTTCCACAGGTGTCTACAGACACATGTAGTCAATGAACACTCACACCCGTAAAACCTCAATATGATTTGTTTTAGTCTGATTATTTTTTTCTGATCTCTGAATGTTTTGCATGAAACTACCTTATTTAAAACTGTATTGTGTAAATGAATTTACTTTTCCCAAATTCTGTATTTATCTCTGACTGTCTGTTTTCGAAGAAAGAATATTATGTTATATATTCCTCACTGCTGACAGAATTCCTCTGTTTTATTTCACTA